>OX103897.1:14389803-15589803 GCA_944470375.2 Schistosoma guineensis | reverse complement strand
TATTGTGTGCAGTCATTAAGAACAGCAAGTACTATCACAACAGTAACTCGAAAATGAAAAGGTCATATTTGCCAGTTTCTTAGATCTAGCACTGAAATCTCTACATAAAGATTGTAAACTCACGCGGCTGTTATAGCTCGATAACGTTCCTGACCAGCAGTATCCCAGATTTGTGCCTTTATAGTCCTTCCATCAATTTCCACGCTCCTAAATGCCACAATAAATATTTCCCACAGACTCACTTTGTAGCGAACTCAACACCGATCGTACTTTTACTTTCCAAATTAAACTCGTTTCTTGTGAAACGTGAGAGTAAGTTACTTTTCCCGACACCCGAATCTCCGATTAGTACAACTTTTCAATTGAAATAAATTTCTAGATCTTTTGTTACCTTTAAACAGATAATCGTACTCATCATCTTTACCAGACATAGAACCTCCATACATTGTCAACTCTCTCGAAAACCTGATAGTGTAAACTGTACCAGTAAATTAAAGTAGTGAAGCATTAAAAGACGGTGTCCAATGTTCCACCATACCACTTATCCCAAATCAAATATCTTTGTGATGAACTTGTATAAACTAATCGACTTCTTTTCACTCACTCTTTGTGATTTTGCTACGGCTCCAACTCTCTGGTAATGTACAGTGGGCTGTAGTCTAGCCACTCGACTATAACAGTTCTAGTCATTTGTTGTAGTTATTTGTGGGTTCATGTATATGTTAATCTGAGTGAGTGTATCTGACCCAGGAGTGTAAGTTTTCTGGAATCGATAATCATTAATGTACCAGGGATGAGTTGGTTTGGTTGAATTGTGAGAAACAATAAAGAGGAAACTCGAATGCAGCTAGAAGACGGTTGTCTCACGAAGAAATAATTAAGTTAACTGATTGGTAACCCAGACAATGTGAGTAAATTGAAGTGTACGAATAAAACGGTGAACAAAGAAAGATAGGAATGAGCTAGCTTATTCCTATCCAAGTGTACAACCCAAGTTCATCGGTAGTGGTGTTTACTTTCATCTAGGTTTGAAAACCAATCTGCTAAGATACGTTGAACTTTGGTTGTGTACTTTTGATTTTGACACCTTAAATTTATATATCACTGTAGATGGACTTTCCATGTCTAGAAGCTCCAATCAACAGTTATGGCCTATACTAGGACGGATCATCGCCCTTAGGTTTAGTGACGTGTTCATGATCGGGATCTACGGAGGGAATACTAAACCGGCAGAATTCAGCGAATTTTCTGCAAACACAATTTCTGAAATAAAAGAAATGACTGACGTGGGTCTTTCTAGTGTTAAGCCTAATAAATACATAGCTTTCAGGCTGGTGTCTGTTATATGTGACTCACCTGCTCGTTCTTCTGTTAGGTACACCGTTAATCATAATAGTAAGGCAGGTTGCGATAGGTGTACTGTACTTGGGAGACGGCTGGAGGGGAAGATGACCTTTGCAAATGGGGTATATACTTTAAGAACGGACGATAGCTTTCGTCGATAGACTCAATCTATTCACCATCAAGGACATTCTATTATGGAAACGCTTTCGATTAATATGATTTTAACTTTTCCTTTAGATCCTATGCACATAGTTTACCTAGGTGTCACAAAAGAGCTGGCTAATTTGTGGATAGATTTAGCACAGAGGAAACTGCTGAACTTGAACTCATGTGCAATTAGGGACATAAATAATTTAATATCAGGTTGCGTGGCAAGTACTCCTTCCGACTTTCTGCGAAAATGCCGTACACTAGACTTTGTATCGGCATGGAAAGCTTCTGAATGTAGGTTGTTCCTTCCGTATATAGGCCCGGTGATTCTTCAAAAATCATTGCCACAACCTTTGTATCTTGATTTCCGGCGTTTATCGTTATCCATTTATCTGCTTGCACATCCTAAATTACATAATATTGTTGTAGAATCCGCCAAAACAGATTTACAAAACTTTGTGAAGGAATATGAATAGTGTTATGGGTCTGAAAACTTAGTTTGCAACATGCGTTCGTTACAGCACCTCCCTGATGACGTTCGTGCACATGGACCTTTAGATAGTTTTTCAGCCTTTCCATTCGAGTCTTATATGAGACAAATTAAGGATTCTGTGCACAGTGGGTTTGCTGTAGCTGAGCAAGCAGCTCAGCGTTATGTTGAAAAAATGTCCTTCTGCGATAGGTCCAACGTAGCTCATGAATAAATAATACCCCGATAGGCGCTAATGATGTCTCCAATAAACAAGTAATTATGTTTAAGAATAGTAAAATAACTTCATGTAAGCCTGATAATGTAGTGGTAGTAAACGGACAGCCTGGTTTAGTCTTTGATATAAAGGAGGATGGACTACTGTAATTTAGGTCTTTCACTGACCCACGCAATTACTTCGAAGATCCTTTCCCTAGTTAGCCACGAACACACATGGGTATCGGTTAAGGACATTGATTGCAAATGTATAGCCATATATTATATCAATTATCTAGTTCTAATCCCATTGTTGCATACTTTAATGTAAATGTATTTTGTTTCATTAGTGCTTAATTCATGATGATAGACCATTTAATTAACTCTTATGTTATTTTTAGACCACTAACAAGCAATACGTCATTGTCAACGTCCCTAGCAAGAAACAACTCATGATAGCAGTCAAGCAGTGGATTGTTAGCAAAGAACTTTGCCTTTATCCAACGGAGCTTGTCGATGCCCACCTACAAAGGTGAGACCAACCAGATGACATTTGGGCAGTTCTGAAATGTAAAGTCATTCATGAATTCGGTAAGTAACAAACAAAGAAACTATAATTCACTATAGATTCTCTGCAGTCTGCGAAAGATCTTTTAGTTTCCCTGAAAATACTGGAATCTCACCGTCGAAACATTTCCACAAAACACTGAGAAGCCCAAGAGGTCAGTACAATAATCTTACCAACATTTCCTAGAGGCGCAATGAAGCGTAAAGAAGAATTTCTTTACAATTCAGTAGACATGAACGTGGCTGAGATACAGGCTAACAATTGCCACGTACAATATCTAAAACTTCGGTTGTTTGAAAAATTCGTCTCGCCAATCAACAAGTAGGTTTCATTACGAATTAGTTCGACACAATTAGAGACATCAGATTCAACATCAGAATCTAAGCATGTCGGTGGTGCTATAGCGAACCAGTAAGTCACCTGAACCATCAAGTGAACTTTTTCAGTTTCGATAGGTTGTATACAGTGGTGCAGAACATATTGTCAGCTATCAATGACTTGACTAAAATGATGCACAACATATCCTCGGTTATCACTGACTTGGATAATAATGTAAAGCAATTACTATCTAAGTCTAACGAACGCGAACAACCGCATCAGTTCGATTGAGGACTCTCGAGCCAGCAGTTCCCTTTGTCATCTGAAGAGGAACTGCAGACGCTGGACACTGGTTTGCAGCAGAAATAAACCAGGGACAGATTCATAAGTCATCAGCATTAATTTATTAATTTGTTCCCATTACAGATGGCAGTGGTTACGAGGTTATCCAGTGACGATTGGAAAACATCAATACGGTATGTTCTGTCGCACCTACTGACACCTGAGGTTGCCAGTAAATTCACGTTACTTGGCACCTTTTCAAAACGAGCACTTCAGAAATGCCGGTTTTGCGGCTACATACGAAGTAACTCATATTTGTTATTTAAACTTCAGGTGCCTTAACAAACGGCTTTCTGTCATCCTCTGTCAACGAAAAAGACCTTGCTAAGCTGTAAGACATCGCGACATAAGGTTATTTTCACGATGTCCGAGACAAAGTGATAAAGTGTAATAGAAGGAAACAAGGTCATGTGTGTACTAATTTAAAGTGATAACTTCCCTACGGCTCTATAGTTACAGTCAACAGTAATAACGAACATAACCGTAAATTCAGCTTAAAGTATTTGGCTGTGCCAAAGCATGTCATTCAGATGTCGTTGTGAATTCTTTTGTTTTTTACACTTCAGAATTCACAGGACAACTATTTTAATTGTCAATAGCCGAACATACGTGGCTAAAGGCAATAGTCCGTACAATCTTTTTTATGTTCTACTTGATTTTTAATAAACATTATATTGCAAAAGAGCTTACTCTTTTACTTACATGAGAAGCTATTGAAGTGCTGAGAAAGTGTGTTTGATTGTCAGTGAACTAGCAACTAAATGCACATGCCTTATAAATAATACATCACCTGTTCCTTCGTTTACAGATACCTTCAAATAACAATGAATTGGCAATTGTAATGGAAGTGCCAAATAATCGATGCTCAAGCTTCTGCTATAATGTTGTACAATAATACGCTTTTCCTTTTCAATAAAATTATTTAAATGTATACCGGTTTTCCCGTGGACTGCAGTTTCAGTGTGGTTTGTTGTTGAAAATAAAGGCGAACATAGGAGACCCTTGGGATTATGTTGAGGGATCAAAAATAGGCAGCTCTGTGTGTATTTAGATGAAAAGTAGAAAAATCAGCGTATATTTGAGAGAAAAGTAGGTGATTTATCGGCAAAGCAGCAAATAGGGGGAAATTCGCATTATTTCCCCCGGACAGGCAAAAAAGACGACATTCTGGCGCGTTTTCCCCTTTATTCCCCCTTTGTTGGTTGCTTTTGGCTGTTGATACATGGTAGTGATGATGGTAGTTAGGTCTGCTTATATATATCAATTACGGCCAGTCCAAGTAGGAGTTGGTAATCCATGTATGAGTCCGTACATATCAGGTCTCTCCATGCAGCTTTCCACTGAGGGGCTTGTGTTCACTTAGTTGGGTAGAACATTCCAAATGAGGACAATTCTTTTAGAGACAAAGTGAGGACGTACCTGAGCAATCGCTCAGCGATGTCCATTTTTCTGTTCTTTACCTCTGAAGATACTACACGCATTCGGAGATTCACAACGCTATTGCACACAACGCTTTTATAATCCGGGTATACCAGCCCAATCGAATCAGAAGTCAGAAATAAAGTGGTTCGAAGATATATTTGTAAGGTGCAGCACTGATTCTCAAACAAAATGGAGAAATGCTCGGGAATGCTGGATGCCACAAATTCCTCGAACAGAGGAACAGGATGGACTTCCTGGCTCGCATGTTGCGTGTCATTAATAGATCATCTAACAGTCTTCTATTACGCAGTGAGAATGCTTCCAATCGTCGGAGTCTTTGTAAGATTTGTTTCTCAGCCTTGAACCCTACTTGTTTGCTCATCTTCGAACTTGGTTTAAGAGATTTGTCTCTTTAGGAGGGAGGAGAGCAACAATAACTCCGCCTGGAGTCCCTCCAGGGGTTACTGCCGGCCCCAAGCCCGGGTATAGGAGGAGTGCTGGGCATGGGGTTGGCGTCCCCATCCCGTAGAAAACTGACTCTCTAAAAAAGCGCTTACGAGAAAAAAATTATTCAAACCTTTTACACTGTGCCCTGGGTGTCAGAAGGTCTTCATTTAGAAGAACTATGACGCCTCATGACGAAAGCAGAGTTCCTTCGGAAGTCACGAGGCTGATGTCTCTCCTGACAACCAGAGCAACCATTCATTTAGGTACACAAAATACTCGTATAATGTGGGAGACCGGGAGTCTTCCAAATTGCTGCAGAAATCAAGAGATACAACCTAGAGGTGCTTGGAATCAGTGAAACACATTGGACGCAGGTTGGATAACAACGACTAACTTCAGGAGAACTTCTGTTTTTCTCCGGCCATGAAGAAAAAAATGTCCCACATACACGAGGAGTTGCATTGATGCTATCCAAACAAGCACAACATGCACTTATAAGATGGGAATCTCATGAACCAAGGATCATCAAAGCCTCCTTCAAAACAAAGGAAGAGGGCATTTCAATAAACATCATCCAATGCTATGCGCCTACCAACGACTACAATGAAGACGCTAAAGATCAATTCTACAATAGGCTGCAGTCAATAGTCGAGAAGTGCCCAACAAAGGACCTGACAATTCTGATGGGAGATTTCAATGTCAAGGTTGGAACGGCCAACACTGGATATGAAGACATCATGGGACGACACGGACTGGGAGAAAGAAACGAAAGTGGTGAGAGATTTGCAAGCCTATGTGCCTTCAATAAACTGGTCATAGGCGGCACCATATTTCCACTTCATTGATTCTCATCTGTTGATTTTCAGTACTCTGTTCAGACGATTGATGAGTAGCTTCCTTAACCTGTATTGATTCTTGTGCATGTGTGGTGGATGATATCGATAACGGCGATTCGTTGACAGTCTGAAGAGGACGACTGAATACGAAAAACAATTAAAAAACTGAAAAAATAGTAGAATAAATATTTTTCAGTTCATGCAAATTAATTAATTAAGTGTATTACATAACAAGAGTAAAACATAAGACCAACTGAATTTTACCGTAACACAAAATTTTGTTAATTGATTTGAAGTAGATGACAGGAAAGCCGTTTGACTTAGGCTTTGTATTATTTGGAACAAATTAGCAAGGTATATCTATAAACCTGACGGAACCGATTCGTCAAGTGAGATTTGAACTTGTGTCATCTTCGTTGCAACCTGATAGATAGAATTCAGTCAGGATATGACTGAATGTCACTGTAAGATCCATTTTGAATGCTTTGTGTGTTTGTGAAAATCCCTCCATGTATATACTTGAACTTTGTTCCTATTGATCCTCTTAGTTGTACATTGTTAACCTTTTGGCTACATTTGAATTGTTAATATTTGTATTTTATTACAGTTTTCGTTTTTACTACACCTTCACTAATTCCCCATGTTTCTTCCCGAACTGCACTTATGTTGTTTTACTTTATACTAAGTCTGGGCGGTAGCCATTTTGGTTTATCCCTGCTTTTGATTGCTTGACCTGTGTTGACTGGAATTGTGCATTTTGGTTGTGAATTGAAGCACTCTTCCAGAATTGAAAACACTCTGTGTTATAGAGCGACCAATTATTACTTTTTGAATGAATCTGTACGTGATCTATCCAGACAGGATAGAATAACATTTGTTTGTGGTGATTGGTAATTTTCTTGCATTCTTTATCAACTTTCTTATTTATTTTAGTTTAGATTTGATCAATTGAACAATTATTGGTTGGATAGCTGAGTGGTTATATTTGTTTAGGTAATAATGTACACTTAAATTTATGATAAATTATAGAACCGTCATCTTACCCAATTACTTTGTTTTGGTTTCAATCGGGCGAGGGCGCGTATCTAACTCATCCAGACAGCTGTCCTTCACTCCAAACCGTAGTTCGGATCTTACAGTCACTACTCAGTAGCATTCATAAAACCACATGGACTTCACCTGATTGCATCACGCAAAACCAAATCCACCATGTTTGCATCAACAAAACGTTCAAGAGGACGATGGAGGACGTGAGAAACAAGAGAGGAGCTGATATAGCATCAGATCATCACTTGCTGGTCGCCAAGACGAAATTGAAACTCAAGAAGCACTGGACAACGGGGCGGACAATATCACAAAAGTTCAATACGGCCTTTCTCCAGGATACTAACAAACTCAACAAATTCAAGATAGCCCTCAGCAACAAGTTCCAGGCCTTTCATGATCTACTCAATGGAGAAGGAACCATTGTGGAGAGCAGCTGGAAGGGGATCAAAGGGGCAATCACTTCAACATGTCATGAGGTCCTGGGTCACAAGAAGCACCATCACAAGGAATGGATCGCTGTTGATACACTGGATTAGATTCAAGAAAGGAGGAACAAGAAGGCAGCAATCAATACCAGTCGAACAAGAGCAGAAAAAGCCAAGGCACAAGCTGAATACACAGAAGTAAACAAACAAGTGAAGAGGAGCATCGAAACCAACAAACGTAAATATGTGGAAGATTTAGTAACGACGGCGGGAAAGACTGCAAGATAAGGAAACATGCGACAACTGTATGACACGACAAAGAAACTCTCTGGAAATCGCCGCAAACCAGAACGACTAGTGAAAAGCAAGGAAGGCGAGGTAATCATCAACATTGAAGAACAACGAAACAGGTGAGTAGAACACTTCAAAGAACTCTTGAATCAACCAGCCCCACTGAACCCACCCAATATAGAAGCAGCACCCACGAACCTCCCAATCAATGTTGACCCACCAACAATTGAAGAAATCAGCATGGCCGTCAGACAAATCAAGAGTGGCAAAGCAGCAGGACCAGACAACATCCTAGCAGAGGCACTGAAAGCAGACGTAGCGGCAACGGCAAGGATACTCCACATTCTCTTCAATAAGATGTAGTATGAGGAACAAGTACCAACAGACTGGAAAGAATGACTTCTGATCAAAATACCGAAGAAAGGTGATCTCAGCAAGTGTGATAACTACAGGGGCATCACTCTTCTCTCAATACCGGGAAAAGTCTTCAACAGGGTATTGTTAAACAGGATGAAGGACTGCGTAGACGCCCAACTTCGTGACCAACGGGCAGGATTCTGTAAGGATAGATCGTGTACAGACCAAATCGCAACTCTACGGACCATTGTGGAACAATCAATTGAATGGAATTCATTACTCTACATCAACTTCATTGACTACGAAAAGGCATTTGATAGCGTGGACAGAACAACACAATGGAAACTTCTTCGACATTACGGCGTGCCTCAGAAGATAGTCAATATCATACAGAACTCAAATGATGGATTACACTGCAAAATCGTGCATGGAGGACAGTTGACAAAGTCGTTTGAAGTGAAGACCGGTGTTAGGCAAGGTTGCTTACTGTCACCCTTTCTCTTTCTCCTGGTGATCGACTGGATCATGAAGACGTCAACATCTGAAAGAAAACACGGGATACAGTGGACATCTAGGATGCAGTTGGTTGATCTAGACTTCGCAGATGATCTGGCCCTTCTATCCCAAACGCAACAACAAATGCAGGAGAAGACGAACAGTGTTGCAGCAGCCTCAGCAGCATTAGATCTCAATGTACACAAAGGGAAAAGCAGGATTCTCCGATACAACACAGAATGCATCAATCCAATCCCAATTGACGGAGAAGATTTGGGAGATGTAAAAACCTTTACATATTTGGGCACCATCATTGATGAACAGGGTGGATCTGATTCAGATGTGAAAGCCCGAATCGGCGAAGCAAGAGCAGCATATTTACAACTGAGGAACATCTGGAACTCAAAGCAGCTGTCAACCAACACCAAGGCCAGAATGTTCAATACAGATGTCAAGACAGTTCTACTATATGGGGCAGAAACCTGGAGAACTACGTAAGCCATCATCCGGAAAATGCAAGTGTTCATTAACAGTTGTCTACGCAAAATACTTCAGATCCGTTGGCCGGACACTATTAGCAACAACCTACTATGGGAGAGAACAAACCAGATCCCAGTGGAGGAAGAAATCAGGAAGAAGCGCTGAAAGTGGATAGGACACATATTGAGGAAAGCACCCAACTGCGTCACAAGACAAGCCTTCACATGGAATCCTCAAGGCCGAAGGAAAAGAGGAGGACGAAAGAACACATAACGCCGAGAAATGGAAATAGACATGATGAGAATAAACAAGAATTGGATGGAACTAGAAAAGAAGGCCCAGGACAGAGTGGGATGGAGAATGCTGGTCGGCGGCCTTTGCTCCATTAGGAGTAACAGGCGTAAGTAAGTAAGAGCAACAATGTTATGCACTTTGAAGTGAGGCTATGGATAATGTAAGAAATTGCAGGTAAAAATCTGTCTTCGTATAACGTAAAGAATTGAATTTAATTAGATGACATCCCCATTGTGGTTCGAACTGGTATCATAACTCCCTCCAGCTAATGGTTCCAGACCGTGATCTGAGGAGATGATTGAGAGCAGATTATCATAGAGAATGTGAATCGTTTATGTCCAATCGTTTGTTCCAACGCCTGTCTCACGTTCATCAACTGTTGTTTAGTTCTTCAAGAGGTCAAATACATAACGCTAATATTATTAAACCCTATAAATCATGACGCCTTTAACATAGTGTGTTGTGGTCTTCGTCAGCTTCTTTAATCCAATGTAGACAATCATACGGGATACAAAGCAGTGACATCTGTTCACAAAATTCTTATTCAAAATGCTGTTGTTTTCTACGAAATCGACACCTCGTGGATGTTTAGGGAGGATATAAATTTCGTACTTTTGGTAATCATTGGGACCAAGTTTCTGTAACAGCAACCGTACTTTCTTAGCTTCGTCTATAGTGGCGAATTCTACTCGGAAAATATCTTCTGTTTTCCCAGACCATGTTTCAAAATTATGACCGCTTTCTGCACCAAAAACAAATTCCGGGATAGTATTGAGATATAACTCGATATCTTTGTGGTTTGGAATATGGGATTGAATGGAAAGTCCCACAAAACCGGCTTCAGGGTTTGCTGTCGAGAAGCCAACACCTGCTGCCGCTGCTGTAATAGTCACTGAAGTTGTTCGGAAGAGTGCCATTTTTCAATGCTGTCACTGTCATTACTATTATTATTAACATCTTTAACCACGAAAATCTTCGGCAATTATTGTGATTTGTTTTTTTCCAAAACATTTAATAACAACTATATACTCACATATTATATTTTAGTTCAACGAGCCCTCTACTCACCCAGTTTCAAACCATGGCCAACGACTCCAGTGAATGAGAAATTTCACCAAATTCCAGGCCACATAATAGATCAAGATCTGTAACCCCTATGACTGACGATTCAGTACCTGACAATGTCGAACCTTTATCTACCGAACAATATACGTCTTATCCACAAATATCACTATCATTACCTTATTCTCCATGTTACAACCCCTCTATATCTCCGTAAAGTAGGTCAATGGTAAGACTGGTTGGCACACAAGGCACAATACCCACGTGCATCGAAAAGTCAGCACAGTCTACCAGACAGCATATTTTACCAAAGATCACACCCTATCTACATTCCCCAATATCGCAATTGCAATTACTCTCAGAAAGAAAACATTCCACATCCTTTAATACCAACCCATCATGTAAAAACGGCTCCCATGTATAATAACAGTCGTAACTACTTTCACTTACGTGCAGCAGATCCTCCTTACGCCCACACTAACGTAAATAGCTATAACAGAGGCTACAAGCTTAACCATCAAGACTATTTTGCAAATAACAGTGCATTTCACAGTCGACCCGTACCGGATTTTTTTTTGAAGTACAACTCCTGGGGAAACCTCTGTTGAAACATAAAGGCCAAGTCATTTCAAACCACATGCAGAACATAAACTTGCTTCCCCCGTACAGTTTCCATCGGAGAGTACTCCCACCCTTCCCTCCTAAGTAAACTCCTCAATCAACTTCACTAGCTCATTTGATACATCTACCACTAACTCTAGCTATCAAACTACCGGGCCACTGCAGAACATTCAATCACTCACTTTAAACCCATATCACACCGCCGAGGGTTACGACAACTTTATTTCAGGTACTCACCCATTTTAACCTAATATGCTATTTTGTAGCATATATCTTATCAATGCTAGGTCGACCTGAAATAAAAAGACGAATTTAGACCTGTTTGTGTCCATATATCAACCATCACTTATAATGATATCCAAAGCATGGACTAGCAGTAATATTTCAGACCTAAGTACATCTCTTGATAACTACTTACTATATAGAATTGATAGATAGAAAGGACGAGGCGGAGAGTATTTTATTTACGCTAACCCTAGCCTAAATTTACTATTATGTGATATGCCTTAACTAAACAATCTAAAGGATTCGGTGTAGATTGACTTAAAGGTATTGAATTCCGTTACCTTACTGTTCGGTTGTGTCTACCGTCAACCTAGCGCATCGATAGGTGAAATAGCATTATTATCGGAGGTATTCACACTAGTATCGTTCCTCCCATCTGTGGTGAATTCAACTGCCCGAAATTTCTTGGTTCCCACTCAAGGCGCCGAAACTTTATGAATCATTTATTGAATGTCTGGAAAACTACACATATCAGTCCCAAAGTTAAAATAGGACCTGAAACAAATGTTGAAAATTACCAGCCCATAAACATAACTTCAGTGGTATCTAGACTGATGGAGAAAGAAGTTCAACATCTACTTACTAATAATCTCATCTCGGCCTCGCAGCATAGACTTCTTAGGCTTAGATCATGCGATACATGTCTAGTAGATTACTTGAATGATATAACTCGGAAATGAGATAACAGATTCATTGTACCAGTTCTATTCTTAGATAAAGCCCCACACTAAAGTCTTTTCGTTAAACTACAATCTTTCGGAATAAACAATCCACTATACTCATGGCTTGCTTCGTTCTTAACAGAACGTAAACAGATGGTAAAGTACAATGACTGTCTCTTATCACCTAGACCAATAACTTGTGGAGTCTTCCAGAGAAGAGTATTAGGTTCACTCTTGTTTCGTATGTATATAAACGATATATGTAACATCATAAAATTTGGGAAACCATACTTATATGCTGATGATCTCAAAGTGGTATACAGCTATAAGCCTGAGACTCCAAGTGAAAGTGTATCCCTACTTTAAAATGACTTTAATAACCTAACTATCTGGAGGGAAAAATGGCAATTACCATTCAAGTTCAACAAGTGCGCGATCATACACTTTGAAAAGCATCCGTATGAACTGCAACCTCATTTAAATAAAAGTAGAGTTCAGACACTCAAATCGGTACATGATCTAGGATTTAATTACACAGTAATCCTAAACTCAGAAGAACATTCCTCCTCTATTATTTCTAAATCTAGACAGCTAGTTAGCCTCATAACGAAAAATTTCGTTATAACAGAGGCTAAGCTTGCCTTCTACAACATATGTGTACGAACTTCCCTTGGATAATGCTCTTTTATCTTCTCTAATATGAATACCACAGACAAGATAAGAGTAGAAGATGTTCAAAGACGCTTCACGCGCCAACCGCTAAGATGTGACTCCACTCTTAACTACACAGATAGATGTAAGCACCTCCCTTTAGAACCTTTATGGCATCATAGACTGAAGAATAATCTAATATTTCTCCACAAAGCAATATATAGACTCTCATTTCTAACCTCGTGCCCAACTATGATCCATGACCCAGCCTATAGACTAAGAAACATTGCATATACGCTACTTAGCGTAGAACACCAAAAACAAATGCGTCGTAAGTTTTTTAAAGTGGAACGGGTTGCCAGTACCTATCCGTAACCGTGACATTCATACAGAATTCAAAGGGCTAATAACCCCGTCACTAAACTCTAAAGAGCTTCAACTATTCCTTGAAATCCCGCCCACCAATGAGGCACTTTGTTATGGACCGCTTAATATCTAGACGGAACAGGATTTTAACGAAACCCATTGTTATTAATATGAATATAAGCAAATTACAGAACACACAGTTTATCCTCTCCCATTATTCATTATTTATTATTCACGGCCTTATACTCCTAACCCTCACTTTTAGTTTCCACATCTCTCTAATGGTTAAAGATGCATTATTCTTCCTCAGTGTCATGTCTTTTTTTCTATTGCAAGTAGACAGAAAACTCACTGATCTTATGGATGCTGATCAACTAAAGCCAATCATGACAAGCTCAAAAATGTCCTAAATTCTTGTGAGTTACTCAATGTTTTATTTTTCCTACCCTAAAAATTTTACATTTATACTCTTTCATAACCACTGATTTGCTATTAGTCCTTACCATCTTTAAACCACATATAATCTAACCTGTGTTTTTTTAAACTTTTACCATTAGTTATTTTCGTAGCAGTGTGATATGCTAAATGGATGTCTAATCCATAACACAAATGCCAAAGCTATCTGATCTGCTTGCAACATGGAACTAGTAGGAACTGTGTATTCCGACAATGGGCTTTAATTAAAACAATATTCATACTGACCGCAAACGTAAGGGAGCCCGACATCACAAAAAGAGGGAGGGTGGCGTTAGTGACCAACAAACATGGTGATGGAGAGATAACTTCAGTCCACCCACGTCTGTAGGGAAGAACATTTTGTTTAATTTCGGCTCCTTATGGTATAGTGGAATATCACGAACCAATGGTATTGATGCTGATTTATTATGCAAAATGCCTCTTTAAATCGTGTTTAGAACGTTGAACTGGTTTCACTTCCTACCCAGTGAACTAGACAATTCGCTGGAACTGAAGCCCGCTCAAGACTCTATAAAATCTTCAAAAGATGGGCTCACAAAGCTTCAAGAAAAAACGGGAGATAGCCATTTGTGTATCAGGATACTGTTTTCAGCACTATATTTTATAAATACACATAATCTCATACTTCCAGCTTCTTCCTGAACCACCTCTATTTATACAGTTTTTTATCCACTCATATCTTTGTAGTGATCGACTTTTATCAAGAGAACACAACAGATATAATGGAGACAATCATTATTATAACCAATTTTACCAGTGATTGTTTTACTGTACTTGTTTGTTTAGCTGTATTAAACACAGACATTCTTCCGCTGACTGTGACCTTGCATGCTCTCGGTTAGGCTCAGAAGTTCCACTTGTACTCGGTATTATTTCGATACCACGAGATCGCCAACAAATATATCTTATTACAACCGTCAACTGCCCTCTGGTTTTCAGCCTACGAAGGTATGTAACCTAATAACTGGCACGTGGTCTCAGTGTGGTGGTGATCATAGTCAACCACAACTCAACGTCACGCTACAACGCTACACCTTGTTTACACTTATTCTCTTTAAAATATGAAAATGCTCTTGCTTAATAAGTATCTTAATAAAGGGAAGTTGGACTGAGTAGTCATACCTTAAATATTCCTTCATGAACACTGTCCTCTCTGCTTCGCGTCCTTTCTTTTTCTTGTACTCTGTTTCACCCTCCTTGAGATATGCCACCGAGAACAGGTATGGAACGGGTAACTTCTTCCCCCACCATCATCAAAGTCTCAGGTATTTCAGGGGAATATAAAGTTGCGGTTTCCATAAGCTCCCACCTTCACATATATTTATTCCCGACTATCTGTTGCACGTCGCAACGCGACCTTCATAAAGCGCGCAAACTGTGACACTGACAATACGATTCATAATCAAATCATCTACATTCATATCTTATAAAATATGGACTCAGCTGAGTAATTTACTACAGTGAAAAATTTTATATTTTGTAACAATTTGATCTTGTCTGTAAACTGGCATACCTCATGTAACAAACTGTTATTTGAGAATAAATTAATAATATTAAGTAATTCTTATCAGTTACCATCCACCTATTTTGTTAGAATATGAAAACAACAACAGTCATAAGTGTAGCACATAGTTCGGAATTTTAATGGCCCTGTATATGACTGGTTGAATCAAATGATTATCATTGTTGAAACAAACATGCATCCAACCCTCGGTTTGGTCATAATACGCCACACAATCGTGTAGTAAGGTGTGAATGTTGTGATCTGCATTCTTATGCGTTTTGCAAGGCGATGGCATACGTTTTGAACTTAAGATGCAGCAGTGAGCGCAGTACATTCTTCTGCCTATTTATGTTTGTCGTGTTGACTTTGCACTCCTTCAAGTACAGAGTATATCTGGTGCAGTGCATGGAAGTCTTTTGATGTATAGTATGTCGTTTTTAGTTCTCTCAGCTTAAAGCTAATCTTTCGGTTGATATAAGGAGTAGTTATTTTAAAGGGTATAGTAGTGTCTATTGTAGATTTGGTTGTGGTATTGAATATTCCTAATGTTTCCGAGAGGTTATCACTGGCAAATAAACAGCTCCAGTCAGAGTGCTTTGTTAAAAGTCGAAAGTTTTCCGGGTCGGCGGCTTCATAGTCTCTATATTGGAAACGCGTACTTAATGTCTTCAATTTGTTGCAATGGTAAGATAGATTTGAACGTAGTGAGATGTCTTTCGGCCTACCGTAGAATCGAATGAGTACTAGTCCATTGTAATTCATTCACAATTGATCTTGCTTTGATATTTATCGAGCTTTGACAAGCTTATTCAAATTCACTGAGATTTAGTTGTCTGACGTTTTTGTTGGATTTGTGCATATTAACTTATATACACTTTTACCCTCAGTTGCTTTCTCGGTTTTCCTTATATATTCGGCCTTATCCATAATTACTGTACTTCGTCATTTTTCTGCCTGAACTATGACGATGTTCTTTCCAGTTCTGAGTTTCTTTGAGATCTTTTATCTTTGTGAAGTCAGTTGGGTGTTGTCTTTCTTCCTTCAAATCAGCAGCACAATGGTCTGACTGATTTCCTGTTGAGTTTCCTCATTTATTCTGGCGGTTCCGAGTGATGACTCTAGAAAAGAAACCTAATTTTGAAGCGTCACTTGTACTTTTGTTGAATTCGTTATGGAAATGTTATTCTATGTTCGTCATAGGTTGCTTTAACACGTCGGCCACGCAGTTGTTTGTGTTTTTTCCGGGGATGATTGTGAAATCTTGTTTGGTTTTTTCCTGAAGGTATTTTTTCTTTATTTTCTGTGTCATCTATTCGATATCTCGACCACAGTTATCAAAATTCACTGTAGTTTCCTTTCTTGGTAATCCTTAACATATTAGTATTCCCACGATTGACAAAGACAAACTCAGTTGGTACGACATGGTTTAGTCTATTTTTCCCTTGCTCATTTTATAGTTAGGAAAATTATGTTTCATTAGATGAACGTATAGGACTGTTGTCTGAGTTAATATTGATGCAACTAATTATGACCAGTAGATCTTAGCCAACATATCGAGAAGAAAGAACATGCTTTGGACCAAAGACACTTACCTCTGAGTTCTGAAGTTCAAGAGTCATGGACGAGTCACTCAATAGCGGTATGTTAATCAAACCAAAAGTTTTTTCTAGAATCAACTTTGCTTTAATGAGCTTTACTATTCGGACAAGTATAACGCTTTGGTGCTAGTAGTCTTTGCTAGTTATTCATGCATTACTCTAGCACAGTGTTCTATGTACTAACAGAAAATTATGCCGTAATCCCAGTCTCAGATAAAGGGAAATAAAGTCGTGGAGATGCACAAGATATGCAGTATCGTGGAGAATATGTAAGAGTGCAGGAAATGTGCGAATCATTTATCGGCTCTAGGATCAGAAGGACAACTGTGTTTAATGTATGAAGAATGGAGAGGCTCAAGTAACTTGGATTATTGTGGCCAAATGTAACCGTCTGCTCACTAAAGACTGGGTTATTAGCAAATATTTTATGAAGACAAGCCTTTGAAAAGAAAACATATACTATGTATATCAAATCAACCCGGAATTTCTCGTAGTCAGGATAGGACGATCAAAATTGGTTAAGTGTGTGAGGAATATTAGTTAGTTATTTACTTTGTGTCAAGGATTTGTAAGATGGGACTGACCAGTATTCAAAGTATAATAAAGTCTGTAGTCGGAAGAAGGCGGTGTTAGGTGTGGTATGAAAACCAGAAATATGGGTAAAAAATTGAATAAAACATACTAGAACAATATTCTTTTATACAGGACAGACCACATAATAATAATAATAATAATAATTTATTCTCAAATAACAGTTTGTTACATGAGGCATGCCAGTTTACAGGCAAGATCAAATTGATACAAATGATACAATATACACTGTATTAAATTACATAGCTGGGTTGAAAATTTTTAAGACATGAATGTAGATTGTTTTAATCAGTACTACAGTTGGCGCGCTTCACGAGAGTTGCGTTGCGAATGTGCGACTGATGGTCAAGAATAGGTCCATTGAAGGTATGAGCTTCTAGAAATCGCAACCTTATGTCCCTTTGGGATATCCAAGGCTTTAAGGATGGTGCAGGATGAAGTAACCTGTTCCATATCTCAAGGGGGCTGAAAGAGGGAGCAAGTAAAAGAAAGCACGAGAGGCAGAGTAGCCAATATTCATGTAGGAATGTTTAAGGTATGATTACTCAGTCTAATTTTCTTTTATTAAGGTATTTGTTAAGAAAGAGCACTTCAATAGGTTAAAGAAAATAAGCTTTAGCGAGGTGTGAGTGGACATACAACTGACAAATGGAGACGATTCGGAAAAGAGCTGAGAGTATAAGATTATGTGTGATTATAAAATAAAATATAGTGCTAGAAACAGTATTGTGGTATACAACTGGCTATCTTCCTTTTATTATCGAAGCTATTAGAGCCCCTTTCGTTTTTTTATTTGTTTTTTTCTCAGGTTTTATAGGGTCTTGAGTGGGCTTCGTATATTAGCGAATTGTCTAGTTTGCTTGTAATAGGATTACTGGGTAGGAAGTGAAACCAATTCAACGTTCCTAACACGATTTAAAGAGGTATTTTGCGTGATAAATCAGCTTCAATACCTTAAGTCCGTGACATCCCACTAAACCATAAGAAGCCGTAATTAAACAAAATGTTCTGCCCTACAGACATGGGTGGATTGAAGTTATCTCCCCACCTTCATGTTTGCTGGTCAGTAACGCCACCCTCCCTCCTTTTGTGATGTTAGGCTCTCTTACGTTTGTGGTAAGTATGATTAATGCTTTAATCAAAGCACATAGTTGGAATACACTGTCTCTACTAGGTCCATGTTACAAGCAAATCAGATATTTAAAAATTCTGTTTTATGGGTTAGATGTCCATATAGTATATCACACTGCTATGAAAATAACTAATGGTTTAAAGAAGTAAGGATTAATAGTAAATCAAAAGATATGAGAGGGTATAAAATTGTAGAAAAAAAGAGAAGGATTTTAGGGTGAGAAAAATAAAACATTGAGAAACTCACAAGACTTTGTGGCCAAATTTTGAGCTTTGAATGATCGGCCTTAGTAGATCAGCATCCATAAGATTGAGCTATCTGTCTACTTGAAGTAGAAAAAAAAGCATGACTTTTAGGAAGAATAATGTACATTTAACCTGTAGAGATTTGGGGACTGAAAGCTAGGGTTAGGGGCATGAAATCATGATTAATAAACAATGAATAATAGGAAAGGATAAGCCATATATCCTGTGATTTGGTTATATTCAGATTAGTAACAGTCGAACTTGTTATAATTTTGTTCTTTCTAGATACTAGCCGGTCCGTAATAAAGTGCCTCATCGGTGGGCGGGAGTTCAAGGTAATGTTGAAGCTCTTTGGAGTCTAGAAATAGGGTTATTAGCTTTTTGAATCTGGTAAATGTATCACAGTTGCGGATAGGCATTGGCAGCCTGTTCCACAATAAACTGTACCGTACTGTAAAGAACTTACAACGCATTTGTTTTTGGTGTTTTACGGTAAGTAGTGTATATGCGTTGTTTCTAAGTCTATAGGCTGGGTCGTGGGTGATAGTCGGGCAGGAGGTTAGAAAGGAGAGCCCATATATCGCTTTGTAGAGAAATATTAAATTGTTTTTTAGCCTACGGTGCCATAAAGGTTCTAAAGATAGATGCTTACATCTGTCTGTGTAATCGAGATTCGAGTTACATCCTAGTAGTTGACGTGTGAAACGTCTTTGAACATCTTCTACTCTTATCTTGTCTGCGATATTCATATTAGAGAAGACAAAAGAGCAGTATTCAAGGGTGGGTCGTACACATATTTTGTAGAGAGTAAGTTTACCCTCTGTTGTGAAAAAGTTTTTCATTATAAAACCAATTAGCCGTCTAGATTTAGAAATAATGGAGGAGGCATGTTCTTCAAAGTTTAGGCTTCCTGTGTAATTAATTCCTAAATCGTGTACTGATTCGAGTGTTTGGACTATACATTCATTTAAGTGAAGTCGCGGTTTATAGGGATGCTTTCCAAAGTGCATGATCCCGCACTTGTTGAGGTTAAATGGTAATTGCCATTTTTCACTCCATATAGTTAAGTTATTGAGGTCCTTTTGGATCTGGGATACACTTTCGCTTAGTGTCTCAGGCTTATAGCTGTATACCACTTTGAGATCATCAGCATATAAGTACGGTTTCCCGAATTCTATGGTGTTACATATATCGTTTATATACATAAGAAACAAAAGTGGCCCTAATACGCTTCCCTGGATGACTCCACTGGTGATTGGTCTAGGGGACGAGAGACAGTCATTGTACTTTACCATATGTTTACGTTCTGTTAAGAACGAAGCAAACCATGAGTACAGTGGGTTGTGTATTCCGAAGGACTTTAGTTTGACGAGTAGCCTTTTGTGTGGGACCTTATCAAAGGCTTTCTTAAAGTCTAGGAATAGGACTGATACAAGGAGTCCGCTGTCTCGTTTCAGAGTTATATCATTCAGGTAGTCTACTAGGCATGTATCGCATGATCTGGACCTAAGAAGTCCATGCTGGGAGGTCGGCAAGAGATTATTAGTTAATAGATGTTGGACTACAGCCGCCTTAACCACTTTTTCCATCACTCTGGATACCACTGAAGTTATGTTTATAGGCCGGTAATTTTCAACGTTTGCTTCAGGTCCTGTTTTAATTTTGGGAATGATATGTGTAGTTTTCCAGGCAGTAGGGTAACACGCTGAAGAGAGTGATATCGCGAATAGTTTGAGAAGCAAAACACACATGTCATCACCTCCACGTTTTAGCATGCTAGATGGAATACCATCTGGTCCATCAGTATAGGAGTGTTTCAATGTACTGATTGCTTTGGAGGTATTTTGTACACTGAATTCTACATTAGTAATTTCACAGGGAGTTACTGGGATTGGTTCTGAATCATTAAATGGTTTTTCGTTAGTTAGTGAGAAACAAAAATGTTCACTGAATAAGTCTGTGATAAGTTTGGGATCTTCGTATACTTGTTTGCCTTTAATGAATATACTCCCTCTCGATTTAGAGCGTTTAAGTTTATTTTGGAGTAGTATGGTGAGTGCAGAGGAGTTATTATTAAGTTCGACTGCACGTTTTTCCTGTGCTACTGCTTTTTGTTTAGTTATTGCCTCTGTTCGGACAAGTATTTCTGTCATCGTTACTAAAGAGGAAAAGTCATTTAAGTTGTGGAATCGAGTACAATGTCTTTGAAGACGTCTTCTTGTACTGACCGGTATATAGAGATCTTTGGAGAACGTAGGTTTACAGTATTCTAAAGGTGCGATGTTGTTGATGATACTTTTGATGTTGTGATAAAATATATTGGTTAATGTGTCGGTATTGTTTGAGGTAAAGAAAGTTCTCCAATCAGTGCTTCTTAGGTAATTGTGGAAGTTATTCCAATCAACCTTGCGATAGTTTCTACGAAGTGTTACGGTTTTACTTCTATCGGTTGTGGTTTTTACATTAAGGCTGCATATGACAATGTTATGATCACTACCTGGGAACTTTTTTCCAATATACAAAGTATTGGGGATGAGGCCACTGGTAAAGACTAAGTCTAAGATGTTTTGATGTCTGGTAGGGCTATCGACATACTGAGTCCATTGTCCAAGCTCTAGACATTCAATAAATGATTCATAACGTCTCGGCGCTTTGACTGGCAGCCAAGAAATTTCGGGCATATTGAAGTCACCACAAATGAGCTTGCCTGAGAATGAGAGGGATGATGTTAGCGTGAATACCTCCGATAATACTGCTATTTCATCTATTGATGCGTTAGGTTGACGATAAACACAGCCGAGCAGTAAGGTAACGGAATTCGACGGCTTTAATACAATCCACACCGAATCCTTTAGTTTGTTTAGTTCAGGCATATCACATAGCAGTGAGTTCAGGCTAGAGTGAGCGTAAATAAGGCATCCTCCGCCTCGTCCATTCAATCTATCACTTCTATATAGGGAATAGTTATCTAGAGATATGCTTCGGTCGGAAATATTACTGTTAGTCCATGCTTCAGATATCATAATAACTGATGGTTGATATATGGATACAAACAGGGCTAAATCCGTCTTTTTGTTGCAGATCGATCGAGCGTTGATAAGACATATATTAAGCAAGTGGCCTACTAAGTTAAAATGGGTGAGGGTATTTCGGATAAAGTCGTCGTAACCCTCGCGAGTGTAAGATGAGTTTGATGTGAGGGATTGGATGTTCTTCATTAGCTCGGTATTTTGATGGCTAGACTTATTGGGAGATGTATCAAATGAGCTGGTGAAGTTGATTGGGGAGTTTACCCAGGAGGAAAGGGTGGGAGTACTCTGTGATGGAAACTGTACGGAGGAAACAAGTTTATGGTTTGCATGTGGTTTGAAATAACCTGGGCTATATGCTTCAACAGAGGTGTCACTAGGGGTCTTATTCCAAAAAAATCTTGTACAGGCCTACTGTGAAGTGTATGGTTATTTACAAAATAGTCTTGATGGTTAGACTCGTAGCCCCTGTTATGGCTATTTAAGTTAGCGTGAGAGGGGTCTGCTACGCGTAACTGGGAGGAGTTGCGACTGTTGTTATACATGGGAGCCGTTGTTATGTGATGGGTCGGTACTAAAGAGTATGGGAAGTTTTCTTTTTGAGAGTAATTACAGTTGCGATCCTGGGGAATGTAGGTAGGGTGTGGAGTGATAAACCTATTATTACCGTTCTTATTTATAGTTTTAGGCTTCAGGGGGTGATTTGGGTGGCCAGTTCTCTGGTAGTTTTCGTTAGTCTGCGTGTAAGAAGGCTTGCTACGCTGAAGCCCACCACCCTTTTTGCAACTTGGAGGTGTTGAAGGCAAGTTATACGATAGCAGCGGGGAGAACCTGTTCACTGTTCTTGGGATACCTATAGAGCAGTTGGGTTCAATCTTACGTGTTTCCCTATTCGGTATCATGAGTTTTGTCTTCCCACCCTTTATTTTCAGAGCAGGATTCTTTCGTTGTCTTTGTGAGATGAACTTACGTTCATTCAAGTCTACTTGTGGAATGTCTTTAGGAGGACAAATTTTCAAGTGTATAGGTTTAGTTGCACATGTGTTGTTACACGACTCACATTTTAGTACATTACTGAATGAACAGCTGGGATTAGTCATGTCGTTATGGTTTTTGGTGTCAGTTGGGGTCCGTATCTTATCCAAAGGTTTCTGATCTGTAGACTCATCTAGATCAACAGAGTGATCAGCCGTATGTGGAGTAGTGTCATGCTTAATGTTCGTATGTTTTAAACTATCTGCTGTGTTGCAAACTGTCTCTGGCTGATTATTAACTGCAACACTCCCATTCAATTCTATCGCTTCGCGTCTTCTTACACGACGTTGACAGGGCGTAAGGTCTGGAGTGACTTTTATATTTTTGTATGGAATTAGTGAGCTAATGTTTTTGCTCAAATCAATAAACTGCTTAGCATCGTTACAACAGCCAAACATAAACAAGAGGGGGCAAGTTGATCTGTCTGACTTTTTTCTAAGGCGGATGACTTTGCAGTTAACGTTCGGCATACCGCATGCTCTAAGGCAAATATCTCTTAACTTAGATGGGTGTGTGCGGTCGGGGAGGTTATACACAACTGCATTGAAGGAGGACATTACTCTCTTCGTCACTTCTTCAGCCACAAACTCTAAAATACACTCAGCTTTAGTGAGTTGCTCAAGATTTCTGTCTGTATCAAGGCCCCATATATGAGTGAGGGGTGCTAATTGCTCAAGTTTGCCGTTAATTTCGGATAGAGAGTTTTGTAGCTGTCGGATGTCATTACTATATCTATCAGTATTTTGGTGCGTATGAGGTGGACCATTGGGCTCTTTAGTTTTTGAAATTTTAGACTTAGGCCTTGGTAGCACATACTGTTTAGTAGACTGTGCTGACTTTTCAATGCACGTAGGTATAGTGTCTTGTATGTTAACCAGTCTTACCGTTGGCATACTGCACGTAAAGATAGAGGGGCTGCGACATGGAGAATCTGGTGACGATAGAGACATTTGTGTACAATGCACATATTTTTCAGTAGTTAAAGGTTCGACATTGTCAAGCACTGAGTCGTCAGTTGTAGGGGTTACAGATTTGGACCTTTTATTTGGCTTAGAAGTTGGTGAAATTCCTCTTTTACTGGAGTTATTGGACATGATATGAATATAAGCGAGCACAGTGCTCGTTAAATTAAATATAATATCTGAGTATTAGTTGTTATTAAGTATTAACCTGGTTAATACTAGGATTAGAGACTGTGGATATATAATAAATTGCAGACCTATTTACGACTTAAGTCCGCAATAGGTACAATACGAACTGGTAATTGTTCGTCGAATAAAAATAAGTTTTTTCTTATGTTTCGAGGTGAGATGTTCCCGATGTACAGGATAGGATGATAATCACAGTATAATACACCCTACAAAAGAACAAGTCGAAGAATTCCTAAACCACGTGAAAAAAATGTTACCACTTTCAAAGTTCGCGCTTGACAAACTTATACACAATGCTTTGAGTAATGGTTTGATAACTCCAAAACTAAGTCTCTTTAAAGTCAGGGGCGAAATTCAACACGAAATGGGCTGGCACCAAAATGCTCTAACGAGTTTCGAGAAAAACCGGTTACTGCTCGAAACACTATTTATTCTTCTCATGTGGAAAAACACAGGTCCTCTACAAAATAAAGTAATTAGCAACATGCCGACGGGTATCGGTCTAACATACGGTTTTCAATATGGCCAGTGACAACATTTCAAAAAATGTTACGTTAAATACGAATGAGTGATCAAAACCATGAAAATATACTACGGTTGTCCACTCTTCAGAAGTCGTAAACAATAAAGTAATTATAAACAAGCAAAAACGTTTACTAAGGAAAGACATATATGGAGGGAATTTCTTATATATTTATACAAGTACATGGAACCAAATTCTAAATCAAATTCTCTAATTTAACCAGGAATAGAAAAGCATCAAACACTGTTCAACAAAAGTGCCAGTGACGGCCTAAAACACATTCATTAAAATGAAGAAAAATATCTGAATATTTGAAAATTATATTTGAAATATTCTCAGCGATTGAAATATAACTAATTCCAACGTTTCGTCCAGCTAACTTGTCTGGACTTCTTCAGGGTAATAATCAAAATCAAAATTATCAAAGAAATATATAGCTTTTAACAATCAGGATTATACTGTGTTAAATCAATCATATTTGGGTGTTGATTTTTTGTAAAATAGGATAAAATGAGTCAGTTGACTACAAATCATGTGATGAATTCAACTACATGAAAATACTTAACTGAGTAACAAATCGTATGTGTGTGAGTGTGTATGTATGTATGTGTGAGAGATTGACATGAAGGAATAAATAAAGTTCAAGTTCAAGGATGAAAAACTTGATAATGAAAGATCGATGTGCATGTCAAAAGATAAATTGTATTGTTTAGAAACTCATTCAGTTCTTTTAATAATAATAACGATGCATGTGATATTAAAAACAGGTTTAAACAAGAGATAGGTTCCAAATTTACTTGTCAAACGAAATTTGCCAGGTAGTTGCCATTTGAATACCATCTTTTCGGTTCAGGCTGTTCTTGTTCGCCCATATATGCAGAGCTTCTGCTGTCAATCTTTCTTTATGGGTGTTAAAACCTTTCTGAAGTATTTTGGTCCCTTCAAAATTAATCTTGTGTCCTGTTTCTAACGCATGTAACGCTATCGCTGACTTATTTTCAAGTTTCTTTAAATCTACCGAGGATTTTGGAACATTTTTCAAGCATTGTTTGTGTTCCTTCAATCTTACATTTAATTGCCTGGATGTTTCTCCAACATAGGTAGCATTACAGTCATGACAGTGAATCTCATACACAATGTTCTGTTGTTCTTCCTTTGCTAATTTATCCTTAACTTTCACTAATGTCGATCTTAATGTGTTATTTGCTCTAAAATACACTCTTATATCATGTTTGTTTAGAATCCGTTTGATTTCTTCTGATGTTTCACTCCGGTAAGGTATGACTACGGTGTACTTCCATTCTTTTCGTATACTTTCTAGTTTAGTTTTTCTTTCATTTTTAATAATCTTTTTTAAAAACCTTTTTGGGTAGTTGTTATCCCTAAGAGTAGAAAACACTTTATTTAATTCGGTTCGTTGGTCTTCCTTGTCTGTAACAATCTTAGTACTTCTGTTCTTCAACATCCAAACCGTAGTTTGGATCCTACAGTTCTAACCAATTAATAATTGGCCGAAGTCGTTTGGCAATCGTTCTCGGATTTTGATTATCGTTTCTGGAAGTATTTGGTCGTTTCGTTTATAATGCCAACTAATCGTCGAAAGAAATCAAGTTCAAAGTTCGTTGATGTTAATGAAGAATCCCCTATTACCAAGCAAGTACCTTTTGATGTCCTTAAGTGTCATGGTTCAGACTCGAATAGGGTTGATTGTCATGGTAGTGACTCTAGTCTTAATTCGATGACAGATGACGTAAAAAATCTTAGTTTAAAGGAGAAGCAAAGGCTTGAATTATCAGGAAGAAGCGTTTTGCCTATAGCGCCTGTCGTTGGTCTAGAACTACCAAAGGTTGAATTGAGTTATTTCGATGGACAGCCAAGAGGATACTGGATATTTATAAGGCAATTTGAGACCTATGTAGCGTCAAGAGTCACTGATGATAGCCAACGTTTGCTCTATTTAATGCACTATTGTAAAGGCAAGGCGAAAACAGCTATTGAGGGTTGTGTCATGATGGACGCATCCTCCGGTTACAGGAGGGCAAGGGAAATCCTTAAACGTTTGTTTGGACAGTCTCATGTAATCGCTCGAGAAACATTAGAAGACTTATTCAATGCTGTGAATTTTGATTATACTGACGGGGAGCAACTATCAAACTTGGCTGTTAAAATGGAAAACTGTGCTATGGTCTTGGAACAGATGAATTATACCTCTGATCTAAATTCCTTAGTTACTTTGGAAAGAATAGTGAGACTCTTGCCCCAACCTATGCAAGCCTAGTGGGCGGACTGGGTGGATAAATTGACTGAAGATAACAGGGAACCGACCTTCGACGAGCTCACTCAGTTTATCGCATCGCGTGCGAGAGTGGCTTGTAGTAGATTTGGACGGTTAGCAAACCGTTCAAGAAAAGGACATAACGTAAAGACGAACTGTCACGTGCAATCAGAGCAAGGGAATAGTTCGACAATGAAAACTAAATGCAGTATGTGTTCGTACGACCATGCCATTGATAAATGTCAACAGTTCTTAGCGCTTACAGTTCAAGACCGATGGTCTCACGCTAAAAGCAAGGGCATCTGTTTCGTCTGTCTTAGACAAGGACATAAGGTTAATGAATGTAAGATTACAAGGCTCTGTAAGGTTGACAGTTGCGAGGGGAGACATCACGCTCTGCTGCACACTGACTCGACAAGCAACGTCGTAAATGATAAGCCATCATGCCCGGAATATAGGAAAAGAGTTGTTAATCATACCAGTAAGATACAGACATTAGAGAACGAAATACGTAAGCCTTATGACGTAGAGTTTTCAGATGCTTATTCAAGGGATAAATCATTATCAGTAGACGACAAGGCGGCTATAAAGATTGTGGAAAGGGGCACGCGCTTCGACAATGGTCATTTTGTAGTTTCTATACCGTGGAAAAAGAATCCAGATATGGGAGTGGATAATTATGAAGTAGCAAACCGTAGATTACAAAGTTTGAAGGGTATGCTGTCGAAGGATGTCAGTCTGCACATCAGATATATCGAAAGTATTGAAAGTGATTTTACTAAGACTTATGCGGAGAGGGTCTCTGAAATATATCTACAGTCTTATTATCGCCCTCGATGGTATTTACCTCATCATGCAGTATTAAACATGAGAAAACCAGAACTTAGAGTAGTCCTTGATGGTGCCGCCCAGTTTGCAGGGGGTTCCCCAAATGATATAATTTATCAAGAACCCGATACCACTGCTGAGTTAAGGTGTACATTAATAAGTTTTTGCAAGGAGGCAGTTGCAATCCCTGTAGATGTTGAAGAAATGTTCATGCAAGTGAAGGTCCCTGAGTCTGATCGAGGAGCTTCAAGACTTCTGTGGTGGAAAGAGGGAGACATGTCGAGGGAATCATCCGAGTTTCAAATGACATCCCATCCATTTGATGCCACATCATCGCCATTTTGCGCGAACCTTGCCCAAATATTCTCTGATGGTTATGTTGTAGATGATGTCAAGAATAATTTATATGTTGATGATTGCTTGATATCCATTCCCACTTGTGATCAAGCAAAGAGTTTCGTTAAGCATATAAGTGAATTATTATGTAGAGGAAGTATACAAAAAATGACCGATCTTGAATCTTGGTTCAAATGTCCTATTTTATTGCATGGCGAATTTTATATAACAACCACTGACTGTACGGAACCTACTCTTGACGATATTGAGTTTAGAAAAACTGCTGTGGTTAACTTGAGTAGTATAAAGTACAACAAGACACCTGTTCTCTCTTATTATTCTGAGTGGTTGAAATTAGTCAGAGCTGTAACCTGGTTTAGAAGGTTCATCGAATTCCTGATGGTACTTCGTTTACCGAGCTGTGAAGGATCCGTTCATCTAGGATGTTTAAAGGTCAAAGAGCTTGAGATTCCCAAGCGTAAGATTTTATTGATGGTTCAGAGAGAAGTGTATGGAGAATTACTTAGTGAATTTAAGAACAGCAGTAAAGTAGTAAGCCATGATGATCTGAAAGGTTTATCGTTGATGATGCTTGATGGGTTACTCTGCGTTGGAGGTCGACTAAGATACTCAGATTTCGCAAATGCTTTTAAACATCCAGTAATTTTACCCAGTCAACACTTAGTGACGGAAATGATAGTTAGACATTGTCATAAAGAATAAGGACACATAGGAAGATCATTAGAAAAAGGGTATGGATATGTGTTTACTTGTTTGCAAACATGGGCAGTACATATTGAAATGATGTGTGATTTGATTACTGATTCATTTTTAATGGCTATATTACGCTTTATTGGAAGAAGAAGGAAACCTCCAGAGATTTACAGTGTCAGTGCGTCAAGCTTCGTGGGGACAGTTTCTGAGTTAAGCAAGTTTGTGCAGCAGTCGAATCAGAAGATAAACATTGAATTGTCAGCGAGGCCCTCATCCAACAGCATGGGTGGAGTTTGGGGAAGAGTGATTAGGTCTATATCACGACTGTTATCGTTGATCACCAAAGAACAGGTGAAGCAGATCTCCTTGAAGCTTTGGATTAGTTTTTGTTGTCAATAATGTAGTTAGGTCGAGTAGGCGTACTGTTGTAAGTCCTACTCGTTCCCGTGGTGTGATATGTTATATAATGAACCATGACCGTAGGCATCAAGGTAGCTTGTGTGGTATGGAGGGATTTTGGGGGCCGGTGTAAGATCCATTTTGAAGGTTTTGTGTGTTGGTGAAAATCCCTCCATGTATATACTTGTACTTTGTTCCTATTGTACATTGTTGTATTTTGATTACATTTGAATTGTTAATACTTGTATTTTTTTATTATAGTTTTTGTTTTTATTACGCATTCACCAAGTTTGTGTTTCTTCCTGAACTGCATCTGCGTTGTTTTACTTGACACTTGTTCTCGGCGGTAGCCATATTGATTGTTCCTCCTGTTGTGTGTGATCTATCCAGCCAGAATAGAATAACGTTGATTTGTTGTGATTGATTTAATTGATTGAACAATCATTGGTTGAATAGCCGGGTGATAATATTTGTTTAGAACCGCTAGTTACCCGATTATTTGTTCTGATTTCGACGGGATAGGGCGCGTATCTAAAGTCACGGAGGCTATTCTTCAACATCCAAACCGTAGTTTGGATCCTACAACCGATGGTTGGAGACTCCCTCCTGTATAGTAAGAACAGTGAATTAGTTAACACTGGCTTTAAAACTACCTCTATCATCAAGTCTCAGGTTGCTCGAACTATGAACGCTCATTAGTATTAAGATTAAACATTTTATCTGCTTCATCGATCCACAAAGTTTCAGATCTCACAGCGTTGTAACCTCATTGAACACACACGAACTTCCCATAGCAATTATATTTCGAAATCATCATAAAAATGGCTGGTTAATTATGATTATGTGAAAACGTAATGTGTTTTAGATGTAATTGTAGATGTTCGAGAGGAAACCCTACCTCATGGTAGTTGATACTCGTCATTAATGCGTACTTGCGACCGTGAGAGGGAACTGATGCTTCCCAGTGGAATGGAACTGATTTGCGTTGCCCAACGTCACAATATAAGAGGTTATCACCGGGCTATTCGAACCATAACCGACTTCTCGTAGGAATCAGTTGTTTACAAATGATTGATCAGTGGAGTAGTGGCAGTGACCAATGTTGTGCTTGTCTGGTCTTTTTGTGCTACTGTTTGAATTCTACCAATCAAGTGTGCAATAGTCGTTCATTGGATTTTGTGTAAAACTGCCAAACATTTGATTTGTAGTCTTACTGTTATTTTTATCATTTACATTGTGTCAAGCCATTTTCGAAGCTGTCCGTTCACATCCTCCAGTGAGTAATGTCGACATGAAAATGTCTCCATATCATAATCAACCGATCGTTTCACCGAACACAGACAGTTCAAACAGTGGACGACGGTGTTGTAGTTAGAAATAAGGGAATAATCAAATAACAATTTGTTTCCATTTTGTATGAAGAGAATTGATTAATTATTTTTCTGTAAACTATTATTGTTAATAAATTGATTGATTGATTGATTGATTGATATCAGTAAATCGACAACAAATCGATGGACAGAATGTTTATGATAAATGTAAATTAGTGGTGGTTGCTGTTGTCTTTCTTGTTTTTGACGTTAACGATTACTGATTCGGTCACCACTGTCTCTACTTATTCATTATTTATTTTGTGTGGATGAAATCATTTGCATTGACTTTTGTTTTGTGCACATTTCCACCTTTCACGTGTTCGCTTGTGTGTGCGTGTGTGTTTGTGAATTCAAAGGAGAGAATGAAGAAGTGAAGGCAAGTTGTAGTAGTAGTAGTAGTAGTAGTAGTAATGGAGCAGTGTTTCAAATGCTTTCCTTCCATGCCCCTTCCATAGCAGTTTTAACTTATTTTACACCAGTGTAAAATGTGAATGAGCAAAGTGAACACTGAATCTTTGTTGTGTGCATCATATGAGAGAAGTGATTTGATACAGTCACGAATGATGACGATTGAGTAAGTTGTTAATGAGCTTAGTGGGAGACTACACTACAATGACATTGCAATCATCATCATCATCATCATCACTACAATTTATTGTTTGTGCATGTGTACAGCTGTGTTTTTCCCAGTTCATTACTTAATTGATAACTTTCTAGTGAACTGTATAGTATCTCTTAACAAGAATAAATCTAACTGATGATTACATGCACATGGATACTGACTTATACACGTACACACATTTTCACGGCACTATTCTTTTGTTCATTGTCTATCACTGTTGTATTTTTACGAAATGAATACTTGTTTGTTTTGTTGATCAATGTTTGCAGAACACATTGTTTTGTATGACGCTGTAAACTGTGTTTCTCCTTGCTGTGAATTTCATTTTATACTAACTGTATTGTTATTGAACTATGCCAGATGATAACTGAGGTGACACACTATATTTTTAGTGAAAATACTAGTAATAGATGAGAAGGAACTGGATCTTCAGTAGAAAGTCAATTTTTCCAGTTTTATCTCTTTTAAACAAAAACAAACAAATTTGTATTATATGTATCATGATGTGAACTGTGTTTGCTAATGAACTAATTTTTCTCTTCTTATCAACATAAATTGATTTTTCTACCTAGAGTCGGTGTGTTTTAGAGTTTTTGCTGTTGTCATGTGGTGGGATAGAAGTTTTCGGCAATACGATGTAAGTAAGCAGACTAAGGCTGAACTGCACAATTCATCCTAATGTGAAATTCAGTTTAGGTGTTTCGTCGTGATTTTGCTGCCTATGAATTCATTAGATAACTGTGCAGTGTTAAACACGGGAAGTGAATGTGCATAATGTTCTTTTGATAGTGTTAGTGAGTCATGCGCAGAGCAGGACGTAACACGATTTTGTATTGGTGGAAGTTGTCACACCTCATGAGTATAGCGAGAAATCAGATTGACAGAAATGGTGTTAGTATTAATGGTAGTTGTGAAAGTGAAGTATGGAGAATGAGTGACGAAAAATGCACCGATCAGTTGGATAAGATAGTATAAAATAATTTTGAACTTGAAGACCTCAGGGAAGACAGGGTGGATACGTCAGCATGATTGCTGCCAATTCCGAGCCATATCACCCGAAGTGTGCGCCCACTGGTCGTGGTTATCACGATGACTGAAGGCCGTTAGTGTACGTCTACCGATACAGCTCTTTTCGGCAGTCAGTAACTCGGTGTATTGGTGCTACATTTCTGACGGTTCTTGCTACCTTGACTGACGTGCTGGTTGTGCTTTCCTCAATATCCGATGGCCTGATACCATCTGCAACATTCTACTGTGACAGATAACAAGCCAGCTTCCATTTGAAGAGGAAATTGTTAGATGATAATAGAAGTGGATAGGACACGCGCTGGGGAAATCACCAAACTGGGTCATGAGGCAAGCACCCACATGGAATCTGGAAGGGAACGGGAAAAGAGCAAGTTCAAATAACATACTTTGTCGAGAGCCGGCAGCGAATATCAAGAGAATGAAGAGCAAGTGAAAATAGCTGGAAAGGATGGCTCAGGACAGGTTTGGATGGAGGTTGCTGGTGAATGGTCGATGCTCCCTCAGGAGGGATAATAGGCATGAGCAAGTAAGTCTGATATAGTAACAACAGGAAATTGAGAACAAGAGGCATATGTATGCATCAATGTATTTGTGAGCGATAATCCGTGTGTCATGCGAAAACGGAAGTTCCAAGGTCATAAGTTTTCGAGCAACTACATAACAGTCACTCGTAGCAAATGTACCAATTATGATAATCAATGAAAGAACTGCAGACACTGGTTGGAAAATAAGTCTGTCCTAACCATCTCCACGCGCTTAATGATATATCAATAAATTTCCAAACACGTATTCGAAACACTTTATTCCTGACTTCTGATTTGGTTGGGCTGGTATAACCGGATTATAAAAGCGTTGTGTGCAATAGCGTTGTGAATCTCCGAATGCGTGTAGTATCTTCAGAGGTAAAGAACAGAAAAATGGACATCGCTGAGCGATTGCTCAGGTACGTCCTCACTTTGTCTCTAAAAGAATTGTCCTCATTTGGAATGTTCTACCCAACTAAGTGAACACAAGCCCCTCAGTGGAAAGCTGCATGGAGAGACCTGATATATACGGACTCATACATGGATTACCAACTCCTACTTGGACTGGCCGTAATTGATATATATAAGCAGACCTAACTACCATCATCACTACCATGTATCAACAGCCAAAAGCAACCAACAAAGGGGGAATAAAGGGGAAAACGCGCCAGAATGTCGTCTTTTTTGCCTGTCCGGGGGAAATAATGCGAATTTCCCCCTATTTGCTGCTTTGCCGATAAATCACCTACTTTTCTCTCAAATATACGCTGATTTTTCTACTTTTCATCTAAATACACACAGAGCTGCCTATTTTTGATCCCTCAACATAATCCCAAGGGTCTCCTATGTTCGCCTTTATTTTCAACAACAAACCACACTGAAACTGCAGTCCACGGGAAAACCGGTATACATTTAAATAATTTTATTGAAAAGGAAAAGCGTATTATTGTACAACATTATAGCAGAAGCTTGAGCATCGATTATTTGGCACTTCCATTACAATTGCCAATTCATTGTTATTTGAAGGTATCTGTAAACGAAGGAACAGGTGATGTATTATTTATAAGGCATGTGCATTTAGTTGCTAGTTCACTGACAATCAAACACACTTTCTCAGCACTTCAATAGCTTCTCATGTAAGTAAAAGAGTAAGCTCTTTTGCAATATAATGTTTATTAAAAATCAAGTAGAACATAAAAAAGATTGTACGGACTATTGCCTTTAGCCACGTATGTTCGGCTATTGACAATTAAAATAGTTGTCCTGTGAATTCTGAAGTGTAAAAAACAAAAGAATTCGAAACACTTTATTCCTGACTTCTGATTTGGTTGGGCTGGTATAACCGGATTATAAAAGCGTTGTGTGCAATAGCGTTGTGAATCTTCGAATGCGTGTAGTATCTTCAGAGGTAAAGAACAGAAAAATGGACATCGCTGAGCGATTGCTCAGGTACGTCCTCACTTTGTCTCTAAAAGAATTGTCCTCATTTGGAATGTTCTACCCAACTAAGTGAACACAAGCCCCTCAGTGGAAAGCTGCATGGAGAGACCTGATATATACGGACTCATACATGGATTACCAACTCCTACTTGGACTGGCCGTAATTGATATATATAAGCAGACCTAACTACCATCATCACTACCATGTATCAACAGCCAAAAGCAACCAACAAAGGGGGAATAAAGGGGAAAACGCGCCAGAATGTCGTCTTTTTTGCCTGTCCGGGGGAAATAATGCGAATTTCCCCCTATTTGCTGCTTTGCCGATAAATCACCTACTTTTCTCTCAAATATACGCTGATTTTTCTACTTTTCATCTAAATACACACAGAGCTGCCTATTTTTGATCCCTCAACATAATCCCAAGGGTCTCCTATGTTCGCCTTTATTTTCAACAACAAACCACACTGAAACTGCAGTCCACGGGAAAACCGGTATACATTTAAATAATTTTATTGAAAAGGAAAAGCGTATTATTGTACAACATTATAGCAGAAGCTTGAGCATCGATTATTTGGCACTTCCATTACAATTGCCAATTCATTGTTATTTGAAGGTATCTGTAAACGAAGGAACAGGTGATGTATTATTTATAAGGCATGTGCATTTAGTTGCTAGTTCACTGACAATCAAACACACTTTCTCAGCACTTCAATAGCTTCTCATGTAAGTAAAAGAGTAAGCTCTTTTGCAATATAATGTTTATTAAAAATCAAGTAGAACATAAAAAAGATTGTACGGACTATTGCCTTTAGCCACGTATGTTCGGCTATTGACAATTAAAATAGTTGTCCTGTGAATTCTGAAGTGTAAAAAACAAAAGAATTCGAAACACTTTATTCCTGACTTCTGATTTGGTTGGGCTGGTATAACCGGATTATAAAAGCGTTGTGTGCAATAGCGTTGTGAATCTTCGAATGCGTGTAGTATCTTCAGAGGTAAAGAACAGAAAAATGGACATCGCTGAGCGATTGCTCAGGTACGTCCTCACTTTGTCTCTAAAAGAATTGTCCTCATTTGGAATGTTCTACCCAACTAAGTGAACACAAGCCCCTCAGTGGAAAGCTGCATGGAGAGACCTGATATGTACGGACTCATACATGGATTACCAACTCCTACTTGGACTGGCCGTAATTGAAATATATATGCAGACCTAACTACCATCATCACTACCATGTATCAACAGCTTATTCCTATCTTGCTTTGTTCGCCGTTTTATTCGTACACTTCAATTTACTCACATTGTCTGGGTTACCAATCAGTTAACTTAATTATTTCTTCGTGAGACAACCGTCTTCTAGCTGCATTCGAGTTTCCTCTTTATTGTTTCTCACAATTCAACCAAACCAACTCATCCCTGGTACATTAATGATTATCGATTCCAGAAAACTTACACTCCTGGGTCAGATACACTCACTCAGATTAACATATACATGAACCCACAAATAACTACAACAAATGACTAGAACTGTTATAGTCGAGTGGCTAGACTACAGCCCACTGTACATTACCAGAGAGTTGGAGCCGTAGCAAAATCACAAAGAGTGAGTGAAAAGAAGTCGATTAGTTTATACAAGTTCATCACAAAGATATTTGATTTGGGATAAGTGGTATGGTGGAACATTGGACACCGTCTTTTAATGCTTCACTACTTTAATTTACTGGTACAGTTTACACTATCAGGTTTTCGAGAGAGTTGACAATGTATGGAGGTTCTATGTCTGGTAAAGATGATGAGTACGATTATCTGTTTAAAGGTAACAAAAGATCTAGAAATTTATTTCAATTGAAAAGTTGTACTAATCGGAGATTCGGGTGTCGGGAAAAGTAACTTACTCTCACGTTTCACAAGAAACGAGTTTAATTTGGAAAGTAAAAGTACGATCGGTGTTGAGTTCGCTACAAAGTGAGTCTGTGGGAAATATTTATTGTGGCATTTAGGAGCGTGGAAATTGATGGAAGGACTATAAAGGCACAAATCTGGGATACTGCTGGTCAGGAACGTTATCGAGCTATAACAGCCGCGTGAGTTTACAATCTTTATGTAGAGATTTCAGTGCTAGATCTAAGAAACTGGCAAATATGACCTTTTCATTTTCGAGTTACTGTTGTGATAGTACTTGCTGTTCTTAATGACTGCACACAATACGTAAAGATGATTGCGTCTGACAAAAACGCAGTTGTGCACCGATTGCTAAATGTAGCATTCTATCAAAGCGTCTCGACGTTATTCATTGTTTAGTAGTCTTAAAGTGCTTGCGTATTCAAAGATTTCGGCCATTATATTTACTTATTTTAATTAACCTGAATAATAATAACAGTCATCATGAACTTAGAACAATCTGTACATGCAAGTGGACAGTCATTCCATGTATTTTCATGTGCAGAACTCTGATATTTAAAGTTCATGTTTTGAAAGCAAGACTTCAGAATGGTACTAAAAATGGGTAGTGGTTAACAGTGGAATGCTGGAATGGCGTTTCGTTTTGTTGATGTAGAAGATGAGACTCCAGTCCTGTACCATTCGCTTCAAACGCCAACGCTTTGTTCACTGAATTATTGAGTTCAGGTAGCAATGCAAGAAGACAACACGGATTGAATTAAACTTAGTTGCTGCTTACATAAAGAGGTTGTTGTGTTGAGTCACTCGTGTTCGCTGGTGGTATTGCTGAAAAGCAGGCTACTCTAAACCTATTTTCAGCAGATGTAAGTCAGTGTTCCATAACCTTGAAGTGATCTTATTCATATGAGTGGCTTTATTTCAGTTTTTAATAATCAACCACTTGATAAGAGAAGTTTCTGGACCTTATAGCGTTACCAAATTACGACTTGCTTCATATCTTGAGATTTATTTTTCATATCAGTGTTTGGTAGCTTATCCACATAATGTCTTAGTCGCCCTAAATCTTCAGTGAGTTTTATTTTGTGTCCACAGGCTAGGTTAGCTTATATCTATAAATGGACAGATGTCTAGACAAATATCCTGCTTCGCTGTACGGACTTAAGATGATATTCCTGTGTGTCCTGGATCTGCTTAAAGTTTGTAAGTCTGTGAGATGGTAAATGTAATACGACTTAAGCGTCTATCCACTTGGTGTCAGTTTTGAACTAAAGATCCCGTTCTATCCAATTTGGTAGAGTGGACAAAAGCAGTCATAGAGAGTTTCAAAATAGCTGTCGTAAGTGAATAACTCGAAATGGTTTAGTTTGGCTTAGTAACCATACTTGGGTTTTTAAACTTCCAGTCGTGATTTTTGCGAGAACCAGTGATACTACTGGATAGAACAAACTGTAGTGAGTGAGAGAGCGTTGAAACACGCGATATGAATGATGGAAGCTGAATATTCCAACTGATACTTGTCATAATGTAGTTACTAATAGATGGTTATTTAGACCTTCTAACATGTAAACGTCTCTTTCATAATGCTCAGTCTGATAAAATGTCAAAGTGGTTTTATTAGATTCTCTACTTGTTGTCAATTTCGCCCAGTGTCCGCATAGTTCCTTAGTTTTATGCCCCTTTAGTGTGCTTAGACTCGGTGGTCAGAGAGTGGCATGATTTTCTACTGTTCTTTAGTTAACATTACGAAACTTGATACCGGTAGAAACGAGTTGTCATTATTAGGATGAAAATCCTGGTCTTAAGCGTCTATCCACTTGGTGTCGGTTTTGAACTAAAGATGCCGCTCTATCCAATTTGGTAGAATGGATAAAATCAGTCATAAAGAGTTTCAAAATAGCTGTCGTAAGTGAATAACTCGAAATGGTTTAGTTTGGCTTAGTAACCATACTTGGGTTTTTAAACTTCCAGTCGTGATTTTTGCGAGAACCAGTGATACTACTGGATAGAAAAAACTATTGTGAGTTGGACGGCATATAGACAAGCTCGGCTAACTCTTGTTGTTTAACTTCTATGTAGTAATAATTTCACTCAGTTTCCTCAGACGTATCCTATGGCATATTTTGACGTTTTCTCTTGAAGCTATTACCGTGGTGCTGTCGGTGCGCTGTTGGTTTACGATATCACAAAAAGAGAGACTTTCAACAATTTGGAACACTGGTTACTCGAGTTACGAAACAACGTAGAACTAGATATGGTTGTTATGTTGGTTGGTAATAAGTGTGACCTTAGGCATCTTCGAACTGTATTAACGGAAGATGCGAAGCTTTGGGCTGAAAGGCAAGGACTTTTCTTCATGGAAACGTCAGCTTTGGAATCCACCGGGGTTGAAAGTGCTTTCTATTACATTCTTAAAAGTTAGTTTTATATTTCAAATCATATGATAATTTAAGTTTTGATTGAGAAGATGAAGTTAACTGGGTAAAATAGATTTTGTTGTTTTGGTGCTCTTTGGTTTATCATTTGCATAGATTACATTGGCTCACCACTGAACTGTAAATCTTTAAGGCTTTAATATTTAAGGAAGCTCGTTGGTTCGCATCAACAGACTACGTTTGAGGACAAATATTTTTCTAGGATGATAATGCTTCATCTTTGTTACCCCATCAAAGTATAGTATGAATCTGGTTGCAAGATGGTCTGTCTTCGTTTCTTAGTGAATTTCATGTTGGCAAACTGTACTTTACTGTACAAGCATATTCACTGCGTCTGTAACAGTAAAAGTAGGAAGTGAGTATTTACTTATAGAGTTGTGGCTCAATGGTCAAAGCATTCGACTTCCAGCCACTAAGTCTCAAGTTCAGACCTCGCTCAACTTACTTTGGTTTAAGCAACTGTGTAGCATCATTAATCTTCACACTTAGTGTCTCGTGCCCACGTATCCGGTGAGTGAGTTAAAAATATAAGGCTAACTTACTTTATTGTTATTGGTTTTTGTGACTTGATAAAAGATTGAATGTGACACATCAGGGTAAATGTCAGTGTTATTATCCGTCACACCTCTTGTATATGCACTTACTTTGTTAATATGATGATGTAACGACTTGATGTTTACGGTTTATGGACATATTTAGACACAAAAACGTTGTCAAATCTGTGCCTTCAGTTTCATGTACGAGATATGCACCGTACAAAATGTGTGGTGAAGCAAATACTGAATGGTAAGAATTAGTAAATGAAAAGCCATCACACAGTATTGCGATGTACGATTTAATTCGAAGTATGTATCTGAATAAATGTAATTGTTTTAAATTAATTACGTGAACATTCCAGTTCTCCGTGGCATGAAGGTTAGTATTTTGAAGTATCAGTAATTAAATATGGGTTATACTGTTTCAGCACTTCAATGCTAATGTAGCACCCTCCAAGCAGGTAATAAACAACTTCCTTAGAAGTTGAAAACCTAGTTCTTGCTAGTTGATACTTGTCGCTAATATGTGCCTACACCTTTGGGAGAGAACTGATGCTTCTCAGTGGATCGGGACTAATTTACTTTGCCTAACGTCACATTATAAGAGGTTATCACTAAGCTCAGTCAGTCAGTCAGTCAGTAACAACTTAGAACTTCGTACGTACGTACATCAGTTCGAGTTGCCATACCACATTAGCACAGATGCAATCTTTCTCCTATATATTACCACCTTTGACCTAACCACTCCTATGAATCCGGTGTTCATCTTGTTGTGCTGATGCGGTATGGCAACCTGGACCGATGCACATATGTGCCTGGTCCTATGTTGTAGCTGACTGACTTCCCAGAGCGGATTGTTTTTATGAATATGAAAAGAACACAAGGATGAGAGTTTTGAATGTATAAGAGATTCTATGATGACCAAGGAGTGCCGATATGCTAACTATCACAAAGCGTAATGCAGAGTAGTTTTGTAGACTGATTGAGGGAAGTTATGGGCGGCTTAGCTGAAACTTGGCATTATTATTATTATTGTTATTATTATTATTATTATAAGCTTTATTCAATATTATATTTTCGGTACAATATAGAATTCTCAGCACAAAGTATTTCAACAAGTTTCCGTTTCTTTCTTCTGGGTCGATCCTGACGATAAATATTGAGTGATAGCCAGTTAGATGTTAGCGGTCCAGTAAATAAACATCTGAATAATGTATATTCTTTTCTCTGCATATTGCCAGCGACCACATTATCTCTTATTGAGCTTTTAGTAAACTTTTCAGAAATGCACAAGGATGGGTTATGCGATTAATATACATAATGATATATTAAAACAAACAAAAATAGATAACTTGTTGAAATATTTAGATGACAGGAACAGGTAGCCCAGATGCTCAAGCAGGCCGCCCAATTCAATCAGTCCATAAGCCCACTGACGTCTCGTGTGAGCCATGTTGGCAGATGCAGACTACTTAGTCGAGTCCATGAGACTATCGTAACCGATGGTTGGAGACTCCCTCCTGTATAGTAAGAACAGTGAATTAGTTAACACTGGCTTTAAAACTACCTCTATCATCAAGTCTCAGGTTGCTCGAACTATGAACGCTCATTAGTATTAAGATTAAACATTTTATCTGCTTCATCGATCCACAAAGTTTCAGATCTCACAGCGTTGTAACCTCATTGAACACACACGAACTTCCCATAGCAATTATATTTCGAAATCATCATAAAAATGGCTGGTTAATTATGATTATGTGAAAACGTAATGTGTTTTAGATGTAATTGTAGATGTTCGAGAGGAAACCCTACCTCATGGTAGTTGATACTCGTCATTAATGCGTACTTGCGACCGTGAGAGGGAACTGATGCTTCCCAGTGGAATGGAACTGATTTGCGTTGCCCAACGTCACAATATAAGAGGTTATCACCGGGCTATTCGAACCATAACCGACTTCTCGTAGGAATCAGTTGTTTACAAATGATTGATCAGTGGAGTAGTGGCAGTGACTAATGTTGTGTTTGTCTGGTCTTTTTGTGCTACTGTTTGAATTCTACCAATCAAGTGTGCAATAGTCGTCCATTGAATTTTGTGTAAAACTGCCAAACATTTGATTTGTAGTCTTACTGTTATTTTTATCATTTACATTGTGTCCAGCCATTTTCGAAGCTGTCCGTTCACATCCTCCAGTGAGTAATGTCGACATGAAAATGTCTCCATATCATAATCAACCGATCGTTTCACCGAACACAGACAGTTCAAACAGTGGACGACGGTGTTGTAGTTAGAAATAAGGGAATAATCAAATAACAATTTGTTTCCATTTTGTATGAAGAGAATTGATTAATTATTTTTCTGTAAACTATTATTGTTAATAAATTGATTGATTGATTGATTGATTGATATCAGTAAATCGACAACAAATCGATGGACAGAATGTTTATGATAAATGTAAATTAGTGGTGGTTGCTGTTGTCTTTCTTGTTTTTGACGTTAACGATTACTGATTCGGTCACCACTGTCTCTACTTATTCATTATTTATTTTGTGTGGATGAAATCATTTGCATTGACTTTTGTTTTGTGCACATTTCCACCTTTCACGTGTTCGCTTGTGTGTGCGTGTGTGTTTGTGAATTCAAAGGAGAGAATGAAGAAGTGAAGGCAAGTTGTAGTAGTAGTAGTAGTAGTAGTAGTAATGGAGCAGTGTTTCAAATGCTTTCCTTCCATGCCCCTTCCATAGCAGTTTTAACTTATTTTACACCAGTGTAAAATGTGAATGAGCAAAGTGAACACTGAATCTTTGTTGTGTGCATCATATGAGAGAAGTGATTTGATACAGTCACGAATGATGACGATTGAGTAAGTTGTTAATGAGCTTAGTGGGAGACTACACTACAATGACATTGCAATCATCATCATCATCATCACTACAATTTATTGTTTGTGCATGTGTACAGCTGTGTTTTTCCCAGTTCATTACTTAATTGATAACTTTCTAGTGAACTGTATAGTATCTCTTAACAAGAATAAATCTAACTGATGATTACATGCACATGGATACTGACTTATACGCGTACACACATTTTCACGGTACTATTCTTTTGTTCATTGTCTATCACTATTGTATTTTTACGAAATGAATACTTGTTTGTTTTGTTGATCAATGTTTGCAGAACACATTGTTTTGTATGACGCTGTAAACTGTGTTTCTCCTTGCTGTGAATTTCATTTTATACTAACTGTATTGTTATTGAACTATGCCAGATGATAACTGAGGTGACACACTATATTTTTAGTGAAAATACTAGTAATAGATGAGAAGGAACTGGATCTTCAGTAGAAAGTCAATTTTTCCAGTTTTATCTCTTTTAAACAAAAACAAACAAATTTGTATTATATGTATCATGATGTGAACTGTGTTTGCTAATGAACTAATTTTTCTCTTCTTATCAACATAAATTGATTTTTCTACCTAGAGTCGGTGTGTTTTAGAGTTTTTGCTGTTGTCATGTGGTGGGATAGAAGTTTTCGGCAATACGATGTAAGTAAGCAGACTAAGGCTGAACTGCACAATTCATCCTAATGTGAAATTCAGTTTAGGTGTTTCGTCGTGATTTTGCTGCCTATGAATTCATTAGATAACTGTGCAGTGTTAAACACGGGAAGTGAATGTGCATAATGTTCTTTTGATAGTGTTAGTGAGTCATGCGCAGAGCAAGACGTAACACGATTTTGTATTGGTGGAAGTTGTCACACCTCATGAGTATAGCGAGAAATCAGATTGACAGAAATGGTGTTAGTATTAATGGTAGTTGTGAAAGTGAAGTATGGAGAATGAGTGACGAAAAATGCGCCGATCAGTTGGATAAGATAGTATAAAATAATTTTGAACTTGAAGACCTCAGGGAAGACAGGGTGGATACGTCAGCATGATTGCTGCCAATTCCGAGCCATATCACCCGAAGTGTGCGCCCACTGGTCGTGGTTATCACGATGACTGAAGGCCGTTAGTCTGCGTCTACCGATACAGCTGTTTTCAGCATTATGATTTGTGTGCCCCTATCTTTCATGAACATGTGTCGAACTGTCAGTTATCAGGGAATCACAGGCATCAAAATCTATATGATTATTGACATAGTTATGACACATGGGTTCATTTGTAACGAAGAAATAATTAACTCACACTGAGGCACGTCGAAATCGCCAACTAGTCTTCTTGATTTCGAGATTCTGCAATATATTTGTGGATTTGTAATAGAAGCGGATTTTTCTACAACCGTTTGGAGGGTGTTTAGACCTTTCCAAGGTGGTTCTTTAATATTTCGGTTAAAATAATTATTGAAGGTAATCATCTGCCTAAAGAATAAAAATAAATCTTACTGTTGATGTGTATGGTTGACGACTTGAAGTTTCCATTGTGGTATGAAACAGCAATTGACTTGCATTTGTTGGACTTCCGTCATGTAGATAGTGAGACTATTCAGTGTTTTGCGTTTTGCATTTCAGTGGGAACTCATCTTTCTCGTGCCTACCTTGAATAGTCTACTTATGAGCTTTTGTGTTACTAAGCTACTGGAGAGTCGTAGTTGCAACATTTCTGAATCATGTAAGAAATATCTAATGAGTGCTATGGCGCCGTTGACTCCAAAAAGGTGAAATTCTATTCCCTGACACAACTGAACTTGAATCACTCACTTCATAGATTGATGTAGTCTAGTTATGTGATGATTGTCAGTTATTGATAGTAAAATTGGAAGCTGTGTGAATTTCTTGAGACAGGAACCCACTGAGATTTGAAAACTTACTGTCCGTTCAAGAAAACATTTTTAGTTTCACAGATTGATCCACTATTATTTACTGATGTCTTCTCCTTCTAGAAACCTGGGCAGGTTCTCACAGATATACGTTGATTTCCTCCTATGCATTTGTCACATGTCATTTATAATTAGTTGATTATCACACACAAGTGAGACACGTCGTAGGAAACTATCGCCTTGTATTTTATCAAAGTTTCATGTGATCCCTTAAAATTCATTGTGACGTATACGATCCTGAAGTAACTTGGTGTTATTCTTTTGTGATTGACCGGAAACATTTTGTGCAACTAATTTCCCGATGATTCATTTCTATCAACATCAGTGTAGTTGTGTAAGGAAGTGCAGTTTAACATGAGTCTCGACGGTGTTTACTTTTTTCTCTGATATTCTGTAAGTGGCTTGTTGATTTGCCGACTATAACCGGTATTTAAGTGAGTGTTGTAATTCGTTCACGGTCATCTATATTGTCTCTTTCCTATGCGTGCTGTTGAAAGGCAATGTGACTGGTCAATGAGGATGGACAAACAGGAACTCAGCTAACGGACTATCAATTATGGGACATTCATGCACAGTATGTTGTTTTCGTATTTTTCGGCAGAAAGATCCTATGAACTTTGGTTAATCGAGAATTGATGAACAATAGTGTGGTTAATCAATAGTAGATAGACTTTGGATTACTTGAGTAACAGGTCATTGTAAAGCATGGAGTGTTTGAATAGTAGGAAATGAAGTGTACAAACTTGTAGTAGGTGGAATTTAAACGCCACGTTCTCGGTGCATCTTAGATACAGTTTTCTTTTTTGATATATTAATACACTTTATTATCTACGAGACATCTATTCATCCTTGACATTCGCTACTGACCAAATGTGTATTTTCCCGCCATTTGACAACCGATTGCCTCCATTATGATCTATTTGGTTGTAGTAATCACTCATGAACCAATTTCGAAGTGGTTTAATTTTTCTCAGTTTCATAGAATTTAGCTATATCACTATTATCTTTATACATGAGAAGTTCCATTCTTCGAATGTATATCACTATCAGAATGTGTTCTATGAGTTGAGCAAGTCCGGACATCTGACATTCTGTCAGTGATAGTCGAATACAGTCAGGCTATGATAAGTGATGGAGTTGTATTTATTTGTATGCATCAATGCTGCAATAGAAAGTAACACAATGTTCTCACCTAGTTTTTGTGTTATATTACTCTGAATAGTCAGGTTGTTTAAGTATAGAAATGTATGTTAATAACTGGATTGGACAGCAACACACAACGTAAATTCAAGCCAGTCCAGAAGTCATCACCACTACTGAACTATTCAAGTAAAGTATCCTGTGCTTTCCACATGTAATCCTTACTACTACTACTACTATGCCGTACAGTTTCCAACCAACCATGATATTCTATCTACTTAACATGGTTTGTTGATAATTTACTCAGGACAGGGTTGGATGGAGAATGTTGGTGAGAGGCCTATGCTCCTTCACGAGGAGTAACAGGCGAAAGTAAGTGATTGATAATTCAAATTTGTTCAACATTATTCACATAATTGTAACCACGACTATACACTGTAAGTAATATGGTCGATCACTTCATAAAATTCAATAGTCATTCACAAAATTCTCTTGAAAACAAATTCGTCATTGTGTAGATCATGTCAATATTATTAGAAAGAAGCACATACAATCACAATAGATGGTACATGTATGCACACAAATAGTTTAGTATTATCTTTGTTAAGCACATCAACTAATTGACATGATCGATCGATCGATCAACTAATCATTGGCACTATGATACATATGAAAATCGATTGAATTTATCGATCTTTCCCTTGAGTGATACCGACAACAACAACTACTACTACTACTTCCGTCGAGGTCACTACACCTGCCTTGTTTAACCAGAGTATTAATCGAACCAGTGATGATCTTTCATGTCAATCAGAGTAATGACACTGTATACAGAAATCTAGTCCATATTCAATGTAGATCATCATTTCAGGTATTTGAATTATGCAGAAAATGTTGAATAAGAACAGAACATTCATGTAACCAGTAGTGATGAAGTGAACTAGTTCAGGACAGAATGAATTGGAGAGTACTTTATGAATTATTGATTGGTTGACATGATATTATGTAATATTAATTAAGTGATATATACATATTAAAACTTCAATGCTGAAATTTACCTAAATCATTGTGTAATAGTATCTATCTAGTGGTGTAGTATGCTACTTATATCTGTTAATACAGGTAGTATGTAACACCAATGAGAAGAGGCATGTATGTCAGCAGAAGGTTATGAATGTGGAGTTGAGGAAATCAGTTACGGATATAGAAAGGAATTATGATTTGGAAGAATCATATGGGAAGTGAAGGACAAATGATGGAAATTTGCAAATGAAATAGCCGATGTATGGTTTTCATATTTCAACAAGAGATTCTGCAATTTTGTGTTGATGTTCACTACATATGCAATCTAATAGGATTTGAAGTGCTGTTGACACTGAGATATCGATAGGAAAGTAGATGAATTTCTGAACTGGAATGCCTTTTGATGATAATTGATGTGATTAATTGAAATGAAGTTTTTAAAATTGCAGTGTCAACAGTTCATTGATGACCTAATCACACAAACGATGTTAATGTGGAAATATATTAGCAAGAGTAATTACGAGAAACAGTAAGATTACGATCGTATAGGCTATAAGTTGCAGAAAAAGTTTAATTGCAGAATGTGATGATGTATATTCCTCATTCTGTTCTACTGGGGGATTCATTTTGTAATTAGGAAAGTTTACCATTTCCTTCAACTTAGAACTGATGATCGACATTGTACATTTTTAATTCATCATGAATAAAGAATTTGATGGAACTCAGTTAATTTAGGATATGGTTTGGTATATGATAATATGACTATCACTTAGGGAAATAAATGATAATGACAGTTTCATACACATAATTCCCATTATCACTTAGAGGAGAACCCAAACAAAGATTTAAATGAAGCAACACGAGTTGATTTCATCTGATTGAGTTCTCGTCAGCTGCTTACAGCTTGTAATACTTAAGAATCACAATCACGAAATGAGTTGAAATGAGTTACACGTGGGAGTTTAATTGGAATATGCTATTCACACACACTGGTACAGTATACCAAGAATACATTCCCCACATTTAATAACAATAAACTTGCAGTTTGACATGATTTTATTCAGAACTGACGAAAATTGAGAATTTGTATCGGTTGTTTGATGATATTATTTTAATGTGAATCAAGGAAATTTTCGTTTTATCCTGTGTAATGTTGTGTTGTACATGTGGTACGAAACTGTTATTTGGTACTGTTTGGATTTCAGTTGTACTCGAACTGGTTATTAATCGTGATAGAAATATGAGAAGGGACATCCGTATTGATGTACTAGACCTATTTGTTGTGTAAAATCTGAACATTACTATCCAGCTGTAATGATCTTGAGGCCACTTGATATGGCCTATGTCTTGACTACGATTAGTGTGACTTTACAGAATGTATACTAATATCTTGACTAAATGATCTGTTGTATAAACGCTGATTGGTCATGTAAGATTTCCTTCTATAATACCCAATGAGAGGACGAGAATACGACAGTACAATTAGCCTCTGCATCACTGGCCCTAAAATTCACATGATTAAATAATTGAATGACAGAACCATAAAGTAGCATAAATATGTTCCGAAATAAGGCCCGTACAGTACAAAAATTGAAATGATAGTGTTATGAGTAATTTGTGAACCGGAAAACCTGTAATGACAATCAATCGAAACGTAGTAATCAAAGGAGTGTGGAAATCAAATGAGCTGAATGTTATTCATTTCACATTAAGGAATAGGAGTACTAAGGTGCTTGAAAAGTTTGTCATTCACTCTTATCTATTTCGTCCCGATTAAGTTATTCAACGACTTGGATCTGATTGACTAGTTAAACATGTGTGAGTCAATTAAGTTGATAAGTAATTTATAATATAAACATCAGTCAGTCAGTCAGCTACAACGTAGGACCAGGCACATATGTGCATCGGTCCAGGTTGCCATACCGCATCAGCACAACAAGATGAACACCGGATTCATAAAAGTAGTTAGGTCAAAGGTGGTAATATATAAGAGAAAGATTGCATATAGAAATATAGTACAAGAAGAAAGAATTGGTTCGTAGAAAGAAAGATATGAAGTGATTTTAATCTCTTAGTTTAAGGGAAGACAGGGAGTGTATACACTGACGCCATTGTGATCGATTCTGAGCCATGTCACCCAGAGTCTCCAACCATTGGTTACAATAGTCACGCGGACCCCAACCAAGTAGTCTGTATCTACCAACATGGCTCAGACTACAAGTTAGTGTCTTCAAGCACTGATGCCACGTTTTGGTTTGGCCGCCCCTAACTTTCTTCCAACCATCTCCAATACCGGATATCATTGCACGTCGTGGTAGTCGGTGTTCAGGCATACGTAACATAGATTGATGAGACATTTTTTAGATTTTATTTCTATCTATGTTGTTCTTAGCACAAACGAATGACTACAATAGTTTAATATGAACGATAATAGTGAGATGCCAATAAACCTTTGCCAACTTACGTCGTTTATGGAGTAAGCAAGATGATTATCAATCAACTAATGAGTATTTGTATTCCAAAACGATTTGCTCTGTATTACTTTACGACAATGAAACACAGTCTTTGAAAGTAGAAGAGGTGTGTAAGTTGATGATTGTTGATCATAGATCTCTTTGAAGTATCGTTCAAGTTTCATGAAACGATCGATTGAGGAATGTTGAGATTATGTATGTGCTACTAGGCTAGATGGATAAGGTCGTGAATGTTTATCAGTTAAGATAAGTAGGATAAGTGTTATGCGTCTTATTTCTACTGTTTACTGGAACATGAGTATGTGGGAAAGAAGCTAGCAAAGCCTGACTGAAAAGTGGCATCAGTTCATGAATCCATTGACCATTGGTGTGAACCATACTGGTAGATGCGGACTATGTGATTAGGGTCTGCGCGGTAATGATGTTAAGTGCCTGGAGAGTTTCTATGACATGTTTTACAATCGGTCACAATGGTGCAGATTAATTAACTCCTTATCTATTTCCTTATCTTGGACACCAGTATTCCTTTATGCATCGATCTTCATCTAGCCTTCTCAAACCATATTTCCAATGCCAGTTCCTTCTCGTTGTCATTGCTACTACACTATACCAACCTCGTCAGTTAGTTTCATGGCACATCTGTGCCATACTCTACGTTGATTATGACCGACTGACTGACAAACGCGCTACTTTGACAGTGGAAAGCTAATTCAAACATAACGGCACAATTCTCGGGATTCATTAACTATTAATTTGAATGAAGTCACGGCAACTAACTGTACGCTTCGCTTATTGACTAAACATACTGAAATGAAACCAAAGATGTTTTATAATAGTGAAATAACAATGGGGATATTGAGAACAAACGTCATAAAATCTCTTTATTATTATTTAATATTTATTTGAACACATAAACATTGGTACAAGGAGGCACCAAATAGATATGCGCCACATAAATCATTTGATTTGTGTGAGGGATGGGATACTGCTTGGGTGCCTAGACTGAAGCAGGTGGTTTTCTTAGGAGACCACACCCCGAGCCTTTGACCTAAAGGTCTAATCCACAAGGCCGTGGAGTATCGTGGGGAGAAGCGGTCCCATGGTAGCTGGTGACCAACGATTGGCTCATAATCCATTTGTTCCCGCAGGATACTGGGGCCCATGTGCACCATTGGTTTGGGATCCGGTTAAAGCACCAGACATTCGATTTCGCTTTTCGTCCTCTCATTTTCGTAAACTACACCCCCTCCACGAGAAGACAGTGAGTAGGATTTCCCTGGCAGAGGCTGTATACGCGTGACTGTGTGAGATCATTTCGAGAGGGAGGGCGGGCCCACCACGCTCTCGGCCATACCAGTGCATTTGGGGGCCATCTCTAAAATATAATGGGAATACAAATTTAGTTGACTAACCATGTGTCCTTGTAAGTTTTTAATGTTTCTAGAACTTCGCTCTCTCTGTGTCTCATAAACAATGAGAATAAATTTGCTTTAAATTCAAACATGACCTATTCTTATGCATAGAAGTTCATACCAAACTTAGTTATTGTTGTCATGTCGACGATAGAAACAAATGGTAAACAAAACTATTCACTATGTGAAGAACAATGATGTCCAATGTATGATGTAAATTAGTTGTTCATTTCAAAAGAAATATATGAGTTGGTAACTGTATAAATGACTTTTGTGATGGGCTTTAAGCGAAAACTTCACCATGTGGTATTCTTAGATTCTTGTCATTGATGGTGTCATTTGTGCTATTCTACTTATCGACTAGTTATTTCACTGATTGTTTAATGCATCCAATTTGTTTGCACCGTTCGGTAATTGTTTAGTGGACAGTTTCACACACACAATTCTATCGATTACTTGTTGTGTGTGGGTGGGTGTGAGTGTATTTGTATGACTACTAATGTAATTAATCCGATTTGTTGTATGTGACAGTAGGTAGTTTGAAGGAAGTAAGGGGATGTTATAGACTTAAGTATTGTTGTTATTCGTATTTGAGTTTATGGCGAAATAACAATTTTGAAGAAATCGATAGCCGTTCCAGAGAACTCTGTAGTTCGAATTATTGCTAGTGAGGTGTTTAAACTTCGTCTCACCAATATTTGAGGATTAAATGGCAAACGATACAAACAGCTTGATACGTATGGTATTCAAGTGAATTACTTGTCAAGTAATGTATCTGATGATCAATCGATTTGTATTGAGAACTTATCATTAACTCCATGTCCTTATGATCAACATTGTTGATTATGTTATAATTTATCAGTAGCTAACAATTACTTGTTTGGCTAGCAACGAAATAAATGACGAGTGTTTCATTCTGTTTGGAACTCATATTTAGCTAGATGTACCTATACCCCAGAACTGATGTGCATTGTGAGACTCGAAGCCTTTACTATTTGCTTCGAAACCACCAAATTGTCCGTTTAGCTACTGAGCTGATGACTCTTAAATCGGACAAAACCCGTTTCCTGGATTATACTACTAGCCACATTCTATCTATTCTACATGAACTTGTGTCATAGGTGCTTATTTGGACTATTGAGTGCATCGAGTTATTCAATTTGCCCGTGGTTTTCATTATCATCAATAAAAGGTAGAATATATTACTTAGCATAAATCATTCGTGTGAGACAGATTAATGAGACTCATCAACTTTTCATAGTCAAGATTTTAGGAAGTATTTCAGAAGAAAATCGATTATACTGTGTCAAAATGATGTTAAACTTTGATGAGAAGGTATATATTGCAGTTCATTTGGTAGTACACCATGAGTAATGAATAGGTAGAACATTAATGTAAGCTTCTATAAAGCACATCTAGTAGACATGTTTATATTCATGTTATATCTCGATGAGAATAATGACTGGTAACTGTTGGGATTGATTTCTGGACTGATACTACACATACATATTCTTATTGTATAACTATTGAGTAACTTAACTATTCGTATTTGTGTTCCTTTTATCATGAGCTTTATCTTGATTTATAGACTTTTATTATACGATTTACCATTCTTGAGTTATGCCCTGTCTGTTATTAGTCACTGCCTCCCACATTCACAACAACATTTGGCTAGATCTTGTACAAATATTGTTTCATATTTTATGGTGTGATGTGGTCTGTCTGGTTGGTATATAAACCGAGCATGTTTGAAATACATGATTCATATAACAGAGGCTGAGATTGGTGTTCTGGACTCCAACAGACAGGACTAGGCGGAAAGCAGGACCAATCAGGACTCGAGGCTGCTCGCACGTGTTTTATGCGTCACTGGTTTGATCGATAATTCGTTGCTCCCTAATTAGCGGTATCGTTGCTTACTTACTTACGTACTTACGCCTGTTACTTTTCGTGAAGAAGCATAGGCCGCTCACCAGCATTCTCTACCCAACCATATCCTAAGCAATCCTTTCCAGTCCTTTACAGCTCCTGTTCATCCTTTTCATATCTGATTCTATTTTCCGACGTAATTTCTTCTTTAACCTTCCTCTTTTCCGCTTCCATTCAGGATTCCAAGTTAGGGGTTGCCTGATGATTTCCTCAATGTATGTCTTATTCACTTCCAATGTCTTTTCCTAAATTCTTCTTCCGTTTCCAGTTGTGCTTAATAACAAATACTAGAGTTTGGCAAAATATATTGGATCCAACATTGGGAAAATGAATATCAGTGTGATCAGTAAAAGACGATCTGTTTTCTAAGTTCTGTGATTTTAATCAAACTTCAATAATATTTAGAGATTTATGTAAAAAGATTTTTATGTTTTAATGAATTAAACTCAGTAATCATAGATGATATTTTGATACTATAATTAGAATTAATCATTTCGATGATTTTCCATTTCACAGTCGACGTTCTCATTGTAGATGTAAGCCGTTTTACTATTCAAATTATTATCGATGAAATCAATCTATTCACTGGACTTGAATAATTGACATGCATCCTAAGTACGAAGTCATTTAACTTTAAATCAATATAATGAAACTATCAATAGTTATAATGCAATGGTATTTGACGAGAACAATACTGGGTCCGAGTCCCAAAGTGAATACCAACCCTGGGGTACAAGTATATTCATCTGAGGGATGTCATACTAAAACAAAACGGCCATTTAATGCTTCTAGTTTTTCAATGATGGTGTAACATTAATCTATTCATGAACTCAATCAAAACTCAACAATCTCCACAACCATATACTGATAAACAAATATGAAAATACAGGATTACATATACATTATTCTTTATTTTATGAAGGCTAATTTAACATGTGGTGTTTACACATTAAGTAACTGAATAGTACATTAATACTGTACGTTTGAATAAAGTACTCATTTAACTATTGTTGAATAAAAAAAGGTTCATTTTAGGGGTTTATGAGAAAAACAGTATCAGCAAGTGTGTGTGTGTCTATGTGTGTACGGACTACTTAGTACTTGGATGGATCATAATATATATATACTGATCATATGTTCTTTGTTTAACAAGTATACAATCATGTATACTGTATGAATAATGTCCATATATGTGTGAGTTTCTGTGATTGAAATGACCTAAGAAAATGTATTTTACTTGCATTAAAAGGATTTAATACAGATTTAAAATGAGAAAAACTTTATTATCAGAATGGGTTTTGTGGAGATTTTAGAAATTTCACAGATTGAAATCATGAGTTAGTTGAATCTAGACCGCCATTGAAAACCTGGAAGCACTAGACGGCCGTTTCGTCCTAGTATGGGACTCCTCAGCAGTGCGCATCCACGATCCCGCACCACGCGGGGCTCGAACCCAGGACCTAGCTTCAACTGACTCATGATTTCAGTCTGTGAAATTTCTAAAATCTCCACAAAACCCATTCTGATAATAATCAACTGCTCACTAGTGGCTGACCAGGAAAAACTCCCGAAGTTCTAGCGAGAAGCCGTTACCAGTGGAGTTCAACCAGCTCTGTTGTGAGATAGGAACTCACTGAAGACAATGGTGTACGGTGGTGCAAGTTCGTGGATTGGTTGAAGTTAGACATTAACACCGTTGGGTGCCGGCTCAGTGGTCTAGTGGTTAAGTGCTCGCGCACCATCCAGCAGGTCCTGGGTTTGAGCCCCGCGTGGTGTGGGATCGTGGCTGCGCACTGCTGAGGAGTCCCATACTAGGACGAAACGGCCGTCCAGTGCTTCCAGGTTTTCAATTGTGGTCTAGATTCAACTGACTCATGATTTCAATCTGAAAAACTTTATTGTTAAAACAATACACTAACGTGTGTATGGATTTCCACAGAATGCTATTAAAAAGTTTATCATCAACAAATCTAAATGCAATAAAATGGAATTAATGTACTTTATTAAATTCATATACGTCATCAACATCATCATCACGATGGCATCTGAAGCGAACTTTACTGGCTTCGAGTCCTGAAGTATATATGGACTCCGATGCAATTGGGTCTGTCTGACTAATTCGAAATAGGATGGAACCTGAATTCTGATAGCCACCATCCATCTTTGTTTATAATAGTGACTTGGTTGTTTTTCATCAAGAAGATTTATTCTCAACCTAACTATAAAAGTTGAGATCATTTTTTTACAGTCTTACCAACTTATTCTAGCTGAAGTGAAATATTAAGTACAGGTGATCATACCACGTTGAAAACACCGGTTCTCGTCCGTCCGGCAAATATATTAAGTATTCGAAATACCGATATGTGGTGTAACAGTTTGATCCTTTGTTGGACACGGATTTTTCATTTATAAGTATATTTAGACTTGTTTAACTAAATTCTAGAATACATATATATGACTATACCAGTTTGCATACTCTATCTGATTGTTAGTAATACCGCATAAACAGATTAGCACTTAACTGATATGAATTTGTTAATTAGCATTTCTCTAAATACCGTTAACTAGTGTATTGATTGTCTAGGTATCTTACTATAAAAAAACGATATAAATTCACTGTAAATTGTATCTTCTGTTTTACAACTACTGTATATATATATAATTAAGGCCCCAAATACCATGGTACGACCGAGAGTGGGGAGAGTCAGCTCTCCATCTCCAAATGCTCTCACGTGGCCACGTGCATACAGCCACTACTACAGAAGTCCTACTCACTGACTTCCCACACCACGTGTGTTGTTTACGAAATTGAGAGGACGAAAAGCAAATGTCTGGCGCTTAATGCGGGTTGATGGATACGGAGGTTCCACTGAGGGGAGTTGGAAAATCCACATTCCAAGTCAATGGTGTACACAGGTTCCAGGATCCTAAGGAAACAAATAGCATATGAAGCAATTGTTGGTCACCGACTACCATGAGACTGCATCTTTTTACGCTGCTCCACCATCTTGTGGACTAGACCTTTCGGTCAAAGCTCCACAACCAAACCATCCAGCTCAGAGAACAAAAATTTCATCAAGATCTTTATCGTTTTTTTCCTTCCTGTACTATATCCTTATATGCAACCTTTCTTTTATACATTACCACCATTAAATTAACTACTATGAATTCAGTGTTTATCCTGCTATAATAATGAGGTGTGGCAACTTGGACCGATGCATATATGTGCCTGGTCCTACGTTGTAGCTGACTAACTGACTTCATGCATTTATGTATACATTACTATTTTCTAATAATGTTGCTGTATTATCGGTAACAATGAATCTTATATTATTGTTCGAGTTTGAGTCATAGTAATTGAGATAACTGCACAATAGTCATGATATCTATATACTGTTTTCGACTTCGGATTGGACACTGAGTTGAAAGAAATTTGATAGTCAACAGTAATCAAGGTCTCTTTCATGTTTCATTGATCACTGGTCGTTTCACGTGTAGACATAGTGAGGATTAATCAATCGGGGGGATACAATAACTTTCTACTCCTATAATTTGTAATCCTTTCACATAGAAGTCCGCTTTTTATGAATATGTAACATTAATAACTTCACGACAATGTTGTCAAATCATATTAGAACAGATCATAGAGAAATACATAGAGTTATTGATTTACTAAATGCATTTTCCAAAGTTACATCTCTATCAAAGATGAGAAGAATAAGTATTTTTGTTTTTACTATCACTGGGTATGTGATCAATGTCGTGTATGTCAGGTCCTTCTTAGTGCAGATTGAATCCTATCGATCAAGTTACAATGTGGCCAACGGTTTAGATGACTCGACATTGTGTGAACTATGTTGAGATTAGATGGTGGTTGGAGTTATTCACCAGGGTTTTCTGTTGATTACCTCCAACGACCATTGTATAAGTATTTTTCTGTTCTACTTTATGTTAAACTGGATAGAAATTGTGTCACTTTGTTTAATTAAAGAAGTCATGAACCCCTATATAAATGAAACAGAACCAAATATGAATTTTTGTATTGTTCATTCTAACACACTTAGAAAATATTCGAATAGAATTTCCCAAGTCCTGTGGTATTGAACAAATGTATTACAACAACTGTAAGCTACTGATAAATTTACAAGTAGTATAACGATTGACACAAAATTAGTGAGCATAATGTGAAAGTATGAAGATAATATATTGTTGGTGGAGATTTGTTCTCTGAGCTGGATAGTTTGGTCGTGGAGCTTTAATCGTTCTTCTGAACGACATCATCAGCACAAACTTCAGCAAGAAGTGGAGTGTTTGAAATTCTCCATATGCGTTTCACAGCTTGTTCTGTACACCTCGATGTTGATTGGTTCTTATTGACCTTAAATTTGTCATTGTTTGCTTCTTTGTTTTGGTTGTGTCTCCCATTGGTTTGATTTTTGTTCCTATGTTTGTGCATAATTTTCCTGATTGGTTGATGAATTGGGTCGATTTCAATGTGCTTGTTGATTGCTGATTGACCTGAGTGCCAGGCTTCTAAAAATTCTCTAGTGTTTTTGGAATAATGACAAATTAACGTCGAGGTGTACAGAACAAGCTGTGAAACGCATATGTAGTAATTCGAACACTTCACTTCTATCTGAAGTTTGTGCTGATAATGTCGTTCAGAAGAACGATGAAAGCTCCACGACCAAACCATCCAGCTCAGAGAACAAAAGTTCATCAAAATCATCCACTTGAGCTACAAATCTTCTCCACCATCTCGATAATATAGTCTTGGTAAAATATATTTTTTCCTCTATTTCATACATGAAGCTTTTTAATTGTAAACCATCCATTCAGAGATTATGATTATGTACAGTAGTGAACTGACAGACTTTCCCAATTATTTGTAGGCCTTTGAAAGTGAGATTAAAATCATAAATTTCCAAATGATCAATAATACGCGTTGTGTTGATATTTTGAAATCTTTGAAAAAGATTTGTGAGAATCTGAAAAATCCTCGTAGAAAGCCCCAAAAGGGCCATGAAAACTCTGGAAAACATTCTATCAAATCAGCACTGAATAGAAGTGTGGCCTTGTGCCCTATGAATATATAACATAATGATACTGTCAATTAGAGAACAGTAAATTATCGACCGGATCAATGACGCATAAAACCCGTACAAGCAGTCTAGAGTCCTTATCGGTCTTTCTTCCTACCTAACCCTGCCTGTTAAGTCTAAAACATCAATCTCAGCCTCGACGATTTGGATCATGTATTTCAGGCATACTGCGTTTTTATACAGATCGAACAGACCACATTACACGATGAAATAGGAAATACACATTTGTACAAGATCTAGCCAAAAGTGGCCGTGAATGTAGGAGACTGTAATTAATAGACTGGGCATATGTCATACTTCTGATTGGATGATTACCTATCCTGCTACTATGTTTAGTAGGGTTATGGAACCTTCCAGAAGCTCAAAATTTTCTCTACATACACTAATCTCGGAGAAAAGTGTTCTTTCCATATTTCACGCATTTTCTCTCGTAATAAATTCGCTATGTAGAGTGAGTTTTTGCCCAACATTGAGTAATGTCCGAGAATTCCTGTGGTCAGAGAGTGTTAAAGAGTCAGAAGCTCCTTCAACTCTAAGCCAATGACAATATGAGTCTTGTATGAGTGGACGATTCTAACACTAACATCCTCCGTAGTTTTGTAAAATGGGCGGTTTTGTGGAGAAACAGTTCAACTGATATACTATCCCACCAACATCTATCAGATTATCTTATCCTCTATAGTCAGTGGCAACCGATTCCCACGGAAGTCCAACTCGTAAGAAGCGATAACCTCACAGCCCTAGGTGACTTACTCCATGGCCATTTTAAGAATGATGAATAACTTCCGACCAGGTAAACGACTAAGTTGTTTGCAGACGTTTGTCAATTAGCGACTGTTCCAACGCCTTGTAATGAGATTACATTCGTCACTATCTTTGAAAACGGTCTACGTCACCTATGCCACAACTATAGGAAGATAAGTCTATTTCGGATCGCGTTCAAATTATTGACCATGTCTACACCCTTTGTATAATATTAGAACACCTTCGTAGTTATTACAGACCAACGAATGTTGTGTTTCTTGAAGTCAAGGCTGCCTCCGATTCATTAAACAGGACTTCTCTCTGGGTATGCCTGAGGAGTTTAATAACATATTGAAGTTTCTGTATCAAAATATCATATTAGCAGTGTGGAGGTTCAGTAACGTATGTCTGAGCACAGTGACGATAAATCAACTGGTGTCATCATTTAAAAACACTGGCTTCATTGAATGTAACATGTACGTCAAATGTTTCAACGAATTTCATATTTTCCCGGCACTGTGATTGATTGAAAAAAGGGGAGTGTTGGTCAGTGTACGATATAGTGTCGCACTTTGAAAAAAGGTTGTCTCAGAATAGAAACCACTTGCACTCCTACTGCAGTTTTCATTACTTTCTTTGTGGAAGTGGAAGAAACTTCTTTAACTAAAAGGATTCATTTAGGTAGTAACGAAACTGCTCTCATTGATTTATGTATTTATTTTGGTGTCCTTTTGTACTGATTTCCATGTATTTAAGTAAATAAATTCACGACTTGTGATGTTTTCCTAACTAACCATTAAGTTGAATTCACGAGTCAATCTAAACAAGACTACCATTGAAAGCCTGGAATCATTGGACAGCTGTTTCGTCCTTGTATAGAAGTCTCCAGATGTGTGAATCCACGATCCTACAGGTGTTACTCGAACATAGGATCTTCAGTTACGCGTGCGAACACTTAACCTCTAGGATGAAACGGTCTTCCAGTGCTTTCATGTTTTTAGGAGGGATTTAGATTAGATCGACTCATGAATTGAACTGTTAAAATTATCACACTCTTCATAAATCTTCTTATTAATAGTTATTTTAAGTGTTTGCAAAATCCACAGATAAACGAGTTTTTATCTTTGTTAAGATCAAAGTGTTTTAAATTGTGAAATAAATTGGCGTTAAGTTCATTGTCTTCTTATTAACCTAATGTAAATCACAATGGTGTTTCCCTGTTCCAAAATACTCAGTAGCCTCATAGTTACAAAAGTTCCAATATTTGACATCTAGTTCATTTGACTGAAACTAACCAACTGTTAAATACAAATCGAATTATTTATCTTAAAACAATATTCATCACTAAACGTTCGGTAAAACAAATAAATAACTAATTACAAATATAAAAATTTAATCTGGTTGATGATTTTCGAGCAAGATTTTCTTCTACGGGATGGGGTTGCCGACCTCGTACCCAACCCTCCTCCGGGCTTGAGACTGGCAGTAACTCAAGAAGAGCTACAGGCGGAGTCAAACAAGACTATCTTCTCTCCCCCTTGCTTTTTTTCTGATGGTTGACTGGATAATGAAGATCTTAACATTTCGAGGTAAAGACGGAATGCAATGCAGAGCTTGGATACAACTAGACGGTTTGGACTTTGCAGATGACCAAGCCCTCCTATTCCATACACAAGAATAAATACAGATGAGGGCGACTAGTGTAGCAATGGCTTTTACATCAGTAGACCTCAACATATACTAAAGAAAAAGCAAGATCCTCAAACACAACACGAAGAACACCAACCCATTTACACTTGATAGTGAGACTCTGGAAGATGTGGAATCCTTCAAATAACTAGGAAGCTTCATCGATGAACAAGGAGGATCAGATGCAGACGTAAAGGCGAGGATTCGCAAAGCAAGGGCCTCATTCTTACAGTTGATGAACATATGGAACTGAAAACAACTGTCAAACAATATCAAAGTCAGAATTTTCAATACGAATGTCAAAACAGCCCTAATGTACGGAGCTGAAACCTGGCTAATTACTACAACCATCATCAGGAAGGTGCAAATATTTATAAATAGTTGTCTACGCAAGATACTCAACATCCATTGGCCGGAGACCATCAGCAACAGTCTATTGTAAGAGAGAATAAACCAGCTTCCAGCTGAATAAGAAATTAGGAAAAGACGATGGAAATGGATAAGACATACATTACGGAAATCACCAAACTACATCACGAGGCAAGCGCGCATTCGGAACCCTGAAGGGAAACGGGAACGAGAAAAGCTGAAGAACACACTTTGTCGAGAATTGAAAGCAGACATCAAAAGAATGAATAGCAACTGGAAACAGCTTAGAAGGTTTGCCCAGGACAGGGTTGGATGGAGGGTGCTGATGGGTGACCTATGCTCCTCCACGAGGAGTAACAGGAGTAAATAAGTAACAAACCTTTAAGTAAGTTTATATTATAAGAATTCCAAACATTTTGTCCAGCAAACTTACCTAGAATTCTTCAGGATAATAATCCGAATCAAAATTATCAAGAAAATATTCTTCAAGTAACTGCAAGGAATTTTATTTAATTTTGTAATTCATATTTCATATAGAAATATAAATTCGACTCCATAGAAACACACACAAATCGTTTGGAAGTATTTCACAGGTAAAAAATATTTGAACAGCTGATTTAAGGGCTAAAAAAGAGGTTTATTATTTATTATATTCTAATTAATAACTAATGTAGAATTTTCACTGTTTGAAATCATGAGTTAGTTGAAGTTGGACCATCATGGAAAACCTAGAAGCACTGGATGGCCGTTTCGTCCTAGTACGGGACTCCTCAGCAGTACGCATCCACGATCCCGCACCCCACGAGATTCAAAACCAGAACCTATCAGTCTCGCTCCAGGCGCTTAACCAACTAGACAACTGAGCCGTCATCTAATGGTGTTAATGTTTAACTTCAACCAATCCACGAAATTACGCGACCATCTTCCATTGTACTGAAGTAGACATCTGTTTCTACCTGACACGGATTCGCTCCACTGGTCACGGCTTCTCACCAGAACTCTGAAAATGTTCTCTCGAAGCTGGTCACCAGTGAGCACATAGTAATTATCAGTTTAGGGGTTGTGGAGATTGTTAATTTTTTGATTGAGATCATGGGTCAATTGAAGCTAGACCACCATGGAAAACCTGAAAACACTAGACGGCCATTTCGTCCTAATATGGGACTCGTGGATACGCACTGCTGAGGAGTGGTGGTCTAGCTTTAATTGACTCATGATTTCAATCAGTGGAATTTCTAAAAATCTTCACAAAACCCCTTCTGATGTAGAATTGTTTAGATATAGATAAAGATTTCATTTCATTTTCTAAAGAGATCCAAATGTGAGGATCACCTTAAATTATACAAAAATAATAACGAAAAACTACGTTATCATCATTTGTTGATGTGAATTGTAATAAATCGATCAATCAATCAATCAATCAGTTGTGACCTTTCACCAATTTACAAAGAACACAATATTGAAGTAGTTAGGTTGTAACCTATACAAAAGTTTATCATTATTAGAACAGCATATATAAGTGAACAATATTGATATTGATTAGATCCTTATCAGGCTTTACTCTAATGCACATTCATGTATTTATTATGTATATACGAAATTAATTAAACTAATCAAGGAAGTTTATACATCAATGATGATAGCAGTGGAATAGATTACATAAATGAACATAGTGAGTTAGTGAAAAATTGATAGTGTGATGATATTAACGGCTAGTAAGAAACTTCTCTTCCTAAAGTTGCAATTCAATCGAGATGTAACCAATGAAAAGAATGTTTAACGCAGTCAACCTCTGTCTAGTGTACTTGACCCAATCTGTTGCTCCATCACGATAGGCAAGCCCGCCTACCACGTCAAGGTAGCAACAACGGTTGAGAGAACAACAAGTGGGGAAAATCAAATGTTTTTGAGCACAAAATTACAGAACTTCTTAATAAAATCTGAGAATCATAGACAATAATTCATTTGCAAAATGCTAATCAATTATCTGAGACTTCATTGTCCTTTCATTTCCACATCAATCAATCACTGTTCTCGTTGCCTTATCTTAGATCTTCTTAACCTTCTGCCATCAGGCATTTCACTACCGATTGATGATACATACTACTTATATATATCAACATCAGTAGCATATATCGCACTACATGTGGTTTACTGAGACAAAAAACACTTAAAATATAAACTAAGGAAGAAACAACAGTGTCAATGTAAAAAAATAAATTACATTTCAATGTACAACAAAGTTTATTGTAAACAATGGTCACATGAATCTGATATGGTCAATTGACAACAATGTATTTCATCATAACAGTTTCACTATTCAATTCAGGCAATTTACTTGGTAATGAAAGACAATGTCCATGTTTACCAATAGTTATGATGTAATCATAATTTTAGATATAAATATACATGACCATTCTATAGTTTTAGTATATAACCAAACACCAAACATTGGTCCAAACCAATATACAATAATATGATTCATTGGTTTAATATTACCTACACCCCATGATTGAATAAATGCATTGGCTGGATTCAAATACATTCCTGTCCATTCAAGACCTGGAATAAATAAGATAAACAAGTAAACATTGGTATAATTAAAAAAAGATGTACTTTGTTTCTATGTATTAATCAACAATATATGACATTGCAATGTGTGCTACTTATATCGATATAAGTAGTATACAATGCTAGTTAGGAATAGAATGTCTGGCATCAAAAGGTTGAGAAGACTGTGTTGGGACATTCAGGAAAATATCCCAAAAATTATCCTGTTAAGGCTAATGCTATCCTTGGACATGAAATGGTACATTCTTATTGGTCAATATTTGTTTAACGTGTTATTTTCCTACTGGCCATTATTATACAATGTTATTTCCTATTTTATGGTACGTTGTGGTCTGCTTGACTGGTATATAAACAAAGTATGTTTGAAATATAATGATTCATATATCCGAGGCTGAAACTTGTGTTCTGGACTCAACTGGCTGGGCTAGACAGGGAAGCGAGACCAATCAGAACCCTAGGTCGTTCTACGTGTTTGCGCGTCTTTGGTCCGATCAATAATTCGCTACCCTTAATCAGCAGCATTTATTTTTCACGTTATAACAGACTGAGAAGGAAAGAACAGGAAGAGAAAGCAACTGGTATTGAAATTCAGGGACAATGAAGTCTGAGACAATTGATGAAAATTTTGCAAATCAAGTATTGGAGTATGGTGGCCTGCTTGAGCATCCGGGCTACCTGTTCCTGCCATCTAGATATTTCAAGAAGTTATCTATTTTTGTTTGCTTTAATATATCGTTATGTCTGTTAATCGCATAACCTATTCTGCTGCGTTTCTAAAAAGTGTACAACCTTTCGTTGTCAACGTTACAAAAAACTCAATAAGAGACAATGTGGTTGCTGGCAATATACAACGAAAAGAATGCACATTATTCAGATGTTCATTCAGTGAACTGCTAACATCTAACTGGCGATCACCCAATATTTATCGTTAGGACCGACCAGGAAGAAAGAAATGGAAACTTGTTGAAATACTTTACGCTGAGAATTCTATATTGTACCAAAAATATAATATTGAATAAAGCTAATAATAATAATAATAATAATAATAATAATAATAATAATAATAATAATAATAATAATAATAATAATAGTAATAATGGTATGGTGTGTGCTACTTATATTGACATAAGTAGTATATGATGTTAGTCGTGAATAGAAGGTCTGGCAGCAGAGAGACAAGAGGATCGAACAGTAAAGAATCGAAACAAAATGCAATTTGTATAAAAGTGCAAGAACAATGAAGTCTAAGTCATTATGAGACAGTTGACGGACATTTTGCAAATTAAGCATTTACTTTATGATTGTTAGATTTTATTAACATGTCCTTTAATTTTGTGTTAAATACATTCGATTGTCCCCACTCGTGTTCTTGTTCACTACAATGGTTTTTTTTATTTTATCAAGTAATGTAATCGGTTGTCCTCACCTGTGTTATCCTTCAGCACAACATTTCTATCAGTTAACAAATAACTGCAAGTTTTAACGTGTTAAAGAAGAACCAAACTGAACTTGGATGATATGCATACGCATCTTCTAACGTTACTATTACAGATGTTAAAGTCATCGAGCTTACCGTATGTATGACATCTTACTATGTAGATGAAATTTTTAATACACTATACAGCTTTATTACAGTTGATTTACCACTGTGTAATGACTAGTGTCGTGTATTTCAACTCCTTATGAGTGCTGTTTGAATTTTATCTATTGAACTGCAATTTGGCTACTTGTCTGAGTGATTCGACATAGCGTGTACTGTGTTGAGATGTAAGGTGAGAAAATCGATGCTCCATGACGGGTTCGATCACCTAAAGTTCGTCAATATGATATATTTATCACTAATATTAGAAAAAATTTATATCTAGAGCTTAGATTATTAATATACCGCGTATAACTTGAGCACTCGAGCGCTAGAACACTCATAAAAAGCGAATGAGAAAGCAGAAGACAAGTGAAAGGAATGCTATTCCAAACAGTGTCAATTATAGTACCAAACTGTCAAGTACTTATAGTTCTTAGTAAAAAGGAAACCATCACTATAGTCCTCTAAACCATATACAGGGGATCAGCAGCATTTATCCAATAGGGATGGTCCACGTAGGGATTCCGTAATATTCTTCCAAAACATGATTAGATGGAAAATCTTCGGCTCTTTCTGAGTTTCTTACTGCTTCCTCGATTTCACCCATGAACTGCCCTCACAAAAACAGTCTAATTATTAATGAACACAATTATTTCATCTGTTTGTTATTACTCTATCAGTTCTAGATCAGGAAACTTTTAGTTTGTTGCAAATATAAATCAGGCAAGATCGAAAATCATTTTATCGAATTAGATAAAGTTTGTGTATTGTCTCTAGTTTATTATAACATTTATACCATAGAACATATCTATAAAAGTAGATGTACATCATTTGTATTACATATATCACAAAATGTATTCATTAAACTGTGAGCTGAGACAGAAGTTCATCATTCATTCATTCAGTCAGTAAGCAACAACGTAAAACTTCGTAGGTACGTACGTATGTACGTAGATCAATTCGAGTTGCCATACCACATTAGCACAGAGATGCAGTTGTCCATTCGAATCCCGTAGTGTAGAAATAGCAAAAGTTATTCAAGGAGTATAATCGAGTGAAATAAATTTGGATAGAGAAAAAAAGGGACATGAAGAATTCAGAAGATTAGAATTTGGGAGAACACAAAGAGTGAATGCACCTGCGCCATTGCAAACGATTTTGAGTCATGTCATTCAGGGTCTCTAACCATCGGTTGCTATCATCTCGCGGATAACAATTAGGTACTCTACACCTGCCGACATGGCTCGGTCCATTTGTCAGCAACTTCATGGATTTGTGCCATGTTTTGGTCCGGCCGCAACTAGCTTTCTTCCAGCCTACTCTTACACCAGAAAACATCGGGGCAGTCGGTGGTTGGGCATACGTAACACATGTCCCAGCCATCACAGCTGATGAAGTTTCACCACTTCATCAATTGATTTGCCATCCTTACCTAGTACCCGTTTCCTAACAACTGGATTACTTACTCAGTGGTCCCAGGATATACGAGCAATGTTTCGAATACACCTATGATCGAATACTAGTAACCTACGAATATCCTCTACTCTTACCGACCATGTTTCACTGCCATGAAGTAGGACGGAAAGAGCTGCTGCGCAGTAAATACGTCCTTTGGTTGATAGACAGATATCTCGCCTACACCATAAACGACCCAATTTGGCAAAAGCTAGTCGAGTCTTCTGTATCCGTGCTGAGGTTTCGTCACACACAAGACCACAAGGGCTGATGAGACTCCCAAGATAAATGAAGCGATCGACACGCTCAATTACTTCATTCCCTATCATTAGTTCAGGTGTCGATGCAACCCAATCCTGAAGTAACATTTTACATTTCGAGGGGGAGAATCGCATCCCGAACATGCTTGCATTGTTGCTTAGAGTGGTCAGTAGACTTTGCATTTTGTCAGCGTCTTCACCACATAGAACTATACCTAACCAATACCTGCATGTATATTGTGTAGAGAATATCAACATTATGTCTACTATCATATAAATTATTAAAAATATGTATTGTCTAATTAGATTAAATGTTTGTGAAATACTGTCGAATATGTGAATTTTGAAAACTCTGCTTCATCTCAACATTTCAATCATAATCTTTTTGTTAATATATGTAACGTGTAAGTGTATGCTTTTAAGAGGCATTCAATTGGTAACCACATACTGAATATTACCCAAAACTTGTTATCAAAGACGATATCAAGTCAACCCAGTCAGAATAAAGATATCCGAATACATATTTATCAAATGGTTTGTATCTGTTAAATAAACTAGTGACTCTCTCTCTCTCTCGGACACAATAACTCAATGAATAATGTGTTAATGTTCAACGTGAAAAGAAAAATGCTAAATCTGAATCACAGCGTGAACATCAATACTAAGATGAAGTTATATTTAGTTGATCAGTTCTAAATAAGACGAAATAGATATTCTGGATATCAGTGTTAGCAACAAAAACGCCACATTCTAAAACTTTTTCTATTGTTTTCATATTCTCCGTGTGGTATGTGCTACTTATGAGGACAGTTATAAATAGTATTTAGCATGATGAATTGAAATTGGAATGCTTGCCAAATGTGGAATGATGTAAAGAAGAAGAAGAAGAAGAAGAAGGAGAAAACAAAGTGCATTCGAAATAACAACAGGATTGGACAAATGATGGAGTATGTAAAAGATAACTCAAGGAAAATCTGTAAATGATGTATTTAATTTATGATTTTCATATTTTATAAGAATATTGTGTAATTTCGTACTAAACAATACATCAGTTGTCCGGCTATGTCTCTAACTGTTACGCTTTTAGTTGAATAGATCCAAAAAGCATCAGATACATTGTTCATTATCACTGTTATTTCACAGTCTTGTCTGATATCTTCAAATGCCAAGTCCTACTATTTAGAGAACGTACATACAAACGCGTATAGAATTCAAATTAACCTTTCGTGAATCCAAGTTTTTGAGTCATTCAGTTTACTGGTTGAAATCATGAGTCAATTGAAGCTAGACCATCACGAAAAACCTGAAAGCATTAGACGACCGTCTTGTCCTAGTATGGGACTCCTCAGCAGTGCGTATCCACGATCCCGCACCCCACGAGATCCGAACCCAGGATCAATCAGTCTCGCGCCGATCGCTTAACCAACTTGAGCACTGAGCCGTCATCCAACAGTGTTAATGTTCAACTTCAACCAATCCACGAAGTTGCGCCACTGTGGTGGTCTAGCTTCAATTGACTCATGATTTCAATCAGTGAAATTTCTAAAATCTCCACAAAAACCCCTTCTGATAATTTAGTTTAGACAAAAATTTACCTTAGAGTAACAATACTTTGACAGAGATGAGATATCTGCTTCATAAGTGAAATTTGTGTTTAAAAAAGACAACACAACTATACTTCAAGATACTTGAGTTGAAGTTATTGATGGATGAAAGTCAAGTGAAATTCATCTCTGTCAAACTTCAGGAATTCAATTTTCCACTCATTTAAAGACCGAATATACCTTATTATCATTGTTATAAATAGTTAGTACCATACTTCAAAGCCCAATAAACGTAAATTAAGGAAATGCTTCAATTGAAAAACGACATAAATCAAAAAACTTATTATTGAGTGTCATTTAAATTATTGAATTCCATATATTTCATATAACTAATTGATCTTATCTAAATAGACATTGAAAGCCAGGAAGTACTGGATAGTTGTTTTTGTTCAAGTATGAGACTTCTCAACGGTTCTCATCCCTAACCCCATTGAGGATTGAGTTCAAGACTATCTGCGTGTCGGGCTAGAAATGAATATCAGAAATTAAAATGAGTGATGAACGGCGAATACATAGAATTACTCGAGGCTAAACACCTAAACTACTTATTGTCGGCCAAATTTTAAGCACTCACTGAGACAAACGAAGGTCACGCATTCGACCCCTGGTTGGACCATGGATACACACCGTTGAGGGCTTTGATACTAGGAAGGAACTGCCGTTTAGTGTTTTCTGGCTTTAAGTAGCTATCTGATTAACATTAGTCCATTATCTGAAACATAAACATGATCACTGTAAGTCCATTGTAGTAATTATTTTGAATGTGAATAGATAATAACTGGTTTCTTAACTCACTGAATAAACAAGGACTTAGTGAGAGTACGTTATATTTTCAACATCATGGAACAAAAGTTATTACTCTACATCAAGTTTTATTTACCAATATAATCTGTCAGGAAAAGGTGATATGACAAACCATTTAAAGAATATCAAATAGCTAAGCTTAGTCGACAAGAAGCTTTGCTTCGCCTAGGTTAAGAGCTCATTGAAATTCTTTAGCATGGCATATTTGAAATCATTAAAGAAACTGGTGCTTCCTGTGGGATTCTCAGTCACGTCACTCAGCTTCATAGTGTGAGAGGTTACATGTGGGCAATTTTATCATAATTTAAGCACATAAAAGAATAATAAATTAATAAATTCATTAGATTGTAAGATACAACTTACCATAAGCTATTAATGTAAGAATAATCAATAATCTTACAATATAAGAAATAATAAATTGTTTCCGCGTTAAATCACAAGGATTCGACACTTGAGACACTGTCGATTTAATTGAATTTGTAGAAGATGTTGTTTGTGAAGTATATTTAAGACATTGTGAATTCCAACATTCTAATATACATGAAAATAGACTATTCAAGTATAAGTCCATAAAAGTTACAACCGCTTCACATAAGAATCCAATACTTACTACAACTTGTAAATCTGAATTGTAATTCATCAACGTTTGAGGATTTAACATGTTTAATGCTAATTCATAACGTGCTGAATGGTACACAGTTAATTGTAATGACCACCAGTATACACATAATTTAAGTGCTATCGATGCAGATAGAAGTTGTAAAGTCCATGTGAAAATCATCCATATTGGTTGTGTTTGACCAAGTAAGAATCTTGATTATAGAGAAAAAGATACAAATTATGATTATAAACTAATTTAGATTAGGAAATCACTGAAAATCAAAGATTATTATACAGTTACTTTGTCGTAGTATGTGACTTCTCTATTATATCCATTCAGAACCACTTCAATGACTGAACCTAGAACCTTCAGATCACACGACAAGCGCCTAAACATCAGATCACTTAGTTGACGTTCGGTATTCTATGTTCTTAATTTTTATTAGTTAGAGAAGTTGAGTAACTAGATCATGAGTTTGATACTTTATGAGGTCGTGGACGTACACTACTGAAAAATACCATACTTGAATGAAGTAGGTGTCTAATGCATCCTATCTTTTAATGTTTAGTTGACCAGAGCTAGTCCATGACTTAATATTTCATATTCAACAATCTCTGCAATATCCTATAGTAAAAAGTATCAAGAAGCTTTCAAGAAGAAGTTTGACACAAAACTCAACTACATTAAAAAACAGCTCATCATCAAGTTGATAATTTTAGTTATCATTCCTTGTAGATAAGCAAATGTTCAGTTTCCACGATTAATTATGTGTCACCCGGTAGCTAAAAGGTTTTCTTTGGTTTAAAAACTCTATTGGTTTCATTATCACAAGGAGTTGTTCTTTCTGTAACCATTTCAGTCACTTATGAACATAAATGTGTTAACACAACTTTCCATAATATAATCGTGAAATGAAATGAAATTAAACAGACGAATCAAATGAATGTAGTAGCAATGATAGCCAGAAATAGTAAGCATCAAGAATATGACTTGAAATGACATGAAGAAGCATAGGTATATAAGAATATTGTAATTGAAGATCTATAGGAAGATAAGGAGCAAATAGAGCTACAGCGTCGTGAACGGTTCTGAATGATGTCACCTAAAGTTTCCAATCACTGTTTGACATTGTTGCATGGACTTAAATCACGTAGTTTCCACCAAGAAACATGTCTCAGACCAACAGTTGTTAACCTTATTGACCGATCTAAAGTTTCAGGTTCTATTCAAATGGTGTTCTAGGAACTACATATGTACAAGGGAATAAAATTCAAACCAATCTATAGTTACACTTCAATGAAATATTCTGATATTTAAGTGTTCTAGGCAACTATTTTGTTCCAGTTTAAACTCTTCATCAGTAAACATGTAGGCCACGTAAAATGAAACATTTCAAAATATCACGTGACCATCATCTAGTTCCATCCATCCATCCATTCATAACGTGAGTTACTTTCAAATGCACAATCTCCAATAACATTCTACTCTGATGATATCATTTCATGTAATAAGATTGATTTTTTAAAATCTATAGTTTGTACTTTTGTGTATCACTTGCATTAATTAAGGAAATCGGTCTACAACCGAATATCATATGTACTAACTTAAGGAGATCTGTATTCAATGATAAACAATTATGTATGATATCGAATTCAAATTACATTATCTGAGAGCACACTAAAGAATTCTCCAAGTAACAAGCTCATGATTTCAAGATTTCCCAACAAGTATGATACTACTGAAAACGTCCAAATGTACACAATTTAGCTATCTATTACTTTCCGGATTCAATAGATCAGTAATTGACCCTACATAGTGATTAAATTTATTTATTTAACAGAGTTGAGTATAAATATTATCACCTGTACCACGGATTACAAGGACTTCCATAAGTATCAAATGAAACAGACAAGCTTGAACGAATACAATTTAAAGCGATAGCAACCAAAAGACCCCAATAACCGAAAACTTCACGAACAATCCAACATTCTAAACTGCATGCACAAAGTTCAATTGTAGCCACAGCATCTAATATGGCTAACAATAACTTTGGCTTTGAATAAAGATGATTGTATATTGAATTTCTGAAATTTACAAATGGAGACTTATCAAGCAGCTTCGATATTACATCAAAGTTAATGAAACTCTTTATGGATTCCTGAGTTGTTTGAGAAGAAGTGACAGAGTTGAATAACTGAAATAGAAACATAAAAGTCAGTAGTAATTAATTTTATTTCATTGTTAAATATGTATAAACATCAGATGATTCTAAATAGTAAAATATATTTATTTCAATAGTATGGTGGTGTACCGAGCTACATATTTCATAAAGCAACTTAATGCATGTCAAAGGATGTTGGATCGAGGCATATACAACTTCGCTGGTATGAATTCTAGAAAAAAATACATTGAGTCGTTAAATATGAACAGCACTGATCACTTTGATTTCATAAAGGACGAATTGAAACCTGAATATCTAAACGTCTCATATTAAAAGATCAGATTTAAATGATTCACTCATTGTTCAAGATGTATCTTATACAACCAAGAACAATTTATATGTGCAAACTGCACATAATCATGTAAACAGACTTATCAGATAAACAGATAGATAAATTTTATTTTATTTTATTTTATTTTATTTTAACACATAGATATTGGTACAAGGAGGCACCAAATACATATGCACCACACAAATCTCATTCGATATGTGTGAGGGCTGTGATACTACCCAGGTGCCCAAACCGAAGCAGGTGGTTTTCTTAGAGGGCCACTCCCCGAGCCTTCGACCTGAAGGTCTGATCCACAAGGCAGTGGAGCATCGTAAGGAGATGCAGTCCCATGGAAGCCAGTGACCAACTATTGGTTCATACGCCATTTGTTCCCGCAGGATACTGGAGCTCATGTGCACCATTGATTTGGAATCCGGTTAAAGCGCCGGACATTCGCTTTCGATTTTCGTCCTCTCATTTTCGTAAACAACACCCCCCCGTGGTGTGAGAAGGCAGTGAGTAGGACTTCCCTGGTAGAGGCTATATACGCGTGGCCATGTGAGAGCATTTCGAGAGGGAGAGCGGACTCTCTCCACTCTCGGCCGTACCAGGGCATTTGGTGGCAGATAGATAGATAACATATTACAAAGGTCATAACATAACCATGAATGGTATTGGCGTAAATAAGAACATCAGTGGATACGGTGAGACTATAATTTATGGACGACCTTTGAGCGACGTTGAAGTGACCTTGAGAGTGAACAACTACTAAGTGAGACTAAATGAGGGTTATAAAGCAGTTAGAATCCCCATTTACAGTTGATAGTTAGGGTTCAAAATTAGATTTAAGAGTTTTCATCATGAACTGACATCAGCTATAATGCCGAAACTCTATTTAGCCAAATGTATGGGTGAATTCCGCACCCAACTTCGTGATTCCTTATCTGATATCTGATTGGTTCGTCCATAAATTATAGTCTCGCCGTGGATATAACCAAAATTTTTTTTAACACAAATTACAGAATCACTTTGTAAAATCTGAGAATCATTTTATTTGCAAAGTTTCAATCAGTAGTCTCAGACTTGATTGTTCCGTCGTTTCCACGTCAATCATTCTCTGTTTCCGTTTGCTTTTCTTCGATCTTCTTAATCTTCTCTACTACCATACATTTCACTTTCGATTTATGATATGTACTACTTATATCTGTCGACATAAGTAGCACATATCAAAGTATTATAAATTGTTAATATGATGCTTAATAACAGTATATTTTCTGAAATCAATCATATGATCATGTTCAAAAAATAGGTGAAGTATGTATAGTTAATCACTGTGTGATTTTAACAGATAAACTTTAGAGTATATTATCACTCGAATAACAAGTGGTTATTTTTATGAATTCAGAGAATCAGACAAATAGATTTGCCTCTTTTGTTCATGACTCGTAAACAACTAAGCAAAAGTTATTATTCAACTGAATTCAGAGAAATATAACTTAATGAGGAGAAATGAGACTAGATGTATCAGGATCAACAAGACTAGATTTACACTATGCAACTTATACTCTGAAACCATTGATGATAATGACTTGATCATTGTTCCCATCTAAAATGTTACCACATCCGACGCAGTCCAATCATATATGTGGTAGCCCACCTACTTGTTTTCCTTATAGACGAAAGTTCTTACTTTCACAATCTTATATGACGACTTCTTACTTCTTTCATAGTAACCACAATAAGGTGATCAGTTCACGTGATTGAATGAATATAAATGAATGTACATGCTGTCGTTTATTGAATGACGTGATTTTTTTATAGAGATGTGTCTTACACGAGATAAGTCTCACATCAGTATATCTGATTTAGCCATAAACCCAATTCGGCTGCTTAACTACAATCAAATCAGTATGTAGGGCAGTTAATGTCCAGCTTCTGAGTGTCAGTTTTGAATCTATGACAATTAATTCGAATTTAGAAATCTCAGTAATACTACTGGCACTGATCAAACTACAGTGTCATTCAAAGTCGTATACAATAATTTTTACTTCTTAAATTAGTTAACAAATGATCTCAGGGCGAGACCAAATTATATGAATGGACCAATCAGATTGAGGATAACAGGTCTCGGATTTTCGCGTGGAATTCATTCACCCATTTGGTTAAATAGTCTTGGTATTATAGGTAACACTAGTTTGTGATGAAAACCCTAAATCTAATTCCTTACACTAACCATCAACTATGAATCATGATCCTTATTCTTCAAACTGCTTTATGACCCTCATTTAGGGTAGACACCTTTAAGGTCACTTTAGTGTCACTCAAAGGTCATCCATGAATTATAGTCTCTCCGAAGGAAGTTTATTTTATTTGTTTTAAATGTGAAATCGTAAAACAAGAACCATTTCTTAAAATAATAATATGTCATTAAATAATACTAATATGTGTCAAGTTACCGAAACTAATACATTTCTTATTAACCATGATAACAGAGTGACTATAGTCCAAAATAAAGCTACAAACAGTGTAGTTGCCACATTACTGTTATACATTGATCCTTCCACTTTAATTGACTCATTTGATTTATTCATTAGTGTTATATCTGTCAAGAAATAAAAATTTTAAGGTTAAACAAGATCGTTCCAGTAATAGACATTAATTTAGTGAGCTAAATTAAAATTTCTTCTAAAATAAGAATCTTTATGAGGATAAGTCTATAATCAGAATGATGTGTTGTGGAGATTGTAGTAATTTAATAATTGAATTTATGAATCGATTGAAGCTAGACCACCATGGAAAACCTAGAAGCACTGGATGACCGTTTCATCCTAGTATGGAACTCTTCATCAGTACGCAGCCACGATCCCGCTCCCCGCGAGATTCCGACCCAGGAACTATCAGTCTCGCGTGCCGACGCTTAACCTCTAGACCACTGGGCCGGTATCCAACGGTGTTAATGTCTAACTTCAACCAATCCACGAAATCGCACTACCGTCCACCATTGTATTAAGTGACTCAATTGACTCATGAATTCAATTATTAAGTTATTACAATCTCCACAAAACCCATCTCTGATTATAATCATCATATGCTCACTAGTGACTGTCTTCAAGAGTTATTTCTTGGAGTTCTAGTGAGAAGCTGTGACCAGTGGAGTTCAGTCAGGTCTGTTGTGAGGTAGTAATTCACTTAAGACAATGGTGGATGGTAGTGCGATTTCGTGAATTGGTTAAAGTTAGACATTAACACCATTGGATGCCGGCTCATTGGTCTTAGAGGAAGAGCGTTAACACGCGAAACTGGAGGTCCTGTGTTCGAGTCCCCCGTGAAGGGTCGTGAATGCGCACTGATGAAGATTTCCATACTGGGACGAAACGGCCATCCAGTGCTTTCAGGTTTTCCATCGTGGTCTAGCTTAAATTGACTCATGAGTTGAATTATTAAATAAATCTATGAGTTAGTGACTTTTTGTTTCATATAGTTGTTCAAAAAGAAGTGATCATCCACTAAACCACTAACTATAAATTTTCTGAGGTAAAAAATGTTTAGTATTTCTTGGGGATACCGATCATCCCTCAGATTTGTTATTGTTTACACCAATTTCTATGGAGCTTTAGTCATATAGCACAAATTCGGACTACATAACTGTTAAATCCACACTGCTTATTACATTTAATTGAAAAACGAGCAACCATTACAATCTCCACGACACAAAGTAAAGACAAAAAAGAATGGTACAAGTGAAGATTTATTTCGCTTCAGAACATGAAGACGATCTTAGTCGAAACTACATTCATTTATATATTGATTTCTACAATCGTTTGGATAATAATAAAAAAATGCACAGAATTATAAAAAATCATGTGTTGTATATCACGTTAATTTAATACAAAGAATGTCTTATCCTTAATAAACATCACATTGATATAAATCAATGTAATATTCTTGTGTTGTTCATTTGTACCATTTAAACTTGGATTAATTTTGATTTGGCTGTTTATTCTCTGAAGAAGTAGCCTACACTGAGTTACGAAACACCAAAGGTATTACAAATGTATTCTTATTTATATCAACCTATTCAATCCTCATTTTACTCGAACTTACCAAGTTAAACCTTGGTAATGATATCCACAACATCAATATAATAATGATTCAAATAGTACAATGAAAAATCAAACCAATATTACATTAAATATTCATCATATTGAATTAGAAAAGAGAGAAAATAGAACAAGTATTACAACAACTTAACCACTTAATTTGGTGAGGCTGTAATTTATGAACTGACCAATCAGATTTACGATAACAGGTCTCGGATTTTAGCGCAAAATTCGCTGATCCATTTGGATAAATAGAGTTCTGGAATTATAGTTGATGTCAGTTCGTGATGAAAACCCCCAAATCTAATTTCTAACCTTAATCATCAACTGTAACTCATAATTCTAATCTCTCACACTGATTTATAACCTTCATTTGGCCCTAGTTGTTAAGTGGACACCCTCAAGGTTAATGTGATGTTGCTCAAAGGTCGTCCATAAAGTATAGTCTCACTCTTAATTTTTTACTTTACAATATTATGAAACCAATATCATTTTCATCGATTGCATTAATGATATATTATAATAATTTACCTTGAACTTATAAATTAGATTCAGATTTATACTAATCGGTTTGTAGGTTTTATCTGAATAAATGAACTAAGTCTTGTAATAATAAACAAATAAATATACTAATAATATAAATGTGAAGAAAACATTTATAAATTTCACTAGTTTGATGTATCTTGGCAAATGTTATAATTCAACAACAAAAAAAGAGTAAAGTTGTCATTGGTTTCTATGTAAAACATTAAGCATCATAAAATTATTTTCATTTTAGTGGATTTAAGTTACTTAATATAACTGTATAAGATATTATTGTCAATCTTTATTAGCTTATGCTCTATAATCATTTAGCTACTAACATAGTCTTTAATCTTTGATCTATTCTTAAAGAATTTTTCAACATTCAAAGAGAACATTTTCACATGAATTAAGGAATGCTAACAAGTAAAAACAAACAACGATGGACACTTTTATAACTTTATTTCATTAATTTGAGCACCAGTATTCACTAAAGAACTATTTTCAGGCTGCCTTTTGATTTTTCTGTACACCTTTTGTATGTAAAAGTAATTACCAAGGATAAAAAAGCACATTTCATACACACTGCTTAATGTTCTCACTATATTAGCGGCCACATCAAAAGATTATTAATACAGTTGTTGTATACATTTATAGATTGTATCGCTCATTTCCTCACACTCATACTGCTTATTAAAAACTTTGGCATTTCCAGAAAAACTCATTTCGCTCGCTTATGCAACTCCCAAGGAACTACCATTCAATCATCTTAAGTGAACTGGTTTCTAATGTCGCGAAAGAGCAAACCCTCATAGAATAATTAGTTAGAATAATCAGAAGGTTAGGGAATTTATCCTTTAATTGCAAAAACAAGCTGCCACGTGCGATTTTGGTGATCAACTTCATATGTAGCTGTGAGAGTGATTTGTTGCAGAAATTAATATATCAGATCTGGAGAGAGGGTTGTTAAAAATGCCGAAGTGTTCTTTCCAAGATGCCACAACTGCATGTATCAACTGTAAGGCAGTGAATGAGCTCGGGTTTTAGTTGGTAAACATTTTTAACATCCTGCCTAGTCGTCATGATGAAATACGCTCTCAGGGTTGATTAAAATGGCGTTTGTTCAATAATAATTCCTATCTCGGTGGAATTATGAAAGGTGATTCATTATAAAATTACAAAGCAAATCACAAAGGTGAGCACAAGTTTAATTCACGTTTATTCTTTGGTCAATATCACTAACGTAATTTGTGTGTCTTTCGTCGTGCCAAATGCTTTAAGTGTGATATAATGGATCAAATCCAGTCGATCTGCAAAACTGCTGTTTCTTTCGCTGCTAGTAATACTGGACGTTGTGATTCGAATCCTATTGATTTGAGTAAGTTAAATGATCATGTGTTGTCCCTATTCGCAACTTAAAATTATTTAACTTCATACTTAAAAACAATCATATATATCTATTGGTGTCTTTCATAATTTTGCTGTTGACATTGGGAGTATCAAGTGCATCATTCCGATTGAGAAGTTGAGATAATTAAATCCTAATGCAAGAATTATACCTACCAAAGGTTTCGTTTCAAATATTACTGGTCATTAGCTTTTTATTCTAGAATGTTGTAATCTGTTTATTAAAAATGAAAAATCTTTAACTATAAATCGTAAATTTATTACTACTGAGCGTGGACTGTTAACATTACGTCTAGAAAATTTAAGAATGCTTCAGACTCGGCTCTCTTAATTGACCTCTAGAAGTGGTTTTAATTATGTGCTTGATGACTTGCAAATTACGGAATTAGAGTGCGGAAAATTACGCATGACTCCAGAGCTCCATCATGCTCATATGCAAGCCAGAAATGTCAAAATTCTGAAAACAAAAGTCAGTGCTACTATTGCTGCAATGATAAAAGACCCAGAGAGGAGAGAAAAATAGTTCCTCAATGCTAAACTACTATATTGAACGTAAAAAACAATAACAAAGTTACTTAAACAAAAAATTCTTCGTAAAAGAACTACTTTTCTACTATCCATGGAAGGTCTACTAAAACAGATCCATAAATCTGTGGATCACATGAGAGATGGCCACCACAACTGAGTGCATTATAAGGATCAAGGTGTGTTCGTTTCAACTTCATTTTTAAAATTTAATACTAAGTAGCATGTTATAGATCAGAGAGAGTCTGTGTACAATACACAGTCTGACGGACATACAATGATACTAAGAAGACGTTCAATCGACTACAGAAACTTAGATTCCACTTTAAGCTGTGGCGGCCATGGTTTTTGCATGAACTAATGAATTTCTCATACTTGATGTTTATCTGGTTTAGAATTCCAAATACAATACGTTTGTTTGTGTTCGACTGGTGCATTTTGGCTTAAATTGAGCTATTCCGGGAATTCCTACCTCGTATATTAGTTTGAATACTTCCAATTATCATACAGCACCATCGATATACGTCTAAAAAGATAAACTGGACTTTTACTGCGGAAAAACTGCCAGAATTAACACAGATCCACCTTACTTACTTACTTACTACTTACTTACGCCTGTTACTCATCGTGAAGGAGCATAGGCCGCTCACCAGCATTCTCCACCCAACCCTGTCCTGAGCAATCCTTTCCAGCTCCTTCCAGTTGTAATTCATCCTTTTCATATCTGCTTCTATTATCCGACGTAATGTGTTCTTTGGCCTTCCTCTTTTCCGCTTCCCTTCAGGATTCCAAGTTAGGGCTTGTCTCGTGATGCAGTTTGACGATTTGCATAATGTATGTCCCATCCATTTCCATCGTCCTTTCCTAATTTATTCTTCAGCTGGAAGTTGGTTTGTTCTCTCCCACAGAAGGCTATTGCTGATGGTATCCGGCCAATGGATGTTGAGTATCTTGCGTAGACAGTTATTTATAAATACTTGTACTTTCTTGATTGTGGTTGTTGTAGTTCTCCAAGTTTCAGCTCCATACAGTAGGACTGCCTTGACGTTCGTATTGAAGATTCTCACTTTGATATTGGTTGAAAGTTGTTTTGAATTCCATATGTTCTTCAATTGTAGGAATGCGGCCCTTGCTTTGCCAATCCTCGCCTTTACGTCTGCATCTGAACCTCCTTGTCCATCGACGATGCTTCCCAGGTATGTGAAGGATTCTACATCTTCCAGAGTTTCGCCATCAAGAGTGATTGGATTGCTGTTCTCCGCTTTGAATTTGAGGACCTTAGTTTTCCCTTTGTGTATACTGAGGCCTACTGATGCAGAGACTGCTGCTACACTGGCTGTCTTCATCTGCATCTGTTCGTGTGTACGTGATATAAGAGCTAGGTCATCTGCGAAGTCCAGATCGTCTAATTGGTTCTGAGCTGTCCATTGTATTCCGTGTTTTCCTTCAGATGTCGAGGTCTTCATAATCCAGTCGACCACCAGAAGAAAGAGAAAATGAGAGAGTAAACAGCCTTGTCTGACCCCGGTCCTTACTTGGAATGCATCTGTCAGCTGTCCTCCATGCACGACCTTGCACTGTAGTCCGTCGTATGAGTTCCGGATAATATCGACAATCTTCTCAGGAACTCCGTAGTGTCGAAGAAGTTTCTATAATGTCCTCCTATCTACACTGTCGAATGCCTTTTCATAATCAATGAAGTTGACGTATAATGATGAGTTCCACTCAACTGATTGTTCGACGATGATCCGTAGTGTTGCAATTTGGTCTGTGCACGACCGATCCTTACGGAATCCAGCTTGTTGATCTCGAAGTTGGGCGTCTACTGCATCCTTCATCCGGTTCAGCAACAATCTGTTGAAGTTTTTCCCTGGTATTGACAGTAGTGTTATGCCTCTGTAGTTTTTACATTTGCTCAGATCTCCTTTCCTTGGAATCTTGACGAGGTGTCCTTCTTTCCAGTCCATCGGCACTTCTTCCTCCTCCCAAATCTTTTTGAATAGAAGATAAAGCATGCTTGTGGTTGCTTCGATGTCTGATTTCAGTGCTTCAGCTGGTATGTTGTCGGGTCCCGCTGCTTTCCCGTTCTTGATTTGTCTGACGGCCATTCTAATTTCTTCCGTAGTTGGTGGATTGACATCTATAGGAAGATCTATGTGTGCTGCTTCGATGTCCGGTGGATTCATGGGAGCCGGCCTATTCAGGAGTTCCTCGAAGTATTCTACCCATCTGTTACGCTGTTGTTGAATTTCGGTGATTGGCTTGCCTTCTTTGTCTTTGACCGGCCTCTCTGGTTTACTGTAATTCTTTGCTAGTTTCTTCGTTGTATCGTAAAGTTGTCTCATATTTCCTTCTCTAGCAGCTTTTTCTGCCGTCGTTGCTAGTTCTTCTACGTATTTCTTCTTGTCGGCTCTAATGCTCCTCTTCACTTGTTTGTTTGCTTCTATGTATTCAGCTTGTGCTTGGACTTTTTCTGCTCGTGTTCGGCTGTTGTTTATTGCTGCCTTCTTGTTCTTCCTTTCTTTGATCTTGTCCAGTGTTTCTGTAGAGATCCATTCCTTATGATGGTGCTTCTTTAGACCCAGAACCTCTTGACACGTTGAAGTTAATGCTTCCTTGATGCCTTTCCAGTTGTCCTCCATAGTAGTTTCTTCTTCTTTCAGCAGATCTTGTAAGGCTTGGAACCTGTTGTTGAGAGCTATCTTGGATTCATTGAGTTTGACAGTATCTCGAAGGAAGGTTGTATTGAACCTTTGTATTGCTGTTTGTCCACTTGTCCAGTTCTTTTTTAGCTTCAGTTTTAAGTTGGCTACAACTAGGTGGTGATCTGAAGCTACGTCAGCACCTCTCCTGGTTCTCACATCTTCCATTGTCCTTCGGAATTTTTTGTTAATGCAAATATGATCTATTTGGTTCTCTGTAGCGTGGTCCGGTGAGATCCATGTAGCCTTGTGTATACGCTTGTGTGGAAATATTGTGCCTCCTATGACCAATTTGTTGAATGCACATAGATTTGCAAATCTTTCTCCATTTTCGTTTCTTTCTCCCAGTCCATGTTGTCCCATAATATCTTCATATCCAGTGTTGTCTATTCCGACTTTGGCATTTAGATCTCCCATCAGAATAGTTAAATCCTTCCTTGGGCATTTCTCAATGATTGACTGCAGCCGCTCGTAGAACTGATCTTTAATTTCGTCGTTGCTATCATTGGTGGGTGCATAACATTGGATAATATTCATCAAGATCCCCTCCTTCTTTGTTTTGAATGATGCTTTGATGATTCTGGATCCGTGAGATTCCCACAGATCCACCTACCTAATATTATTATTACTGAAACTGTCACTAAAAATGTATGAATTTATTTGTTTCATCACAGTTATTGGCTTTATTAACCAAATTAATATCAAAATGAATCAAATGGATTTTAATACAGCCGTCGCACAATGCAGAAAGCCTTAAAACCGTCATTACACCCTATAAATTTAAATCAGTTGTTCACATTATATAGTATGAATAATAATGTCAATGCACGGAACAAAAAAGGCCTCATCTGTGACGTAAATGTAAAAAAGTTCTTAGAACATCACCATATATGGGCAAATAAAGCTTCTAAGAGAGTATAAAACATACTTGAGTTCACACTCGGAAACAGATACGTTCTAATAAAAATATATGAGCTGTGCTGCAAATAGGTGGCCTTGAAACAAAATAATCACTGGTATAAAAAAAGGGTTTTAGAACAAGCATATGGTATTTTGATCGATCTATGAAATATACATAAGTCATGAATCGGAAATCTTTTTGAACAAAGTAAAACTAATAAATGAGATAAGGGCTTAACGATAAATCTAAGCGTGGGTGGAATCTTGGGAAACTATTATTTAAATAAATATGAATCCGTTATGCTGACTAAGTTTGGGTTAAGGAGTTGGAATATGCATAAATACATGTTGGATGGACTCGTACTAGGAGAATACACAGTATTTTAATCTTATACATGAAAGCGATAGAATCAATGACGAGAAGTGGGGGATAAAAGTTTACAAATTTTCTTGGAAGTCAAGGAATTATAAAGTTTAAGTATTTGAGTGTAGTTTATGTGGAATCGGTCTTCCGAAGTTCAGCAGAAGTGTTTCTGTTTCTTGTAGAGGATTTACAGATCAATATGAGATATTCAACTCACGGTAGAATCGTTTATCATACCATTATACCGCAGATGGTCAACCGTCTTTAGTGTAGCGGTAAATAAATCTCCAAAATAAATAGCACTAAGTTTTCGACATTGGATGCTGACCATATGTTTTAGTGGACTCATCTAGCTGAAGGCGCTCGGTCAGGCATCCGCACCAGATCACGTGTGGTAACGCCGTGCTCAACATCAACCGCAATCGCTAGCCAGATTAGATCAGAGAATTCCGATATATTGGTGGTCGCCAAATACACTCTTCCGATCTCCTCGACTCTGTCTTTTGATTTCTCTGGGCGGGAACGAATTATATTAGAAGGTGTTATTGGTAAAAGCGTTGTCAAACAATGAATACCTGTGACATCATCATTAGAAACCAAACATTGACTACTATTAGTCTATCTATTTCACAGAATCAAAACCAGATACAACTGAATGTGGCAGAAAACTGAGTGTAGTTGTGCTTAGAAATATAAGTTGTCTTCGCTTTGTCTATATAATCTATAATAGTTGAAACTTTACCCAGTAGCGTATCCATCTTATCAGGTATTTATGTATTGTGGGCGAGCAATGTGCTCATTGTATTGTCGAATGATTGGATAAGACAATAACAACTTGCAGTGGACTTTGGAAATATACATTTATGAATGATTACAGGTTGTTTACTAATGGACAATTACTCTCAATTGTTACGATCAGTTCCAGAAAGAGATTAGGAGTGATTTGAGACAACTCATTAAGCTAGTTTTTTAAAGATTGATAAATTGGGAACGCTTCAACATACTTATTGGTGTGTGGTAGTGATAGTGAATGCGATTGGTCACTGACTACGGACAAATAGGCACTTAACCAACTATTAAGTGTGATATCCATTCCTTTCATTGATTACTACTAAGGACTCACTGAGAATAACTGCTTGCACTTCTGTGAAATAAGATAGTTTCTGCAGTTGTTTCGACTTTTTATTCTTGGTTAAGAACCGGTCATCTGACATCGTGATCTACTCTGTGTGTAACGTATTGATCGGTTGTCCAATCAATCGGTTTAATAAACCCGACCACTTAGACTAGACTTATTATAAAAGTACTGTAGCAGATTGACCACACTACATAGAGAGCGGGATATTTTAAATTACGTTTCAACTCTTATCCTTGATAAATCATTTGTAGCTAGCCCATTTGCATCAAAACCATGTCACATGTCTTTAGTCAAGTGGGATGTTTGGCATGGTTCGTCGGAAACTAGGGAGAAAGGCTTGCCAAATTTTAATAAATAGAAACATTCACAGAATTCTTGAGGGAAAAGTTTCAGATGTTTTGTATCTTTTTAAATGTTAGGTTTCCCGTACAGCATTCTACACATCAAGTTCTTTGCCGTAAATACAATAGACAGATTCAGTACTTGTCAACTGCAACAGGAAGTACAAGTTCAGTTCTTTGCTTTCTTGTACATACCACGGTTAAGTCTGTGAGGATATTTGTAGTGTCCCGTACTATGTCAAGCACATATTGGTTATTCTAACTTCTGGACAGACCAATTAGCACATTTTTGATAAGATATATTTCGGCTTTGATAATTCTTCGCTTATTAACCATGACTTTTTAGGTTATCGTGTGTTGATTGCTAACCTTATTCAGTAAGTGTCTCCAAATTATTTTCGTCCGAATATGAATGTCGAGTCACGCCTGAACAAAACGATTTAGCCTACACACTTTCTTCTCTACTCGGCACTTCCTTTCATTTCTTTTCGCTTAGTATCCTTCACGTTGTTTCCCTGAATATTTTTCTGCATCAATGAGTGCATGAAATGAAGACCATTGAACTAAATCACTGTTTTCAATTGAAAGTAGTCTGTCCAGATTATTGGAAGTGTCCTATTTTGCTAATGAACTGGTTAACTAACAATGATTAAGGTTAAAGTTATTTGACGTTCGCTTTTGAGTGTTCTTGTTCAACAGCGTTACATTTGTAATTTACCTAGCATTCATTCACCCACTGAAATCATGTTACCTTTCATTTGTAGAGTGGTGTCGAGTCGAGATTAACCATGAACACCACTATAAAGAAACGCGTTCAAGGATACCAATAAAATCCCCCGGAAACCAAATATAAGAAGGCAGTTAATGAACCAAGTCGAGATATATTTACTAGTGATCTAGTGGTATCGAAAGAATACCGAGATCGTACCAGGGTACAAGCTTGGTTACAGAGAGTAACCGAATTCGCGCGAGGTCGCAATCAAAGTAAGTATAATGGATGTTTTTAGCACAGTTAAACAAACGAGCACATTAAAACAGTCACTGGCACAAATGGTTATAATAATAATTGTTTTCATTAAACCAATTGTGTTCTCGTGATAAAATTAAGTGACTACACACTAAAGACTCTCTCGGTTGCAAGACCTGATGATTTTATTCGATTAGCTTTATGTAACACGCTGTCATGCAAATATATTGTCTCTAATATGACATTTCTCAGTTCTTTTATCGGTTTAATATGGCGATGCAAAGTAGAAGTTTAGTGGAGAAGATTTATAGCTCAGGTGGATGATTTTGGTGGAGTTTTGTTCTCTGAGCTGGATAGTTTGGTCGTGGAGCTTTAATCGTTCTTCTGAACGACATCATCAGCACAAACTTCAGATAGAAGTGAAGTGTTCGAATTTTTCCACATGTGTTTCACAGCTTGTTCTGTGCACCTCGATGTTGATTGGTTCTTGTTGACCTTAAGGTCAACTTCACTTCTATCTGAAGTTTGTGCTGATGATGTCGTTCAGAAGAACGATGAAAGCTCCACGACCAAACTATCCAGCTCAGAGAACAAAACTCCACCAAAAAGTAGAAGTTTCTATATCATTTCCAATTGTCCGGTCAAAAACAATTATTATGGGGTTTTTTATTTCACATAATCGTTTGCTCTACACTATATCTAATTCGAATTAATATTCTCTATCATTAGAAACATTTCCAAACCAAACACCGCGTTTTGAATAATTTTGTCGGAAAAAAAGTGTCTGACGTCAAACCGAGGACTATGCAGTACCTAATTATTACCAATCAGGAAGTTACATTGAGCTTTAAGGTCCATATCTTTTGGATTGTTGAGTCTCCAAACAAGCAGACATCGCCGGTCTTTGCACTATAAATTTACAGATTCTATCTGCTAACGTAACGTAGTTCTTCCACTGCGTTGTGCTGAAATGAATTAGAAACTGACTTATAAATGTTGTGGCTGCTTGGGGCAATAGTCGTATGAGTTTACTTCGAGGAACGTCTGCTAATCGGCGAGCTTCAGTCTGATTGAGCGATAATAATGTAGACGGGATTTATATCAGACCCAAATTCTCGTGCATTGTATCGACTGGCCACTTTACTACGATGTATGTATAAAACGTCTACTGAACGGGATATCTGTGCCGATTCGAGTGACAGGCGTAAAGCTACCAGTAAACGCTTAATCAATCCAGTGTGTTGAAACCTTCAAGCGAAAAAATGTATTTCGAATTACAAATAAGTGGAGTCATAAAACAACCAATGTTTTGAGAAACTATGACTACGGTTAAACTGTGGTGCTTCCAGCTTAAATAAATTCAGTGTGACCAAAAATTCCGTTTCCCTATAGTCCCAACAAGCAGTCTCAAACTATTTCGTGTGGTAAGGTTAAATAACAATAGATGTAAAGATAAAAGGTTCCACAGATGTCTATCTACTTAAGCTGTCAAGAAAATCTCAACATCTTGCGATAGAAATTTGAAAATACCGCCCGGATTGTATGAGGCCATTTAAATCACTTGTGTTTGTTTCTTTCCATTTTATTGTCGTATTCGCATTGACTGATTATTCCTTTGTAGTTGACTACAAGCTTCTTAAGAATTCCAAAAAATAATACGTCTGATTGTGTCTTTCTAGTCCTAACTGCCTTAAGTTCCACTATTTCGGGAATTCTTGGATTGCAAATCAGTTTTTTTCTGCTTCCAGTCTAAAAGTTTACTCCAATCCACTGATGTGCAAAATAGAAGAGTATTAAGACTTAAAGTGATTGAAAGATTTGAAGCCATTCACTAGCGACCACGTCATGATTATTATTATTATTATTATTATTATTATTATTATTACTATTGATAAAAGAAATTTGTGGAGATCATAGAACTTTCACAGTTTAAATCATCAACTAGTTTTATCCGGGCTATATTTTAACACCAAGAAACCATGAACATCCGTTTAATCTCGTTACTACACTATTTGTGTTAGATCTATCGAAGAGTCCAAATCACCCAACTGAGATACATCTAGAATTAAAGTTCACAATGCAACGATTTGTGTAAAATAGAGGTTTTTTTATTAAATAATAAACAAAAATTAGTAACAAATCTCAACTTGTGATGTGTCTGTGAAATTTTCTGCGTCTTTTTCTCTGAAATAAACAGGCTTCCATAATGCAAAATGACAGTCGTTGGCTGTGTTGAAACTTCATAATGGTCTATCAACAAGAAAGAATTGAACCAAGAGTAAACAATATGGAAACTGTTGGATTTGAAAAAAGGTTGAACAAATGCACAGAATTGCGAATAACTGCTACAATGATTGAGATAAAGTAACTCTAATGATAAATACAATATATATTATAAGTATGGGTAAATTTTTCAGAATATCACATGACAAACTTGCGTTACGACAATCGTGAACAAATTACTAGGAATACAACTATTTACTGAGTAGTATTAAGTAGTATAAAACAACACACAAAATTGTTGAGAGGAAGTAAATAATGGGAGAACATAAAACAGGCTTGGCTATATATATACCTTTTATTTTAAGCTTACATTCAACCTGTTGACTACTACTGTACGTTTATTATAATGTAGAATTTTGTTGTTCACGCCGAGAATATTCACTTTGATGTATTGTCTCTTGAGCTAAGTGAACTGCGCGATGGCGTTTGGAGCGAACCGAACTGGATTCGAGTCCCAGAGTGAACATCAACTCAGATGCAGGTACATTCAGCTGACGAGTCCTAAACGGGACTAAACGCTCATCTTAAATTTCACTGCTAGCCACTATCCATCTTTACTTATAATCTTTAGAAAATAATTTTTTATCATAATGATGATTAGAATTATTTGAATTATTATATTAACTAGGAATTCCCTAAACAGTACAATTGAAACCAAACAGAACTTGATGAACACAAATGAACATATCATATTTGAAATTCGTAATAGACGGATAATCAAGTATAAAAGTTTCATTGGTTTGTACAAATATTAAATCTTTCATATAAATCTTACAACTTTCCTATAACCTCTATATTATTTCAAATCAATCATTCATTATCATCACAAGTATATATATTTTTCATCTTATAAATTATTCAGTGTTTCATTTATTATTCCACATTCACAATTCGATCTGCATTAAGAAGAACCTGACATACATGACATTGATCACCGCCCAGTGATCAATCCATTGTGATTATATCTCATTCCTATAGGAAGTCGGTCGCCGCCCGGATAGCTCAGTGGTAACGTCTCTGACTGTGAAGCTGGGTGATACGGGATCGTAATCCACCAGGTAGCACCAGTTCCCTCAAGATTCCAGGTACATCTTGCTGACGAATGCCAAGTAGCACGAAACCCAGATCCAGGGTTTCCTGTCGACAACCTCCAACCATCATCTCATTATTCCATATTAGATACAATCAATATTTTGTTTTATTTAACTACCATTTATAAATGAGTAAATTAAGGTTATTCTACTCATTTGAATTTTGTTTTCATTATGAATAAATTACATGATTAAATACTTTTTAAAAATCAATCAATAAACGATTAATCATTATTTAGAAGAAAAAAAAACAAGCGAATGACTCATAACTATTATGGTTAATAAATATCGATTAGTTTAATCAAATAAAGTAACATGGATACAAAAAAAAGTACCACCGTGATTGATTGATCGGTCGATCAATGTATTGATTCATTGATTAGTGAATTGATTAGTAAATGGAATTTAAATAAATTCTAATTAAAAATATGAATTTTATATAATGAAGTGGTGATTAAAAACAAACTTTGTTTCTTTCAATAATAAATATATGAACTATGATATTGAATGGAATGATAGTTTGTCTTATACACAAAGAAAACTCATCTTTAAGATAAATGATAAGGCGCATATCGGCAAAGCATGAACAGCATATTCACAGTTGAAGAACACCTGAAACTCAAAACAACTGTCTGTCCACTAACACTAAGGTCAATATTTCCATACAAGTGTCAAGATCATTCTACTGTATAGAATGGAAACTTGGAGAACTACGAAAGCCATCATTCAGAAGATATAAGTGTTTACTCACAGTTGTCTACGCAAAATACTTCGGATCCATTGGTCAGACACTATCAACAACAACCTACTGTGGGAGAGGTTCCAGCGGAGGAGGAAATCAGGAAGAAGTGCTGGAAGTGGATAGGACACACATTGAGGAAAGCACCCAACTGCGTCACAAGGCAAGCCCTCACTTGGAAAGTGAAAGGAGAAGAGGAGGAACAAGGAACATATTACGCTGAGAAATGGAGACAGACGAGAAGAATGGACAGTGAGACTATAATTTATGGGTGACTATTGAGCAACACCAGATTGACCTTGAGGGTGTCCACTTAACAACTAGGGCCAAATGAGGGTTATAAACCTGTGTGAGGAATTAGAATTATGATTTACAGTTGATGGTTAAGGTTAGAAATTAAATTTCGGGTTTTCACCTCGAATTGACATCAACTATGGTGCCAAAACTCTATTTATCCAAATGAATGAATGAATTTCGCACCAATATCTGAGACCTGTTATCTTATACGTGGTTGATTTGCTCATATATTATAGTCTCGCCGAATGAACGACAATCGGATAGAACTAGAAAGGAAGACCCAGGACAGAGTGGGTTTTACAACGCGGGTTGGGCGGTCTTTACTCCATTGAGAGTAACATGCGTAAGTAAGTAATTAACCTAAATGATCTCTCATTTATCAACATATTCATCGTTGAAATACCGTCTGTTATTCCAGGACATTTTAAAGATAGATGAAGTGTGTAGTTTAAGATCACCATCTGATTTCAGTTTAATAAATGAAGAAAACTAGAAAGGATAGGATAACTAATTTATCCTACTACGTAACTCTTCAGAAGAATTCATTAACAGACCTATCACTGATTGAACTCAAGTTAGTCAATGGAATGTTTGATTCTGTTTTGAGCCGGTTTATAAAGAAAGTTGAGTTCCTGAAATGTTTTATGTTAATATATTTTATAAAATTTATCACAATTTGTAAATCAGCCTTTATCACTGTTATATCTCGTCGAGGATAATGAATGGTTACTGTTGGGATCTATTTATGGTATAATACGATACATATATTTTTATTGCATAATTATTAATTAGCTACACTATGCATATTCTTGTTCCTCTTGTTATAAGCCTCATTTTGACCTATATACTATTATTATGCAATTTGCCATTCTTACAATATGCCCAGTTTAATTACAATCTCCCACATTCACAGCCACTTTTGGCTAGATCTTGTACAAATGTATATTTCCTATTCTATGGTACGATGTAGTGTATCTGGTTTGTATATAAACCCAGTATGTTTGAAATACATGATCCAAGTCGTTGAGATAGATGTTTTGGACTTAACAGGCAGGGTTAGGCAGGAAAAAGGATCGATAAAATCTCCAGACTGTTCGTAAGCGTTTACGCGTCATTGATCCAGTCGTTAAATCACCGTTCTCTAATTGACGGTATCATTACATTACATATTGATAGGGGCAACAAGGCCACAAGTTATAAAACTCATTTTGATAATATTCAAATGAGAGATTTCTGAAAATATTTCTTTTGTTCACACTGCTGTAAGAAATAACCTTAAGGTATACTTTATTTGGAAAGAGAATCAAACTATTCAAAAATTCCACTCATTTTGTATGTCTTCAAACTGAATTTTGAATGGTAATTTTCTTCGTTACATTCAGGAGATTAAATGGTTATGAACTTAACTTTATTTATTCAACCTTACTTAAATCCTCTTGAATAAAACAATTTTCTACAAGTCCCCTGTAATTTTATAAGTTCAAATGATTAAACAAAATATTCTATGGTTTGTATAACATTGAACCTAATGAAAGCTCTTCCTAGCAACTCAGTCTAGAATAGTTATTCCCTAATTGATAGTTCAAATGCAACGCAAACTGATATCTCATTTTCATTGTTATGTAACTAAACAACTTCATTTACCATAAAGATTTATTTATTTAAACACATAAACATTGACACAAGGGAGCCGTGACGACGGACCACGGGTGAACTCGACGAAATTGTAGGAGGCTCAGAAGGAGCCGAAGATATTCCATCCAATCACCTTTCAGAAGAGTATTCTAGAATCCCTACGTGTAGCCTCCTGATTGGACAATGCTAATAACCCCCTGTATGCGGATTGCAGCAATGTAATGATGATTTCGTTCTTACTAAAAATTATAAATACCTGACAATTTTGTACTATAATTTGACAGTGTCTGGGAATAATATTTCCTTCATCAGCCTTCTGTATTTTCATTGCGACTCGGAAGGGTTCTGGCATTTTAGTGCTCACGTTATACGCGGTATATGAAGAACAACCTTCTAGATATAACAGGAGCGCTAAACCGGATTTGTGAAGAAACAAAGAAAGGAATGTAAGTATAATAATAAAAGGAACAGAAATGGGTATAAATTAGTGTATGAGGGTGTAATAATAATACTAACAATGGGATAAGAAGTTCAGTTAAGAACAATTTAATCAGAAAATATTCTCTCGGTTTGATAAGTTACTCTCACTTATATAAAAAAACTAAAAGAAAGTTACAACAGGATCTTCACTGGCTTCAGTTCTGCACCTCTCAAGCCACTGTGTTACATCATCTTTAGGACTCCAACCAGGGAGTTATCAAGGACCAACAAACCACAGTTCTTTACAGCCTTCTTTCATACTACGATACCATGGCATGAACGGACCATCTTTCCACTTTTTCCAACTAGTTCTAGTGTTGGTAAAATTCTCTGGGATGACATTCTTAGTACATGTCCAAGCTACTGAAGTCGGTGTTTTAATATGGTGACACCAATTGAATTATTGTCGCTATGCTCGAACACACATTGCCATACCTACGCATTAATAACATCGTGTTGTTACTGTGTGTCACCAATCTTTCGGAGACAACAATAATCAAACACAGTGAGTCGCCTAGCATCCTCATCTTGGAGAGCCTAGGTTTCACAATCATACAGCAAATCTCCTCTCACCGGTGAGTTGTAAATCCGATCTTTTACAGTCAAACTAACATCATGAAAGCACCAAATAATATTGGATCACTTTTTGAATTTGCTTTAATCATCCATACATTTTCAGATATATAATTAAATAGAGTAGTATAGAGATTATAATTAAATTCTATCTTATTTAAAGCTCCTTGTCTATTAACATAAAGTGAAATGTTTACGAAAGCTAAAATATAACTGATTTATTCTTAAATATGTTTAAATGATACAATCATTTAATATGCATAACAATGAGTAAACTATAGTCTAATTGTATTACATTATAAATTTGCATAAAAACTACTCTTTACGAGGTGAAGAATCGTATGTTCATCAATATTCATGAAACCATTAACCTAAGTTACATGCGGGACAGAACTTATCAACAAGATGTAACTGACATCTTGAAGAATGTGATGTTTTGCTATAGGATCCGAATCGCTCCTCCGTCAATAAGATGATATATAATGAAGCGGATACTAAATCGTTTTGCTAATTTGGTTAAATGAAAGCCTCTACGCCAAGAATATCAGTCAGTCAATGCTTCAATCTTTTGATGATGATTTAAGTATACTACTTCCATGATTTGACTTTAACATACAGTTTATATCTATTAATGAGTTATATAGGAAAAAAAACGATAAAGTTGCGATGAGTTCAGTTGTAAGCTTTTTGTCGTTAATCATTTGGCAACTATTCCAGAGAATAGAATATACCGATCAATAACTGATGAATTTCATTTACATTCATCAACTTCCGAACTGAACTTTCTGGTTAGCGTTTTTTAGCCAGTTAGTTTTCTACGGGATGGAGTTGCTAACCCCATGATCAACCCTCCTCCTTTATCCGGGCTTGGGACTGACAGTAGCCACCAGAGGGACTCCAGGCGGAGTTAGAACTGAACTTTATTAAGTCCTATAAATAGAAAATCAACTTCGAATAACAAATACTCAAATTCCCATTACCGGTATACGTTGAACTATCCCACAGAAAATATCTTATCGAATTATCGACACAGACATGATGTTTTGTTTAAAAGAACATCAATTCAAAAACTTGATCAATAAAGTGACCTTAGCAATTCAACCGTTTAACCTTGAATTCATTATACAAAACAAGTATATTCAGTCTTTCATTCTCCACACTCCAAATTACTTTATAATTATTAATCAAATGTTGCTATCATTCATTTCTTTCATATGCTCTTCATACTAAACAAGCTATTCCTATTGCCTAGTATTCTTGAACACCATTTCATTCAACAAGTCTCCAAATCACAATACGGTTGAACAGGAAACAGATTATATTCCAAATAAGAAGAGTAGATGGAAGTAAGAAGGACAATAAGGAAAACGTTAGTATATTTATAGTTTTTACATGAGAAGATTCTAGAGTCTTCTCCATGTATCGATTAGCGCTGATTGAATAAGCGTCCACGAACATATCCCTGTGAGGAACATGCGTCAATCCAATCTATATTCCGCTAACACAATTGGTCAATTATCTCTTATAATTTTAATCCTTAAATTATTTTGACCTCGACGAGACTATAATTTATGGATGAACCAAACAGATATAAGATAACAGGTTTTGGATTTTTTCGCTCAGAAATTCACCCATCCATTTGGCTAAATGAAGTTTTGGCATTTTACTTGATGTCAGTTCGTCGTAATGAAACCTCTAAATCTAATTGCTAATCTTAACCATCAACTGTAAATTATAATTACTCTCATTGGTTTATAACCTTGATCTAGTCCTAGTAACTAAGTGAACATTTTCAAGGTCACTTTAGAGTCTCTGAAAGGTCATCCATAAATTATAGTCTCACAGGAGCGGGTTAAAATTTTAAAAGTTAAACTCTAAAAATCTCTATCTGATTGTTTAAACAATCAAATAGAAACATAATGGCACATTCTTCATTACAACATTCTAAATCATTTTTTAATTATTAAAAGGGTTTACCATGCAAAGAATAGATCGTTTCAGGTCTTCAATTGTCAAAACCATCTTTTCAACAAATCTTAAACTAGTATTTATTTTCAATATTGTTATATCTTAAAGGCTGATTTCTTGATTTACCGCGTATAACGTGAGCACTAGAACAGCCAAAACCCCTCCAAGCCGCAATGAAAATACAGAAGGCTGATGAAGGGAATATTATTCCCAGACACTGTCAAATTATAGTACGAAATTGTCAGGTATTTATAGTTTTTAGTAAGAACGAAATCATCATTACATTGCTGCAATCCGCATACAGGGGGTTATTAGCATTGTCCAATCAGGAGGCTACACGTAGGGATTCTAGAATATTCTTCCAAGAGGTGATTGGATGGAATATCTTCGGCTCCTTCTGAGCCTCCTACAACTTCCTCGAGTTCACCCGTGGTCCGTCGTTACACATATGAGATGATGCATTTCAATTTTACAAGTTTTATCAAATAAACTAATAAATTGAATATCTATTTAATATTTGAATTCATGAATCATTGTAAGCTAAACCGCTCTGAGAAACCTGGAAGCACTGGATAGCCGTTTCGTCCGAGTACGGGACTCTTTAGCAGTACTTATTCATGATGCAGCACGTGGGACTCGAACCCAGAACCTTCGATCCTATGCGTGAACGCTTAACCTCTATAACATTGAGCCGGCATTCAACGGTGTTAATGTCTAACTTCAATATGAGATGATACAATCCAGTTTTACAAATTTTATCCAATAGACTCATAATTTTATATTTATTTAATAATTGACTTCATGAGTCATTCGAAGCTAGACTACCATACTGAACGTGAAAGCACTGAATGACCGTTTCGTCCTAGTACAGGACTCCTCAGCAGTGTACATACACGAAACCAACCCGCGAGTTTCAAACCCACGTTGTTAATGTCTAAATTCACTCTGTGTTGGTACACTTCAATTTTAAAAATTTTATCCGATAAAATCATAAATGAAATATTGATTTATTTATTTCATCCCAATTAATCAATAAATGGGTGAGACATGAGACACACCTATAACTATTATAACCTTGGAAATTATATATTACAATTAACCAATAAAAACAGATAGTTTCAAGGTCAAATGGATAAATATTTAAATTGAGTTACACATTACTTACTAATTATAGTCAATATCATTAACATAATGACAAGATTATCATATTAGTCTAATGTATATTCTTCTTCTTCTTCTTCTTATCAAATGGTGAAAAATAAGTGGAAAAATCAAAATATTAAATCAGAATTTAATGATATCACAATAATAAAAGAAAGAAAACCAACAACATTACAAACTCTTATTGTTACAATTATATTATGTTGTTTAACAATTATATTCATGATTGTTGGAGTGAGTTTAAAATTGGCTTATGGTCCATCATTATATTATAGAGATGAAAATTAGTAAGTTATTATTTTTGTTTTTGGTTAGCTTGTTTTTAGTGATGAGGGATGAGGTCGCTAATCCCATGTCCAACCCTTCTCCTTTGTCTGGGCTTGAGACCAGCAGTAGTCCCAGATGGGCTCCAGGCAGAGAAGATGACGTTTATCAGAATTATGTGATATATTTGCGTAATACATTTAGAACAATCTGAGACTGCTGATCATATGGTTGACATCAAGTCAGCATTTGTAGTGTTATACAAAAGCCTTTAAGGACGTATACTAAGGTTTATTGAAGCCTTGGTTATACGGAAATTGAAACCCCCTTTATGTGTTCAAAAACAATTTGTCCATACACTTAACCTACCCTGGCAATACTGATTTATTATCCAGAGTGTTAATTACATTGTTTTTGTGTACATTAATATTATTATTACTAGTATAGTGGTTGTGGAGATTATTAAGTTTTTGATTGAAATCATGAACCGATTGATGTTAGATTACCACCTTTGGAAACCTGCAATCACTGGACGGCCGTTTCTCGGAGTTCTAGTGAGAAGCCGTGACCAGTTGAGCTAATTCATATCGGGTAGAGACAGGTATCTACCTCAGTACAACGGAAGATGGTCGCGCAATTTCGTGGACTGGTTGATGTTACATACTATCACCATTGGATGCCGGCTCAGTGGTCCAGTAGGTTAAGCGTTCGCGCGCGAGACCGAAGGCCTTGGGTTCGAGTCCCACGAGCGGGATCGTGGATGCGCACTGCTGAGGAGTCCCACAATAAGACGAAACGGCCGTCCAGTGCTTCCAGGTTTCCAAAGGTGGTGGTCTAACATCAATCGGTTTATGATCTCAATCAAGAAATATTATTATTATTTTTTCTTTGTTATGGCTTACCTTTAACCTGTCTAGTTGACCTTTTAATTTTCATATATAAATGTTTTTAACAAGTATATTAGGTGTGATCAGATTGTTCGAAATGTATTGCGTAAATATATCACCACATAATCCTGATAAACTTCAGCTTCTCATTGCATGATCGAAATTTATCAAATGGGACTAATTGTTTTAAGTTAACAATACTATTATAAGATAGAGTAGTTGTGTAAATGATGATATCAGAAAGGGTTTTTTTGTAGATATTATAGTAATTTTAATAGTTGAGATCATGAGTCAATTGAAGCTAAACCATCATGGAAAATTCAGAATCACTGGATGGCCGTTTCGTCTTATTGTGGGACGACTCCTCAGGAGTTCGCAGACACGATCCCGCTTAGCGAAAGTCGAGCCTAGGACAATATCAGTCTCACGCGTGAGCGTTTATGTTTATAAAGCGAATCAAATGTTTTACCATAAGAAATCTTCAATTCCAATTCGAATGAAACATTAATTATTATTCAATGATTAAAATCTACTATATCCTTTTTTGAATTATTTGTTTCATTAACGTCTTACTATGGAAAGAATTCGATTACAACTAAAACAAGGGATGAGAGTTTGTGGAAATTGTAGTGATTTAATGATTGAATTCATGAGCTGATTTAAGCTAAACCATCATTGACAACCTGAAAGCACTGGATGGCCGTTTCGTCCTAGTATGATACTCGTTAGCAGTGTGCATCCACGAGTACGCTCGTGGGACTCGAACCCAGGACGTTCGGTCTATCATGAGAACACTTAATCTCTAGGCCCCTGAGCCGGCATCCAACAATATTAATGTCCAACTTCAACCAATCCACAATGTTACTCGACCGTCCACCATTGTATTCAGTGAGTAACTGCCTCACAAAAGATACAGTTTGACTTTACTGGTCACATCTACTCACTAGAACTCCAGGAAATACATCTTGAAGCCAGCCACTAGTAAGCACATGATACTTATTATCAGAATGAAAGTTTGTGGACAATAATTGTCATGTGCTTACTAGTGATTGCCTTCAAGATGTGTTCCCTGAAGTTCTAGTAAGTAGACGTGTTTGTTAAGAAAAAAAAATCTATTCTAGCGTAATTGTTAATAATTTTATATTTCTTATGTACTTTCAAAATGATAACAACATTATTTGAAATGAAACAAATAAATATATTGTTTGCATCCCATAGCTTAGTCTGTGAGGAAATGGGTTGTATACGAGATATTGTTTATTTGATTTGGATCAATAAAATCTATTTTACCTTAATATGTGAAGGAGAAATTGTGTAGAATAAATTTTCTCATAAAGATAAGTATGGATAACTCTACTCTGATCATTTTGCATAGCTTAAACCTTACGAATTCATTATTAACGAACATCGTTTAAAGAACACCCAAATAAATGTCTTAATGTAAGTCATAACGCACTACTCTAAACCTGTGGTTATTGCAAAGGTCATAGAATCAACCTCTGCACTACTACAGCTGGATCTATTTTAAGGTTACTGCCATTCCAAAGCCCAAGGAAGGGACGAGGTTCCAGCATCGAGTTAGCTCAACATTGGACATTAAGTAAAGAATTTTATAGTGAAATTTAAACCTCTCTCTCTCATTCTAGCACGGTAAACTAATTTTGAAAAAAATATTATCGATTCATCGGTACTAAGGTAACTGGATAAATGGGTCACGAAAACCAGTGAAAGTGTTTCCTTAATTCTTACCGTTCAATCGTTATATTATAACGGTTCTGTAGTTCTTCGATTTTTTGTTTTGAAAAATACGCTTTCATAATACTATTGATAAATTAGGGCTAACAATATCGTTGTCTTACTTTCGTAAACCTTCACTCTCTGTATACTTACATCAATAAGTTGATATTTTAAGCTGGATTCAGTTTGTGATATAATGTAACGTTCGATCAATGTCTGGAATCATATTAACTTTTGTGCAATTTTCAATTCATTGAACCGATGTAATAAAGTAAATTCAAAGCATTTGCGCAGAAATAATAAGATCATGTCTAGATCATCGTGTACATATACAGATGATAACTTGAGGCTTCAAAGAAGTCTGATATTAATTTGGGACAAATTCGCACACCAGTCAGGAGGGTTAAATTAATAGGTAATAAGATATTATGATATGATATGAGCTCAGTCTCATCACTGACTTATATTGATCCATTGGAAACTGAGAAAGAGGACAGATTTTACATTGTTGTAGAGTGTAGGAATGATTATAAAGGGGGTCCAAATGGAAATTTACAAGTTTAACGTCTGGTAGGGTATCATTGAGACATTGCCCAACTTTAATTCATTACTTATGTACCATAACCATCACTCAGTGTAATCCTATCGCTTCACGCTATTTTAAAGTATATAATCTAAGACAGATCTATTTTGCGGAACATTCTAATTTTCTAACACCACTGAACTAGACTTTAAGACAAATAGTTTTAGCCTATAAAATTCTTGAATCCAGTATTTCAAGTCATTTGAATTCTAATCCAACATCTATCATTTACTAGTACATATAACAAACTGCTTTCAGTATCAACTATTTGTTCTAATTTTGATAATTTACATCTATTATGAACTATTATTCTTGTATTCTTATTTATGAGTGGCCCCCAAATGCTCTGGTACGGCCGAGAATGAGGAGAGTCATCTCTCCCTCTCGAAATACTCTCGATTGGCCACGTGCATACAACCATTGCCAGGGAAGTTCTATTCACTACGTTCTCACGGCATTACTGTTGTTTACGAAATTTGGAGGACGAAAAGCGAATGTATGGTGCTTTAACCGAGTTGGTGGACACGGACAGTTCACCTAGGGAAGTTGGAAAACCCTGATTCCAAACCAATGGTGCACATGGGCACCCGGATCCTATGGAGACAATTGGCGTATGAACCAATCATAGGTCACCGGCTACCATGGGACTGAATTTCCTTACGTTGCTCCACCGCCGTGTGGATTAGACCTTCGGGTCGAAGGCTCCGGGTGTGGCCCCCCAAGAAAACCACCTGCTTCGGTTTGGACATCCAGGCAGCTTTCCATCCCCCACATAAATCGAATGACTTGTTTGGTGCATATCTATTTAATACTTCCTTGCACCAATGTTTGTGTGCCTAAATAAATAAATATAAATAAACTTATTTCACTAAGAAGTTTTCGTGAGTAACAAGAAGTTGAACAACATCCAATACGTGAGTAGTGAATGACCTTGAAAGTTCTAATATCTGATACATCAACCAAACCCTTTCAATCAATAAAACTAAGTGGGTTTTGTTTTTATTACCAACATTAAAATGAATATCGGTTTTTAGTACGATAAAGTCATTTTCTTGTACAAACATGTTAAATGAAGCATAGAAATAACAGCAGTTATTATTTGAATGGAATTATAACCGTATGTATACACATATCAATTATAGTATTTTAATTTAATGATTGACTTCATGAGTCAATCGAAGCTAGACCACCATGGAAAAGCTGAAAGCACTGGACGATCGTTTCATCCTAGTATGGGACCTCTCAGTAGTGCACATCCACGATCCCGCCCGGGAGATTCGAACCCCGAGCTTATCGGTCTTGCCTGTGTACACGTAACCTTGAGACCACTGAAAGGGCATCCAACAGTGCTAATGTTTAACTTCAACCAATCTATTTAATTGCACCACCGTCTACCACTGTATTTAGTGAGTTACAACGGACTCGGTTGAACTCAATTGGTATTCTTGTTTAAAGGCAGTAGAATTTATTCATAATTGTCTTCCCTATTGAAACGAGAATCAAATATACTTTCAATAATAATTACATGATCAAACTTACCAAGAAATTGGTGTTTAATGTTTTCTTATTGAAAGTTAAAACTTGTTTTTTTTTTAATTAGTTGGCTTGCAGCAATTGGTCTAAGTCTAGTAGCAATATCTTTTCCGCTTGGAATAACAGCAACCTGTTTATTGAATACATTATGTCGTATTAAACGTTATGTTGAATACATTGAAGCACGTAAACAAATGTTAGAAAGTCAGGTATGTTCTACACATACATATATCTGTATATAAAACAGATATGGTTACTATGTAAACATTAACTTAACTAATTTGTATTACTTTTTATTCTATACATTAATTTTTATATGATTAAGTATATATAACTGAGTACATATTGATTTATTGGTTGTATTATTGTTCAAATAAAGCAAAAGACAAAGAAGTTAACACTCAATGTACCCACATTTACAAGAAAATATTAATATGAAGTCAATCGATGAATAAAATCTCTTGCTGATAGAAATAACTCAATATTATACAGAATTGCCACCATCCATCTCTGCTTAAAACGCTTGTGATAAGTAAAAAAAACAACACAATGTGAATTTAAACTTCACTCCATTTCATAAGCAGGTGGCTATCAGGACTCAGTAGCCAAGTAGATAGTCAGTCAGTAACAACGTTGAACTTCGTATGTACGTACATCAGTTCGAGTTTTCATACCACATGAGCACAGAGATGCAGTTGTCGTTTCAAATCCCATAGTGGTAGAGGTATTAAGAGTATAAGCAGTAACCGGAAACATTACGCGATGACATTTAAAGTGAACGGTACTGGGCTGGAGTCCCAGAGTGAACATCAACTGTGAGATGCAGGTACATCCAGTTGACGAGTCCGAAATAGGACGAAACGCATGTCATGGATTCCATTGCTAGCTACTATCCATCTTTACTTAAAAAGCTTGTGACTTAAGGCTATGTCGAAGCAAGCAGCACAGAATGTACATATCCCAATAAGAGACTGATGAATTGCAGTCCTAAGTAAAAAGGGGAAGATACAAGTAAAAAAAAAAGCAAGTGAATTGTAAAAATTTGTTGATAGAAAACTTTACTTTGTCAACAAATTGACATATCATGGTGTTGATTTCAATTATACATTCCCGTCAACCTCTTTTGCAAAAGTATACGTAAGCTAAAACAAGTAATAGTTGTCATACTGAATACATAAAATATTCCATTTAGAAAAAAAATCAGCCTAAAAGTTAGTAAACGATGATTTGTATAGATCTAACTGACTTATCCAAAAAAATAAAAATAAAGAGAAATCAGCGAGGAAAATTTTCTTTTCGACGGAATTATTTACTTAAGATGTACATTCGTGAGTCCACTGAAGCTAAACCACCATGGAAAACCTGGAAGCACTAGACGGTCGTTTCGTCCTAGTGTGTGACTCCTCAGCAGTGCGCATCCACGATCCTGCTCTTCAATATTCACTTGACTTATGAATTCAACTACAAAAATTACTAAAATCCCCACAAAACCACTTCTGAACACTCGTATTTATAGTTATATGGTAAATATATGAGTCTATATAAGGATAGAAAAGATTGTATCGTCAATTGATCCGAGACTCTTATTATCAACCGAGGTTACGCAATAATCAAGGAGTAATGAAGGAATATAAGGATGAAAATAATCTGTGGGTCGGATAATTGTCCAGTCAACAGATATGAAGAAAAACGATAAACACAAAGGTCATGATCATGTTTAAGAATAATAACAACCGCTAAAAGTTTAAAATAACAAAATCTCCACAAAACCCCTTCTGATAATAATCATCTGCTCACTAGTGACTGACTTAAAGAGACATTTCCTGCAGTTCTAGTGAGAAGCCGTTACCAGTGGAGTTCAACCAGGTCTGTTGTGAGATATCAGCTCACTGAAGACAATAGTGTACGGTGGTGCAACTTCGTGGATTGGTTGAAGTTAGACATTAACACCGCTGGATGTGAGCCAGCTCAATGGTTTAATGGTTAAGCACATCTCTAGTCGAAAATACACTCATTTATATATTGATTGTATACCCATTTTGATTAATAATTAAGATGAAATCACATATTCAGTTATAACAAATCACTTACTGAGCATAGTTCATCTCAAGTGAATGCAAGAATATCTCGCATATTATACAGAAGAGAATATCATACTGAGATAACAGTAATAAAAACTCCATTGAGTAATCATTCCATTGAATCAAAATGGAATTCATGTTGAATAAAACTCATAATCGATAAATCAATCGAATTTGGACTTTTCTTTCCCTTATATCGACTTTTTTTATGAGTATTGATCAGCAATGATTAAACATATTTCTTGTATCGTTAAATCGTATCTGCTTACATTTTAAGAAGCATGATCGTGTAAATATGATATTTCTCATTACTAATATTTGTAAAGTTTTATTTCTACACAATTAACTAATATCATTTGATCAGGAAAGTGAACCAGTCCAGTGTACTATTGTAGTGAACAGAACACGGTTGGGGGACAATCAAACTGTGCATAGAACTAAATTACAGAATCACTTGGTAAGATAGAAAAACCATATAGTAAATCATTAGTTTGCAAAATATCAATCCATCATATCAAACTGGACTGTTCCTGTTGCAATCATCAATCCATTGTCTCACATTTCATTGTTCATGTGTTTTCTTACAAATTGCATTGTGTTCCCACTCTTCCTTTCTTCATCTTCTCCCATCTTCTGCTGCCAGACATTACGTTTTTAACTGGCGTCATATACTACTTATATCAATATAAGTAGCACGCACCACACTATCATTGTAGTACACATAATACTAATAGATATTGTCAGATTAATGTATGAAAGAAAACAGTTATAAAAGAGTATTGAAAAATTGACTTCTAAGAAACATAATCCTCACAAGTAATTTTCTAAAAAATTTGATCTGATCATTAGTTTCTAAGTGGAAAGTTAGCTTAAATTACAGACTAACATTATATAGTAAATCTTTAAAAACTATAAAGCATTGAATAGTTGTTTCCTTTGTTAATTTTCATTCTTTAACAGTTCTAATTCACAACCTTATGAAAGATTGGATCCAGTATCCCGATATGTAACTTTTGAATCAGTAATCTAGTGGTAGAAATAGTTAATTTCAGTCCCTTGATATCATTAAGCAACTTTGGTCCATCAATGATATCTATTTCAATCTCGAGATGATTGAACTTCATCGCTTAAGGCCTCGTACTTATGTTTTATGAAATTTATCTCGATGTTAGACACAAGCAAATGTATGATTGATATTGGATTAAAATAATTTCGAAAGTTAATCCATTTTTTATTGGTTGTTTTTATCTTCCCATTAATGTTTAATACTTCAATTGATCAATCTCTTTTGACAAATGTGCATTGTGTGTGGACTGATTCGATATTGGGATAAATTTACAAGCATTAGAAGCAGAGATGGATAGTGGCTAGCAGTAAAGTCCTGGACATGCGTTCTGTTTTATTCTGGAATCTTCAGTAGGATGTACCCGCATCCCATAGTTGATGATCACTCAAAGACTCAAACTCAGTACTATAAATCAACTCTGTTTTTCATGTAGTTTCAGCTGCCGAATTTCAAATAAGCCACTGTCCACCAGTACTAATAGTTTTCGAAGATTGTTAATTTTGAGAATAGTTCCCTATGTAAAACAAATGTATCTAGTTTCTCTTCGCTTCTAGTATGTTTTCAGTTTGACTTGTAGGCATTATTTAAATAGCATCAAATCCCTATACTCATTTATCATTTCAAAGTCGATTGGTATATAAAATATTATAAACTAGTCATTCTACTGGAAGATGATGATTATGTATCTAGTCAACATCTCAGACGACATATCCTTCTCTGGATCAGAATAACGAATGTGTAAAATCCGTTTGCTTCTTATACACCATTCATTTTGCCAATTAAAGCTTCTAATTATTTCTTTATTAGTTTCGTTTGTCTTTCTTTACTAAGAAAGTGCAAACAAAGCTTGTGTATAGGCAGTTACTTTGTAAGATCATCAGTCAGTCAGCTACAACGTAGGACCAGGCACATTTATATGCATCGGTCCAAGTTGCCACACCTCATTTGCACAACAAGATGAACATCGAATTCATAGAAGTAGTTAATTCAGTGATGATAATATATAAAAGAAAGTTTGTATATAAGGATGTAGTACAGGAAGAAAGAATTAGTTGGTAGGAAGAAAGATATGAAGCGATTTCAATCTCATAGTTTAAAGGAAGACAAAGAGTGTATACATCTATGCCATTGTGATCGATTCTAAGTCTCCAACCATTGGATACGATAATCACGCGGACCCCCAACAATTAGTCTGCATCTACCACCCACATGGCACAGACTAGACGTTAGTGATTTTGCAGACTGATGCCGCGCAATAGTTTGGCCTACTTCAACTTTCTTCCAACCATCCCCAACACGAGTCAGCATTGCGCGTCTTATCTTATCTTATCTTGTAAGGTCATAAAATATATACCTAGTTCTAACAGTTTCTAAATGAACAATAAAAAATCTTGAATTTTTGTTTGTTTGTTTTTTAGGTTACTGAAACTAATCCGGATAAAGTTGTTTACAAGTAAAAATATTGATCTTCAAGTTAGAAAATAAGTTAAAGTATCCTTGTGTACATAAATATTCAATATAGATATAGTTACTATAGTTCAATTATGAATTCCTTCAAATTATTCTATAAAAGATATCAAATATGACATTACAATGTTCAAATGTTGTAAGTGACAAATATTTTTTAAACGTTAACAACAAAACATTTTTCTATTTATAATAATATAATAGTTTTATTATATGATCAACTTCTTGAGACCATTTCAAGGGAATTGTATTCTTTGAACTGAAGGATTTTTTTCTTTCTTTTCGTATAACTTTCATTATTCTTTGAAATAACATCATCTTGGAGAAAGCTTTAAAAAAGAAGTGATCATTTCGAATGTTCACATCAACTACTGATTAGTAGCTTGTTTTGTTGATCTTAATTTTGATTGGTTATTGTTTTACTTTTTGTTTTCTTTTTCACTGTCTTTATATTATTTCGGTTGTCTTCAGTTCGTCTGTCAGTCAGTAACAACGTAGAACTTCGTACGCACGCAGTTATCGATTCAAATCCCGTAGTGGTAGAGGTAGTAAGAGTATAAGCAGTAATCAGAAACATTAGGGTTTGAAGATGTTATTCAAGGAGTATAATAGAGTGAAATAAATTTGGAAAGAGAAAAAAGGGACATGGAGAATTCAGAAGTTTAGAATTTGGGAGAACACAAAGAGTGTATGCACCTGCGCCATTGCAAATGATTTTGAGCCATGTCATTCAGGGTCTCTAACAATCGCTTTGCTATCATCTCGCGGATCCCAACCAGGCAGTCTACTCCTACCAACATGGCTCGGTCCATTCGCCAGTGACTTCATGGATTTGCGCAATGTTTTGGTCTGGCCGCCCCTAGCTTTCTTCCAACTTACTTCTACACCAGAAAACATCGCACATCGGGTCAGTCGGTGGTTGGGCATATGTAACACGTGTCCCAGCCATCTCAACTGATGAAGTTTCACTACTTCATCAATTAATTTACCATCCTTACCTAGTACCCGTTTTTTAACAACTGCATTATTTACACGATGGTCCCAGGATATACGAGCAATGCTTTATTCATTGATCTTATGACCGTCTGTGACATATTTTATTGTTTGGTAAACTATGAAGATTCTTTAAACATTTAATGCAATGAGTAATATTTCAGAAAAAATGCAGCACTACAGATCAAGTTTTACATGTTTTAAACAGAGTATTGTAATTAACTAGACTCTATGTTCAGCAGTATTACAGGAGATGCTTGTAGATATAATGAATACTACATAAGTTTTTCGGCGAGACTATAATTTATATGAGAACCAATAAGGTATAGCATAACAAGTGTCGTGTTTCGGTGCGAAATTCACTCATTTGTTTGGATAAATAGAGTCTTGACATTATAGCTGATGTTAGTTCGTGATGAAAACCCTAAATCTAATTCTTAATCCTAACCATTAACTGTAAGTCATAATTGTCATTCTTCAAACTGCTTTATAACCCTCATTTAGCCCTAGTAAGTAGGTAGACACTCTCAAGGTCATTTTAGCATCGCTCGAAGGTTGTCCATAGATTATAATCTCACCAGTTTTTCTACTGAACACTGTACAGAAGTCTATATTTCAAAAAATGATATTCACTAGAACGAGATAATAATCAAACCATTAATAACTGATAATGTCATTGTTTCATTTAAACTTCTCCCTGTCAATGAACTACTATTTCAAACAATGCAATTAACCTGTTCTGGGTCAGAGGTATTTGCCAACCGGAAATAATGGAAGATGGTTATCCATTATCGTGGATTCATTGAATTGAGACATATCGTTGGATGCCGACTTAGTGGTTTAGAGGTTAAGCGTCCGTGTGCTAAACTGAAGGTATTGGATTCAACTTCCACGTGCACGATTTTGATTTCTCACTGCTAAAGGGTTCCATACTAGAATGAAACAGACGTTCAGTTCTTTCAGATTCTCAATGGTGGTCTAACATTAACCGATGTTTGATTTCAATGAAATTCAATAGTCTCCACAACTCACTATTAATGATACCATAAAATTGATCGGTGATATAAAGGTTCTGTTAACAGAAGTAAAAATGGCTAATATTCTACAACTGTATATCCAAATACTAATTCAAAAAGTGACTAGGTTTAAAGCAAATGCATCATTTAGAACTAAAACATGCAAATTTAGGATCGTTTATAAGATGAAATAAAATTGTTACTGTTTAGAATAAATGTCAGTGTATCACTTTAACTGGTCTATGGTTTCAATAAGATATTGAGAAATTGAACTATTCATGGGCACAGACCTTATAAGGTGTATACATCGAACCTGTAGTAGACTCTCTCTTATCTTTTCTACCATTCTAACTAGTTTTAAAGGTAAACATCAATTGATTTACTTAGTTGATAGGACAAGAAAAAAGTTTTGTCAACATACTAAGATCAGATGGGTAAATAAGACTTGACCACTAGATAATATGTAGCTACACTTAAGCTTAGACACAATATCCGACCAATAGCTGAGAACGAGATTAGATTATATATTAGTTAACTTACAAAAATTACAAGCAGTCAACGTATATAGATGGATGTCCAAGCAGAGATCAATAATGAAAGGAATTTACAATACAGTTTAATCCCATAGATAGATGTACCTAACTTTGCTCCTCAGCTAATCAACCAATTACTTTCACTGATATGTAAGTAACTTAGAATAAGCAGCTGTCAACTTGTAACTGAGATAAGGAGCATAATGTACATTCGAAATAGATCAAACATATGACAGATTCCAACTAGTACATTGTTTGATCTTATAATCGTTGTTTTTGAGGTGCTACAATTACTTGTATATTAAGTAGTATCTTGTTCATTTTTTAACTTAGCTAATGTAGATAGAATTTGTCCAGCCTAGTTTTAATGAATAATTTCCTCCTTATTCAATCCTACCATTCAGTGCTATTTGTTAGTGTCTTCATCTCAAATATGCACTGGTGACTTGATCTCATATACATTTATGAATTTTTCAAAAGGAACAGATTTTTCAATTGTATTGATGACCGTTTGTGTTAAGGCCTCTGTTATGACTTGTGTGATTATTGATTAAATTCAACGTATGACAATAGACTTGATAACCTTCTTGATATATTTCGATAATGTAATAAGAAGACGAAGATTATCAGAACTATGTGATATGTCAGCGAAATACATTTCGAACAATCTGATCACACATTATATACTTGTTTAGAACATTTATATAGAAAAAATAAAATGTCAACTACACTGGAAATGGGGTAAGACGAGACAATAATAATAATAATAATAATAATAATAATAATAATAATAATAATAATAATAATGTGAACACAGTTCGAAACCTAATCACTCTGGATAATAAGTCAATATTACCAGGGTAGGTTTAAGGTAAGAACAAACTGTTTTTGAACATTATTATTATTACTCTTATCATTATCCTTATCTCCTCTTACCCCGTTTCCAGTCTAGTTGACCTTTTATTTTTATATATAAGTGCTCTTAACAAGTATATAATGTGTGATCAGATTGTTCGAAATGTATTTCGCTAATATATCACATAGTTCTGATAATCGTCGTCTTCTAATTACAGTATCGAAATTTATAAAAGGGACTAATTGTTTTAAACTTCTTGATATATGTTGTGGATTTCTCCTGAAATCCTCGTCGCCACTGATATATCTTGTTGTTTGGATGCTTCTTGTTATATCTGGTCGTCGCTGATTGTTATGTCGGAAATGCTTATCAGTTGTATTAGGGACGAGGGACCTCTACAATTCCCACGATGCGAAAGTAATTATTACATAAAGACTGCTATAAGTGATGATTTATTAAGCTCAAAACACGACAACGACTCTAGTCGAAAATACACTCATTTATATATTGATTGTATACCCACTTTGATTAATAATTAAGATGAAATCACATACTCAGTTATAACAACTCACTTACTAAGCATGGATCATGTCAATGGAATATGAGAATATCTCGCATATTATACAGAAGAGAATATCATACTGAGATAACAGTAACAAATACTCCATTGAGTAATCATTCCATTGAATCAAAATGGAATTCATGTTGAATGAAACTCATAATCGATAAATCAATGGAATTTCGACTGTCCTTTCCATCATATCACTTCTAACTTAATTGTACCACAGTGATCAATGAACAACAACACAAATCTTAATGCCTTAAACTTTCCCGAGTTCAGTATTCTATCAAAAGATGAAGTTAGCAAACAGATGCTTTCTCTGATGTGTAGCCATTCCATAAAGTAAATTTCTGATCACACACTAACCTACATAGTAAATGACAATATGATCATGGCTCCACCATATGCAAAAGGGAAATCAAATGAAACCGCTGTAATTGAATTAACGTTAATTTGAATAAGGTAAAAACATACAACATCGGTTTATGAGCTAAGTGAAACATAACAGTTAAAAGAATATTCCAGTTGTCTTATAATCAACAACTTCATAAACGTCACATAATTTATGGCCTCCTCAATATTCGTTCAATCATTATATTGTTAAATGTGGAATCTCACAAATTGAAATCATGAGTCACTTGAAGCTAGACCGCCATTGAAAACCTGGAAGCACTGGACGGCCGTTTCGTCCTAGTATGGGACTCCTCAGCAGTGTGCATCCACGATCCTTCTCCACGCGAGATTCCAACCCATGAACTATCAGTCTTGCGTGCGAGCGTTTAACCATTAGACCACTGAGCTGGACGGCATCCAACGGTGTTAATGTCTAACTTCAACCAATCCACGAAGTTGCACCACCGTACACCATTGTTTTCAGTGAGGTGATATCTCACAACAGACCTGGTTGAACTCCACTGGTAACGGTTCCCAGGTTTTTCCATGGTGGTCTAGCTTCATTTGACTCATGATTTCAATTTGTGAAATTCCTAAAATGTAGAATGAATTATAGAATGTCAAAACGATATTTTACTAGATTTATTCAAACTTGTGTTCATTTATTCTAATGACATAACCAATGTTAATCATAAGATATAAGTGCTGCCATAGTTGAATTTGTTTCAGTGGGAATTGTATGTTTTCAAACTATTCAGTTGTATGATTCTAAGGTGGTAGAGAAGATTTGTAGCTCTACCATCTCAGAATCATATGGATGTAATACGCTTCTCGTTGTTCGGAAATTGTATTGACACAAATTAGCCTAGATACTAATTCAAGTCTCATCCTATCAGTTACAAAATAGAAATGTGTTTCAATTTAACTCATATTTTAACTATTCTCTAAATCATTTTATAATATTGTCTCATTGCATTAAACTGTAACTGATTTCAAGTTAGACATGGATTGTCAAACTGATTTACTGCAGTTGTATCGAATGGAAAAAAACACACCCTAACATATATGTAACTTATTTTCTAGATTGAATTACATGAAACCAATACACCAACCAAGTTTACTTTATATTCATGTCTAAATATATTGTGTACAAATTTCTGGATGGTAACTAATAGAAACCTATCAGTATGTATAAAATCTTCCAGTTGTAAATTTCATTCTAAAATACCAAAGGTATGACATAACACAGTTTCAGAAACTTTTCTGACTACCTCAATTTTTATCAGAATTCTTCTTACGAAAAGAGAACAATGAAAATCCCTCCGCAGCTTTTTTGTTGGACAGTACTGTTGTTTATCTGTTTCTTCTCCCTGTCATGTATTTTAACCTTTGGTCAGATCTCGTTTAACCACACCTTTTGTTCTTCAGTCTTCCTCATCTGAGCCTTTATTATGCTATTTTGATTAAAGACCTATCTTTTGTTACCTAATTTTCCATTGCATGTTGCCAGACTATTGACAGTAAGGTCGTGTTTGACTAAGCTCAAGGTCACGCCATGATTCAGTGTGTGACTGTTAACATTTTGACTGTCTGCTTGGAAGGATTGCTGGAATCCCTGCAGATAGATATTTGATCCCATCTTGTTGAGAAATGGTTTTGTTGGTTCTCAGGTATCAAAACCTTTGGTGTTAACTGTTTCTTTTATTGCTTAGCATGCTACTTTGCGTGAGAGAAACTTCTGACTGTATAGCACAGGCTGTACCGTTTGAGGTATTTTGTATTTCTGATATAATTTGTTCTATTTCCTAAATTGGAACGGTTTAAATTGAGCACAGAGTTTGTGTTTTGATATAATTTAATAGGAGTGTCTCAAAAACGCTTTTAAGCTATACAGAAGAACGTAGTCTGGCCTATTCAAATAAATTTTGGTTCGTCAGTCCTGCGTTCAAACCGAATACTGACAGTTCGGTCGTTACAATTCTTCTTAATCAAAATATCGTTGTAAAAGTTTTCAACTTTAGACGAACCAGTTATATAAGTTTTGAGTTGAGATACATCAATTAGACATGAAACCCGAAATTCGACCTGGTTCTACACTTTGTGTATTTGATGATAAACCAATAGTGTTGATCACTTGATTCAAGCACTACACTCAGCACTAGATCACAGTACTTGATCACACGAAACCCACAATGGAACTACCCAACAATCAATCAAGAACTAAATAAGTCCAGAAAAACAGTTTATTACCACAAGTTACAGGACAGTCAACATTGTAAAATCAATCTTACACATGAAATAGTTTCCTTTAATTAATAAAACCGTATCTGTTCGAGTTTTGTTCGGTAGCTAGTGACATCTTACTTTGACTGACACATCTTAAGAAACTTCTGAGTCGATACAATTTTTACTTTAATCATTTTTTTGGCTTTGATTTGTGTATGGATGACCAAATGGGTCACTAAATGAGTTATTACACAATAAAATCTAAAAACAATACAAGGGGTTTTCAAGTGAAAATTACATGTTATCAAATATATGTTGCGTACAGTATAGTCAATGATATAAATTAAGACTTCATGTTTCGATTGGAAGTGAGATGAGCTAATGATTCAATGAACAATCAATCACGGTTTGGTCAAAAACTTCGGTATATAGGTCAAGCAGTGGTCATCAGTAAGTTCATATGGGATTTAACGAATAAACCTTCGGCCAAGTTACAAGATCAGTACGTTTGTGTTACTCATTTATAAATAATACCAATAGCCAATCAGAAGAGCAGCGCATTACTTCTATAATTCTTTTATGCTTAAATATGACGAACTAGGCGTTTAAAATAACTGAAAAATAAATAAAGGCAAGTAAACATTTTTCCTCCATAATCATTAGTAATTGTCAAGAATGGACAGTTTTGTAAACATTTGAGATTAATGATAAACTGATTAGTTTGTATGGATACCGACTTGTTGAAGGCACTAAATTAGGCATCACCATTTATCATAGTACTATTCGATGTGAAAACTCGTTTTCTAGATAGTCAGACTCATTTTCCTCCACGATTCTTTACGACAAATTATAGTTTTCATCCCAAAATCATAATACTTGTTTGCAGTGATCATTTTTACCTGGTTCTTATATATCGGTAATAATTGATTGTAGCCGTATTCAAAGTTTATATTTCGTTGAGATGGAAGTTATCTGATAGTGACTAATTTACACAAATATAAACCATTACAGTTTTTCAAGGACATAAAACCAAATTCTGTTTCATACAACTTAGAACCAATTGGACACTCATTTTTCACTGTTATCCTTTAGTCTGTAGTGACTCACATTTATCACGAGAACACGACTGGTTTAATAAAAACAATTATTATTATAACCAAGTGTACCAGTGACTGTTTTAATGTGCTTTTGTTTGACTGTGCTAATGACAGCTATTTTGTTCTTCCATTCTCTTACTTACTCTTTGATTGTAACTTCGCGCGAATTCGGTTACGTTCTGTAACCAAGATTGTATCCTGGCACGATCTCGGTATCCTTTCGATGCCACGAGATCGCCAGCAAATAAACATCGACTTGGTCCATTAATTGCCTTCTGGTATTCGGCTTCTCGGGGATTTTATGGAGTCATTTGGAACGAGCTACTTACGCTTTCTGATTTATCTGGCACGTGTTTCTTGGTAGCGGTGTTCATAGTTAATCTCAACTCGACGCCACGCTACAATTGGTAATCCCAATTCGACTACAAGTCTATGTGGCAATATATTGAAGTTATTGTGCTTCGAGAAACGACACTTCAATACTGTACATGGTTCTATAGTTTGTTTAGTCGATTTTCGATACACATCTCAGTTATTTTTATCAGATGTCTCTTAGAAGGCATGCATAAAGCGTCGGTTTAATTCATTTTCGGATATATTTCCAACTAAATTTCCAGTCGATGACAATAAAAGAAGACCTCTATAAGATGTATATAGTGTGAATTAAATCTTCAATTTTGGTGGTAAATATATGAGTAACGTTTCATATAACTTACTTCTTAATAACAAGTAGTGGAACCTGTGGATGCTTATGACCCGTAAAATCTTGTTAAAAGTGTATATTACAATATTGAACACGGTTCACCCAAAAAATTAAATAATATTCAAGTAAACTTCAAATATTTTCACTTTGTAATCAAATATACTTAGTTAAATTGTAGTCAGTACACACATGCTATGACAATTGAAATAATTACTTTAAGAACGTTGGATAGCGGCTGACAGTAGAATCAGTCGGTCGATCAATTTCAGATTAAAGATGCCACAGATATTTGGATTTTGACCAGTAACACCTTCTACTACGAATCGTACCCATCAAGTTAAATCATAAAACAGAAGAGAGAAGGTTCGAATATATATTCGATAGGCTATCAATATATCGCGGATCGACTGATCTAATATGGCTAGCGGTTGCAGGGGATGTTGCGCATGGAATTCTCACTAATGATCTGGTGCGGATGCATGATCGAGCGCCTTCAATAGAAGAGTTCACTAAAACTAATGTGGTCAGCACACAGTGTCGAAGACTAAAAGAGCTATGTATTCGGGGATTTATTTACCGCTACAAGAATTTCTAACTAGACATGCCTACACTCCAGTATTGATATTCGCTTCCACAAGTTTCGCAAGATTATCTGTTACCGATATCAAAGTCGGGCCCAATGTTTGTAATTTGTAGAATTTTCGGAGTGATCGGCAGAGAATGAACTGATACTAACGAGGCTAATTAATTGCAGTCCACAAAAATAGTAGGAAAAATAGAAAACCAATGCCAGTGATTTGATGTAAGTATTATTCAATCAATTGCATCATATAAATGTTGTAAAGTCATATAATTAGCTAAATTATCTTAATGCAAAATAAACGAATGAAGGTGATAACGACGTTACTGGACGTCAAAACAGTTGCGAAAAATGTTAGTAAAGTTAGCACAATGTGGTTTAAAAAGACATGTGTAGTGCATCGAGAGATGAGTTAAAAGGCGAAATAAATTAACTGAGGTAGGACCGGCATGGGCTCAATCGAACAGATGTTTTATTGCAACGTCACGTAGGAGATTACAATCACCTTAACGAAAACATAGAAATACCATAAATTTTTCGGGAGGTGTAGGATTTGCATAACAAGTAATCCATACTCAGCGTACTCAGCATCAGCCACCATTACATTAAAAAATTCGAGCAGGTCGACTGGTGGCGCTTTCCTCTTCTGTGGTGTGCCTATGGATCAAAACATCCGTTTGTATGTCAGCGAAATCGTCACACCGTATAGCTGATTTGTTGACGATAGATATAAATTGCAAATTGTCTTTCCAGAGAGCTCATTCAAAGTATAAAATGATCCAGTTTCGACTCAGTATGGAGGTCCGTAGTGAAGGTTGATAGTTAGGGAAATCTTACAGAAACCGATCAACGAACGTAGTAAATAAAGCCATGATATGTAAACAGGTTACCCATGTACGGAAATTGTAGCTCACATTCGAACCTGGAAAATACTTTAAAAATTGACGTGAACGTAGTTTTTGTGCAAAAATTGTTAAAAATAACATTATGAAAAATCGGTGAACTTCCCATCAAAAGCTAATACTTATGTGAGGCTGGACGTTTAAATCTTACTAGTAGGATGTATTTGAAACCCTTACCTAGCCATTGTGACTGCGGTTCTTTTAGTGGGCTGGTTAATGAGAGTACTCGATAATCTTATATGTATCTCTAATTAATTGCCTTCACCTGAAACACTGTCTCGATGTACTTAATAAAAAATAGTTCAGTTAGCAATTATTGGTATGCCTTCAACGTATCTTGCATATTGTCAACAATAAATACCAATCCACATTATAAACATTACTACTACTAGTAGTAAAATTACTAATAATAACAGTATTTGGAGTAATAGTGGCGGTTGCTGTATTGATCGGTTACACCCTTATTTTCTTAGACTCTCCGATCATTTGGTGTGTTGTTATATATTTGTCTAGTTTTAAATTTTCTTACTTACCAAATTCAGAGTTTAACAACTTTATAGTAAACAAGGATTTGTTATACGGTTTCTCAGTCTTTGCTTTTTGACGGTGATAATTTACTTGTCGATGTTACTTGATGTTACGGATCTTTTAATCCGTTAATCTCAGCTGTCTAAATCCTAAACAAACAGTCAAATATATGTGTGACCTGATAGACTTGCCAAGTCAAGCGATATTAAAGACCTAATGTCCCATAGTAAGGCATAGAAGCGAGTATATAGAAAGTATTTGTTTTGAAGCGCATTTTTGGACAGTTTGACGGAGGAACTTTCCATATAATCTTCACTAGTTTCATCCATCCCCATTTAGAGTACGGAAACATAGTACTCCCCCCTTACTCCAAAAGGACAATTCACTTTGGAACGTATCCAACGGCGAGCCACGAAATCAGTTCGAGGACTCAAATCTAAACCTTACGAAGAACGCCTCCATTCATTAGACCTTTACCCATTAGAGTATAGGAGTCTTAGAGGTGATTTATTAATGGCTTATAGTATTCTTACCAGTTCTGGACATCCTCTTAAACACCTACTTAAGCTTAGTTCGAACAATAACCTAAGGGGTAACACCCAGAAACTGGAGACACAACATAGTAAAACGGAATGTAGACATAACTTCTACTCCTTAAGAGTTGTCAAAAACTGGAATTCGCTGCCGTCCGAGTTAGTCCAAGCGACTTCTCAGGAGTCCTTCAAGAGGCAACTTGATCTATTCTTAAGGACCAAGGACAGCATCATACTGTGATTTACCAATTTCTTTTTCCTCTTTTATTGTTAACATTACTAGGTTCCTGCCTGTGGGATTTTATGATCCCTTGCTACTAGGCACAGAAGCCTGTTAAGCGAAAGCTTCTTCTATTCCATCCACAACCATTTGAACCATTTGAAATCCATTATGGGTATTGACATAGCCTTCACTAGAGAGCGCGTTTCTCCAAAAATGTTTTTGTTATCGCGCTCTGTATAACCTACGAATTTTCCGTTCTACCCTACAAGTCAGTGTGGTTTTATTCATCCCAGTAGGTATTTAAGTCCTAAAGTGTTAGTTTGAAACTACTTTATCTATTTCTGTTTGTTTCATAACTTCATATGAAGAGATTTGTCTTTTGTATACCAGATTTCTTGTGATGACCGCCACTTTTATTTCTCACAAATATTGATTTTATTTGCAATTAGATACACGATATTTTGCTGACAATCGCAGAGGCACTCTTGAATTGGTTGCATCTCAAAAAATGTTAAAGTATTTAATCATTACATGCTTTACGGTCTTATTATTATATCTGGATAACTGCAGTCCTGAAATATTTTCTGGAATCGCTGATCTGAATCATGTATGTTGAGTTATCAATTTCATAAAGGCATAGGAATCTGACTACTTTGCGAAGTTCTGCTTCCTATCCAGTAACAGTTCTATTCAGTTTGAATTCGCTTTTCTGGAGGTGAGTTGTCTTTTTATAATTCCATATTGTTAGTAGAATACTCTTCCGGTGAAATTAAAATCATTTTGGGACGCTCCGAGAATGTGGCTGGCAGCTTCACAAAGACCCCTGGTTAGTATTTTCTCCAATAAGCTTATGTACAACCCATCTTGAAATTTCAATCTTTTAAACACATATCTTTTTAGATTTTCTGTTGAGTCCATGGCAATTGCCACCAGCTGTACGAATAACCACCCATCCAGAATGTTTCAAGTGGTAATCAAGCATATCATCAAAAATGCGATGCCAAATTATATTTAGTTGTTCAGTGTGACCACATTGTTGTTGGGATTTAGGAGACTATACAAACTCGTATTTGATAAACAGGTAGCTTAAACTATTGTTAATAAAGCGCTTCCACAACTGGTACCTAAAGATCTATTCTAAAGAGCCTTTTAAGCTGTGTTTATTCACACCTAGTCAATGCGATAATACAACAGTGATTAAATTAAAATAATTACACTGCTTCGTTGTTTTCAAATCACATAAATTGAATGGAGAGAATAGTGACTCATTATCAGGTAGTTTTATGTTGACTAAGTTTTTAATAACCTGCTTCTCAAAACGTTGATGTTTTTGAATGGGAAGTAATGGTTAAATCGTGTCCCATGTTCTAAACAATACCAAACCATAGGCTTTGAGTAATCCGGTAGATAAAAGTTTCTCTCTGAGAAAATCAGTGTAGTCAATAACTACTACTTCATTCATTGACTCTATTTAAATTCATAAGATATGTATACACCAAGACTGTCAGTTTTTTAGAACATGATCACTGAACTGATCTTCGTTGATAGGTACAGGCTACTTGTTTGGGGTCGGGAGATTACCACAACCAACGGTTGGATAACCTTTGTGACATTATGCAGGTTCGACTCCAATGACCGTGATGTAGTAACCCTTTACTTCTTCTCGGATTTTGAATTTGAAGATCATCTTACCATTATTTTAGTCCTGTGGATTTCTATTTTTCTGTCAAATCATATAATCTATACCTAGTTTCTTCTATAACTGATAACACGTTTATAAATTCTGTGGAATATTTCTAAGCATTAATGGCATCTAACTTCGCCTGTAGCTCTACTAGGGCTACTGCCTGTCCCAGGCCCGGGTAACGGAGGATGATTGGGAATAGGGTCAGAAACCCCATCTCATAGAAAGCAATCTTGCTAGGATAAGCAAATCAACTAATTGGTATGGGAAATAGTAATTTCTATAGCTAATATGTGATCTCCTTAATAATCATCACCGGACCAGAACCAAGGACAAAAATTGCGGCGAATTTGATGGAACCAACTACTTGTTGATATTAAATTCAAACGTTTCACAGTATACAAAGTAATGATCTTTACATACATACATGATACTTTTCCGTATTAAGTTCTTGTGGCAACGTAAACAGTTTGATGTACTTCTCAGATTCTAAAATGCTTATGAATGACAGGATGACTGATGGCGGATTGTTTACTCCATGTGCAAAGAAAATAGTCCAGGTTTATTTCTCTGTGAGAATTACAAACTGCTTTGGTTTGACTAGTGAAAACCATTTTGTGTCTGCATTTGTGCTCTATCGCATGCAGTTGAAATACTAGTTAATATTACTTTTATGCATAAAGAGCACTTACAATTTTGTTAGATTCGTGAAATGTATGACGTTTTGGGACGAACTATCGTACTAACCGTTTTATATCACTTTTAAATTAAACAGTATGGTTATATACTCGAAGACATGTTGAACGAGAGAAAGACGAAGTTTTAGTATAATATATTATGTGAACAATGGAATAAGAAAAATCCATCAATTAATATTGATTTCATTTTGTTTAAAATCCTCACCGAACCAAAAGGGTGTCGTTAAAATGCATTTATGGTACTCAACTCAGTTTATAATCTTCAGTAAACTAGATTATATTGGTTTGAAACTACCTCTTTTATACATAAAACCTTTATATTCATTTTGTTCTATTGTCATTTCAACATCTTATTTTTGAGTCTACACTCAACAGTTCGTGACTGAACTTAAGTAATTTCTCTGAAGTATCTGTTGACTTAGTAGTTTCTGTGTCTCAATAAATGTCCTACCAAAATTAATCTTGTTATGCATCTTCCTTAATTATTAGTCAACACTTGAGCCTATAATACCGATACACATCTATATGATCTCATAGTGTATATTCTATTTCAGACCTTTTCAACTTTAAATAAAACATTTTTCATTAGGAGTCTACACGACAATGAAAAGTATTATGAGCAATTTTAATCTTTAATTCAGTCTAAATTACTATCATGATTAAGTTGAAGGATAACGTTTATACATGAAACATTAGAAAGTTTTCTTGTTCTACTTGAAAAACCCTCAGAAGTGCGCACCACCTATTTGATATGCAATCAGACACTCAGATCCCACTACGAAAATGTCTTTTTTGAATTACTAGGAATTTCGTTGTTTATTTTCATATCTCATAAAATAGATGATATATTCACATGCTTAAATGTTTGTTTAAACGTGCAGATAATTATTTTCAGTAACCTCTGATCTAGAACTTACAAACTGTATTGACACATCTCGGCAAAAAGTTATTGAAATCGATATTATAAAATACTGCGTTCACAACTAGTATTAGAATTATAATACTGTATTAACAGTCAAAGAAATTCATTTTTGGAAAATATCGGAATTTGTTTTGAGGAAGATTAGATTTATTGTAGGATAAATATCCACCAATTTGAAGGACCTTATAAGATTGGTTTGTTATAACTATATACACTTGTAACGTCCTTATTACTTACTTACTTACGCCTGTTACTCCCAATGAAGCACAGGCCACCGACCAGCATTCTCCAACCCACTCTGTCCTGGGCCTTCTTTTCTAGTTCCATCCAGTTTTTGTTCATTTCTCTCATGTCTATCTCCATTTCCCGGCGTAATGTGTTCTTTCGTCTTCCTCTTTTCCTTCGGCCTTGAGGATTCCATGTGAAGGCTTGTCTTGTGACGCAGTCGGGTGCTTTCCTCAATATGTATCCTATCCACTTTCAGCGCTTCTTCCTGATTTCTTCCTCCACTGGGATCTGGTTTGTTCTCTCCCATAGTAGGTTGTTGCTAATAGTGTCCGGCCAACGGATCTGAAGTATTTTGCGTAGGCAACTGTTAATGAACACTTGCATTTTCCGGATGATGGCTTACGTAGTTCTCCAGGTTTCTGCCCCATATAGTAGAACTGTCTTGACATCTGTATTGAACATTCTGGCCTTGGTGTTGGTTGACAGCTGCTTTGAGTTCCAGATGTTCCTCAGTTGTAAATATGCTGCTCTTGCTTTGCCGATCCGCGCCTTCACATCTGCATCAGATCCACCGTGTTCATCAATGATGCTGCCCAAATATGAACGGCCTTATTACACTGTACAAATTTTACAAAAAGTATTTTATTAACATAGAATAGAAAAGTTATGGTTAGCAGCGGAATTCCGGATGCGGGTTTCGTCCTACTTAAAACTCGTTAACTTTACGCACCTGTATTTCCGTGTTGATGTTCACACTAAAACTCGTTCTCAACATATTTCGGGGCAGTCCATTCATAGGGCGCATATGCTAACAAAGATCAATCATCTCTTCCTCCTAAAAATGATATTATTCCTACACAGATATAATTTCACTTCTCTTCAAATTATCAAAATATTCGAAATACATGATGTTACCTCGGTAAGCACTAATCGATGCAGAGCTCAGCAAATATGTGTATCAGTTAAAGTTTTCATATTACATTAGTAAAAGGTGAAGTTGGCTAGGTAAACAGCAATGTAGTTGAAATAATTATAGAAGCAGTTGTAATGCGAAAGACTAAACACTTAGAATAAGCTTTGAGGAAACTTGGTTTGAAAAAAAATAAGGATTAGTTCTAGAACTCAAGATCCAAAGCCACTTCATCCAAAATCTCTAAACACCAGTTGTGATTACGGTGTGGATCCAGGCTAGTTTGTCTGTATTTATCAGCAAAGTTAAGTCTACCAGTCAGTATCTTCATGAAATAGTTCCACATTTTCGTTTGTTTAACCTTAACTTCCTTCTACATCAGATGACGTCTTCTGCTGAGATGAATGATGAATTAGCACAAGTAATACAAATCCAACTGAATATTTACGACTTGATCAATCAACTTGATACACTTTATAAGTACCCTATATTCAGCCTTAGTGTTCCTGACCTAGTTGTTCCACGAAGTTTGAACAATTGATCAAACATATTTGTGATCATGAAACTGTCTTTTTTGCATATCATTTTCATATTTCATGTTTCTCTCCTATAGAGTAATATAGAGCAGATTACCGTTTAGTGATCCTCTCTGAAAGATCTTTTATTCAATAACTCGTTTTGTTATCAAATGCCTATGTATTCTCCCTAATCCAAACCAATAAACTTATAGTCTTTGTTCACTATTAAATCAAATTAGGTTCATATATGTTACCCGCAACATCAACCACTTTATACTTGAATAATATCTGTCGAAAACACAAACTGACCTGCCTAAAATAAAGTTATCTTTAATCACTTCAAGGCTCTTTTAAAAATTCAATGACTATCTGTTCTTGTTTTAAATGTGATTTTCTTTCTCTCTTTAGTTTTCTTGTTTTAAAAAACAAGCACTACTAAATAGTTTATCAGCAAATCAACTATTTCATCTTGATCCCTTCATGGATCGTTGGTGTCAACGAATTAGTTTATCCGATAAAATTTATGATGAATTAATGATAATTTCAAATGAAAAACCAATTAGTTGGGCATCAATTATGACTACAGTGATAAAGAAAATAAGTGGATACTTTGACCGATTAGAAGAAATACCAGAAAGAAAATCACCAACAAATCATACTTCATACAACGGGACAACAGGTAACATACTGTGGTTGTTAACTTTTAATGAATTGGATTACCCTGTTGTTAATATTTTGATTGAATCCCAATGATCAGTTTTAGTTGGTATATGTGCATCCTGTGCAGATTGTTCTAATATAGCCATGATAACACACGTTTACACAGAAGAGATGAAATGTGGCTAGCAGTAGAGTAAATGGAGTGTGTTTTGTCCTATATGGGATACTTCAGCTGAATGCGCATCATTCTAGAGTTGGTGTTCACACTGGGATTCGAACCTCGTACATTTAGCTGCAAACATCAACGCGTTATTCCCCTAGCTATTATATCTAGGCGAATGCTTACCTGTACAACGTGTATCAATTTTAACTTAATTTGTTCAGTCCTAAATAAGACTAAACATAAGTCCTGCATTCAACTGCTAGTCATATTCCATATATTCTGTGTCACCACTGATTATTATTAGTATTATCTAAACTACTGAAAATTCTTTTCATTCTTATATTCAGTATAATTTTGCCGATAAGACTTTAGTATGAATTTTTTTTATCAATCATCCGAAACAGATTGAAAATACTTAGAATGCATTAAAATATTTATTGTCTCAACATAATAATGTCCACTTTTGATCATTAACTAGAACTCTAATAAAGTACTTTGCCGACTTTTTGTGGATTAATAGCTTGTGTTTCTTGCTATAAAATGTTTGGAGATCCCACAGAAACAAACTGCTGATAGGAGAACAAGAAAACGAAGTTAATCTGATCACATCTTCCAGACTATGTTTTTTCATTACTCTACCGAAATCGATACATATTTCTTCAATCATTCATTTATTCAAAATTTAACATACTATCGTCAAACAGTATTCTTAATAAACTTCTAATGAAAAGATTCACAGTATTCGTCATGTAGCTATAACTTACAATGTGTCAGTTACTTATAAATACATATCAAAGTATATGTAACAAGAAACTTTAAGATCTGAAATTTAATAGCGATATATTGGAAATCACCCATTCACTGCTACTTGGTTCATTACCGTTTATAGTTGAGTGAATTAAGTGCCTTTTTTCAAATAAATTGGTTCCATAACTGACAAACAAGAAAAAGCATTTTAATGGATGATTAGGCTTACCACAGTAATTTTTGAGTCAATGATCACAATGAAATAGGTAAAATGTATAAACTGATCGTATGAAGACAGGTGTACTAGTAGTAGTGATGTATATAATGAAGCAAAAAGATCCTAGTTTAATATAAGAAGTAGACTAAACTTCGATGAATAGAATTTAAAGTAAAAATCACAAAAAACTACAAATATTGTGTAATAAGAAGTGTGTGTAAATAGTTGGATATTGAAGAATACAAACGGAAAGAGGTGAAAAATGACAAAAAAAATATATGGTGCAAAAAAAATCGTTTAGTAAGCCATAACCGGCTAAAGTAGGGGCTAGGGTGTCACGAATTTCTTCTGGACACATAAACTAGGGTTATAGTTTACATCCCTATAGCTACTGCTACAGATAGGAGACGAGTTCGGATCCCATTAGCAAATAACAATGGTATATGATAGATTACTCGAAATGATTCGGTTTTATCCACGATATGCTCGCTATCAACTAGATGTGCCAAGATAGAGCTATGTATTATCTTTGTCTGACCTTTTCAGAACCAAGCTGGTAAATTTTCACACACCCACCTACCGTGGGACTCCTCAGCAGTGCGCATTCACGACCCCAGTTCAACCGTGTCTGTTGTGAGATAGTAACTCACTTATCGGTGGCTCAATTTCGTGGATTAGTTGAAGTCGAACATTAACACCGTTTTATGCCAGTCGGCTCAGAGGTCAAGAGGTTCGCGCGCGAGAACGATAGGTCCCAAAGTTTGAATCTCGCGGGGTGCGGGATCGTGGATGCGTGCTGCCACGGAGGAGTTCCACAATGGGACGAAATGGCCGTCCAGTGCTTTCATGTTCTACATGGTGGTCTAGTTTCAATTTATTCATGATCTCAATTATTAAAATTACCATAATATCCACAAAAACCCCTTCTGAACTTAAATAATTATCAGTGATTTCACATCCGAATTATAATTGTTCAATTAAATAGTATTCTGTAGGTGAATATAACGTTTATTCAAGATAATATTCTCTGCATTAACTTAATGTGGGTTTTTTGTAATTGGTCTGTGCATTCCTTCTATGTATGATAGTTGTTAACTAATCAACAAAATATAAGCCGGATCAATGTATAAAAGAGTGTACTTATATTATCATTTGGGCTTGTTTCTGGGATTGAATAAATCCATATCAGCAGTTTTTTCTTGTGTTTTTACTACACATCGACGGATTTAGGATCTTCAATAGCATGCATAAGTCAGTTAAGCATTTTACAGATATATAAGAGTTACCTTGCAAGAATATAAAGCTTTTTTGAATGTTCTATCTTATTCACATGTGAATCATAAACTAATTTAGTGCATGAATCACCTAATCTATCTAGCGTACCATATCCTAAACGAATGATCATAATCATATTGAACATTTTGTAATTAATCTATTTAGTTATCCTATAGATAATATGCTAAAGTTCATTTTATCCCTTCCATTTTAGCACTGCCATTAAATGAAGTGAATTTAACATATCTAATTAGTGTTCGTGAATATCAACAATCTCGAACTTGGTTCCCTGAAGTTATAACAATGGCATGGTCATATTTTAAATCAAATATTAGAAATGAACAAGATTCATTTGTTTTAAGTCAATGGATTTATTGCCAATCTCCAAATATCCCATTGATTGTTAATAGACCATCATGGTGGTTTTTTACATTCGATAGTTGTAATGAATTAAAGTTAGATGTAAGCTATTTGTAGATAGAATAACTTATTCATTGTTGGGTGTTTTATATTAATTATTCATTTGCATCACTGACTTCCCTTAGTTAGACAGTTTATGAGAACTAAGAAGCAATGGACAGCTCTTTTGTTGTAGTATGGGACTTCGCAGTAGTAGTGCTCATCTACGACCTCACCGAGGATCTAACTCAAAACGTTCTTGTCTCAAGACGAGTTTTTTAGCCTCACAACTACTGAGCTGGGATTGAATGTTTTACATTTCTAACATCAATCAACTCGTGATACTGAGAATCAGCTTCACATCTCACATGGTTGAGACTTCTCATTGCAACTCCGAGAATCCCTTCTCGGAATCAGTCACTATTGAGCACATGGTATTCACTAGTATAATGGTTTATTGAATAAATATATTTTATAGTATTATGAACTATTTACTTTATTCTCTTATATGCAGTACACATCTACTAAATGAACAGAAAAGCGCTCGAAATTCTTGATACGATTCACATATTGAACATCAATAAGCAAACGTAATACAAGTCTACAGACAAGTATTCTCTCTCATCTGTTTGGTTAATAGATGTAATAAATTAGTAACCATGACACATCAATAATATCCAACAGTTAAAATGAACAGCGAATAATTTTAAAGTTTTAAATAAATCTTTAATCACTTCTTCTCTCTCTTTTTGTATGATATAATAATCTATGTATGTTAATAGAGAATAACCTTTTTAGAGGCTAAAAAACACATGTGTACAAATGTGAAACAATAGTCAAAAACTTTTTCCATAAAATACAACTCACAAACATAGTGATAACCCTTGTAGTTGTCAAGATATTATCTATCACTTATTCTGCAGCAATTTGAAAGACTCTTCCGGTCCCCCACATTGTACGAGCATTCCATGTACCTAATTTAATCATTGCTCTGGTAGTCAGTAGAGGCACCAGCCTCGTGACTACCGACGGAACTCGGCTTTCATCATGAGGCGTCATAAATCTTCTGAATGAAAACCTTCTAACGCTCAGAGCAGAGTTTTAATGGTTTTAATAATTTTTTTCTGGTTAGCGTTTTTTAGTGAGTTAGTTTTGTACGGGATGGGGTCGCTAACCCAATACCCAACCCTCTTCCTTTATCCGGGCTTGCGACGGGCAGTAGCCCTAGATGGGCTCCAGGTGTTGTTATCTATCACTTATGAAAATGGTATCTCAATTAAATCTATCAGTTTCCTAATAAATGTGAAATAATAAAATTACTTACCGAATTCAGTGAAAAGGATATTGGTAACACTTTCAAATGATCTACACTGTTTTTCTATTGTTTCACAAGTTATACAAAAGAATTATTTTTTCCTGGTAAAGATTTTTATTGTTCCATCATTGATGTTTAAAACTGAATTCCTTCTCGTAAAATCCTCTGTTCAGTTATGTATAACTTGTATGAATTGCCAATAATATAACCATTGGGTTACAATTTCTAAATAATGGATGGTTTATAGCCAATGGTGAAATTCAGGACATTTGTTTCATTACTTAAATTTATCTATATTCCAGTGATATTGCTCATCTTAGGACTTGAACTCAATATCTTTCAATTAAAATACTCAACATATTGTCTACTGAACTAGTAAGTTCGGACAACGGTTGAGCGATGCTAAAGTGACCTTGAAAATGTCCATCTACATACTACGGATAAATGAGGGTTAAAATCCAGTGTGGTCTAACATCAATCGGTTCATAATCTCAATCAAAAACTTAACAATCTCCACAACCCCTAAAATGATAATTACCATGTGCTCACTAGTGACTAGCTTCGTGAGAAAATTCTCGGAGTTCTGGTGAGAAGCCGTGACCAGTGGAGCTAATCCGTGCCAGGTAGAAACAGGTGTCCACCTCAGTACAATGAAAAATGGTCGCGCAATTCCATGGATTGGTTGAGGTTAGACATTAACACCATTGGATGCCGGCTCAGTGGTACAATAGGTTAAGCGTTCGCGCGCGAGACTGGGTTTGAATCCCGCGAGCGGGATCGTTGGTGTGCACTGCTGAGGAGTCCCACGATAAGACGAAACGGCCGTTCAGTGCTTCCAGGTTTCCAATGGTGGTCTAACATCAATCGGTTCATGATCTCAATCAAAAACTTAACAATCTCCACAACCACTATACTGTTAATATTTACAGTTGATGGTTAAGGTTAAGAATTAGATACAGGGTTTTCATCACAAACTGACATCAGCTATAATGATAAGAATCTATTTAGCCAAATGAATGAGTGAATTTCATGCCAAAATCTAAGATCTATTAACGTAAATCTGATTGATTCGTCCATAAATTATAGTCTCACCGTAAGTTCAAATCAAAATTCATCCAAAAATATACAACGGAATTATTAAAACCCTTACTAAATGATGAATAAAAATATCATATCCGTTGAACAGTTGGATGAAATCAATACTTCATTGAATAACACGTTTAGCATTTGAAGTGAAAGATACAGAATTCAATTATTTATGGGAACCATGACATTAGAATACAGGTTGATTCAGTTGATGAAGGGCCCAAATGGGAAAAAAATAAAGAAATGTATCCTAAATGTTACTGTTAATCATAAAACTTTAAAATCTTCCAAGTTTTAATTTGAAATCGTTTTATTTATTTTTATTATTCACTATTAGAATATGATTGAAACTTCAATGAAATCACAACAATTATATACAAAAAATAATAAAATAGCTTATCGTTTAACATTAAAAAATGGAGAAAATGGTGATCTATTTCATGAACATTTCTCTTCACAAGAATTTGGTAAATATTCTGTTGTTGTTTTTTGTTTTTCTTTCTTTCTTTGAATGGGAAAACGTCCAATACTCAATGTTTTAGTGTAGAATTCAACTTCTTTTTTTGTGGTTACTCAGTAATGTGTACTAATGAATTTGAATTCAATGATGTAATAACTGAACGTTCTCTGCAAGATTTGATGTTTCTAGATTTTAGGTTATGGATGTATATGTTTTAAAAGTAATATGCTAAGACCTCATAGGTATTCAATCTATTTTAGTTTTTAGTGTTTCTATAATTAGCAATCACAATTGATGGTGAAACTCTAGAAGATGTAGAATCCTTCACATACCTGGGAAGTATCATCGATGAACAAGGAGGATCAGATGAAGATGTAAAGACGAGGATCGGCAAAGCAAGGGCCACATTCCTACAATTGAAGAATATATGGAACTCAAAACAACGTTCAACCAATATCAAAGTCAGAATCTTCAATACCAACGTCAAGGCAGTCCTACTGTACGGAGCTGAAACTTGAAGAACTACTACAACCATCATCAAGAAGGTACAAGTATTTATAAATAGCTGTCTATGCAAGATACTCAACATCCATTGACCGGATACCATCAGCAACACAATTCTGTGGGAGAGAACAAACCAGCTTCCAGCTGAAGAATAAATTAGGAAAAGACGATGGAAATGGATAGAGAATACATTACGCAAATCACCAAACTGCATCACAAGGCAAGCCCTAACTTGGAATCCTGAAGGGAAGCGGAAAAGAGGAGGACCAAGTAACACACTACATTGGGAAATAGAATCAGATATGAAAAGGATCAATAGGAACTGGCAAGAACTGGAAAGAATTGTTGACGGCAGGGTTGGATGAAGAATGCTGGTGAGCAGCCTATACTCCTTCACGAGGAGTCACAGGCGTAAGTAAGTAAGTAATAGCACCTCATGCATTGAGTAAACTAAGGTATCATTTTATCGCCGCCAACCAACCGATTACATCTTGCTATCATACCATAAAACATATGGTTTGTTATGAAAATTGTGTACAGCTAAAAACATTTTGTAATTAGATCATCGGGGTAAATCGAAGTATCTTTAAAATATTGAGAGTAACAAGCATCTTTTAGATTATATGTTCCAATTATTGATTACAAAAATGATGATCGTTTTATAAATTAAATTACTTACAATGGCGAATAGCAACAATCAGTGGTTGGTATCCCGGAAGAAATAGAACGGAACACATTCTGAGCTCTTTTGGTTATTAAGCTATTAGTTAAAAAGTACCCTTTTTTAATACCATCGACATGTTTGATAAGGGTGAAAATATCGTGAACCTATCAAAATTTACTTACATCTATTCGACTCTACAAACCAATATTTTACTGTTTCTGTCGTTCCGGAAATATTAAACATAGAACTTTTACAGAGTCGTATAAAAGTTAAAATTCAACATTAGTAAGCTAACATTATTGTTAATACTTTATATAAATTATTATAAGTAATAATCTAAAATTACACCTATTTTGATCTGACCTGAATAGCTCAATGGCAACTTCTCAAACTATGAAGCTGAATGATGTGAATTAAATGTTGTTAGAAAGAGTGGCGAGACTATAATTTATGGACGAATCAATCAGATTTACGATAATAGGTCTTAGATTTTGGTGTGAAATTCATTCATCCATTTGACTAAGTAGAGTCTTGGGATTATAGTTGATGTCAGTTTGTGATGAAAATCGTAAATCTAATTCTTAACGCTAACCATCAACTATGAATCATAATCCTTATTCTTCAAACTGCTTTATAACCCTCATTTAGCCCTAGTAAATAGGTAGACACTTTCAAGGTCACCTCAGCATCTCTCGAACGCCGTCCATAAATTATAGTCTTACAGAAAGAGTCAGTTCACTCAAGATTATAGACATGTCTTGCGAACAAATACCAACTAACATGAAACTTATTTTATCTAGGATTTCCTATAGACTACCTCTAACAATCTAGTACCTTGAAATACAATCCTCATTAACTAAGAAACTAAACAAATTTATTCAATATTCGTTAATATTTGTTGTAATATGATTAGTTGGGGATGGAGAAATTCGAACACTTCACTTGTACCTGAATTTAGTTTTGATGATATCGTTCAGAAGAATGATGAAAGCTTCACACGACCAAACCATCCATCATCCACCTGATCTACAAATCTTCTTCATCATGGATGAAAAAAAATAAAAGTCATTGTTAGAAATTTTCTGAATATCTCTATATTTCTGTAAACTAGTTTTGTTCACCATATGTGATATAACTTAGAAACACTTAATAATTTAAGCAAGTATAACCTGACATTTTATTTAAAACATCAATAAAACATAATAATTTGAATAATACAAAAAGATTTTAGTTGCTCCTTAAGTCTTTATAAACATTTCATGATATATTCATTACGTAATCATTTATATATTATCTGGTTATATAGTATACCCTTGTGGGCCAGGGTAATTTTACATTAGTTGCCAAGACAACCAGACACCATCTAAACTTTCACGTGACAACCCAAACAGTTTAGCTCAATCCCGTTCAGCAAGAGAGTCAGACATCGCCCAGGCTTAAATTTTATAATCTGAGCAGTACAGCTCAATCCCACTTCACAGGAGAACCAGACACAGTATAGGCTTTAACGCTACAATCTGAATAGTACAGCTCAATCCTGTGGCGCAACCACACATGTACCAAACGCCCTGGTGAACCATTTGCACTATTCATATACACATTCACGTCACATGTATAGTTATTCCGATCATCATTGAGCTAAAAGTTATTTTGAAATCATCTTTATTCAATTAGTTACTGATTTGCCAGTTAGAAACAAGAGATAAAAAAGGTGGTTTACCTAAAATGAATTTTATTTTTTGTATAAAATAAGTGTTGCTAAGTTTATCAATCTGTAATGGTTGGTGTTATGTCAAACTCATATAGGTTGTTCTGATTTCTGGACAAACTGGTTTATTCATTCATCTCAAGTAACATTATTACCCTATCACTTATTCACTTATCAACCGTATTTCACTAATCACATATTTGTAATTTATTTTTGTCTGACTATAAATAATGATTCACACTTGATTAAGTTGAGTTGGCTCATATACCTTTTCCGATCTGTTACGCTTCCCTCCTTCCTCTTCGTCTACTTTTATTCGTTTCTCTGATCTTTTTTATGGATCAACGAATGTACGAAATATACATATTGAAACATCCATTCTTGTAGGAGAGCAGGGACAGTTCAACGTTTGGTTTATCGAAAAAGTACTTGGAATGACCTTTACCCGAATTTCAATAGCTTTTGTTCAATCAGTTACAAGAAAGCATTGGTTAAAACACATTTTATAGGGTAGAAAGGATATGTACCACCGACAAACTAGAAGAAGAATTGATGAACGTTGAAATATGCCTAAGGGACAACTGGTACTCACAGAAATTTATTGACAAATATAAAAAAACCCTAAAGAAAACAAGACGGAAGTGATTACAGTCAATAAAAAACCAATATCTATAAATCTCAACTTTAAAGATGATGATTTCGCAAACACAATCAGCAGGTGGCTGAACACTGCACTAGACAGAAATTACGCGGCAGCCAAACTTTTAATTCTGTATAAAACAACATGTCCAATAAGTCAATCAAAGGTTGACAGGCACTCCTTTCATGTTACCACCAAGTGTATTTATAAATTTACGTGTAACTGTCAAAACACCTACATTGGCCGCAAAGAAAGTAGAGCATATCTTAGATTTTTTGAGCATGTTCCAAAAAGCCTCAGAACAAGAGAAAGAGCAACTCTAAACATTTCAATTACCAAACATTTCCAAAATACAGGACATCAGGTCGATACCTTGCAATCTTCCAAGGTGATTAGTAAGCAGCCAAACTCCAGTCTTTTGAAGCTGTTGCTATCAGGCGTCAAAAACCCGATTTATGTGTTCAAAAGGGTATGGTTATTAATCTTCCCTTAGCTTTGGTGACAAATATTCCTTCGCTGCATCTTCAACTTTTCCCTTTAACTCTTACTTGCATTCATTACATCATTATATGTTTTTATTTCAACTATCTTTCAAATTAATCTTACTGTGTCAACTGAGCTTTACTCATTTTATTCCTATCAATGTTTACTCATTATGTAATCACTTGTTTCTGGCTGTTCCAACTGTTGTCACAATCAATGTTATAGAATTTCCTTTTACATAAAGCATACATTTACAATATTCAGTCTATTACATTTATTTACACCCTTGCTATACTATACGAATATGTCTTCGATAGAACTTCCAATCAAACCTTTTCATGTAAGTAATTTAAACCAATTTTGTAAGAATGATTTCTAAATATCACTGCTTGATAAAAAGAATTATGTGTATGAAAGAACCTTTATTGTTAATCTATATTTTATATGTTGATGATGATTAGATTCCAGGCATAATATAGTTCGTTAATAAGTCATAATGTATTCTTATTAGTTGAGATCATGAGTTAATTGAAGCTAGACCACCATAGAAAACCTGAAAGCACTGGACGGCCGTCTCGTCCTACTGTGGGACTCCTCAGCACTGCGCATTCACGATCCCGCCTCGCGAGATTCGAACACAGGACCTACCAGTCTCATGCGCGAGCGCTTAACTATTAGTAAAATATCCACAAAACCCTTTCTGATATTAATCAACATATTCTCACTAGTGACGGTTTCCAAGAGGTAATTCCTATAGTTCTAGTGAGAAGCAATGACCAGTGGAGTTCAACCGGGTCTGTTGTGAGATAGTAACTCACTGAACACAATGATGGATATGTTGCACGATTTCGTGGATTAGTTAATGTAAGACATTAACACCGTCGAATGCCGACCGGCTCAGTGGTTTAAAGGTTAAGCGTTCGCGCGCGAGACTGTTAGGTTCTGGGTTGGAATCCCGCAACGTGGGATCATGGATGCTCACTTTCCACAGAAGGACGAAACGGCCATCCTGTGCTTCCACGTTTTCCATGGTGATCTAGCTTCAATGGGCTCATGATCTCAACTATTAAAATTAGTATAATATCCACGAAACCCCTTCTGATCATAATGTATTCATTTGTTTACATTGTGTTTTTTTCGCTACATTTTAGGTAAACTGGAAATTGATTTATTATTTTTTATATTACTAGGATCATTGTTTATAGTAGCAAATCTGTTACTATGTAAGTTTATTTGATCAGATTTTATTATTTAAAAAATCATCAAACAGTTGAATGATTGTTTTATAGCAATAAGATTAATATAATGAGTTTCTTAAATATTATAAAGTAATTTTCAGTGCTCATTGTGATCATGTTATGACCTTCAACCTTTTGATATGTCTACTTACTTAAATCATAACATGATAAGATCCACTAATTGCTAGTTCACTTACACTTATCTAACCAATGAACTTCAGTTTAATATGTAATTAACATCCAGTAATGACTAAAATTCTTAAATTTTGTCAGCCCAACATAGTACCCTCCATCGTGTTTTGTTCTCAATTCAATCTCTTCGACAAGCACTTCACTTCTGGTCGATGTTAAATACTACTGACATCTGTCGAAATCAGTAGCATATCTCTCAGTTGTATGTGTATGTTAAAAAAATCTATCGAGTGAAAAAATAATCTATGAGTCAATTAACTAACTTAAAACTATATGTTTCTTAATCGATGAAGTACTATCAACAATTAAAGGGAAAGCAGATCATCGATTATGGTCCAATGATCTATTGTCATTTCCAGGATATTTGGTGGAGTGAATGTAAAACTCTAGGAATGACAGTGCACTCCTTTAGCTGACGAGTCTCAAATAGGAAGAAACATGGATAATGAATTCTACTGCTAGCTATTATCCAACTCTGCTTAAGAAAATTAAGTAAAGTACATAAGAAAGAAAATATCATTTAAGATGAAGTAATCATTTACATATATGCATCCTAAACACTCTGACAATCTGGTTAATTAATTTACACATAGAAACATTAATTAACTAATCGAATCGATTAACCATTTGTTGATCGACATTGAAGATAGTCTTTGATTCTCCTTGCTAGCCACCATCTATCTCTGCTTTTAATGCTTGTGACTTAGGGCAGTAACATGGTAATGCACACAAGATTTTCATATTGCAAACAAGAGACTAATCAATTACAGTCCTTAATAACAATGGAAAGATACAAGTGAAACAACACCAAGTGAATTTAAACTTCACCCCACTGCACAAGCAGGTAGCTATCAGAATTCAGTAGCTAAATGGATAATGTGATGGCATTTGAAGCGAACGTGATCGGGTCCGAGTCCCGGAGTGAACATCAACTCTTAGGTGCAGGTACATCCAGTTGACAAGTCTCAAATAAAACGAAAGGTACATCGTGGATTTCACTGTTAACCGCTTCCATCTTTCCTTATAATGCTTGTGACTTGATGCTAGATCGAGGCAATCCGTAGAAGTTGCACATATGCCGACAAGAAACTGGTCAACTGAAGTCTTAAACACTAATGGGAAGATTCAAATAAGCAATGCAAAGTGCCTCATTTCTTTCTTTAAATTACCAAGACTTTCAATGGTTAAGATCATGAGTCAGTTGGAGCTAGACCACACGCGAAACCAGTAGGTCCTGGGTTGGAGTCTCACAGAAGGCGAGGTTGTGGATGCGCACTGCTGAGGAGTCCCACAATAGGACGAAATGGCCGTCCAGTGTTTCCAGGTTCTCCATAGTGGTCTAGCTTCAACTGACTCATGATCTTAACCATTGAAATTACTATAATATCCACAAAACCCTTCTGTTATTTTCAAGAGTTGGCCATTTGTATTTAAAACATTAGTTAACTTTAGAAAAAAAAGAAAACTAGTATTTTCATATCACTATGTTCTTTTATTTCGCTTTTTAGTTCGACTTTATCGTTCAAATCTATTACATCATACAGTTATATTATGGTATACATCAATTAGTCTACGCTTTTTAGCTCAACTAATTCAATTAATAGTGGATATAAATTTTGCTAAAACAGGTTATTTCAATTCATTCAATACATCTTTAGGTTAGTTAGAATAAACTTAAATTTTATTTTTTCGTTTTAAAAAAAGTTATCACTAATTTTTTGATTGAGATCATGAACCGATTGATTCTAGACCACCGTTGGAAACCTGGAAACACTGGACGGCCGTTTTGTCTCGCGTGTGAATGCTTAACCTACTGGACTGAATCCCACGAGTGGGATTGTGGATGCCCACTGCTGAGGAGTCCCACAATAGGACGAAGCGGCCGTTCAGTGTTTCCAGGTTTCCAACGGTGGTCTAATATCAAACGGTTGATGATCTCAATCAAAAACTTAATAATCTCCACAACGCCTATACTGATACTTGCTAATTGTTACTATGATAATATTAACACATTTGTTCAACAAATAGATATGCTAAACTGACCAGTTACAATAAACTTTGTAGGTATAGGTTCTGAAGGTGTAGAAAAGATTTATAAGTGAATTATTTTGATGGAGTTTCATTCTATAAGCTACACAATCAAACCATACAATTCAGATAACCAAACTTCAGCAAGTTATACATTCATATATAGTGAGTAATAACTGTTCAATATGGTTAAGCTTTGAGTAAATAATTAGAAATCGACTTTATATTAGACATTTCATTTCAATACAATTGAACGTATGCATTATTTAATTGTAAATTGAATTTCTATTAATTACTTTAAGGGAATTGATGTGTAAATTTTAATTTTTAAACATTTTGTAGCATAAACAGAACATCTTCACCTATAATGAAGGCGAGATATCCGTCTATCAATTAAGGGACGAGTATACTGCGCGAGTTTGTCCTGTTCTAGTTTACGGCTGCGAAACGTAGCCACCAAGAGTAGAAGATACTCATAAGTTACTAATATTCGACCACAGATGCCTTAGAAATATTGCTCGCATCTGCTTGGATCACCGGGTAAGTAATAGTAAGATTAGACGCAATGTATTAAGGGATGATGGTAAATCAGTTGATGACGTTCTGAATCTTCATCGACTGAGATGGTTGGGCCACATAATAGGCATGCTCAACCACCGATTACGAAAACGCGCAGTGCTGACTACTATTAGAAACAGTTGGAAGAAAGTTAGAAGCGGCGAAACCATAGAATGGCATCGGTTTGTAAAGTCACTAACGTCTAGTCTGAACCATGTTGGTGGTAGATGCAGACTAATTGATGGAACTCCGCCTGATTATCGTATCTAATGATTGGAGACTCAGAATCGATCATAATGGCGTAGGTGTATACACTCTTTGTCTTCGTTTAAACTATGAGATTAAAATCGCTTCATATCTTTCTTCCTACCAACTAATTCTTTCTTCCTGTACTACATCCTTATATACAAACTTTCTTTTATATATTATCATCACTGAATTAACTATTTCTATGAATTCGATGTTCATCTTGTTGTGCAAATGAGGTGTGGCAACTTGGACCGATGCATATAAATGTGCCTGGTCCTACGTTGTAGCTGACTAATTTTAAGTAAAATAGATTCCGCTATACATAATACAGTTTCTATATGATTCGGGTAAATGAAATAATACATAACACAGCCAATAATTTGAATACACACTAACTACCTATCAATCTTTAATAACTGAATTATGTTAATACTAAATTACATATTTGACTCGATTACCAATGGTGATCCAAATGAAGATTCACAACTTCATCAACTGATTTACCATCATTCCCTAATACCCTGCGTCTAACCTCACTATTACTTACCCGGTGAACCCAGCAGATTGAGAGATTTATTAGCTGTTAACTGCTATGAAACAAAAAGTAAGCATTTAAGTAGTTAAAATTGTTTCTTTATTTGCCCACAGTTTCCTTTTGTTTGAAGATAATTGTTTTGAGCTGATCTCTTATTTTGCCTTAGAATTTATATTACAGTACTTAACTATACACATCTGATAATTAAACACTGAATTGATTCTGTTATTTCTCTTTTTTCCCCTGTTAATAGCTTATTTATTTTATTCCGCTTCAATTAGTTGTTTCTATGCAAGTCTTGTGGTACTTGGTAGTGGTTTTACTATAGTTTATCAAACTGTACCACATAATCATATGATTGCTTTTTTAATTCTATCCATTTCTTATGCATTGATCAATTTAAGCTGTCAAATATCTATGGGATTAGTAAGTATATATATACATATAGTACACATATTATGTAATATATTCGGTTTTCGTATAACCTCTACTTTTTTTATTATAGTTGAATAATGAGATCCAACTCATATATATTTTGCTTTTTTGATTAAGAACATAAACTGATTGATATTAGACCACCGTAAGAAGCCTGGAAGCATTAGACGGCCATTTCGTCCTATTATGTGACTTCTCAGAAGTGCACATCCACGATCCCCCTCGCGGGACTCGAAGCCAAAACCTTCAGTCTTGTGTGCGAACGCTTAACCTACTGGATCCAATGGTATTATTGTTTGACATCAACATCACATTTCGTCCTAATCACCTAAAAAAAACCTTAACATCAACAATTGGATGACATAAGTTTTTACACTAGATGGCCTACATTTGTTATGTTTTCTTAGTATTATTTCGAAAGAGAATTACTTCAATGGAATAATTCAAGTTACCATAGAAGTGATATAATTCATTATATCTAATTTGTGTTGAATTGATTTGAATGAACAACATACATATAGATATATATATATATGAGTAAAAGGATAGGTCAATTGTGATGATTGAATGCAATATATTTATTTACATAGATATTTACAAATGAAATGTACAATTATCACTTTATAACTGATTAATTATTCAATGATTTCAAAATGAAAATTTAGCGTCAACTATATTGTCATAGTTACATGATATAAATATCCTTTCCTAAACTATAAACCGCTATGGTAACTCAAATGAATAAAAGAAAAACAAACAAAGATTAATTTGCTTTTATAGATTTTGATTTATTACTAAAATATAACAAGAAACTGATATGATTGTGATTGAAAGTAGTTACCATCAAACTATACTTGATTTATGCTTCAATCTAGTTTACACTCGTCAATAAATGATGCTAATAATCTATAAAAAAAAAAGAAATTGATGCTCCCTGTGAGATTCTAACCCATCTAAGATACTATCACTAAGCTATGCATGCAACAATACGTTATAAATTATGTCGAATCACTTCAAATAGTGACCATACTAGAATTTGTTTGATATCTATCTATCTATCAGAACTGACGATTGTACAGACATTCTATTGATCACTGAACAATGAATACTTATCGGTTTGGGGGTTGTGGAGATTGTTAAGTTTTTGATTGAAATCATGAGTCGATTGAAGCTAGACCACCATGGAAAACCTGGAAGCACTGGACGGCCGTTTCGTCCTAGTATGGGACTCCTCATCAGCGTGCATCCACAATCCCGCACCCCATGAGATACGAATCCAGCACCTATCAGTCTCGCGCCAGGCGCTTAACCAACTAAACCACTGAGCCGGCATTCAATGATGTTAATGTCTAACCTCAACCAATCCATTAAATTGAGAGACCATCTTTCATTTTACTCAGGTAGACACTTATTCCCACCCGACACGGATTAGCTCCACTGGTCACAGCTTCTCACCAGAACTTTGAGAATTTTCTCACGAAGCTAGTCACTAGTGAGCACATGGTATTTTACAGTATAGTGGTTGTGGAGATTGTTAAGTTTTTGATTGAAATTATGGGTTCGAATCTCGCGAGGTGCGGGGTCGTGGATGGGCACTGCTGAGGAGTCCCGTACTACGACGAAACGGCCATCCAGTGCTTCTAAGTTTTCCATGATGGTCTAGCTTCAATGGACTCATGATTTCAATAAATAAATACGTAATTTGATTTCAACTAACTTTTCTTCACATTTTTGTCTAATTTTATTTATTTTCTCTCTGGATTACTCTCTTATTCATTGATTATCATAATTATTTTGTAGACACATTACGAAGTTGGTATATTTAGTCGTTATCATTCACAATCGGGTTATGTCTATTTAGGTTTACAATTGTTCAGTTATATTGCCTATCTATTCATTTGTTCATATACTTGTATTAAATGGTCTGGAAAAAGAATTTTCTTTATTCGATTTATGGCAATTAGTTGTATTTGGTAAGATATTATTCTTTAACGTTTTTCTGATTAGCGTTTTTTAGTGAGTTAGTTTTCTACGGGATAAAGGTCGCTAACCCCCATGCCCAACTCTCCTCCTTTATATCCGGGGACTTGGGACAGGTAGTAGCTCCAGGTGAACTCCAAGCGGAGTTATATTATTCTCTAATTTACAAAATGTAAAATTAGCTCTGATATCCACTGTCTTGATGTACAATTGAGGAGAAAAAAAATGCTTCCATCTATAATTATATATAGGAATAATTTACAAAAACATGAAATAACCAATGTAACAGCTAATAAAAATTAAGTCATTTTGACAGTGACAATCAATCGTCTAAACAGGGATTGAGAATACAATAGAAGAAAACTGTTCCAATTAAACAAACGTTCAATAAATGTTTCAGTTATATTGATTTGTGATTTCAATGAAATTCAACAATCTCCACAATCATCATATTGATAATTATTATTTGCTCATTAGTGACTAACATTGAGAGGAAATTTTTGGAGTTCTAGTGAGAATTTTATGAGCAGTAGAGCTATATTATATTGGGTATGTGGAAGGTATTCATTGAAGACAATGGAAAATGGCCACGCAATTTCATGGATTGAGTGGAGTATTCGCGCGAGGTACCGAATGGTCTGGGTACCCGTTCCGACTTTAAGGTCGGGAACGTGCACTGCTAAGGAGTCCCACAATTGGGTAAAACCGGACACAGAATGAGACTTTACGGACATCGCAGTAATTTTAGTACTTGAATTCATGAGTCTATGTAAGTTGGACCACCATTGAAAACTTAGAAGCATTGGACGGCTGTTTCGTCCTAGCATAGGACTCCTCAGCAGTTCACATAAACGATCCCGCATGCGGGACTGTAAAGTTTTCTAGAAATTATTCATTAAATGTGTGATGTGTATTTGATAGGATTGTTAAACAGTCTCATCAGTGTCATGATACTTAACTAATAAATTAACGAAGAGTCTCATACCAGGTCAAATCAAACAAATTGACTACTCATTCTAAAATCTCCTTAATTGATGAGGCCAAAGTATGTAACCCTCTTAACTCATAAGACAAACTTGTAACAGTTGGAAGCTGCGATTAAATCATTTAAACTCAGACACTCAAGTACAACTATTCAATCAAAAACCAGATAATAATCAAAGATATTTTGACATAAATAGAGATTGTGAACAGATGAAAGTGTCAGCTTATTAAATAGAATGTAGATACCCTCGATCCCTGGCAAATCATACCTCATACTGTCTGAACGCTTCTGTTATGTTTGACAATGTTATAATTTCGAAATCCTTAACTGGCTGGTGTCTGATACTAAGATCTCAAATATGGCGACGACGGGAATGGGATACAGGATCTCGTTCTAACACTGAAAGATATTCCTAGAGAATGCCGACATATTATTAATCCAAAAAGCGACCCGAAGATGATGGTATGTGTAAATATTAATGTTTAAAAACATATGGTTAGTGATGTAAATCACAACTTTCACTTGATTCAAATGTCTAAAATTATGATTCTTAAAGATTCCCTCGCTAAAATCATATGTCTGCTGTTCCTAATCCTAACGTAAGATGTTCACCAGTTGCTGAAACTGTAATACTTTGCATTTCTTCCATTTTCGTTCACTTAATAATCACAAATGTGCGAAATGTAGGACTCAGTAACTGGAATACGATGAGCGTTTGATGCATTTGAAAAAATTTCAATACAAAAGTTCAATAATAAAATAACTTCATCAATAGTGAAGACTAATTAGTCTACTAGGTTGGAGAAAGTAGAAATAATCGATTGTTGAACTGATCCATATTCTGAAGGGAAAACTTCTTGATTGAAGTTCACAAGGTGAACATAAATTGTGTTAAGAGACTTTCGGCGGAAAAATTCAAAATTAATGATACTTGAACAAATATATTCATTTGCTATCTTCTTGAAAATATCAAGTTTTGTAATCACTATTTCATAATTATCATTTCTACTGTACGGAACTGAAACTTTCAAAACTACCACAACCATCATCAAAAAAGTACAAGTATTAATAAACAATTGTCTATGCATGATACTCAATGTTCGTTGGTCAGATACCATCAGCAACAGCCTACTGTGGGAGACAACCAACCAGTTTCCAGTTAAAGAAGAAATCAAGAAAAGACATGATATAATCACACTGATATAATCATCAAACTGCATCACGAGACAAGCGCCTACTTAGAATCTGGAAAGGGAACGGAATACGGGAAAACCAAAGAACACACTTCATTGAGAATTGAAAGCAGACACTAAAAGGATCAATAACAACTTGAAAGGATAGCCTAGGATAGAGTGTGATGGAGAATATTAGTGAGCAGCCTATGTTCCATCACGAGAGGTAACAGGCGTAAGTAATGAAGTAATCATTTCTTGAAATGAAATCGATTTTCAGAGAGAAAAAATTACTTGACACTATTAGTGATGTGATCATTTCTACACTTCAGATTCTCTTTTCTCTAAAATATTAATAGAAATCACTGTATAGTCGCTTAACAGATTGAAGTATCCAGAATAATTTAAATTACTTATAATGGAAATTTGTTTTGCATAAATTAGGTTTTGGACTGTACCTTTATGGATTATACTAAGTATGAATTATATTTATACTTGGTATATGGAAACATTAATTCGTCTTATAGATGAATTAATTCATTTTGCTGGATTTATCGTTATGATGGTAAGAAGATTCTTTGAAGTTTTTCGTTTTATTTGTTCGAGTGTTTTGTTTTCTTATTATTATTTCATACAAATTCATAAATTTCAGTGTAATTAATGTAGAGATTGATTATGAATACAGTGATATTGAGTGCTGTTAGATTTATGAGGGCGATTATCACTTCCCTTTTTCCCACACGGTGTAAGGGTTCTTCTAGAGGTACCTGAGAGCGTGACCCCAGTGCCTAAGAGACAACTGCTTGACGTCAATCACACACGACTTATTTTGTGAGTAATTTTCGCGTCAGCTCCGTACTTGTTGAGATTTTACAACTGCAGATAGAAATCCGTGGGATAAGGCGAGGTGTTTTTTTTAAGGTCGACCTTTTTTACGTCCACCTTTCCTTTGTTGGGAAGGCAGCATCGTTGATGTGCTAGTTGTCTGAAGAAAACATTTTACTGCCGTCACACCTCTGTACAGTCAGCAGTACGACTTTGGGGTTGCTGCTTTTAGACTTACCGCTCTTGAACCGACCTATTTGGGATGACAGGACTTTGAAGAATGATTGTTTCAGCCAGTATAACTCGACTGGTTCATTACGATAGGTGAGCCCGACCACTACGTCAATGTAGCAGCAATTATCGGGGTGTAATTACTTATAACATATAAAGTAGCATACAGGATATTTAGGATAAAATCATTTATGAAAAAAAGAAGATACAGTTCTTTTTGATAACTGATCATTCACCAATAACTATAAATAACTTCATGATTCAAGCAGTCGACTATAGGCGAGATTATAATTTATGAACGAACCGACCAGGTATAAGATAACAAATCATGAATTTTGACGCGAAACTCATTCATCCATTTGGCTAAATAGCGTTTTGGCATTTCAACTGATGTCAGTTCATGATGAAAACCCTAAATCTAATTTCTAACCCTAACCATCAACTCTGTATATCGTAATTCTAATTCCTCACATTGGTTTATAACCCTCATTTGATCCTAGCTATTAGGTGAAGACTCTCAAGGTCACTTTAGTGTTGCTCAAAGGTCGTCCATAAATTATAGTGTCACTCGACGATGATGCAACCAATGCTTAACTGTAACTGGTTTGCTTTAGTGATCCATAGATAAACTTCTTAATGAATATTAAAGGGTAAAAATCTACGGAATTTCCAGCAAAGTTAAATTTTGATAATGAGTTATTTAAAACAGACTTAAGACAATAAGTGATCACATCAAATGTGACACAATCTTTGTCAAACACTATGCGTACCAATGGGAAATGACCGGTCTTATGCAAGTTAGATTTCGATGTTAGGTGATTGAAGTTAGTCGACAGGAAACAATCCTTAACTTACTCTGTCAAAGAAGTTCACCTTCGGTTTTGAGGGTAATGAATCGATAGAATTCAACCAGGATTGTGGAGTAAACATTACACGACACTGGTCACTTAACACACAGTGATCAATCAATGTAAATCGGATTTCAAATATCTTACATTACTGTTTCTTAAATGTTAAATGATTTCATACAGTTTACTTGTTTCATATTCTGAAAAATAATTCTTTTACAGGTTTTCTTAAGACCAGATAAAACAAATCTAATATTTCCATATCATACTAGTGCAATTTCAACAATCATATCTAAAAAGAAAGATGATAATGATAATTGGGAAACAAAACTAGTTACTGAAACTGTTAGCAGCACATCGACAACAACAACAACAACAACAACAAAATCACCGCAACTATCTATTATTCCTATGAAGAAGAATGTATCACAAGCAGATAACAGCAAATCAGTCAATAAGAAAGTTTCACCACCTCAACGACCGAATCCACCGAGATTATTCAACTTAACCGGGAAACCAGGTGATTTACCAGCTCCAGGATCTGTTCTAACTAGTGGTTTATCGGAATTGAGTAAAACACCAATGAATTCACCAAAACGTCCACAAACTACACCAAATTTAAACAGTGGTGTAAACAGTCCACGTTTGCAAACAATCGATAAAGCTGGTTCAACACATTAAAACATCATGGGATATATGTTAATAAACCATAGTTATTTACGGCTCGCCTGTGTGTAGTGGAATGATGAATTGATCAGATAAACGATAATTTCATTAGCTGTTATTAGTACCATTTTAATAAATTCAATTAATGTTTTATTATACTTTTTCGACTGTAGTATTAATTAATTTAAGATTTTAAAATTCTTGATGATTTTCAATGAAACCATGAACTGATCTAAGTTAGACTACTACTACTAGATTGATAGAATTTAGACATTAAAACAGTTGGAAACCAACTCAGTGGTGTAGAGGTTAGACGTTCGCGTATGAGATCAAAGTCCCTGGGTTCAAATCCCGCGTGAAAGGTCTTGAATGAGCACTGCTGGAGAGTTACATACTAGGACGGTACAGGTTTCCAGTGCTGCTAGGTTTTTAACGGTGGTCTAAATTATATCGGTTAATGATTTCAATGAAACTCAACTATCTCCACAAACCTTTATGAGCAATTCTAAATTATTGTTTATGATATTACCTTGTCTTTGGTACGGTTAATTTGACCTCGTTCGGTGCTATGGTAAAATCTCGAATAAATGGACCGATATGCGAACGCTCACTGACTACGTGAAAGTTCTTCTATCTGAACCCCATTAAAAAGACGAAGAAAAAGATAGTCAATTTGTCCTCTGTATATATGACTATAAAACTTCCCATGATTAAATACATGAATTACTGGGGCATAACAAATATTTAAAAGATTACAATATATGCATTTAGGGTAGATAATCTGAGTAATAGGCATATAGTTACTTCGCAACAAGTTCAGAAAAGAAAACAATACCACAACAGCTGAGTCAAACGGAAGTTTCATATTTTATGACCGCTGACCAATATCACGTGAAAAGTAACTAATCAGAATCCCGACTCCGATTTCGTCTATTTAGTATCAATTATTTACTCTATGACTGAGTGACTATGAGTTAGTCGACCAATTACATATCTGACCAACACTATTAACTTTAAGTTGACACCTAGGTTCCTATTGGTCCACAATTCTCTAACATCTCTCTCTGCTCTGCCAGCCTATACCATATTTTATTTCAAACAGACGTAGTTTATATACAGACATAACCGACCAAATTATATCATAAAATAGAAAATAACAATTATACAAGAACAAGCCAAAAATGGTTGTGAGTAGGGGAAACTGTAAATTATAGACTGGCAACAAAATAGAAACAGTTTAACGGTCAACCGGAAGCTTATGATAAGTTGAATATATAGACAAGGTAATCTAGTTACTTAATAATTATACAATAAAAATATACGTAACAATAATCATCCATATCGTAGTTCTGTATGTTGCCGTTCCCTAAACCTTCGTCCTCATATGACATAAAGCTTGTAATTAGAAGAATAAAAACATCACACAAATTGAGTATCATTAAATAGACATTAAGTGAATATGAATGCTGATGTTTTGAATTATAACACTGAAAGTTTTTCATTCTCTTAATGATATTGTTCTAAACGTTTAGTCTCTATGGTGTACAAGATGATAGTCGAGGAGTAGGGACAGTCAACTCTCCCTCTTCAAATGCTCTCACATGGTCATGCGTATATAGCCACTGTCAGAGAAGTCCTACTCACTACCTTCTCGAACCGCGTGTATTGTTTAAGAAATTGAGAGGACGAAAAGCGAATGTTCGGAGCTTTAACTGGATTGGTGGACACGGAGAGTCCACATAGAGAAGTTGGAAAACCCTCATCCCAAACGAATGGTGCACATGGGCTCCAGTATCTTGAAGGAACAAATGGCATACAAACCAATTGTTGGATACCAACTTACATGAGACTGCATCTCCTGACATTGCTCCACTGCCTTATGGATTAGACCTTTGGGTCAAAGGCTCTAAGTGTGACTCCCGAAGAAAACCATCTGCATCGGTTAGGGCACCCAGTCAGTATCACAGCCCACACACAAATCAAGTGACTTGTGTAGTGCATATGTATTTGGTGCCCCTTCGTATCAATATTTATGTGTTCAAATAAATAAATAAAGTGTGTTACGGAATATCCTCAAAGTTATCCCTATGCCTCGTACATTGATATCCTTGATAACCATTAATACTATAATTTCCAATGATGTACAATGTCCAGAAGGTAAAACGAAATTGTTGTAACAGTTTATTTCAGTAAAGCATCAACTGATATTTAAACAATAAAGAGAAATATATATGTAGGCTGTCAAATGTGCTCAATCATGCATGTTCATACAAGCAGGGAAATATATATGTTTTAACGATATAGGAACATTATTAGGCAGTTGAATAATAGCTTCAATAGTAAAATATAAGATGTGCATTTCGTCTTATTTAGGATTCATCAGTTGTCAACCACTATCCAACTCTTCCTAGCATACTTGTCACTTAATGACAATATCAAAGTAAATTGCACAAGATATAAGTTATATCATCAAATGAGATTAATCAATAGCAGTCCTTAACATGAACAACGGGAAGATTTAAGCACTTTTACAAATCAATTCATATTTGAATTAGTTCCCTTGAAGGGAAGAATTTATGGAAATGTGATAATTGCTCCAATCAATCCGAATAATACTGAACATAAATAATTCGTAAAATAGTCAGTGATTAAAACAACACTGACCCTATTCACATCCATTAGTAGCAGAGAACAAATGACTGAAGATAAGATAACACAATTCACCAAGTACGAATTTATATTACTCAGTTTTAATTCACACAATTTATGTGTAATGCTACACTAGCTATCTGTACCTAAGTAGACGCAGCGTATTAAGGAATGATAGTGAATCAGTTGATGAGGTTGTGAATCTTCATCGACTGAGATGGTTGGACCACGTGTTACGTGTGCCTGAACACCGATTACCACGACGTGCAATGCTAACCACTGTTGGGGATGGTTGGAAGAAAGTTAGGAGTGGCCAGACCAAAACGTGGCATCAGTCTGTAAAGTCACTAACTTCTGGTCTGAGCCATGTTGGTGGTAGATGCAGAATATTTGATTGGAGTCCACACGAATAACATAACCAATGGTTGGAGACTCTGGATGACATGGCTTAGAATCGATCACAATGGCGTAGGTGTATACACTCTTTGTATTCCCTTAAACTAAGAGATTAAAATCGCTTCATATCTTTCTTCCTACGAACTAATTCGCCCCCAAATGCCCTAGTATGGCCGAGAGTGGGGAGAGTCCGCTCTCCCTCTCCAAATGCTCTCACATGGCCACGCGTATATAGCCTCTGACAGGGAAGTCCTACTCACTGCCTTCTCGTGGCGGGGGTGTTGTTTACGAAAATGAGAGGACGAAAACCGAATGTCCGACGCTTTAACCAAATTCCAAACCAATAGTGCACATGGGCGCCAGTATCCTGAGGGAACAAATGGCGTATGAACCAATTGTTGGTCACCGGCTTCCATGGGATTGCATCTCCTTACGATGTTCCACTACCTTGTGGATCAGAGCTTTAGGTCAAAGGCTCGGGGTGTGGCCCCCTAAGATAACCACCTGCTTCGGTCTGGGCACCCGGGCAGTATCACAGCCCACACACACAAATATGGTGTGGCGCATATGCATTTGGTGCCCTCTTGTACCAATATTTATGTGTTGAAATAATAATAATCCTGTACTATATCCTTATGCGCAATCTTTTTTATATATTATCACCATTGAATTAACTACTTCTATGAATCCGGTGTTCATCTTGATGTGCTAATGTGGTATGACAACTTGAACTGATGCAAATATGTGCCTGGTCCTATGTTCGAGCTAACTGAGGCTGAAGTGGGGGTTCGAACTTGTGACCTAACACATTTGACAGATAAACGACTCAACAATAAATTCACTTCTTCTTCTTCCTCTTCAGAAAGAAAGAAAGATCACAAATGATTTGTTTTTATAATTAGAAATTTGAATTTGTCCCCCCTTAAAAAGAAAGAATACGGAAATGAATAAGTTAAAACAAACAAGTCAAGTTATTTGTTCAATGATCAAGTTGAATAGAACAAAGATAGATGGATAGATATGTACGATTATTGACATGGATTTTATAAAAAAACTAAAAGAAACACAAATACAAATACAAAGATCCTCTATATGATGATGATGATGAAAGAACTCAACGAGTGTATCTTACATTAACACTATTCAACTTGTTTTTTTATGAAAGGAACATTGAAACGTTTATCTATACAAAACAAAATAGAATTTAGAGTTATGTATCAAAATGTCTTATTATGGGAATGTACAAAGTAGTAAACAAGAACTTTGTAAGGATAAAAATATCATCATTGAATTAGTTCCTGACTAATGACAGTTTATAGATACAATGAAATGTGAGTATATTAAATATTCACTTACTTACTTACTTACATACATACATACAACGGTTACCCCTCGTGGAAGAGTATAGACCGTCAGCCAACAACATTCTCCATCGAGTATAAATATTCACATATTATTATTATTATTTAATCGATATTTTTCTTTATTACAATAATCAATATAAATCAATTGTTTCTTATATTCATAATTGATTCTAAAGGATATTGATCAGAGAGAATTTCATTTGTTTTAATAAATGCTTGTTTAATATATGATACAATATTATCAGAATGTACTGATCGTGCAGCATTTGCTTGAGAGAATGGTTCTAGGTTGGTGATTATTTTATTTTTTTGGAGGGAGGGAGGGGTGAAAGAAAAAAAACGGTAGTAATAAAATCTAGAAATTTACTTACTAAAAAAACATGAATTACTTTTAATAGTTGAGATCATGAGTCAATTGAAGCTAGACCATTATAGAAAACCTGGAAGCACTGGACGGCTGTTTCGCCCTAGTGTGGGACTCTTCAATAGTGTGCAACCACGATCCTGCCTCGCGAGATTCGAATCCAGGTCCTATCAGTCTTGTGCGCGATCGCTTACCCTATGGACCACTGAGCTGGCTGGCATCCGACGGTGTTAATGTCTAACTTCAATTAATTCACGAAGTTAGGCGACAGTCTACCATTGTCTTCAGTGAGTTGCTATCTCACAACAGACCTGGTTAAATCCCACTGGTCATGGATTTTCACTAGAACCCCAGGAAATACCTCTTGAAGCATATGATGATTATAATCAGAGAGGGGTTTTGCGGATATTATAGTAAATTTGAGAGTTTAGATCATGAGGGAGGATTGTGGATGCGCACTGCTGAGGAGTCCCACAGTAGGACGAAACGGTCGTCCAGTGCTTCCGAGTTTTCGATTGTGGTCTAACATTGATCAGTTCATAATTTCAATGAAATAAGGGGATAATTGATCCACCAATGGTTAATTTAATCAACAGATACAAGGAAAAAGAATACTAATCATTAATAAGCAGTCTAATATGGGATTTTCGCACAAACTACTTCATCAGTTATTATTTATCCAGTTGACTGTCTACAAGCCATACAGTACAACACTTATTCAAGTCAAAATGACACTAACAGTTGGATGATATGGGTTACTGTCTTTATAAAACGGAAAAAAGATTTCGTTTGCCTCATAATCATCAGTATAAACAATTAACGCTTTTAATAAAGTTTTAGGGTAACTACTCATTTATCAGGTATATATTAATGTGGTCGAGTTCGAATCTGCCTGTTTACATGTGATAGCTGATGACAATAACCGGTAAACTCAAATTGAATTATATAGCGAGCATTTCGGATGTAAGACTTAATATAGTTAAAAAATCAAGTAGTTTAATGGTCACTGTATTATTGATGAAATAAATCATTAGTTTCTCGAATAACTCGGTAATCGGACTAAATAATACAACTGCTCTTTTAACGAACAATCTAATCAAAGGGCCCAAATCTGGTCAGCTCGAAGCTATGATAATTTGTAGCTAAAAGCAACTTGAATAAAAACATTCGTTAAGTTTTTAAAATAAGTTAGGTGAGATATACGTTTTTTGTTTCAGTCAGTCGGTCAGCTACAACGTAGAACCAGGCACATTTATATACATCGGTTCAAGTTGCCACACCTCATTAGCACAACAAGATGAATACCAAATTCATAGAAATAGTTAATTCAGTGGTAGTAATGTATAAAAGAAACATTGTGTATAAGCATATAGTACAGGAAGAAAGAATTAGTTCGTAGAAATAAAGGTATAAAGCAACTTTAATCTCACGATTTAAGAGAAGACAAAGTGCGTATATACCTACGTCATTGTGATCGATCCTAAGCCATGTCATTCAGAGTTTTCAACCTTTGGTTACGATAGTCATATGGACCCCAAACCAAGTAGTCTACATCTACCAATATGCTTTTGTTATTATTTAGTCATGAGATGAATTAAATTCAATCAAAATGAATAATACACATAGTATGGATCATATAGAAGAATCATTTACCTTCAATGAAAATTTTACAATTTCGTACAATATAACCTTGTTCATAAGGTGGTAAATGTTTCATAGCTATATGTTTCATTAATGGTGTTTTATGACGAATTGTAATAGCCCATTTATTAAAATCAAATTGATTTGTATAATAATAAATAAATCCAGTAAATAATTCAGCTAAACTATTAGAATTATTTGATTGTAATTCATTCCATGGAAGTTCAATATTCATATCTAATTCATACGGTTCCATGGTGTAATTAAATAATTTCTATGAAGAAAAGAAAAAACAAACAGAAAAGGAAATTATAATAAATGATTACGGAAGACTAAATAAGAATAACTAGGATGATTCAGAATCAATAGCCCCAAATGCCCTGGTACGGCTGAGAGTGGAGAGAGTCCACTCTCCCTCTCCAAATGCTCTCACATGGCCACGCGTATATAGCCTCTGACAGGGAAGTCCTACTCATTGCCTTCTCGTGGCGGGAGTGTTGTTTACGAAAATGAGAGGACAAAAACCGAATGTCCAAACCAATAGTGCACATGGGCGCCAGTATCCTGAGGGAACAAATGGCGTATAAACCAATTGTTGGTCACCGGCTTCCATGGGATTGCATCTCCTTACGATGCTCCACTGCCTTGTGGATCAGACCTTCAGGTCGAAGACCCCGGTTGTGGCTCCCTAATTAAACCACCTGCTTCGGTTTGGGCACCCGGGCAGTATCACAGCCCTCACACATATCGAATGAGATTTGTGTGGCGCATATGTATTTGGTGCCCCTTTGTACTAACATCTATGTGTTCAAATAAATAATACGATTTAACATGACCATGTCTTATTTACTTCGAACCAAGCTACTTAGAATAAATGAATTGTGATTAGCTATAGAATCTAGGATGAGTTTCGTCTTAAGTAAGTAGGACTCATCAGTTAGACAGACCTGAATTCCATTGTCGATGATCACATCGACACTAAAACTCAGTGTATCATTTGCGTCAAACACCTCACTTATTATCTAATGAGTTATTAGGTTCAAATAGCCATTAACGTGTTCAATGGATATAATATTTACATTATTAGTAGTAGTAAGTGTTTAAATTATCCAGTTGTTGACTGAATTTCGATCGATTTTTCTGGTATTCGATTCAAGTTGTTTATAAAAGGATAGAATCATTGATCGCTGATCAGGGCAACTGAAATAAAAATACACTTAAGAAAAAGACAAGTGTCAGTTAATTGTAAATGTGTCGAGTATATATCCCAGGTTAATGATGAATATATGGATTTTGAATAGCCTAATTAATGATCGATTGGACGTGAGCAAGTTGAATAGTTTCAACAGATGTTTTAAAGCTTTACTGGTGATGGTATTCAACTTAATGCTCAGATTAATAATATAGCAATAATGAAATTACAAAGAAGAGATAGTCCAGAATTTTTCCGACATAATCATATTCTCATTCCCGTTTCTACTGTTATAACTAGGAAACTAGCTCCGGCGATACTGTTGTAACTGGGTAGCCAACTACTATATCTGAGAAGTTGTCGCTGTTATGCACGCATCGACTCTGGCCACTCCTCAGTCTTATTGCTTTTACTTGACAATCGAGAATTTCTGCAATTCCTACGACACAAAGTGAGAACACAAAAGTCTAGTACAATGAAGGTTGAATTCACCATCCAAAAATATTTTTCTTTACACAAGTCCTAAAATCACATCTTCTTTAGACTAAAACATGATCGTTCATATAACTAATTTCACACAATTAATAGTATCACATACAGGTGAATACATACAGTTACTATAACAACACACATGAAATATAGTTCACCTGCATTAATGCAATGAATGGAATTATCACAATAAACGAGAATTCATATAGAACAAAGTTTATACTGAATTGATACCAGGAAATATTGACCTAAATAACGTCATTTCAATGGAATTTTGTTATCTGAATTGAATGGTTTGGTCATGGAGTTTTCATTGTTCTCCTGAACGACCTCGATGTTGAACCACATGTGGAGAAGTTCGAACACTTCACTTCTACCTAAAATTTGTGTTGATGATGTCGTACAGAAACATAATGAAAGCTTCATGAGCAAACCATCCAGCTCAGAGAACAAAACTCCATCAACATCATCCATTTGAGCTACAAATCTTCCTCATTATCTCAACGTCATCTCACTGTCATATTGCCATGTCACATCAGTAAGACGACATAAAATGAACAAGACGAATAACAAAGAAGTTGAGATGAAAATTACTGCAGTTGTAATGATGATGATGATGATGAAGACCGAGTACTGAAAAGATGGTTCGAAAAAAAAAACAGAATGAAAAGAATACTGAAACTCTGGGTCAAAGATAATACAATGGATAAATGGATTGACGTCATATTGTGACCAATTTTGATGGATATCTGACGATTTCTCTTTAACCACTAATAGTAGTTACCATATGGTCTCCACAACTATGTAGTGTGGAACTATTAAGGTTTTAGTTAATACAGTCAATAAAATCATAGATCAAAACCCTATTTTGATATGGTTGCCCGCCCCTTAGCTTTTTCCTAACTGACGTCTGCAGTAATAATACCACTAGAAGTATGTATTTTTTTTAGTCCGATGACACAAGATCGAGAACATACATATACAAACACATACTGGAAACTTTTCTTGCAAATTAGGTAGAATTGGTGGGATGCAAGCGGTTTGAAGATAATGAATAAGCATTAGAAGTAAACAATAGGTGGATAGACGACCACGTTGAGCATCATGAATATCCAAACATTGAGCCCAATGTTTAATGAAAATTCCCAATGGTCTAACACGCCAATCAACTAAATTTTTTTAAAGATAACAGAAACAAAGAAAATAGATTAGCCGATTAATGATTATTAGTATTAAGATTATCGCATATTTTAACAGAGGTGAAAAAGGAAATTCAGTGATCCACAGTAAAGTCACAACACGAAGCACTCACCATTATCAATTATGTTTTAGTATGGCCTTTCATTTTAAAGCCGATTACATCAAACAGTAATAGTATCGACGGGCGACTCCTGTATCTGACTCTAATTAAATAGTTTGTTGATTGTTATCGAAATATACATGCCGCGAACCCTCGTATATAATCATCGACTTAAATCGCGTTAGAGAATAAAGGAATATAAATAAGTCAAATACGAGAATGATATTTGAGTATGTATATTTCGTACACTCGTTGATCCAGACAGATGAATAAAGAAACGAAGTGAAGGAAGCAAATAGAAGAGAGCGAAGCAAAGCGAGACGAAATGACGCTCGGTGGAGAAGGCGAGTGAGCTAACCCTATTTAATTAAGCATCATTCAATATTTATATTCAGAAAAAAAAATAGATTACAGACACATAATGAATAGGGTAAGCAATTAAAACACGTACGATCTTATAAAAAGTCAGGATTGATAAGCGAATAATTGACGAGGTCAAAATGTGGCTTGAAATGAATGTATAAATTGATGTATCCAGAAGCTAGAATAGCCTATGTGGACTTGACATAGAATCAGCCAGTACAATGTTTTGTGGGCGATGGAGTTTACGAACTTGGCATATCTAAATTATTTCAATCGTTGCAGACTTATAAGCTATTAGATTGGGACAAATAATTGGGAGAGATGAGACTTTTATAGCTATTCAACATAGAATGATTATACCTTTATAATGTAATAACCCTTATTGTAAGAATCCAAATGACCCAATAACTGTTGTGAATTCAATAATCAGCTTTATATCGCTTGTCGTATAGTTATGCACACATGATCTCGTATTTGTGATGCGTTGTGGTCATGTAATTCATGTATATAGACCTTTGAGTTATGAGGAAAAGAAGGGTGAATACGATAATTAAAAGTTTATCTACTTCCTATGCTATTCCTCTGAATAACTACTGCGTTTAGAAAGAGTTTTTTGAATCGACAAGCATCAAAATTTCCCAATCCTTAAGTTACTGATTAGGAGACCGTTGTAATACTAGATAAGTTAAAGTAAATAACAGCAAAAAAAGTTGTGCCACTAATACAGAATATGTACAAATAAAACTATTCAATTACCAATGGATTACACATTTTGCAGTAGTTATACAGGCTTTCATTGTAATCATTTACACTATATGACCTGGTATTGTAATCACTAATACACAGAGACAGACCTGCAAGCCTATTTGCCCTCGAGCTTATTACAACCTACTGTCCAACCAGAAAACGAGGTCAGCAAAGCAGATATCCATCTCTAGTCACTAGCTGACTCGATAATCAAGTAACCCAAACAAGCCGGAAAATGCAAGATATTATTGTATCCTCAAAGTTTTAATCACAAACCGACCTAAGTTAGACAACTACTGAAATCCAGGAAGCACTGAATAGCTGTTTCATTCAAGTACGGAACTCCTCCCTTCCTCTCCAAATGCTCCTATGTGTCCACGCGTATATAGCCTCACTGACCTCTGGTGCTGCAGGTGTTGCTTACGAAACTGAGAAGACGAAAAGAGAATGTCCGGTTGGATTTTAAACCGGGTTGTTGGGTACGGAGCATTTGCACAGAGGGAAATTGCAGAACCCTGATTCCAAACAAATAGTGAACATGGGCTCCAGCATCCTAAAGGGAAAAAATGGTTTATGAACTCATTCATGGTCACCAGCTGCCACAAGACTACATTCTCTAATTTTGATCGACTGTTTAGTGAACTAGACCTCTGGTTCAAAGACTCAGAGAGTGGTGCTCTGTAAGAGAACCACCTGCTTCGGTTTGGTTACCCGGGTAGTATATCCAACTCAAATGTAAATTCATTGATTTGTGTGGTGTATGTATATTTTTAGTGCCTCGTTGTACCAATAGTTTGAAATCATTTTTTGGTTAACGTTTTTTTGGCAAGTTAGTTTTCTACGGGATCAGAGTCAACCTACTATGGGAAAGAGAACAAACCAGATTCCAGCGGAAGAAGAAATCATGAAGAAGCTCTGGAAGTGGATAGAACATACATGGAGGAAAGCCCTTACTTGGAATCCTCAAGACCAAAGGAGAATAGGAAGATCAAAGAACACATTATGCCGAGAAATGGAGACAGATATGAGAAGAATGAACAACAATTGGATAGAACTAGAAATGAAAGGCCCAAGATAGAGTGGTTAGAGAATGCTAGTTGGCGGCCTACGCTCCATTCGGAGTAACAGGCCTAAGTAAGTAAGTGAGTAAGTAAGTAAGTAAGTAAGTAAGTAAGTAAGTAAAAACTTGTTACACCAATGTTTATGTGTTTAACTAAACAAAAAAAAGTAGAAATATCAACATTGAAATTTTACTCACTTTTTGCATACATAGCTAATAAATATGTATTATATAATCCATTTACATTATTTACATTTAAATCACAATCAATACCGGTATATCTATCACGAAATTTGATAATTGGAACTTTAGCACGAATTAAGGTGAAATGATAAAGGAAACCTACACAAATATAGAATGATGATAAAAAAGAAAAAAAAGAAAAAATATATTAGAGGAACAAAGTTGACAAGAAATCAAACGTACATGGGAGGGGGCATTAGAAACATTACCCTGTTTCAGTTATCAGAAAGTCAATTTTCAATTACAAGGAAACTATACCAATAGTCTAGAAAAAGAAATAATAATAATAATGGAATCGATCAATCAGAATGTAGTTATTTGTAAGCAATGATGGATAGTGGCTAACAGTGGAATCCAGGACGCGCGTTTCATCCTATTTGGGACACGTCAGCTGGATGTACCTGCATCTCAGAGAGTTGATGCTCACTCGGGGACTCGAACCCAGTACCATTCGCTTCAAACGCCATCGCGTTATCCACTCAGCTACTGAGCTTACAAATAGCTTGTGAAATAAGGTAACATCGAGGCATACGCATAGTATGCACATATGCCAATAACAGACTAATCAATTGCAGTCTTAAACCTCAATGGGAAGACACAAGCCAAACAATACTAAGTGAATTCAGAATGTAGTTAGTTAGCAAGTGTTTAATTTAGGTGGGATTATTTTTTAAACGGTTTGTTATGATTAACCTACTTATCTGATGCATTTTTTAGCGAGTTAGGAAGAAGCGCTGGAAGTGGATAGGACACACATTGAGGAAAGCACCAAACTGCGTCACAAGGCAAGTCATCACTTGGAATCCTCAAGACCAAATGAAAAGAGAGTGACCAAAGAACACATTACGCTGAGGAATGAAGACACACATGAAAAGAATGAACAAAAATTGGATAGAACTAGAAAGGAAGGCCCAGAACAAAGTGGGTTGAAGAATACTGGTCGGCAGTCTATGCTCCATTGGGAGTAACGGGCGTAAGTAAAGTGAGTACTTATCTGATATTAGTAGTTTGATAAAAGTCCTCATTCCGGTTAATTTTGGTGATAATATGATTGTGGAACATCCATAGTATGTAAGACTATTGAAAAAAAGAGTCATCTTATGTAAGCTGGTGTTAAGAAAATGGTATGTAGAGAAGATATAGAACTCGGAGATATGGTCACCTTAAGAGTATTAGGGTTGAGAGTTTTAAAAAGTTAAGAAAGTCAAGTTCGTGATGGTTTAGGTAAGAGATTCAAGGTGAATTAAAATAGAGAGTCGCTTTACTTTACTTACGCCTGTTACCCCTCGTGGAGGAGTATAGGCCGCCCACCTGCGTTCTCCATTCAACTCTGTTCTGGACAATCCTTTTCAGTTCCTATTCTTCCTTTTCATGTCTGCTTCCAATTCTCGATGCAGTATGTTCTTTGGCCTTCCTCTTTTCCGGTTCCCTTCAGGATTCCAATTGGGCGCTTGCCTAATAATGCAGTTTGGTGATTTCCTAACTACTTCCAACGTCTTTTCCTAATTTCCTCTTCAACTGGGAGCTGAATTGTCCTCTCCCACAATAAGATGTGGTTGATGATATCAGGCCAAAGGATATTGAGTATCTTGAGTAGACAAGTGTTTATAAATACTTGTACCTTCTTGATGATGGTGGTTTTCTTAGGGGGCCACACCCCAAGCCTTTGACCTAAAGGTCTAACTCACAAGGCAGTGGAGCATCGTGAGGAAATCCAGTCCCATGGTAGCCGGTGGCCAACGATTGGTTCATACGCCATTTGTTCCCTCAGGATACTGGTGCCCATGTGCACCATTGGTTTGGGATCCGATTAAAGCGCCGGACATTCGCTTTTCGTCCTCTCATTTTCGTAAACAACACCCCCGCCACGAGAAGGCAATGAGTAGGACTTCCCTGTCAGAGGCTATATACGCGTGGCCATGTGAGAGCATTTCGAGAGGGAGGGCGAACCCACCCCACTCCCGGCCATACCAGGGCATTTCGTAGAAATGATGGTATAAAGCAACTTTAATCTCACGGTTCAAGGGAAGACAAAGAGTGTATACACTTACGCCATTATGATCGATTCTGAGCCACGTCATCAAGGGTATCCAACCATTGGTTACAATAGTCACGCGGACACTAACCAAGTAGTCTGCATCTACCAACATGGCTCAAACCAAAAGTTAGTGACTTCAAGGACTGATGCTACATTATCGTTTGGACACCCCTATCTTTTTTCCAACCATCCCTAACACTAGTCAGCATTGCGCATCGTGGTAATCGGTGTTCAGGCATACGTAGCATGTGGCCCAACCACCGTAGTCGATGAAGATTCACAACCTCATCAGCTGTTTTATCATCATTCCCTAATACCCTGTGCATCTGACCTCACTATTACTTACCCGGTGATCCCAGATGATCCGAGCAATATCTTTTACACGGTGTTGTAGTGGCTTTTAGTAGTAGCAGTAGTAGTAATAGTAATGGCAATATAATTAAAACTTACGACATTTTCTTAATGATTGTAAAAGTCGACTTAATATAAACGTTGCTTCACTTTTCTGATGTAAATCGCGTGATGTTACAAGTAAACACATATCCATATCACTTTGATTCGAACCGAAACCATTTATTGAAGAGCCAACAATATACAGGCCAGCATCTATTTTTTTAAAAACACACACAGAGAAGGAAGAAAGTGTACTGAATTAATATGAAATAATTTTTCACGTTCTTGGAAAATTACCAGTCAAAGTAGATAACTCAAGAACTATGTGCATCGGTCCAAGTTACCATACCGCACTAGCACAAGATGAAAACCGGATTCATAGTAGTTAATTCAGTGGTGGAAAAGTATAAAAAAAGATTGTGTATAAGGATATAGTACAGGAAGAAAGAATTAATTGGTAGAAAGAAAGATATGAAGCGATTCTAATCTCACCGTTTAAGGGAAGATAGAGAGTGTACACACCTACACCGTTGTGATCGATTCTGTCACCCAGAATCCCCAACCATTACTTATGATAGTCATATGGATCCCAACCAAGTAGTCTACATCTATTACCAACACGGCTCAAACCAGAAGTTAGTGACTTCAAGCACTGATGCCACGTTTTGGTTTGGCCGCCCCTAACTTTCTTCCAATCATCCCCAACACCGGTTAGCATTGCGCGTCGTGGTAATCGGTGTTCAGGCATACGTAACACGTGGCCCAACCATCTCAGTTGATGAAGATTTACAACCTCACCAACTGATTTACCATCATACCCTAATACCCTGCGTCTAACCTCACTATTACTTATCCGGTGATCCCAGCAGATGCGAGCAATATTTCTAAGGCATCTGTGGTCAAATACTAGTAGCTTACGAATATCTCCTCTTATTGACCACGTTTCGCAGCCTTAAAGTAGAACAGAACGAACGGCCGAGCAGTATATTCGTCCTTTTATTGATAGACGGATATTTCACCTTCGCCATAAGTGACGTAAGTTGGCAAAGGCCAAACGAGCTTTTCGAATCCGCGTAGAGATTTCGTCAGACACCAACCCATTAGGGCTGATCAGACTTCCAAGATAAGTGGGGTTGTCAACTCGTTCGACTACTTCACTCCCCTAACAGCTGACTAGTGATATTATTACTATCTTTAAGTATTTTCTAAATCCAGTTACCATTAATGATAATATAAAAAAGATATATGAAAGACTGGAATTAAATCAACATTTAATTTTTTGGATTACCTATCAATGCAGTTAGACATTTTTGTGTGATGTAAAAATGTTTCGAATGCTCTCTTAAAAACGTGAGGCAATAAAAACTCAAAATTCTAGACATCAATACAAAAGTCTTCTACAAAGGTCAGGGCTTAAAACAAAAAATACTAAAACGATTTCTATGGATTAACTTTACTGGTAAATGAACTTTTCGTTTGAGGTAGTCGGCAGAAAGCTGTGGGTCAACATTTCATTGCATTGAAGAAACACATATGGCTTATATACTAGGTACAGATTCGTTTAGTTGGAGTTGAGTTATATTCTATATATATATATATAAAAGGCTAATAATAATACCGTTTTCCAAACCAGAGATTGCGTGGCTTCAGTCTATGAATTAGTGGCCGAAATCTTGATTCTTTAGTCTCTGAAAAACTGTTATTCACACTAGTAAAGAGAATCCTCAGCCGATGTTCCTCCTGGGATTCCAAACCGTGAATTAGGTATATTTTAAATACATTTAACAATTAAAGCACTAATTTCGTTAGTAACTGATAACTTTTTATTCCAGAGTCCAGCACAAAGATATCTTTAACAGTGATAATATAAAAATTTCCCGCTTATCATGTCAGTTATTTACCAAGCACATGTACGTGCAATTGGTTAAGAGGTTAGCGACACTGACAGCCTCCCCGTACGGAACATGATGGAATGAAGTTGAAATCACTAGACTAATGGTTAAAAGTCAAGTGAATTAATTACGGAACCGGTGCCTCATTGTATATAGAAAGAGCTGTAGAGAAACTAGCTTTTCGAAGTTCAACCATTAAGTCTCTGTTTTGAACCCAACCTTGTATACTTCAATATTATTGTTAGCTATTACAATTATAGCGTGGCTTATACTCAAGCATCCGGTGAATAAATTAGTTTAAATTAAGCCTAAGTTCTTGTGAATTAGGCTACATATAATAATTATGGATAAGAAAGGTACTCTTTTAAAATGGTTTTACTTACTTTCGAACACTCCTGATACAACCATATGTAAAGCACTAAGTAGACGAACTTTCCTTTCATATTTTAAAGGACTTTGTCTTGTGCTACTATATAATTCCCAAATTTTTACTGACAAGTTTTCCATATACAATGAAGAGGACAATGTGGAACTAGTAGGAATAAATGATAGACTGGTTATAAATGGCTTTGTATTTGGTTGAAATGATGCAACAGACAGAGGAGTTCCATCAGGTACACAATTTCCGTGATTGATTATTTTCGATTCATTACTACAAACTGGTATATTTGATATGGGTAAGTTCACTGATTTATTAATTTGAGTTCTACTAATTTTATTTTTCTTGAACATTACTAATCTGTAACAAACAACAGAAAAGTGAATGTTTAATACTGTAAGAAATTATGTTTGGATATAGACAAGATCACTCTAAATTATCACCATACACTCATGCTATCATCAACAAACTACCTTTAAGTATGTTATTAAGAGAAGCATGCAGTAGCAATTATCTCGGCAAGACTCTAATTTATGGACTAGCCAATCAGAAGCGCCTTAGAGATTTCAAGGTTACGGCGCCAACTTCAACGCCTAATGGGTTCACAAAGAATTTTGTACAAAAAGTGATAATTGAGCGACCATAACAAACAAAATAGCGGAACTATAATTTGTTAGTGGATCAATCAGGTATAAGATAATAGATCTCGGATTTTGACGCGAAAGCCTTTTATCCATTTGGTTAGGCCCGAGCTCCCAATTTCAGGGAAAATTTGTCCCATTTTGGGGGAATTTTGGGGAAGCCGCCATATTAGACTTTGGGGAAATGGCGCAATAACCGCAAAATTTCTTCCAAGTTGAGAACTTGGGTTGGAGAGCGTACGGACTCCTACATAAGCTTGGTTATGTGCATCGTTTCGTTATCCACAAGTAGCATTTTGTGTACTCGACAGCCGAAGTACACATAAACAATATTGGAACTATGTAGTCGAGGCTTAAAGACTTTTTGAGACTTTCATCTATAAAAGATTGGGACGTTAGATCCAGTTAGTGTGTGCGCGGTAACTATCGAAACACTTGAAATTAAACTACTTACTAAAGTAAAAACAGAGTCATCAATAAATGGTTTATATATGACCCTCGAGCAACGCTAGAATGACCTTGCGATGTCCGTCGACTTAACAGAGCTAAATTAGGGTTATATATAAGTGTGAGGAATTAGGCTTAGGATTTACAGTTGAATTTTGGGGTTATTAATTAAATTATATATTTTCATCACGAAATGACATCATTTGTAGTACCAAAATGGTATTTAGACAGACGAATGAGTGAAGGTCGCGCCAAAATCCGAGATCTTCTATCTTAGATGTAATTGGTCCGTCCGTAAATTACTGTCATGCCATGAAGCTGATCATCCTGATTTCGAAGCTTAGGTGAATAAGTTGGATGGTCTCGAAGTTTGGACTAGGGAACGAGTTCTAGAAAGATTGCGCTCATGCACATACAATACGGCAACATATACCAATATACTATCAACGGTTCATCACTTCCATGCTTGCAGGAACGTAAAAAATTTGAGGCAACGGTATGTCATGACTTTAAAACAACTGTACACTTCAACTCAACAGCCGCCGAATGTTCTCGAGCGCTGTGGTCACTTCGACGCGCATTAAAATGCCTTGACGAGGAGACGTTTCGTATTTTGTACTTCGCCTACGTAGTGCTACACCCATAGTACTATATGAAAGCACTCGGTCCATGTATGCAGACACTCGAGAGTGTTAACTGTATGGCAGTAAATTCGGCGAAGGGTCTTTCCTTATGATGAGCACTTAAAACGTCATAATTGTCTAGTTTGTTTACTGTATGACGAGCAACTTTTGATTACTCGCAAGAAACTTTTTGATAGCACATGTACTCATCTCATATATTATTGACCTGTTGTTTTTTAAATAGCATTTGCTTTAGAAAGATTAGTGAAGGGTCATTCCAAACTCTTTTATGATGAGCACATGGAACGTCTGAACCTTTTTCTCTCAGCTTAAACTGCGAGGTGACCTTATTCTGGCATTCAGTTTGTTTAATAACTACATAGGTGTTAATGTGTCCTATCCTTCTGCTCTCTAGAGAACTAATCATCTCAGAGGACATGGTAAGTATATTCAAAAACAGCCAAATAGTAAACTCAGAGTGGGATTCCCTTTCTCTTATCAAGTGGTCTGTGAAAGGAACGCCTTACCCGAACATGTCACAGTCACATCAGTGACGAGGAACTGACCATGTAGGTTGATCGAAATGTCATTGAGCCCTAGGTCAACCATTCTGCAGTTGGGTGCCTGGATATCGAACAGTTCATCGCTCCCCTTCAAGGTCAAGGAAAACCTATGAGCATCAATTAATCTTATGCCATGGGCTGACCCATGTGGTGGTGGTCACACTTTCCCTTGTACTTAATCAAACTAATATATTCCCGTAACAACCTCCTTTGTGTTATGCGGTCTTTAAAGCAGCAATAGTACTTTAGTACAACAAAGGTGTAAACCACGTTAGGTGTTGACCGTGAGGTGTGACTTCGGAGTTAGCTGTTGGGCATACCATTCCTGTCTAACTCAAGTAGGCCCCCAAGCATTCAACATAGATCATCAATATTATTAGGCTACAACTAATTTTAAACACACTTTACGTAGTTTCGAATTTCGGTGTAGTCCTCCTTAATTTCATGGTATTTTGGGGGCTTTTCCCCAAGTCGTGTTAAAATCGGTCCATTTCACACGACTCTGGAGAGGGTTTTACGATAAAACCCAGTACTTTATGAATGTAGATGATTTTATTCAAATTCAATGGAACTTAAGAGCTTTTTATTGGCGATATTTTTCAGTCTTTTGTAGCATAACCACAATCAACGATATTGTCTGATTATACGATAACACTAATACTTACATATTCCGTAGCCAATGTTTCGTCATTGTTTCAACGTTTTAAATATTCGGGTCAATGAAGTATCTGTTCAACGACACTTTAAAGCCTTCCATTATGTAGTTTAGTCTTCTTAGTTCCTCAATTTTTGATTGTCTTTTCACTCCACCCTAACTACAGGGAACTGTTTTTTCAGATAAGGTACCGAATTCGGTGGGCTGCCATCACTAATTGACAAACTTGTAGCATAATACATCCGAACAACTTAACCAACGTTTTAGTTACACAGTCCGCCAGAATTGTTCTGCGTAGTTACCACAATCTACAAACTAATTTTTTGGACACTGGAGTTTTTTTACCATGTTGGACTAAAACTGAATCTTCTGAGGATTTCAGGAATTCGGCTACGTGATATCAACTTCGGAAATGTCGCTATGATAGCGTGTCGGTAACTAAAAGTTCTGAACAACAGATGTGTTCTATATTAGGTCGTCCTGTAGCTACGTATTTCAGTGAAGTATTCCTGGTTGGAATCTATGGTGATGTAATGAAACCACTTGATCTTAACAAAATATCTGCAGCTGTTAAGAAATTTTAATAATTGCCCTTGTTTTCCGAAAGAACATCAGCCTCGTGATTTTTGAAGTAACTCGGCTTAAGCCATGAGGCGTCATAACTCTTCTAAATGAAGACCTCCTAACTGCCAGGACAGAGTTTAAACAGTTTGAATTATTTTTTGTGAGAAACGTTTTTTAACCAGTTAGTTTTTTACGAGATGGGGTTGCTAACCTTATGCCCGACTTTCCTCCTTTATCCAGGCTAGGGACCAGCAGTAGCCCAAGAGAGGCTCCAGGTGGGGTTGGTTGTGCACTTTTGGAACTAGCCAACACGCCCCTGACAGATGGCGGAGGCTCAGGAACAAAATTCCGAAGACGGTACTGAATTCCATTGCCTTCCTAACAATCATATCACCTTCCTCCATCATACCAAAGACACTTCCACCCAGCTTTCTCTACAGCTTACATAAGAAGCTCATCCAACGTTATAAAGCACATGTATACAAACAGCACAAAGTCTTTGACAATCGCATTCTCGTTGAAAACACCTGAAGAAGTACGTACCATTGAAGCTGCACTGGAAGAATAAAACTTTCGTAGGTTACAATAGTTCTTTATAATATTGAGGGTGACCAAAGTTGTTCGAGATTATTAGATTATTATTTTTTGAGGTACACAAAAGCCTGTTCATCTCAAGTTTTGACGCCTGAACTGGCCATCATTTATACGTTAACAAGTAGCCAACGCTATGCAATTAATAGCACTCTCTCTGGTTTTTCAATTACTATCACTTATTGTGTCGTACACTAAATTTAATAAAGGTCAATGAGAACGCTCGTGAACGTGGGACAACAATGAACTTGTTAAACGCCCTTGCTTGTTATAAATCGACTAATAACCGAGGTTGAAATAAAATACGATCAGAATTCACGAAAAAACATAGTTCGCTTTCGTGTATCAAATTTTCAGACAAAAGCGACCAACATTTGTCGATTTTTGCACTAATTTACTTTGTACCTACGACGGTAAACACTCAAACTAGATGTCGTGGGAGTGTATGCTCTTTGGATGATAATGGTACCTTAAAAAAATTGAGATCGTTAATTCATTTGTTTAATGCAATCAAGTTGAAGTGTGTCCCAAACATCGATAAATCGGAGCAAACAAAAACAACATATCCACGATAACATTGATGATGAACAGCATTCAAACCTTCAGGGATGCTGATGGCAGTATAGATGCGTTTCGGAATTTGGTACCAAATTTATTAAGGAGCATGAAAAATGTCCTGCTAACGTGCACTAACATCCAACCGAAGCTTATCATCAGTATGATTTATTACCATTTGGGAATAAAAACCAATCTACTAAGATATTTCGAACTTTGATTGAACACATTTACCTGAAATCCCCCGCAGGTAAACATTATTATAGACGGACTTTCAACTGTTATGGCCTATACTAGGCTGCATCATTGCCCCTAGGTTTATTGATGTGTTCATGATAGGTGTCAGTGAGGGAAGTACGAAGCCGGTCGGATTTATGAAGATATCTACTAACACCATTTCCAAAATAAAAGCAATTAGCGATTAGGGGCTGCATAGTGTTTGGTTCAGAAAATATATATTTATTAAAGTAGTTGACGCCATCTATCACGCACCCGCTCGTTCAGATATCAAATACACAGCTAATCACAATGGAGACGCTCGGTGAAATAGGTGTATTGTATTGGGTAGTCACCTAAACGAAAGGGTGGCATTTCCTAGTGGTGAACACAGACTGTAAGCTGATAACAATTTAATTTGATAGATTCAAACGGTTCAAGATAAGGACTTTCTATTTTTGCAACACTTCCATTTAATATGAATTAATCGTTCCATTCGGATCCCATTCACGTGGCAAAGTTAGGTGTGATGGGAAAATTAATCAGTCTGTGGCTGAACTTCTCTCACCACAGGATTTGAATCATGAATAGAACTATCGTCACAGTGCGAAGTTCTCAACCAACCAAAGGGTTTAACAAATTCAACTACTTCATGAGAGATACATCAGGACTGGAGGTCGTTGAGGCCTAGGGAGACTTCAGATCGAGGGCCTGAGAATGTTTCATCTACCTATCACTTTCTGGATCCGCACGACTCAAAGGACTGAACGTGCCAAATCATGGCAAATAAAACTCATGAGAACTGGGGTATGAATATCATGAATTTTGATGAGCACCTGAATGGAACTTATTTAATTTCTCGTTAATCAAACAACCGGCTGAAAACCCAGACTTTTAGAAAGCCATTAAGATGACAGGACTGAAATTAACTCTTAAATAGACCTCATATTGATTAAGTAATGAGCTTAAGACGTTAGTTTTTAAGTTGACCAATGGAATTTAAGTGTAATGAACGTCGAATTTGGCGAATACAAGAAGTATTCTACTTTTTTATGATCACATTACTGAAAACACCTAGGCTCATTAGTTACAGAAAACATGGTGGGGAAAAATAAATTGAGGATATGACCAAAGGCCATCTTATAATTCCCCATTCTGATTAAGTGCAAAAGGTACTGGATATTTAAATATTGTCAGTCGCCTGGACCACAGTAAACGTATTCTCCCACGTGTTATTCCGTATGTATTTCACATTGTATATGTTTTATCCATTCTTCTGACCATAAAATATAAAAAACCTACTTTGCTCCGTTCATCGATGCTTATCACTTTTCACTAAATCGTATCTATGAACCACACTCATCCTCAGCACTACTCGTCCTCGATGTTTTATTTCTCATTGTTGTTGAGAAGGTTAGTAGAGAGAATCTGTGCGATGTTAATGAGGTTCCATATTACGTCACTGCCATCATTCAGAGTCGGAGAGGCTACCCAATCATAAGCTGGATCACCCAAGGTCGATTTGGGATCATATGGACAGATGTAACTTGGCTACGTATACAAAGCACTGAGTAGCTCACTTTGGAATTCAAAAATGGTGCATGATGAGTAAGTACTTAGAGAGCGAACACATAGGCTGGGCATATTTTACAACCCAGAGTTTGTCCAGCCCACTCTTCCAGCAAAAATGACCCAGCTCCCAATTCAAACAGTTTTAAGGTGAGTGAGAACGATACATCTCATCGACGAAACATTTAAACAATGTACAAAGGAAATCAAAATCAACATAAAAAACAATTTGTTTTCACTTAAAGTAATCGTAGTTGTAGGGCGAAATCACAACAACCATCATAACGACAAAGCTTGTGACCAGATAGGGTCTATCCTAACCTTTCTATAATAGCGACCTCCAGATAGGCGTCAAATTTGCTATGAGCAGTGCAGCCTAGTAGATAAACTATTTTTCTAAAACCATGTCTCGACATTAAAAAAACGGATAAATAGACTGATGGTTTTCGGCCGAGATCCCAGATTCCAAGACAATTATTGGTTTCTGTTGGACTATGAGCGTCACAGTAACATAACACAACACTCTTCACATCGTCCAAGTCTGTTAACGTCTGTTTTTGTATTTGGATGTCGTTTAAATCTGCTGGATTCATTAAATCATCAGTAATTAGAGGGTTTCAACTGGCTGCCATGATATAAATGAGATAAGGTATTCAAAATTCCGATAACACTGCTAGTTTACTAAAGTTGAATTGGATGAGGACGATGAAAAGATAACTGTGTGGGAACTAAAAATTATTTAAACAGGCTTATGTCCATGAGCCAAGTAAAAAAGTATTCTAAAGAAGGTTAGAGTTGAGACAATGTCAATATCAGGAAAAGTACATTTACCTGTAGTGGCATTGGACCGTAACCGCACAATCCTCAAAGCTGAGCAGGAGACAACTGGAAAAACGGATATCCAACTTTTAACGCCTAGAAAAGATCAACGATGTAGAAGGCGGGAACAATGGATTGGACGAATTCGAATTGATTGTATGGCATAGCTCGGCCTTGCAGGCGTGGTCTTATGTACCATTTTTTTTATCCACATCGAATGTACTGTTCTATCTCTGAGTGTGTTCTTCACCATACTTTGATGATTGTTACTATACAATGAGTCAAGGTAGAAAATGATGTGACTTCCACGAAAGATCTTACAGATTACGCAGTTACATCATAACAAATGTACAATTTTAGGATTAGGTCTATTATAAGAGCAGTGCTAATATTTAAGTAGACCATAATTTGACATACCTATAACCAGTTTTCTACTCGACATACTCCATTTTCATCAACAAAACACCATCAACAACAGCCTACTATCACAGATAACAAACCAGCTTCCAGCTCAGGAGAAAATTAGAAAACGCTGGTGGTGGGTAGGACATGCGTTGCTGAAATCAACAAACTGCATTACGAAGTAAGACCTAGACTGGAACCCTTTAAACAAAAGGGAAATAGGCATACCGAAGGACTCAGAGCTCTGAGAATTGTGGACGGAAATAAAAAGAGTTTATAGTTCTCGGTTATGACCGGAAAGGAGAGCCCAAAAGAGAGTTGGTTGAAGTTTACCATTCTGTGCCTCATACTCCAGGTAGTTTAATAGGGGTAAGTGGTATCAATAAGCTTTAGTCAGTAGTCTTACACTACTATATTTGGGCAGGTATGGTGTGATCGCTAATTTTGCGTAACCTTACCTCAAAGTTCTACTGTAGCAGTCTAAGTTATGTGGTTAAGAACTGGCCCAAATCCTATTAGGACTAACGTTAAAGCTCGAATACTTATATACCCCCCTACTTTTTTAATCGTTATGATTCCCATCATGTATGTCAAGTTAAGAGAGGTTTGTGTTTATATTAAAACCACGCGCTTCACTGGTTACGCACATCAGGTAAAGTCTACAAAAATTACTTTGGGATCGTTTGAATTCCTATGCTGTAAACACAGACCTAGCACCGCCAACTGATGATCTTCTAGACTGGGCTACTCTAACTCAGTAGGCGGATCATTCATATATGTAAGGATCCCTTAAAAGCGTGCAGAATTTCCCTATAGAGATAATAAATTTACGATAGTGATGAAATACATATAGCTACTGCATTATGAGCTAAGACGAGCTGTCTGTTCATCAATCTGCATGGAGTTCACTAACCTTCAGCATTTCCACCGATTATCAAACATCTTGACCAGTCAATAGTAAAATCGTGCACTCAGGCTGGTAGATCATTTAGTCCGGGTTTCGGTTTCTCTTACAGAAAGTCAAAAATAGTGGGAATAGCATTGAAACACGATTTTCGGAATTCAGCAATATCACAATCCATGTAGCACTTGAAAAATTAAATAGTTCTGTGAAGCTTAAATAACAAGTAAGGGATAAAATATCAGAAATAATGTCAGGGGAAAAGATGTTATCTAGAAAACTCATGAAGTCAATACCGCTATAACAAAGTAAGACTGATAATCATCTTTTCGAATGCACAAATATGGTTTTATTCATCTTTTGGCAAACGCTTCAGCGAAATACAACACGCTCGAAGTTATTATTATTATTACCGATATCGCACAAATGACAATCAGGCACGCTACAAGAAAATTACCGACCTTTGAGTTTTCGTACATGTGACATGAACTCTGAGATATGGGAACTAACCCCTACCATATTCTTCATGTGAACGTATTTTTGCGCATACACGTTAACTGATAAGGTTTAGGTATAACAAATAGTATGGTGAAATAAATGATAGTAGTGTGGTTTCAATGTAAGCGCGTGAGATGAATTTGTTAGAAAATTGAATAATAGGACTGCCACATAAAGCACTAATAATATGTGCTTGTTTGCGTGTTCAGTAGGTTCCAAAAATTTATCCCACAGTTACAAAATGAAATCGATAGATATGAGGTTGCTGCAATTGTGAAGTGCTTAGTTACAATTGAATCAGCATCTAAAATTTAAGCATAAGCACATTATAAACCTAGTTATATCACAAGGACTGGTGAAAGAGAGCAAAATCATGTGGAGGAAGGAAGTGTAAAAATTCAACTGCGTTCAACAAATCATTAATCGAAGTGTCGCATGAAGACATAAACGTTCTATATTAGGCATTCACAACTGTACAACTTAAGTGAAGTTATGAGACGCATAAATGACGATAAACATTGTTATAAAAATTCTTTTAACCATACTATATTTACGAGACAAAACGATTCAGGTAGTGAATCCTTGTTTCAGATGTGAAGCTGATATACTAGAACGACTTTAATAGCCGGGGATCGAAATGGTAAAAGTTCTCAGTGCACCACTTTATGGCGATAGGTTAAAGTACCTTAACATATTTAAATTAACTTGCATCAGGTTGCCTGGTGACTTAATACTGGCTTGCTGCGTACTGTACGATGATTTTGGTATTCATATATTCCGTTTTTTCCTTCTATTTAAGATTAAGCGTCAGTTCAAAAACCGAGATTATATAGTTTACGTCAGGAGATTCATTCTTCGTATATCAGAACGCTCAATATCAGCACATGACGATGCATTTACAGCGAGATTCGATCTTCATAGTACTACAATTTGTGATGACCACTTGACGTCCTAACCTTATTATTGGAGTATATATATCTTTTTAATATGGCTTTCCATATAAGTTGATTGAATAGATTCATAATCCTTGAAACACGAAGTACTGTAGTTTCCTTGTTGCAGTTTTTTAAACAAACTAGTTTTGTGACCTTGTTCACTTCCAAATAAGCGTTTATTTCGTATGTGATGGATGATTTGTATCCAAAGCTCTCTACTTATGAGTTTGACTATACAACTGATATCAACAAGAAGATGCGTGTCCCAGTAAAACTTTCATACGATTCCGATAATTCAGCAACACTCAGTGAAGGTCATGATGTTTCTTTTCGCAACTATCCAGTTGCAGATTTAAGTGCGAAACATAATTATACTTACTTTACAGTTTTAGATGCCAAACGCTCAACAGAGTACGCCCTAGGATATAGTCCTGATTTACTGAAGAACAGTGACATTCGCTCGAAATTAGTTTGCAAGTAAGTTTCATAAAGCTATACATCTGCATCGTGATTCTACTTATTACCAATCAGGTTCATTCGTAATGCAAAATCTAGTGTATTCACTAAGCCAATACAAAATAATTCCACTTAGACTGTCTTTCTGAGGCTTCACCTCTGAAATGTTTGTTCTTCACTCATCGTAGCTCTGGTTAACACTGCTTATTTTTCAGAGTACTGTGTTACCCGTGAAAATCCTAGTAAGATGACATAGTCTAAATAAATTAGTTATCCACAAAAAGTCTGATCTTTCGTTTGACCAATGCAATTCTGTCCCACGTGGTCACTTTGTTAAAATAGACGTCTGAAGTCAAGTGAACTGGATACAAATTTTATTGTTTATCGTTCAAACACAACGACTATTGAGCGTAGTAGGTATTCTGTTAACCTAGCACATGAACGTTCAAGTCATTGCTGAGATTGTGTAAACAACAAAACCGGTCACTTTGTGTTTTCAAGTATGCACTTATCTTCCACTGCTTAGTTAAATTCAACATTTAATTGAAGCTTGCCCCGTATACCGTTTTTCAGGTGTACGGTGGTATTCAAGCGTCAAAAAGCTACAAGAACTTGTGCAATTTATCGGTAGCCTTCATCTCTAACGGTGTTCTACAATTAACTTATGAATTTTTGAATTTCTCAAGAATGTAAGGTAGTATCCATCTCTAATGTCCACGTAAACCCCGTAAAATAATTGGCCTTTCAAGATTTTTTTCGTCCATTATGTCTTAGTACCAATGCTCGTTTATTTTCGGGCTATCGAGTCAGTAGTTCCATTGTTGAACCCAGAGTATTAAGTAGGTATTGTAAATCGATAAACGAGGTCAATCTTTATCGATTTGGATGTTTGCAAAATGTGTTACTTAACCCCATCCACCGAATATTTTGATAGGCGATGATGACTAGTGTAGAGGTATTCTGGAAGAAAACTTGAGGTAGCCGAACTAAGACAGCATCAGTTCATTGCGACACCGGTTGTTGAACTGAACCATATAGTTAAGTGTCAGTCGCAACGTAGAACCTAGTACGTATGTATATAAATCGGTTCAAGTTGCTGTACTATATATATAGCACAGAGACATAAAACTGTTGCTCTAATCCTCAGAATATTAGAAGTACCAATATCAGTAGTAATAGAAAAGAATAGACATCGAAAATACGATTCAGGAAAATACAAGAAATTTAGAAGTCTAGAATTCGAGGGAAGGCAAAAAAATTAATGCACTTGAGGCATTGCAAACAATCTTGATTCACCTATTTACATGGCTCAGTCCACTTGTTGATAACTTCACGAAGTGTTCCCATGTCTTGGTTTGGCTGCCCCTAGCTTTCTTTCAGCCTACTCGTACATCGAAAAACATGCCCTTCGAGGTAGACGGTGGTTGAGCACATGTAACACATCTCCTAACCACCTCAGTTGATGAGGATTTACTACCTCATCAGTCAATTTCCCATCCTAAGCTAGCACTGTATTCCTAATCCAGACATTGCTTACTCGGCGGTCCCAAAATATACGAGCAATGCTCGATGACACCTGCGATCATAAATAAATGTAGACTGTCTAGTTTAGGTCCACATAAATATCGTAAACAGTGGTTGGAGACTTTGTTTTACATGACTCAACATTTTTAATAATAACATGGGTGCGCGTATTCTTTGACTTCCATTAGATCCCAGGTTTCTGAATTCCTTATGATTTTTTTATTTGCTTTATACTTGCTTGAATCGTATCTTCGATGCCTAATCTTTATTACCATCAATATTTTTATTACCTCTATCACTCTGGGATTTGTTTCGAGAATTTCATATTGTTGTGTTATTGGAATGTGGCAACTTAAACTGATGTGCACATGTGCCAGATCCTACATTGCATATGATTAACTGGCCAGTGTGTGTATAACTTTACAGCAATGTTTTATCGATTATATTTGCTGCGCATGCTCTCAACCTTTTCGCATTTTCGAACTGAACTTTGATGTAGAACAAGTACATAAATGTTAGAATAGCATCAAGTGTTTATCTTAGTTACATACTCACATAATTATAGCTCATAGTTGCGTTATCGTAGTTACGTTATTTTTAGATGAATATAAATATTTCATGTACTGATCCTATGGAACAATCCTTAAATATATCATATTTTGTTTAATCCTGTTCTAGTGCCCAAGCTCAAGCTTCTTCTCAGTCGTCAGATGGTTCAGCTAAGGCTAATGCTTCCGCTGGAGTATTCTGTGAAACTTCTAGTCATCGAGCACAAGAACGCCTTCGTGTATCAAGATCTTCCTCCACTGGTAATAACGAACACGTATCTGTTGATCATCGTCTTATAAGACTTGAAAAACGGATATCCCATTTGGAATTTCAACAAGCTCTCATGAAAGGGGGATTAACAGTGTATATATTATACCGCATCATAAGATGGATTATAAAAAATTCATGATGAACTTGTTATAATGACCATCATCCTAATGTATTTACTAACAATCATATTTTCTTAACAAGTCTAATGTAAAGTTGATGATTACCTTCCTATCTGTTTTTAATTCAAACAGTCTAGATTACATGCAGTGCCGTCGCATCTGCCAGCACAGTAATGAATCATTGTAGGATTTTCTTTCAGTTATCTTCTTGATTTTAAAGAGAAAAGTCCACTATCTTCCACAAATATTCTATACATACATCATCAGAGTGCATTTAATGTGTATCACTCATTTTAAAATATATAAGTATTATTCCTGTTTTTAAAACTTTTGATATGTAGTTTAATTTCTGTTCTGTTTTTTTTTATCATTCATTTTCGACAGACAGTATTGTTTTGTTCGGTATTGTTCATCATATAAACTTCATGCCAAGCTCCTGTTTTAAACTATTGATAGACACAAAAATAGACGCTTCACTTAATAATAGTATTAAAGAACCATATATATTGCCAGCTGATCGATCCTGTTTTTGGTCTGTCGATAGACTTGTTATAAATTAACTGTCATACAACTCAGCTCAATGACTAATTACAAATGTATGCACTAGTTTTTAGGTCAAACTTCTTAGTTTGATAGCTAGTGATACTGCTCAACTGCTCAATCAGGGGCAGATGAAGTAAGGTTTTGAATCAGTGATGACTGTATGGTTGGGAATTATGTATTTTTCAACACTAAATCACAGCCAACTTATCAGTTATACCATTGAGTTTTAGACTTTTTAAGTGACATCAGCATTTTTCTCATTATGAGCTACTCTCGAATTCTGATTCAAGTATCCGTATATGTATTTGTATTTTTTTCTTGCCTATGAATACTTTTTTAGTTTTTCCAAAATAAAGGAAAATATATGTACTTGTGGATAGTCTGAACCATTAAGAAATGTTTCCATAGATCTGGTTTCAGCCAGTCTAAAAATGCCTTGCATTTGTTCATATTGTGGCTGTAATATTTATATTATCTATCTCACTCTCTTTCATCCTGATGACTACTTCATTGTAATATCAATAAATTGCTTCCCAATCATAGTTACCATCTTCAACGATTATACTGGTATAGTATCACAATAATAGATTTAATTAGTATATCCTATTGCTGTATACAATCCCATCATTTGTAATGAGATCTCTTAATACTATGAACTTGGTTCTCTATATTTGGTTTCAAAACACTAGTTTTAAATAGATATAAATTTTTTGCTCTTCACTAAAATCTTTAAATTATTTGAATCATCTGGTGAGACTAATTCTTCCTCGGTGTGGGCAACCGGGAAGCGATAACCGCCCTCATACCTCTAACAGCACTCGAGACCACTGTATTCGCTGGTGAGACTAATTTATGGACAATCTTTGAACGACACTAATGTGACCTTGAGAGTGCCCACATGATAACTAGGACCAACTGAGGGTTATAAATCAGTGTAAGGAATTCGAATTACGATTAACAATTGATGGTTAGGAGTTAGGAATTAGATTTAAGGTTTTCTCATCACGAACTGACATCAATGATGATGCCGAAACTCTATTTAACCAAATAGATGGGTGAATTTCACACCAAAATTTGAAACTTGTTATCTTATAATACCTGATTGATTTGTCCATAAATGATAGTCTCATTGAAATCATCTTCATTCATAAACGTTTTAGGTTACTAAAAGAAAACATAATCTACAATGCATACAAATGGGAAATTTCAATAATTTTAATGTTTTCCAAATCATTTAACGAAACATAATTTTCTTTAATCAACAACTAAAGTAATCTCTATGACTTCAATAAAAGCTTAGTAATTATCAATCAATGAATAACATAACTAATATAACGTGATCTAATGATAACTTATCATAAGACTAAACTTATTAATTAGTGTATTTCTATTATATAATTATACTTATTAATGAAGAAATGAAACGGTTAATCTGATTGATTATCGATTAAAGAGTGTTAACAATAATAATAGGTAATTTTCCCCCGAAAATAAATTAATTCCAGAATTAAAATGAAGCAAAAAGGCCATTGAATAGTTTGATAGGAAATCACGTACTCATTGTCATCAGTGGAATGTTATTACTTTATTAATATCATTATCATTACTGTTATTATAACCATTATTTTTATTATTATTATTAATACTACCACTATCATCATTATTACTACTATTATTATTACCATTGTTATTATTGTCATCATTATTATTACTATCATTATTGCTATTACTATTGCCCCCAAATGCCCTGGCATGGCCGAGAGTGGGGTGGGCACGCCTCCCCTCTCGAAATGCTCTCACACGGCCACGCGTATACAGGCTCCACCAGAGAAGTCCTACTCACTGCCTTCTCACACCACGGGGGGTGTTGTTTACGAAATTGAGAGGACGAAAAGCGAATGTCCGGCGCTTTAACCAAATTCCAAACCACTGGTGCATATGGGATCCAGTATCTTGAAGGGACAAATGGCGTATAAACCAATTGTTGATCACTGGCTACCATGGGACTGCATCTCCTTACGATGCTCCATTGCCTTGTGGATCAGACCTTTAGGTCAAAGGCTTGGGGTGTGGCCCCCTAAGAAAACCACCTGCTTCGGTTTGGGCACCCGGGCAGTATCACAACCCTCACACAAATCGAATGATTTATGTGGCGCATATCTATTTGGTACCTCCTTGTACCAATGTTTATGTGTTTAAATAAAACAATAAATGATTATTACTATTAGTATCATTATCACTATTGTTATTAGTACCATTACTATTACCCTTACTATCATTATCACTATTATTATTATTATCATACTTGTTACCTTTATTGTTATCATTACGATTACTATTATTACTATTATAACTATCCCTATCACTACTGTTACTATGATTTTCATTGCCGTGATTATTATTACTATCACTATTATTATTATTATTATTATTATTATTATTATTATTATTATTATTATTATTACTATCATTATTGATACTATTGATTTTCCCATTATTATTATTATTATTATTATTATTATTATTATTATTATTATTATTGAATGAAACAGCACGTGTTAGTGGTGTTTTTCTTCATCTCTCAAATTGGTCATCTTTAATGTGTTTTCTATGTTGCTTTTATTGATTATAGAAGACCAGATATGATATATGTCACACACTTAAATAAAATAAGTTAGTTACCTTGGATTTACATTTATACTATTACAAATTTGTATAAATGTTACTTATTTTTCTTACTTTAATAGATGTGATTATGTAATTCATTCATTATCGGAAGGAGTTTGTGGAGATTTTAGAAATTTCACAGATTGAAATCATGGGTCAATTGAAGCTAGACCACCATGAAAAACCTGGATCGTGGATGCGCACTGCTGAGGAGTCCCACACTAGGACGAAACAGCCGTCCAATGCTTATAGATTTTCCATGATGGTCTAGCTTCAATTGACTCACGATTTCAATTCATTCATTCAATTTAACTATTCATCTAACAGTTTTATTTTAATATGCCTAATACAAATTGTATTTTAACTTATATTTTAGTATGATGGTCACCTCTAATGAAGATGATACTAAACGAGAGAAATTAGTTGAACGAGTTCGTACATCAGTTATAGTATTTTGGATTTTATCTATTATATTTTTAATAATAGGTATAACAGTACTGTCTATGTATCATAATTTAAATGAGTAAGTTTATATTTTCTATACTTTTATTATTATGATGATTATGATTATTATCATTATCATACTATACAATGTCTATTCCTTTAGTATATAGATCATTTAGATGTTTGAACATGAGTATATCTAATAGAATATATGGATTATGAATAATATTGGAATCCAGGATTCTCGTTTCTTTTTATATTTGGGACTCTTCAGCTAGCTATAGATCTGAATTGAAATGTTAATGTTCACTTGTAATAAGATGGTTATATTGAAGCTATCCCCGTAAAATGGACATATACCACTAATGAGAGCGTATACAACCACTGTCAGGGAAGTCCTAATCACTGCCTTCTCACACTACGAGTGTTATTTACGAAATTGAGAAGACGAAAAACGAATGTCCGGCAGAGGCTTTAACCAAGTTGTTGGACACGGAGAGTCCACCTAGAGGAGTTGGAAAATCCTGATTCCCAAACCAATGGTGTACATAGGTTCCAGGATCCTGGAGGAACAAATGGCATATAAACCAATTATTGGTCACCGGTTACCATGGGACTACATCTCCTTAGGTTGCTTCACTGTCTTATGGGTCAGGCCTTTAAGTTGAAGACTCCGGTTATGGTCCCCTAAGAAAATCACCTGCTTCGGTTTGGTCAGACGGGCAGTATCCAAGCCCTCACACAAATCGAATGATTTATGTGGTGCATATCTATTTGATGTCTCCTTGTACCAATGTTTATGTGTTTTTAAAAATAGATAAATAAAACAATCTAATTCTTTGACCCAGAGGTATAGTCCACTAAACAATGGATCAACATTAGGAAATGCGGTCTAGTGGTAGCTGGTAATCAGGGATGAGTTCATACACCATTTTCCCCTTTAGGATACTAGAGCCCATGTACACTGTTTGTTTGGAATCAGGGTTTTCCAACTCCGCTCTAATTGGATCCTCTGTATCCACCGACCCCGGCTTAAGCTCTATCTAAACATTCTCTTTTCATCTTCATTTCTCTAAAATAACCTCCTCTTCACGAGATAACAATAAGTAGTACTTCTCTGATAGTGGCTGTATACATGTGGCCTATGTAAGAACACTTTAGGTGGAAGAGCAAACTTTCCGTTCCATCAGGCATAAATCACATATTCATTTGATAATCATATCATTCTATCTTCAAATTATACTCTACTCTATTTAATTGTTTATAGTAAAACTAATATTGTTAATTCTAACACAGAATTGAACTCAAACCTTTAATACTTTAACATTATACTTTTAATTAATGTATTTGGTTTGTTTAAATATTGTAGTTTTTTTCTAAAACTTTCTTTGTTTAGAATCTCATAATGTTTTTATGGGTGGGTTCAAGGGATGTTTTTGTTTTTATTGATGTCAGTATTAGAAATGAGTAAAATCTAATTACAATCTCTAACTGATCTACATTAACTTTGTAATACACCATTGTGTTTGTTTGTTTGTTTGTTTTTAACTAATCAGTCTGCAAAATAAAACAAACAGAAGAGACATTTGAAATTCCACTCATCTTATTTTAAGCTAATTAATTAATGGTTAAATGCTCACGCGCGAAGCCGGTAGGTCCTGGGTTCGAATCCTGCGGGGTGCGGGATCGTGGATGCGCACTGCTGAGGAGTTCCATACTAGAACGAAACGGCCGTCCAGTGCTTCCAGGTTTCAATGGTGGTCTAGCTTCAACTGACTCATGATTTCAATCGGTGAAAATTATTTTAATAGTTGAGATGATGAGTCAATTAAAGTTAGACCATTATTGAAAAACCTGAAAACATTGGACGGTTGTTTGATTCTATTGTGAGAGACTCCTCAACAGTATGCATCCATGATGATGATTATATTATGCATGATGATATAATTGTTTATAGGATTTTGTTTTCTATACGTGTGTGTATTTGTGCAAAATTAGTATTGATTTTAAGAATGAATAAGTTGATCCATGTTAATCTATTTTATCCAATTGTATTTGTCTCTATCAATTGAACAGAGAATAAGTCGTTGACTATTTATAATGTAGATAAAAGGTGGAATACGGGACGCGTATTTTATCCTGTTTTGGACTTGTCATCTAGATGTACCTGCATCCTAGAGTTAATGTTCACTTTAGGACTCTAATCTGACACCGTTCACTTCAAACGCCATCTTTTTATCCACAAGTGGGGAAAATCGAATGTATTTGAACACACAATTACATAATTTTTTAGTAAAATCTTAGAACCATATAGTAGATACCTCATTTGCAAAATGTCAATCAGTTGTATCAGACTTGACTGTTTCTTCATTTTCACACTAATCACTCCGTTCTCGTTCTCTTTTCTTTGATCTTCCTAACATTATGACGCTAAGAATTTCACTTTCGATTAATAACATATACTACTTATATATATATCGACATCAGTAGCACACACCACACATCCAACTGACAAGTCCCATATAAGGTGGAACGTACTTTCTGGATCCCATTGCTGGCCATATTCCATCTATTCTACAACGATAGAAAGACTGCTGAGTTGCTTTATATGTAATAGCTCATTCAGAGAGTTGTAATCAGTCAACAAATTCTAAGCAAACCTACGACTATTTCAATGTAAAAAAATTTGGACTGCGACTGAACTGATATAGGATTAAGATTTATTTACAATTGAGTGATGATATGGGATTTAATTCTCCAGGAAACATCAGTTCCCTCAGAGTTACTGGCAAACTTTACTGATGGGTACCAGAATGACACGAAACCTCGGTCTAATGTTTCCTGTTGACTACCTCCAACTACTACCTCACACTTCCTTATTGTGCATGCGATGTCAGGTTACTGGAAATTGATCGATAGAACTTTATTGACATTAAGAAAGATTTGAAATTCATGACATTGGTCACTATTCAATGATCAATCAATTGTATATAGAAGTTATGTTTAAACTTTTAGAAAAAGAAAAAAAATTTAAAACAGTTTACCTCAATAGCACAATAACTTTCTTTGATTGCCTGAACTTGTACTGATTCAATGAACAAATAATTAAACAACCAGAAATATTGAATTCTTTGTTAATTTTCAACATACTACTGTGGTGCATGCTACATATGTTGACAGACATACGTAGTATGTAACAACAATCAGAAGAAAAATGCATGGCAGCGAAAGGCTATGAAGGTCGGCTTAAAGAAAATAAACGGAAATAGAAAGGAATCATCATTTGGAAGAATCATACGGAATATGAAGAACAAATGATGAGAACACTCAAATGAAGTATTCAGTATATGGTTCTCATATTTTCCCAAGAGATTCTGTAATTACATATTTAAAACAACACATGTAAGCGTCATCGAGGCGGCCTGCTTGAGCATCTGGGCTACCTGTTCCTGCCATCTAGATATTTCGACAAGTTATCTATCTTTGTTTGTTTTAATATATCATTATGTCTATTAATCGCACAACCTATTTTGCTGTGTTTCTGAAAATTGTACAACCTTTCGTTGTCAAAGTTACAAAAAGCTCAAAAAGAGAGAATATTGTTGCTGGCAATATACAACGAAAAGAATGTACATTATTCAGATGTTCATTTACTGGACTGTTAACATCTAGCTGGCGATCACTCAGTATTTATCGCGAGGACCGACCAAGAAGAAAGAAACGGAAACTTGTTGAAATACTTTGTGCTGAGAATTCTATATTGTACCAATAATATAATATTGAATAAAGCTAATAATAATAATAATAATAATAATCAGGCTTTACTCTAATATACATGAATATTTGTATAAAAATGTTAAACCAGTCAAGGTTATTTAGGTCAATTGTCAGTGGTTAAGACATTCGACTTCCAACCACAAGGTTCTGTGTCTGAATCTCCATTCACCTACTTTGGTTTGAGCACATTGGTACTATTGTGGTGTGTGCTACTGATATCGACAGATATAAGTAGTATATATCACTAATCAAAAGTGAAATATCTGGTGATAAAAGGTTAAGAAGATCGAAGAGAAACGAACGAGAGTAAATGGTGTGTAAATTAAAGAACCATCAAGTCTAAGACAATTGATTGACATTTTCCTGTATGGTTCTCAGATTTTACTAAGATACTCTGCAATATTATGTTCATATACATTTTGATTGTCCCCATTATTGTTCTCGTTCATTACAGTATTATCCAATTTATTCATAACGTTAGATGATCAATGTTTCTGTTATTGTGACTTATTAAATAGAAGATTGATTGATTTTATTTTTGTAAATTTCTTATTTAGTTCATCTCAATACGCTGGTACTATCGCTGGAACATTTTTCTTAGTTTTTAGTATACCATTAATTATATGCAGTGGTTTTTTAACTAGTGCATTATTAATTATACAAGAATCGATTCAAGATGAACGGGATTATCGATGTCGTGATCCAGAATTTTATAAAGATGTTAGTTCACATTTTGCCTATTTTTTTTTCCTCTTTCAATGTTTTATCTGTTGTACAAACAATCACTACTTTCTTCTTATTGACATTTTCTTCACTGTATAATTAGACCAGTAATGCTGGAACTTCATCAATGACTGTAATGATGTTTCATACCTACTAATTTTGTTCTTAGATATTCTAGGGATTTAGTCTGCAGCTCCTTAATTTCCTTGATGCGTTATACCACTTGATATAACTTTAAGTTGTATGCTACACGTGAATTCGGTCACGATTTGTTTGTCCTCGTGAGAAGCCATCCTTATGACTCGACTGATTAGTTACGCAGAATTTCTTTTCCAAGATTTCATAGGAAGGTAAAAAAGAGGAAAGCTGTACTAATCTTTTACTTTGATAATTATATTGAATACTTTTTGATTATACAACAGATCTATTGAAACTTCTAATATTGTGTTTAGTTTATGCAATCATTTGGAAGATTTTATAGAAGGAATAGTTAATTTCTTTAAAGGAAGTATAGATTCATCTACTTAGATTTAAGTCTCAGTTTTATCCTCAAGGCACATGCAACAACAAATGCAGAAGACGACCAGTGTAGCAGCAGTAGGTTTCAATATACACAACGGGAAATGCAAGATTCTCCGATACAACACAGCATGCAACAATCCAATCAAAATTGACGGAGAAGATTTCGAAGATGTAAAAACCTTTACATATTTGTGCAGCATCAATGATAAACACGGTGGATCTGATGCATATGTGAAGGCGCGGATCGACAAAGCAAGAGCAGCATATTTACAACTGAAGAACACCTGGAACTCAAAACAACTGTCAACCAACATCAAAGTCAGGATTTTCAATACAAATGTCAGGACAGTTCTATTGTGTGGGGTGGAAACCTGGAGAACTACGAAAGCCATCATCCAGAAGATACAGGTGTTTATTAACAGTTGTCTACGCAAAATACTTCGGATCCGTTGGCCAGACACTATTAGCAACAACCTACTATGGGAGAGAACCAACCAGATCCCAGTGGAGGAAGAAATCAGGAAGAAGCTCTGGAAGTGGATAGGACACACATTGAGGAAAGCATCCAACTGCGTCACAAGATAAGCCCTCACTTGGAGCCTTCAAGTTCAAAGGGGAAGAGGAAGACCAAAGAGCACATTACGCCGAGAAATGGAGATAGACATGAGAAAAATGAACAAGAATTGATTGGAACTAGGAAAGAATGCCCAGGACAGAGTGGGTTGAAGAATGCTGGTCGGCGGCCTATGCTCCATTGGGAGTAACAGGCGTAAGTAAGTAGTGATACTATCCAGTTGTTAAACGCGAAATAAGTAGATCGGTACTCTGAAACTTGGGATCATTTCATTTCAAATTTGAACCCTCACTTCAGACATGGTTTGGTGATAAAGACCTATTCAGTTTCAAATTCAAGTCTTACTCCTCCCACTAGGTACTATCATAAACCCTGATTCATGAAGTATGGCTTGAAACTGAGTACATGAATATGTAATTAGTAATAAGTTGATTGATAGTCTTCATAAATATTTTTCTTTTTTTTCCCTCTTAGATTCCATATCCACGTCAACCATTTAAACCAGTACCGACAACATCGTCATTGCCTACTCCATATCCTTCTGCACCTATTCCACGATTTGAAAATATTCCAAAACCTTCTCTATCACCAATTCCATATAGAATTCCAAGTCGTCCAAGTTATCATTCAGCAGTTACATTGACTAGTTGATCAAGTGCTTATGATGAATTAACAAATTAAAGTTAAACAATGATACATGTGTGTTTTAACAGTTTTTTTTTAATTGCTCGATGTTATGACACACCTATTGTATTTCTATTCATATAAATTCTTTTTTGTATTTTGATTGAACTACTTATTTAAGCTTCAGTAGTCACTTTATTTTTATATACAGTAAACACTAGGAGACACTAAATTTTATTGGAAGTTTTTATACTGTGACATAACAACGTAAAAACTATTACATAATCTTATTAATTCAGGTTGGCACATTTTGTAATAACACATATTAGGTGTTACTTTGTTGAAAAGTATTCGGCAGGAAACACTAAGTTTCAAGGTAATCAGCACTTGTCATCGCGGCGTACCCTCAATCTTGAAAGAACAAATACTCCCTGTATAGCTATCATCTGACCAACTCAGTAGAAACATTTCAGATTGTCAAACTAGGTGATGCGGGTTCGAATTATTCAAAAAGTATCACTTCCCTCAGGATTTCAGCTAGGCCTTGGTAACAAATGGCAAACAGCGTTAAGTAGAGGTTCAGGATCAACTGCCAACTACCATCAACCATGTACCATCCAAAACATAACGCATGCGACAGGAGGTTACGTCGAATAGTAGTCACAGCGGAAATTGATCAGAGGAATTATATCAACGCTAACGACCGTAAAAACGTGATGTCATCTACTTATCAATGATCAGACAGTGTACATACTAGTTAATGAGTAAACCCATTGATCATATAGCAACGTAAGATTATTACACTCATATCAGAGAAGACAGCAAACACGTGTAGTATATTGTGGTTTCGTTTTATATATTTATTATTTGAATGATTGTTAACAGAATAAACTCGGTGAAACTAGTTGTGTACATGATTTCAACCAAACTTGAAACAAGATACTTGAAAATTACAACCTCCAAATATTTTCAGAGGTACGACCAAGTGTAAGAAGATTCAGGACTCCTTCTCGCACCATAGGTGTTGTTTACGAAATTGAGAGGACGGAAAGCGAATGTGGACAAGGAGAGTCCACCTAGGGGAGTTGAAAAACTCTCATTCCAAACCAATGGTGAACATAGGCTCCAGTATCCTGAAGGAATAAATGGCATATGAACCTATTGTTGGTCACCATGAAAGTGCATATTATGACGTAGTTCCTCTACCTTGTGGATTAGAATTTCAGGTCGAAGGCTCCGGATGTAATCCCCTAAGAAAACCACCTACTCCTGTTTGACCACCCGGGCAGTATCATAGCCTAGACACAAATCAAGTGACTTATGTAGTGCATATGTATTCAATGCCCCCTTGTACAAGTGACATATCATAAATCAAGTTTATATGATCTCATTTTTACGCATTTACTAGACAAATTACATACCTCTACAGTAGTAGTCACTAGCCAACAAAATCTTTTGTATTCAATAATAAACAATATATTCTGTATCTATCATCTGTAATACAAAGAATACCTTTAATAATAATAAAAGATTATCGTGAACGTTCAATACAATTAAACCTTTATTTTTCAGTTTTCCTTAGAAAAAACAACAATACTGTAATCATCAAGAAAAAAAAGAATGAAGGGGCGCGCGCATGCTCGTGCACACACGCACGCATGAAGAGTTTTCATCCCATCAATTGACAATTTAACAACAAACAAATTATTTTCTGAACAAAATTTGTATATTTATTTGCATGTACAATGTATTTTGTAACTAACTTTAAATGATATACTTACCAATATATATTTATATACTGTATTGGTCCTTGCTTAAAACTACTTCTATGGGTTATCATTTTCTTATAGAGGTGTACATTCTTGAAATTTCAAAATGAAAATGATCATATTTGCTTAATTGATGATAAAGGCAATTGAATGCGTTTTTGAGTGTTTTAAATAGTTGTTGTTTCCCATTATATGTGAGATCTGAGAATGTGATTGCAGTGTAATCACATGTCGGTAGGTGTAGACTACCTGGTTGGGGACCGCGAGATGATAGCAACCGATGGTTAGAGACCCTGAATGACATGGATCAAAATCGTTTGCAATGGAGCAGGTGTATCCACTCTTTGTGTTCTCCCAAATTCTAATCTTCTGAATTCTTCATGTCCTTTTTTTCTCTTTCCAAATTTATTTCACTGGATTATGCTCCTTGGATAACATCTTCAAACCCTAATCTTCCCGATTAATGCTTATACTCTTATTACCTCTACCACTACGGGATTTGAATCGACCACTGTATCTCTATGCTAATGTGGTGTGACAACTCGAACTGATGTACGTACGTACGAAGTTCTACGTTGTTACTGACTGATTGCAGTGTTCAGATAGACGGTCATTGTGAAATATAGTTTTTTTATATATTAGCTGCGTACTTACGTTTAGAGATGAAGGATCATGCGGGGTAGGTTTGCTATGCTGTTTTTAGTGATTGTATAAAACCGTATTAGCTACAAATATTTATTGTTTGACGGAAATAACTTATTGTCATTACATTCCAGCTCATTCAATCGTACAACTTTACCTTCAAACCATGAATTCTTGCTTTTATGTTACCGTTGTCCAACCGGTTTACTTTTCATGATAGAACATAAAGGGACGAATGTTGTAGCCAGTATAGCTCGTTTTTATCATTACAATAGGAGAGCTCAACTATAAAATCTGGGTAAAAATTACAGTCGGGTGATGGCGAAAAAATTGATGATGATTATAGTTTCACTTAATCTTAGAAGGTCCATGTCCAACACTGTCAATGGATAATCGCCTTGGAAGAATGCTGAAACAATAAACTATTCTACATGTCAGAAAAATCTCCAGAAGTCCCAGTAAAATTACAATATTCTCTATTATGATTAGTTTCATATTTCTCATTTACACCCAGAGGAGCATAGACCGCCGACCAGTATTCTCCAACCAACTTTATCCTGAGCCTTTCTAGTTATATCCAATTTTTGTTCATTCTTTTCATTTCTTTCTCCATTTCTCGGCGAAATGTGTTCTGTGGTCTTCCTCTTTTCCTTTGGCCTTGAGGATCCCATGTGAGGGCTTGCCTTGTGACACATTTGGATGCTTTCCATAACGTGTATCCTATCCACTTACTCCGCTGGGATTTCATATTTGTTACGTAAGTTAAATCTTGAGATTGATGCTTCCAACAAATTACTTCATGTTTGTAAGTGGCATAATATAACAAACATTGATATTTTAACCTTTGAATGGGACATCATGGTGGATGTAAGTTTATACTTCCTATTCATCCAGGTACAAGTTCAAAAGAACAAGTACGATCATTAATGTGTAGGAAGAGATATGAAACAGTATGAGTAGATAAACCATGTGTTATTTTACGATTACCGGCAAATAATATAATTTCATTCTTAATCGCTTATCTATAAAAAAACATACCTCCTTTGATCATAATCTACATTCGGACACCTCATGAATTATGTTCAGCGTGAATATCAACAAGTGACGTCTATGGATATATTATGCATTATATCAAACATGTTACGAAATGATTTGAGGTAATTTAAGCTGTTGAGCTAATATTTAGTGCAGTATAGAACAAATTACATTCTAAACGTGTATACACAAATACAGATTACAGAAAGATATTTCAACTACAAAAAGAAAGATTTTCTGTAAAATACCGCGATTCATCAAGGCATGAACATACACACTACCTCCTGTTTAGATAAATAAATATCTCATTAGTTGAGATCATGAGTCAATTGAAGCTAGACCACCATGAAAAACTTGGAAATACTGGACGGCCATAACGTTCTATTGTGAGAGGAGTCCAGTGCTTCCAAAATCACTTTCTCCTTTCAATTTAAAAACAATAAAAGCTAATACAATCCCCTACGAAACATTATTCTAATGATCGAGATGTTTGCCATACAAAGAAAATTCGAATTGAAACACCAGACGAAACAATACTAGTGATAATAGTTGGTTATAAAACCAAAGATCAAACAAATAATTCCCTATTACAAAGTTACACAATTCAAATGAAACAGTCATTCATTAGGTCAGTACCGATTGAATATTTAATTCAAAAATAACAAGAACAATTTAACTTACATCAATATATTCACTACTGATCAATTAATCAAATAGAGTTGAGTGGAGGACTTCAAATTGTGGAGTTAAATTGAGCGAAATTTGAATAGTACAAAAAGTAACAATACGTCTTGTTATAACACAAATGCTAACTAACACATAACTCAGATTAAATTTAGTACCTTGACAACTATCTCCGACCATCTATGACTATAATAGTGAGTTTTTAAAGACCAGAACAATAATGCAAGATATTTCGTCTTATAAATACATTATTATTATTATTATGATTAGTATTATCATAGTAAAGAAAAAGAATTAAATTAAATAAATTATACTGATGATGATGATAATAATAATAATAATAACAATAATAGTAATAATGATAAGAAATGCCACACATTATTAAAAACAATCCTTCCCCTTCATGAAACTAAATTGGTCAAATTAGAGTAGAGTAGAGTAGAGTAGAGAAAACCAATAAAATAGTAATGGTTTTTGTTTAAAAACAATCACTAAATAGCAAATTTATATACATAATTCTTCAACATTAGATGTAATAGTCAATAGAGAGAAAAAAAGAGGGGGGGGCAGTGAGGGAAGATAATTGATTTCAAGGAATTCAGTATCATTATCATGAATAAAAATAAAACTCAATTCATACATCATATGTATAATTCAAAATAAGGATTACTGTGCACATTGTCTAATGGACAATTAAAGCATATCAATAAATGTAGAATGAGGAAATCTTAGCAACCGAATGTCCATACACAGTAATGATGTGTGTGTGTGAGAGAGAGAGAGGGGATCATTGAAGAGGTGTATATATGTGTGTATAAATTACATAATTATCTAAAGAAAAAATATTATGTGTCTTGTGGTTAATATGTACATACATTGATGAATTAAAACAAAATGACAGGTTTAGGACTTTATACTCCGTTGTGTCACATACATACAACATATACACACACACACACAAATGATTATTTGGCTAAAGTATAGAGAGAGAGAGAGGTGTAATTGTGTTTAAAACAAAAAACAAACAAACAAATATTTTTCAATGTAAGTCAAGTTTACATTAACGTGTATGTGAGTGTGTATGGAGCATTAAAACACCCTTAGAGAGAAGGTGATCAACACAAAATAACAATATACACAACATATATATACACACACACACACACTTTGTTACATACGTTGTACACACTTAAAGAAAAAAACAATATGAAAGAATAAATGAAATTAGTGGTAATAATAATAAAGGAAAATGAATTGAAAATTATCAATCAACACAAAATAGATGTGCGTTTATTCAATAGTTTTCATAATCATCTTTCTATTTTGTCCTACTCTCCTTGTTCTACTCTACATGTCAATATATATAAACCCTATGGATAAAAAGAAATATTAACAAATACGTTGTGATTACAAATGAGATGAGAGAGAGAGAGAGGAGGAGGAGAAACAGGAAACAAGACTGAAGATTATATGTCTATGAATGTAGATCTTGATTACAAATTCTATTTATTATGAACAGCTTTTTATTATATTAATTAACAATTTGAAGCTTCAGAAGGATCATGATTATTTCCAGAGGTATAAATGCGATCTTGATGACGATGTGATGAATTCGATACTGATCTTTCGCCATGATTATGCCTTGATGAATATGGAGAACTGTCATCACGATCTCTTGATCTATGTGAAGAAGACGAATCACGATAACGAGGATTGTATTCATCATGACGATGTGATTGTTGTTGTTGATGATGATAATGAGGTGGATGTGTATGGTGTTTACGATCATAACGAGAATTATGATGAGAATGATGACTACTAAAGCATGGATGTTGTTTTGATGTTGATGATGACGATGATCTATAATGATCAAATTTACTGAAATTTCTTGATTGATACGAGTTATGATGTCCATGTGAATGATGACGGTTTTCATAATGACCACCATAATCACGAGATGATTCTTTAAATTTTTTAGATGCTAAAATACTACTACTATTATGAGCTGTAGTAGTGATATTAGTAGTAGTAGTTGGTTGACGTGATTTAGATATATCAGTATCTACTTTTGTTTTTAATTGACAATTTTGAACAATCGGAGTTTGTAAATCTGTAACATTATAACTAGTTTTAATTGATTGAAAACATTCAGGTATAATATCAGTGGATATGTGTTCTATGGAATCTAATTTTTCATCTAATACAGGTGTTCCAATGCTTATTGGAGGAGAATCATTATCATTAGATATCGATTTTGAATTTGTTATTAATGATATAGGAGAGATAATTTCTGTAGTGGTCGTCTCATTCTCAACAACAAATTGATTGATTTCATCTTTCACAGATAATGATGATGATGATGAAGAGTTTAAAAGTGTATTCTCTTGACAAATAGATTCATCACATTGTTGATTGTTGACGGTTGAATTATCAATCATATTAATATCATTATTTAATTCAGTAGATAATTCATTATGTTTTAATAAAGTATTATTATTATTTGGGGATAATGATGAATCTTTTTCAGGAGATGAATTATACGTAGTACAAATGGAATTTATGGTTGAATAATCATCTGAAACTAATGTTTCAACAGCGAATTTTGTAAATGATTTATATTCTTTATTATTATTATTATTATTATTATTATTATTATTATTATTATTATTATTATTATTATTATTATTATTATTATTATCTGGAATTGAAATGACGGTTGTAGAAAATTCACAACTAGCACCAATACTACTATCGTTAACTTTTTGTTCAGTAGTAGTAGTGTTAGTAGTAGTAGTTAGATTATTGAGTAAATCTATAGAAGTATCTAACAATGAATTATTATCATGATTAGTTGTTATGAATGAAATATTCTCATCTTGTACATTATTATTCACAGCACAATTATTATTAACATCATCTATATCAATATCATTATTAGTATGAGATATATTTTCAGTTGAAGTAGGAGAAATGTTATGATGATGATGATGATCATCATCATCATCATCATCTACAACGACTTCCTTTTCATGTGATGATTCAATAGATTGGTCTTCATTTAAAGGATTTATTGAACTGTCATCTATGAATATGTTGGAACTTTCTACATTATTATTATTATTATTATTATCGATTATCGGTTGATTCGTGATATTAATTTGATTCAATGAATAATTTGGGGAAATTGATGTTGAAGGTTGATGATCACAATCATTTATTGATTTTAAATTATTATTATGATTAAATGACATAATAACTGGTTGATTGGATTTCAATGCAAAATGTTTAATTTCTGTTAGAACTTTATGAATTGTAATATGACTAGAGAAAATTGGTTGTATATTCATTAAACAAGTTTCATCATCATCATCATCATCATTATTCCGAATTAAATTTGATTCATATAAATGTGTACATAATAATAATGATGATGAAGATGACGACGACAACAACGATGATGATGATGATTGGATTGATAATGTTCGATCTATTGAAGATATTTGATTAGTTGAAGGTGATAAGTGTTTAGTATCATCTGATATATGAATTGAATTGTTTAAACTTTCAATAGATATATTATCATATGTATTGTTATGGTTTAATTCAGATAAATGATTAACAGTTAAACATGAAGTATTATTATTATTTTGTAGATTGTCAATAATTTCATGAAGTAATTCTGGTTCTGGTACTAATCTTTTACGTGTAATGGAACATTTACGTTTTCTTGTTGATCCAAAACTAGGTGATGATGAAATATTCAAATGATCATCAGTGGATGACGTAATAATTGATTGATTATTTGATGTAGGCTTTAATATTACTGATGATAAACGATCTATAGAATCTTCATTAGATTGTAAATCAGATGGCTTTAAAGTATTAAGTGAATTAAGAGGTGAATTATTATTATTTGTAGTAGAAGTGATTGGGACAATAGTATTTAATGCTAAAGTATTCACATTAGTTTCTTCTGTATTAGATGAGATAAGAGGATCATTTGAGAGTTGTTTAGGTGAATTTTTATCAACTGTATTACATAATGAATTATTTGAATCGATTATGACTAATGACAATAAATTATGGTCTACATTAATTTCAGATGATATTTGAACAATATTTGATTGAGTTGGTGATGAATTTGCTGACATACATGTACGTTTAACGGGAATATTGAGAGATTCATCTTCATTGCTAGATGATATTTCATCAATTTTATCGGGGAGTACAGTAGTTAATGTAGAAAATTTATCAGGTAATAATGGTACAGGATTAGATGATGTAAGTTTCAATGATTTATTGAAACCTCTACTTCTTCCACGATTGATTCTAAGTGGAATTCGACCTCGAGAACACAAACTACGTGATGATGGTAATGATATTTCATCAATAACTGGGTTATTTTCAACGGGTAACAATGAAATGGAAGTTTGTTGTTGTTGTTGTTGTTGTTGTTGTTGTTCTGGAACAATGGAATTTTGAGGTAATGTAACTGTGGATTGTGAAGAGTTGGTTTGACGTTTCCGTTCCAACCAGTCAACAACACGAGCCAGTTTTTCACCCTAGATTTTTAGAATCAACAAAGAATAAATAAATCAATTACATAAAAAAAGGAGTAAACAAAAATGTTTAAGTTATTCTTTTTTCAAAATTTAAAAACATTATTCCGCATAAAATGGAACCGTTTTCAAGAGTTAAAACTTATTACTTTATACGTAAATATCAACAATTAGGAACAATATACTTTAAAAGTGGACCGATCCACTAACTGTAGTGATAGTGCATTTACAGTGTAAATTAAGAATGGAATTATTTAATCTTGAAAGTCATTGTCACTGTACATCAGGATAACCATATTAATAATCTTGTGAGGACGAATGGTGCTACTCAACTGAGCGAACTGAAATAGATAAATAAATAGTCACTTATCAAGATACAGCATAGCACGAATGTGTACTAACCCTAACTTTCATACCACGTTAGTACGACAAAATAAAATTAGCAGGATCAAAAGCGAAGAAATAGAAATAAGGAACATGAAATCTTAAGATCTAGATGGAGTAGGATCAAAAGCAAATACATGAAAGACATATCATACAAAGTCTCCGGCCATTGACTGCAATTATCTAGAGGACCCCCGATCAGGTATTGTATACCTAATAGGACAGGTTTAACCAATAATAAATGAATTCATAGACTGATGACACATTTTCACTAAATTGTCCATAGTAAATGGAATTGTGTAAGGTTGTAGTCTATTCGTTGAAAACTAAGAACTAAAGCCTTCAAGAAGTCACTGGCTCGAAATAAACCTTCCTTTCCAGTGATTTAACTTAAAATTTCTTATAACTAAAAGTTATCTAGAAAACTGTATGTGGTGAAAAAAATCACTACTATTGTATGCAGTGCTACACAACCGCACTCAAATCAATTATGGAGTAATCAAGCCTAGAAGTACAAAGATCATACTATGGTGTGTGCTACTTATATTGACATAAGTAGTTAGTCGTATGTTAGTCGTGAGCAGAAGGTCTGACAGCAGAGACACAAGAGGATCGAACAGTAAAGAATTGAAACAGAATGCAATTTGTATGAAAATGTAAGAACAATGAAGTCTGAGTCATTTTGAGACAATTGGTGGACATTCTGCAAATCAAGCATTTATTTTATGATTGTTAGATTTTATTATCAAGTCCTGTAATTTTGTGTTAAATACATTCGATTGTTCCCACCCGTGTTCTGTTCACTACAATACTACAAAAACCTAAGGACAGAAAAATTTGACACAATAAATACCAGTTAAGTAATTAAGCCAAAGTTCGTGTATGAGAAGCTTTGAGAGACAAATTACGCATGGGAGTTAAAGCCAGTATACATCTATCGAAGCAGTAATAGTACCCTACAATAATCTCATTTTTTAAAAATACTGGCTGAACTTCAGTCTTTGTTGGGAATAATATGTGTCTTCTCTGAGAAACGGTTTTATATAGCGATTAAGTGATAAGCTATTCTATAGCTATCTGGACTCAGTAACTCAGTGGATAAAGCAACAGGTGTTTGAAGTGGAAAGTACTGAGTTCAAGTTCCGGCGCATAAATCAATACTGGTATACAAGTACATCTAGCTATCAACCAACCATACTAGATAGGACAAGATAGCATGCTCCGAATTTCACGATGGCTAGCTAAGCTAATGATTACATCACAAATTGACAACCCTAAAATCAAACAAAAATAACAACTATGTTGATGTGAACAGAGAAATAAAGAAGCCATGTTAAACAACGAAAGTTATTTTTGGAGACACTATTTCACTTAATCCAATGTTTGTAAAATACTAACATTTGTTTTTTCCATAGTTTATTCTATAAACCATAGGCTTTCGTTTGATGCACGATTCAGTGTTATAGCCTTTTCTGTTCCAAAACTATTGTAATTTAAACGTAACTGTTTGTGCCCTTTGCCAAGTTTGAACATAATTGTATTTCCCTAATTGTTTGGGAGTTGCGGTCATGTTAGTCACCTATTTCTCCATGTATCTTCTCACTTTAATTTGAACCGAGTAGTGTTTTAGTTGACTCGTTCTCTCTCTCTCGTTTTCAATCAATTATACGATAGAATAACATTTTGCCGAAGATCGTTAGTCTCAATTCAGACCCACGCATTTCTAGCCTCACACTGGAACCAATTGGCGTATCGTATCAAAGCCATAAATTGGATCGAGACAAGATTTCTCTTGTATATTACTGGGTAGGAAGATCAAGGATGTAACATACGTCTTATAGACAACGAACATTTAAAATAATTTTGTATTTACATGTTGAGACATGTTGTGTAACACCTTTCACAATGCCCTGGTATGGCTGAAGATAGAAAGAGCCCAAACGCTTTCATATAGCAACGCATAAATAACCACTCCCACGAAAGTCCTATTGACTGCATCCTCGCGAACAGGTTGTTGTTTACCCAATTGAGAGGACCGAAAGAGAATATCAAATGGGTGCTTAAACACAGTTATTGGGTACGGAATATCCAATTAGAATAGGAAAATCTTGATTTGAAATCAATCGTGAACATTGGCTCCACGATCTCAAAGGGAACAAATAGCGTATGAACGTATTATTGGACATCGGCTATCATGGAACCGCACCTCCAGACCTCGGAGTGGCTCTCTAAGAAAACTACCTGCTCTGGTTTGGGTCCTCAGGAGGTATCCTAGCTTACAAAAAAGTTTATTGATAACTATAGTGTGTGGTGCATAAGTTTATGTGTTGAAGTAAATAAATAAAGAAAACACGATGTGTAGTTAAGGTTATTTATTTTCTTGAGAAAAAACGATAGATCTTGAAATATTAGTTACGATAACATAGTTCGTCTACCAATAATAGTCTGCGAAAATTCCATGACATGACTACTGTCACAAAAGGAGCCCAGAAAAACGAATAATTACTGAATGGGCAAAATAAAAAATTATCACTAGGAAAACGCATTAAGTTGGATAGAACTTATAAGAACACAAATTCTTAAGAAACTCAAACAAACTTTTTGCTTTAAATTGCCAACTGGAACTGTAGCATTCTTCTCATCGCTATTGGACATATTTCCAGATGTTGTAGTACATTCTTCAGGAGAAGTTTTGATTTCAAATGTTTGTTCATCTTTGACAGATGCCTCTGAGAAAGGTATTTGATCACGGGTGAGTAGTTCAACAGCTGAATACTGTCGTGGTAAACTACCACGAATACATTGATTATCAGGTTTACGAAGGAAACAATACGGCTATGTAAGGGAAAATAATAAAAAGATTTTTCATGTAACAATGACTAGTATTCATTTTATTGGTTTTCAGAATTACCTTATTCATTTTATGACAGAGATTTTTACCGAATTCGCTGGTGTTTATAACATCAGGAAGAAATTGAATTCTTGTGTACTATTCTCATTTAACAGTAAAAACGACACATCTAAATACTTCCGGCTAACTAGTATGTTCAAGAGACTAAAACTTTTAAAAAAAGCATTAAGTATTAGATACCTAGAAACAGCCTGTATACTAATGCGGTAAGATTGTAGGTTGAAAGTTAAAAGACTGTAATTATCATGTTCTTTTCGACTACTTCATACAATTATTCAGAAATTCTACAATTTGAACCAACCTTAATATTGTTTAAAACGATTTTCTAAACCTTTAACAAATAATTAAATCAATATTTTGAGACGGTGTATATATATTACGTTAAAAAGTATTAGAAATGAATTATTAGATTACCAGATGAAACGGTAAATAATCGCGAATATGAGATTTCACTGTGTAATTTCTTATCATACATCTTTCAGGAGGGTAACCTAAACATTTTAGTTAAACAATATACACATATTGCATAATAATATAGAATTCATTAATTAATAGAATACACCTATCAGTATAGGGGTTGTGGAGATTATTAAGTTTTATATTATTGAGATCATGAACTGAATACACCTAGTCTGATGAAATCGTTAACTGTATGTTTCAGTACAAAGCTAGCTGAAAGTAATTAGCTCGAAATCATCATAAAAGACACAGAGTTTGTAATTGTGATTAATGACTACCCAAGATGAGAAATTTTCACCTGTTTTCTCAATTGAAGAAACAAATGCTTTAGGGCATAAGGTTTTGTGAAGATAATTTAGCACAAGGTTATCTTTCTTCCTGTACTAGTATCAGTAAAAAGACTACTATAAACCAGAGAGCTCTAAACAGTTATGCTGTCTTTATTTTGAACTTTCAATGGATGCTTACAAAGGATATCGTGAAGCAGAATTAAATATCAAGTGCTCGCTAATTTTAGTAATATACAAAGTAATCCCAAGTATTGTTAGAGATATGAAGGTAGCCATCACTTCACGGACGCCCACACGGTGTAAATATTCTTTTTTGAAACACCTGATAAGAAAACTAGATAAGTAGTAGTCTAAGAGACCTGGAAGTATGCACGCGGAAAAAGGACAGTTATTTGAAGCTGATCATACGTAAGTCTTGTGTGAGAATTTGAGAATTAGAACCACATTTAAACGACCTTGCTACCAGTGATGGGAATCTATAGGGTAATTTGAAGCATCTCATGTTTTGGGCCAGTTACCCTCCAGTGTGAATAGGCTACATATGTTGGTTGTCTAATGAAAACATCTCACGGTTGTAACACCTCAGTACAATCAACGGTAAGCTTTCTCTTTCGATCACTGAACTGAACACTTCAATTATACCGTTCTGATAGAACACAAACAAAATTTTTAGAAAATATACCCCAATTAGTAAGCTTGATCATCATTCCAATGAAGTAACTAAGGTAAGAGTGGTATGACAACCTGGACCGATTTACATGTGTGTTTGATTTTACGTTGTGAATGACTAACACCTTGTTTTTCAACTGATATCGGACTATCATGAAAATGAACTTCAAATCAGAGTTTGTCTTCATGTTTTATACATTCCGAAAACCAGTAGATTGAGAGATAACTTTTAACAGCATCAAAATCTAACTAGCCGACAGTGAAAAAGAACAAAGTATAACAACAGATTATTGCTATGGATATTTAAATCTCAAATTCACATACCTTCATACTGACTTTTAAGTAACCAGGAGATATTTCATCAAATCTACAACTATGATTATCAACTGATGACTGTTCAAATAATTTTTCACAAACAAAGAAATATTGAAACTGATTTGCAGTAGAATTGGAATCATTCAGATTGTCATTTTTCAGTGATGGCATAAATTCTTTTATATGTGCTGTATATAGTAAATCAGCCGGTCTACCAACTCTATATGCTGAAGGGCATAACACCATACATCTACCAATCCAAGCGTCTAATGGAAGAATAACACGTCTAGCCTCATCGTAGACGACTTCATCAAGATGCCAAAATTGTGGGCATTTTGATGAATCAGTTATTGCCGATATCGGAGGTAAATCATATGGACGGAGAAATAAACCACCTTCTAGCCAAGCTAAACCACTAAAAAATGTGTTAGAAACAATAGTTGTTTATCCAACAATCTACATTACAGTTTTCATAAATTTAATTATGTAGACTATAACACTGAAGGGATTTGAAAAGCATTGAAATGTCGTTAGTGAAAGTAAAATGTGATAGAACAATGGGTGTTGGATGGTGACAAATATTCAGCTATTTTGGACTGAGTTTATAGACAGTTTGTAATTGTGTTGAGTGAAGTATTTTTTTATCAAGCATATACTGTAGTTCTCTATATTTGACGGCGAATCGTTTGTCTAGTGTAGTATGATCCCAGTCGGTGCATCGTGTGTCGATAACACATAATATCGGTCACGAAAATAAAATTTTGAAAAATCAGTGACTCAAAATATTACCAGGATACTGTGATTTAAATCTTGACAGTTTGAGATATAGAACGTACAGCAATATCACAAATGAGTTTAAAGGCATCATTAAAAACTAAGATATTATTATTGAAAAAGTAAGAAATAGTAGATATGTTTGAGCTTTACTATTAAGTTCAGCTTAAAAAAACCAATCTTACATGATCTAAATCAAAAGTAAGTAATTATAAACTGACTGATTATCGAGTAATGGCGAATGTCAATTTTAGCTAAGCTTTTGGTATCGATTGGATTTTATCGAACAAGTCAAAATAACAGTTACTAGTTCGACTGAATTAATATTGCACGGGTACTGTTTTGATAGTAGGTTGTTAAAATTAATCACCAGGAAACCATGAATCTAGGTTTCATGCTAATTAAAACTCGTTAGCAAGGCGTGCAAGTTACCTCAAAATTACGAGTACGGCTGGCCCCGAAATGCTCTGGTACGACCGAGTGTAGGAAGAATCAGCTCTCCCTCTCGAAATACTCTCACATGGCCACGCGTATATAGCCACTGTCACGGAAGTCCTACTCACTGCCTTCTCGCGGCATTCATGTTGTTTACGAAATTGAGAGGACGAAAAGAGAATGTTCGACATGGAGAATGCACCTAGGGGAGTTGGAAAACCCTCATTCCAAACCAATGGTGCACATGGGCTCCAAGATCCTGGAGGAATAAATGGCGTATGAACCAATTATTGGTCACTGACTACCATGGGACTGTATCTCTTGACGTTGCTCCACTGCCTTGTAGATCAAACCTTTAGGTCGAAGGCTCCGGGTGTGACCCCCTAAGAAAACTATCTGCTTCGGTCTGAGCATCCGGGTAGTATCACAGCCCTCACACAAAAGTGTGGCGCATATATATTTGGTGCCCTCTTGAACCAATATTCATGTGTTCAAATAAATAAATATAGCGAGTACGGCTACCTGGAGAGTGTTCATTAGCATCAGAACTTGATCAAGTAGGATTTCCTGTTGACAATTCCTGTCCCCTCCAACTCCTAGCCAAACTGTAGAGTGGATGATGTACAACAGAAAAGATTAAGTGGTATCGTGAAAAAAATATTCAACAAATCAAAAATTACTACATAATAAAAAAATTTCGAACCTGACATCCTTCCATAATCGATAAATTCGAACAATAATACGATCATAAGCAGATTTCACTGGAGACTGTAGGGATTGATCTAAAAGTTGTTTAACATTCATTGATACAGTAGTTGTTGTTCCCTTTGATATATCCTGTGAAATATTGAGATGATTTAACCAAAAACGATTAACAAATGCATAATCATCTGTACGTATTTGACAAGTTCCATCAGGACTACCCAATGTCCAGAATTCATGTTCACCTTTCACCAGTGTATCTTGTAAGTCAAAGACAGCATCTACATCGTTTAAACTCATCGCTGCAGATAATGAACGAGGATATTCCTTTACAATAGAAAAATTAGTTATAAAAATCAATGGGATGGTGAAAAACATTTGAAGAAATGACAAGAAACATTTGTTGAGATAAAGAAAATATGAGGATGACATATATGTAGAGAGATTAATGTCTAGGAAAATCGACTTATTCATTCTAAATTATATAGTAGTTAGTTAGTCAGTTAATTAGCTAGACAGGAAACCTAAAATGTTTAGTTTTTTCAGTATAACCAAATTTATACTAAGTAAAAGAAAATATACCAATAAAGAAGTGGAAATGAATCGATGCACTATAATAAATAGGTCATGAAAAACAGTTCATTAATTCTAAGTAATATAGAACTAGGGAAATATGAGTGCATCGATTCACATTGCCACAATACATTACATTACAGAAATGCTAAAGTAGTAACAGTATTTGGGGTAGTAAACAACTTTAACTATAGATTATAGGATTCAAGGAAAAATGAACTGTCGGTATCGGGTTGTGGAGATTGTTATGGTTTATTGAAATCCAGAACTGATTCAAGTTAGACAAACGATGAGAACCTGGAATCATAGGATGGTCGTTTCGTCCTGGTATGGGATCTCTCGGTAGTGTATATCCATAACCACACCACCAAGATATTTGGTCTTCAAATAAAAGTAAGCAGTCTGTGTTTTTTTTTTGAATAAAAATAAAGAAAGCAATTAAATCCTATAGAAAGCCGAACCACAGTAATACAGATCATACAACCATCTTATCATTCATAATTCTAGAATGCTAGTGTTTTCCATTTCTACATGAGAAAAACACTTCACAGAATCTAAATCGATGTTCCATGAAACTGTTGGAACTGTTATCCAACAGGTTAGATAAATGTGTTCAAACACAAACCATAGATTCTATTATAAACCAAGTATTTATTTAGAATAAGGATTGCAAATCTCTACCAACTATATATTGAATTTATTGCTTCAGCTGAAACATTTACCAATCAGTAATGAACAAAATATCATTTGATAAAAGTACGCATCAGACCATACCAGAAGTATTTACCAAATGAAATATCCATTAGATTAATTGATGTAAATAATAAATGGAAATTATGGATAACTTCCAAAGAAATAGGAAAAAATGAAGATAATTATATTGATTTTTTACAAGTATTTCAAAAAAATACAATGAAACGTACTTTTGTCAAATTATCCAATTTCAAGCAAACTGGACATATATAAGGAGCATCAACTTCTCGATCATCTTCACCTTTCACATCTACCTCAACTGTATTACCGCCACCGCCACCAACAGCTTGTGCAGCAATTAACGCTGTTTGACATAAACGAACTAAGTTTGAATTTAATCCATTGGAGGAATCATTACGAATAGCCAGACTAAGTGCCCACCATAAACATGGTAGATGTTGCCACGATGCACATAAATCACATTGAACCATAACATGACCACCTTCAACACGAAAACCACACAAACATCGAATAACTTCAGCACCACGTTCTAGTGCACGACGATCAGTCTAAGTAATTAAATGAAAGTGAAAAATAGTTCATATAGTGAATATTTAATACATATATATAAGCAACTTTGAAAAATTCGTGTAGCTTTCGCTTTTAATGTCCAACGCGTTATCAACTGAGTCCAGATGGCCACAAGCTCGCTAAACGGAGCTAATGTATATACCTGTCTCTATCAGTAAGGTTCGTGTTATCCAATCATTGATATTCATAACGATTACATCGAAGGAATGGTTAAAGGAGTCCATATACGGCAACAAGAATTGATGAAAACTCAATCGTAAATATTAACAGCGATATAACTCAAACTTATCTGAGTGTATTTACCTAACGAACGCTTTAGATAAAATTCACTTGGTGAGAAATATTACACATAATAAACATCCTAATGAGTATAGAACACTAACAAACGAAATCATAGTGTATAAGAATATACCAGAACAATATGATAACAAAATTAGTATCAAATATGAAGGAAAAGAAAAATCTAACAGTCAACTTACTTTTTTCTTAGAACTGTTATTTTGTGATTTAATTATACATGGTATAAACGATTTTGGCATTGCAACCGGTATGTGATTCTCCAACTTTAAACTTTCAATCAAATTAGTCTACGAAAAGAAAACAAGCAGAAACGATCAGTAAATATTGGGAAATTGAAAAAAAAAACACACACACACAAACATAATCATGTCGATCTGCTTGAAAATGTTGATGATTTTTTCTATTGTAAACAAACAAATACTGCTATAACAACAACAACAACAACAACAACAACAGTGATAACGTCTTAGGATAGATGTTTGCTTTCTGAAAAAGTCAAGCTTGAAGAGCGATAAAAATTCAAAACTTAACAATAATTTTCTGATTGATTCAATTATGAAAAAGCATGGATTAGTTTGTATTCTGCTGTTTAATTGCCACTCAAAAAAATCCAATGTAAACATATGCCACACGAGTACATCGGTTCAAGTTGCCAAAATTTTAATCACAGAACTAGATGAAATGAGCAAAAATGGGGAGATTGAAGCCCTCATAACTGAAGCGTGTATAATAGTTGTTAACAATGTGACCTTCATAACACAAACAACCCTACCGCGACATCCAAAATATTTCTATGATTTTAGTTTACATATAACATTGAAAATACAATAACCAGAATGTAGTCTAGTGGGTAATATTGTGTTGTTTCAGGCAAGGAGTGATAACTTTGAGGTAAGGAAATCGTGAGATTACTAGATCTCTGTTAATAACTATATGAAAGTTTCACTTAACGGTAACCACAACTGCTTTTTCCCGTCTAAATATCTAAGTGACCATTTCTGATTGCTTGGCAGTCTTCGTTCGTTAATATTCTGTGTAACTTAGCTTAAAGTACTCATTATTAGATATACTGAACTGTATCATTTCAAGTTGCTCTGAAAAAATATTCAACTACACTGACTTTCTACTGTGTCAGCGGTTAATCATTGAAGTGTTTTGTATCATTAGCTGTTATCAAGTCCTCAGCAGAACCGTTCATGTTAAAAGTTTGTAAGTAAGAAGTGAGAAATATATATCAGAACCATGCAACTTCACTGCTAGCTACCATAAAAGGACAAAAAATCAGTTAATAATCGAGTGGAGGTTAAAAGTCCGGTCATGGAACTGAAGGTCCTGAGTTCGAGTCCCGTAAAAGAGACTGTAGGTGGAACGGCCGTTTAATGCTTTCAAGTATTTAATCATGGTTTACCTTAGATTGACTCTTGATTTCAATTATAGGAAAGCTGTGTTACTTCAAATGAATGAAAATAAATTGATAGGTTGGAATCAATAAGCTGGGAAGCTCTTAATTGATATACATAGACAGTATAGTAGTTAATTGGATATCAAACACTTAAAATGAGTATGGTATTTCCTGTATTCATGAACAGGTTTAGTTCACTCTAGTTAAGCATTCGGTCTTTAATCAAAGTTTTAAAGATTGGGAAGCAAAAAAGTGTTCCTTCTAAACAACTACACATTAATACATAACTAATTAAACATTAAGTATGATCACAACCTAGTATATAGTGTCACACATGAGCAAACAGACAATTCCCAGATGTTCTGTCACAGAAAGCATTGAGTTTCTATTACTATACAAACAGGGAAATGTACTACACAAACTTTCAGGTAGCAAGGCTTCAGAGCATGATAAAAAAATAGCTGTTCAGAACCGTACAAAATCGAAAGTTAACAAACGTGAAAATTCACCATTATCTATCAAGAATAAGAGTGTATCTGATCTTGTCGGTTACGTGAGATAAAACGGGAATTCACGAAACAGAAAATAATTGCCAGAAAATTTTTTTACAGTTAAAATAATTTGAGAGTACACAGAAATGATCAACGATAAAACAGGACAATCCTAATCTGAAAACAAAAAATCGATGAGATATATTATACACTTAACCCTAATATAAACAAACAAACAAACAAAAAATCTACTTACACGATGTTTTATATAAACACTTTTTAATTTCATTAAACGTCGACCAAACCAACTACGACGTCCAGTAAAAGCTTCCCATACAGTGAACATATTATCCATAGCTATATCTAATGAATATAAACTTTCCATAATATTAGCATTTGTAACTATGAGAAAATGATTTTCTTCTTTTTCTGATAATTCAACATGTAATAAATGATGATGATGAGGTGACAAATTATCATTATTATTATTATTATTTAATGTTTGATCTTTTATTGAATTTATAATAAATCGTGATGCAATACTGGCTAAACAAAGTGATGGATATTCAACATGATAAATTTCATCATCATCATTATTATTATCATTATCACCAATTGGTGAAAATAGACGATTAGTAAAATTCGATGTAAATTTAACACTTAATCCAGAACCAGATAAATGTGATGATAAGGTAAATCGATAAAATTCCGGATACCTATGTATGAGAATAATAAAAATAATTAACATTATTAATTTAACTGATATATACAACAATACAAAATGACCCCCCCACACACACACATACACTTTATCTTTTCTTTTATATTACACATTTTCTGTTTACCGTTTTTTTTTCTAAGGTCAAGTCAATAAGACTCTGGAGAAACTAGGGACCAGTTAAAAAAAAACCATAACCGGGTTTTCATCCAATACATACAACTCTAGTGTAATAAGTTTAAAAGAGATTCATCTTTTCTTTTTCTCAAGGTAGTAAGAAGTAAAACAAAACAAAAAAAACACAATGACCTTAAAAAGCTTGTGACTTAAGGCTATATCGAGGCAATCTACACAGGATGTACAGATGCCAACATGAGACTGATCAATTGGAGTCATAAATAACAATAGGAAGATACAAGTAAAACAACATCAAGTGACCAATGACCTTATATGTTTACAATAATAAGAAATGATGAATTTAATTTAACTGAGAAGTGGTTTATATATTGTGGACGTTTTTGAGAAAAACACTCATTGAAATATGAGAACAATAGGACTGAAGATTTTGTATTAATTATGAATTATCATATAAACTGAACAAAAATTTAGGTAGAGAAAACCGATTTATTGTTTAATGTAAAATCATACTTTATGATTCTTAAAATTCAGTCATTATTCCAGTAGCTCTCTGTTTACATTCATGTTCTGTTTAACTAAAATTTCTCTAAGCAGATATTCCACCTCCAATTGTTGTTACATACTACTTATATCTGTCAGCATAAGTAGCATATACCACGATCAAAAGTTATATTCACGAGAAAATTTATTACAAATACATACCGAATTTGTGTAGAATCAAGTAATTTTACGTAGTCCCAAAACTATTTTAAAAAAACACTGTTGTATCACAAGATTAATGAAACTATTTACCAAAACAAATTTACTAATTAACTATGACGTTTACCTTTCAGGTGATGGTAAGTATATTATAGGAGCACAAAGCCGATAATTTGGTTCGAGTGGATCAGGTTCATCAAGAAATTTACAAAATAATTCATACAGTGGACCACTTAAACAACGATCTTTGAGAAATGAAATCTGTTCCAAACTAGAAGAAGAAAAAATTAGATGTAAAATGAAAACCAATGAAAATAATTGATTAGAATTTCACCAATTAAGCAAAGGCAAATTGAAATAAACTCTTCAAAATTTGAGGTAGTACTCATGAAAGCTAATACTACAAAAGTTTCAGAACTTCAGGACTATTTGTATGGTGTAAACGGCAAAGTAATGCACCAGATGATGTACTATATGCTCAAACGTTTACAGTATAAACTTCGTCGAGATATGATATATGTTAGTTTCATAAGAGTTCGACACACAAACATTGATTCTACGAGTTAAACATTGTGATAACAGATTATATAGTTACACAAATACACAGATCTCAACAACTAACCAACAAAGACGAATACATGTACAGTACTTTCCTAGTCTCTCAAAAGGTTATAGAACTAGTTATGTTGTTCTAAGTTGATTTGTCAGTAAGTTTTCATCAAGAGACAGGTGAGATACACTGAAAGCAGTACATCATATAGACAAGTATATATATATATACTCCAAAAAAATTTTATTTGACATTTAAAGAAGTAGCAATTACCTGGATATGGTAGCATCTTTGAAAAAACTATTACGACTAGGTAAACGACAGTGTTGTTGATTTAATAATGTTGATGAAGCATCCAAACTTAGAATAGATGAATTAGCCATACTTTTGATAGTCAAATGATCGACTTCGGGTTTCATTTTGATGCTAGATTGTAAAGAATTCTTTTTGCTTGTCTGTTTTATCGATAGCAATTTCGATGACTTTGTCGACATTGTTAAAGAGTTATTTGAATCTGATTGGGAGCGAGATATAGCACTATCGTCAGTCTACAAATAAATAATTAGAATTTTATGATACGATAGATAATAAAAGTGAAGTAAAACGAAATTTTAAAATGATGTTACCAGATCGGATCAAGAGTAGAGTAAAGAGATCGGATTAAAATAACTGCGACGAAATTCAATCGGTTTCTAACAAATCAGAACAGAGCTTTTTTAAATGGATGTTTTATGGGCAAAATAATATTACAGAGTAAAAACAGATGTTACATACCTAATAGAATTATTGATATTTCTAATGTGTTACTCTGCCTGTAAATCAAAAAGCAAAGTTATATGAATTTGTTCATATGGATACAGATTATTTGTCTGTTCTATTTAGGGGGGGTATGCACATTGTTGTTGGTTAATTCAGGCATTCCAGGTAGGGATTATGCGTTTACGGGATAAAATGCATATCATAAACTGACATCGATTATAATCCAAAAAACGTTTTGTACCTATATAGATGAATTCATTGTACGCAAGAATCCAAGAAACTCTGTCTAATTAATGCCCCCATGAAATATGGTGCCATAAGGTTTAATGTTTGAATTAATGGATAATATCAAATTGCCTGTTATATGCAATCGAGAGAGAAGAAACCGAGTGTTTTATAAGTTTAACATCATTAAATTTACTTGTTCGTTGGTAAATACAACTCCCCCTAAGCAACCATCTTTCAAAAACGATAATCAAATACTATCAACAGAAGGGATGATCATTTTATCTATTGGATTCGTGATATTTCGTGATGTAGACTACTTTTAAGACAACTTGTCCGACTATTAACAAAATGGTTCTCAATAGAACATACTATAGGTAAATATCAGATATAAAGAGCTTCAAGTGACTATCAACAATTGCATAATTACTACTCATAGAGATAGATTAAACTACAAAGAATCTGTTGGTGAAAACTTGAACGTTTCTCTATTTGACTAAAATGTGTTTTCATGAATTTCAACAATAACAACATGTATATCCGGTTAAAGACGAATCCCAAATAGGGAGAGACGCGTGTCTTGTATTCCACTGCTAGCTAGCCTATACCAATATATGGTAAGTTGTGAAAAATTTACAATTCAGAGGATTATTCACAGGAAAACTGAGTAAAACACGTTTAAAATAAACAGATTTATAAATCGAATATGGTGGGAACAAATTACCTCTTTCAATGCTGTATCAATTGGAACTTCATTGATTCTCATCTGTTGATTTTCAGTACTCTGTTCAGACGATTGATGAGTAGCTTCCTTAACCTGTATTGATTCTTGTGCATGTGTGGTGGATGATGTCGATAACGGCGATTCGTTGACAGTCTGAAGAGGACGACTGAATACGAAAAACAATTAAAAAATTGAAATAATAGTAGAATAAATATTTTTCCGTCTATGCAAATAAATTAATTAAGTGTTTTACATAACAAGAGTAAAACATATGACAAACTGAATTTTACCGTAACACAAAATTTTGTTAATTGATTTGAAGTAGATGACAGGAAAGCCGTTTGACTTGGGCTTTGTATTATTTGGAACAAATTGGCAAGGTATAACTATAAACCTGACGGAACAGATTCGTCAAGTGAGATTTGAACTTGTGTCATCTTCGTTGCAACCTAATCGATAGAATTCAGTCAGGATATGACTGAATGTCACTACTCAGTAACATTCATAAAACCACATGGACTTCACCGGATCACATTACACAAAACCGAATCGACCATATCTGCATCAACAAAAAGTTCAGGAGGACTATGGAGGACGTGACAACCAAGAGAGGAGCTGATATAGCATCAAGTCATCACTTGCTAGCCGCCAAGATGAAATTGAAACTCAAGATGCGCTGGACAACGGGGTGGACAACATCACAAAAGTTTAATACGGCTTTTCTTCGGGATACTGACAAACTCAACAAATTCAAGATAGCCCTCAGCAATAAAATTCCAGGCCTTTCATGATCTACTCAATGGAGAAGAAAATGTTATGGAGAGCAACTGGAAAGGGATAAAAGAGGCAATCACTTCAATATGTCATGAGGTCCTGGGTCACAAGAAGCACCATCACAAGGAATGGATCACTGTTGATACACTGGATTAGATTCAAGAAAGGAGGAACAAGAAGGCAGCAATCAATACCAGTCGAACAAGAGCAGAAAAAGCCAAGGCACAAGCTGAATACACAGAAGTAAACAAACAAGTGAAGAGGAGCATCAGAACCGACAAACGTAAATATGTGGAAGATTTAGCAATGACGGCAGAAAAGGCTACAAGAGGAAACATGAAGAACAAAGAAACAGGTGAAGAATACTTCAAAGAAGTCTTGAATCGACCATCCCCACTGAACCCACCCAACATCGAAGCAGTACCCATGGACCTCCCAATCTATGTTGACCCACCAACAATTGAAGAAATCAGCACGGCCATCAGACAAATCAAGAGTGACAACGCAGCAGGACCAAAAAATATTCCAGCAGAGGCACTGAAAGGAGACGTAGCAGTAACTGCAAAGATACTCCATATTCTCTTCTTTCGCCTGGTGACCGACTGGATCATGAAGACGTCAACATCTGAAGGGAAGCACGGGATACAGTGGACATCTAGGATGCAGCTGGGCGACCTAGACTTCGCAGATTATATGGCTCTTCTATCTTAAACGCAATAACAAATGCAGGAGAAAACGACCATTGTAGCAGCAGCTTCAGCAGCAGTAGGTCTCAATATACACAAAGAAAAAAGCAAGATTCTCCGATACAACACAGCGTGCACCAATCCAATCACAATTGACGGAGAAGATTTCGAAGATGTGAAAACCTTTACATATTTGGGCAGCATTAATGATAAACACGGTGGATCTGACGCATATGTGAAGGCGCGGATCGACAAAGCAAGAGCAGCATATTTACAACAGAAGAACATCTGGAACTCGAAGCAACTGTCTGCCAACCAACACCAAGGTCAGGATTTTCAATACAAATGTCAAGACAGTTCTACTGTATGGGGCAGAAACCTGGAGAACTACGAAAGCCATCATCCAGAAGATACAGGTGTTTATTAACAGTTGTCTACGCAAAATACTTCGGATCCGTTGGTCGGACATTATTAGCAACAACGTACTGTGGGAGAGAACAAACCAGATCCCAGAAGAGGTAGAAATCAGGAAGAAGCGCTGGAAGTGGATAGGACACACATTGAGGAAAGCACTAAACTGCGTCATAAGACAAGCCCTCACATGGAATCCTCAAGGCCAAAGGAGAAGAGGAAGACCAAAGAACACATGACGCCAGGAAATGGAGATAGACATGAGAGAAATGAACAAGAATTGGATGAAACTAGAAAAGAAGGCCCAGGACAGAGTGGGTTGGAGAATGCTGGTCGGCGGCCTATGCTCCATTGGGAGTAACAGGCGTAAGTAAGTAGGTAAGTAAGGTTTACGGTGAGAACAAACTCTTTTTGAATAGAAAAGGGGGTTTGAATTTTCGTGTGATCAGAACGTTCGAAATGTATTGAGCTAATATATCACATAATTCTGATAATTTTTGTCTTCTTATTACATTATCGAAATTTATAAGTAATTGTTTAATACTTGCTTGATGCTGACAAAAACCAGTGAATCACGAAATACGAAAAAAAATGACATGACGGATGAACATTTCTTTGACATTAGAATTCTCGATTCCGGATATTTTGCCAGCAATGATTCCTAAAGGATAATATAATATATCTGAACAGAATAGTCTACCCTAAAGTAGTGATAGTAATTAATTGAAATGCATAGAGTAGACGTTATAGATGCAACTAACTATAAAACAAAACAACCGACAAACCTTGAAATTGAATCCAACATGTTCTCTGAATCCACAGCACCTGAAAATGATAACAGTGTGAAAATATCAATTATACTATAACTCCCTGGTTCACAGAAATATAAACGAATATCAATTTATACGATTTGTTGATCTGTATCTTAGATGACTTATCTTTTCTATTACTACTAATAATCTTGCGACTACATTTACACCTGAGATTTACCCAGTTTCATAGCGCTGTCCTACTTGAATATGCCAACCTGGACTGATGTACACATGTGCCAGGTTCTATGTTGCATTCGACTGACTAACTTATTGGTTGAAAAATCATCATAAAACTTGAACAATATCTTAGGTCAAAATCTATCACATTTAATAAAATAAAATATAAACGATAATTTGATTAACAGAATATGGTTATTTCATACAATAAAACAGTAAACGGTTGCTTTACAAGTTGAATAAAAGCATCGACAAGTCAAAGTATTTGTTCCAGAAATCCATATGATCACACAATACAGCTTCTGCTAAAGGAAATGAAGGTCCATAGGGATAGTTGTCAGCTAACTACGGTGTGCAATGCTCTTCATACGTAAACCAAATAATCGAACAAAGCACAATACTACTAGCCAAAAAACAACCGTTTACTTATTAGGACCGGTTAATTTGTAAGGACCCATTTTATTAGTGATTGTAGATTGTTATATCTAGAGACAATCAACATAATTGTTATAAAATATCTAGGAAGTAACTAGCTATAAAGTCAGTCTGTTAGTCAGTAATATACAGCATACCATTGTCTAGTGCGTTGACTCAAATTACCGTGACCATGAAAAACGACAAACAGTGAACAGAAATTCAATGAAATGAAATATAACAAAACTGACTTCGATTTAGCATATGTTCAGCAACGGGTAATTGAATAGGTCTGGGCTTAGGAGGGCGACCACGACCTCGAGATACAGTTGGCTTACAGGCTTGTATTTCTAAAGTTCCGATGTGTTGTTGTTGTTGTTCAACCCAACTGATATTTGTAGTAGGAGATGGTAAACTTCCAGTTTCCGATCTAACATTAATAGTTTCTGGTGTTTCTGGTGCAGAATTGATAGCGACACCAGTATTATTCAAGTTTGCAGCAACTAAACTAGCAAATCCCATCGCTGCCGCCTTGAAAATCAATGCCATGAAAAAAGGAAACAGTAAAATGAAGGTCAATATCAATCAAAAGAACAACTGTTTATTGAAATCATGAACCGATAAATGATAGACGACCATTGCAAACCCGGAAGAACTGAACAGCTGTTTCGTCCTAGCACGAGACTTTTCGACAGTGCGCATCCATGATTCCGCATACGGGACTCAAACGTATGAACCTCAATTATGTGCGCGAACAGTTAACCACTAAACCACTAGGCTGGGGTCCCACGGTATTAATGTTGGTTGGTAACTGCATCACACACGACACAGTTGAACTCCACTGGTGACGGCTTCTCGTCAGAACTTATAGGATTCTTTCTCGAAACTAGGCACTAGCGAGAACACGTTAACTATCAGTGTAGGGTTATGGAGATTATTGAGTTTTAGTCATTTATTGGTAGTGATTTAAGTAACAACATACAAAATCGTCGATCAAAGTCGTTTGATTACAAAATAATTTAAGAGTTTATATTGAGTAAAAATGTATGTATAGAACAATAGATTTTTCATTAAGAAATCAAACTACATTAAACTGACAATCATATCAAATTTCAAATAGATCCTCTGAAATTTTGGCAAAGTCAAAACCCATAGACAGATAGTCTGTATTTTCCCCAAAGCAAAGAAAACAATGTTTGTATTGATTGATAAATTTATGTTTTGTGTCAACTAAACTATAAACAATGACATGATGTGTAAGCATAATTGCAAGAAACGCCTGTTTCTAGTACAGATTGGATCTAAAACGCTAATTGCTCGTTGAACACACTTGATGTGATATTCAGGATATAGTCAATGGTGCCTGTGTCAATAAGAAAAATATCGACCTTAAATCATTATCATAACTGCTATCATTAGCTTAACCACTAATCCCTAACTCTAACTCCATTTTACGTACGGTCGTATTTAGTTCAACATGTGATGATACTTTAATTATCATGTCAAAACTGTTTAACCATTGTAATCTTACTATATTTTCACTGTAAATTAAACACTGTCTTAAGACTAGCTGATATGATGGTCAAGGTCATCACTATAGTACAGTTTTGTCAACTAAGTTAATTATAAAATAACTGATCTGTATCGGATACACCGTGTTAGTGAAACGATTAGGATGGATAACTATTTATAATGCTTTTGGTGACAATTACTCACATTCAATTTGATGCCACATCATCCTCCAAAGGATTGCTAACATTCGGTGGTAACAGCATGTTAGTACTGATGAGATTCAGCAATTGTGTTCTATCTCAGTAATGATAATAACATACTTTTAGGATCATTTTGAAACATCAGCCGGGGCCTTCGAATTAAAGGTCTAATCCACAACACAATGGAACAACGTCAGGAGATGCAATCCCAAGGTAGTCGGCGACCAACGATTGGTTCATACGCCATCTGTTCCCTCAGGATACTGGAGCCCATGTTCATCATTGGTTTGGAATCAGAGTTTTCCAACTCCCCTAGGTGAGTCCACCAACCCGGACATTCGCTTTTCGTCCTCTCAGTTTTTTAAACAACACCCATCGTGTGAGGAGGTGAGTAAGACTTCCCTGGCAGTGGTTGTATGCACGTGATTATGTGGGAGCATTTCGAGAGGGAGAGCTGACTCTTTCTACCCTCGGGCGTACCAGAACATTCGGGGGCAGAGATGTAATCAGTTTACAACACAGTACCGGGGTATGAAAGAAAGTTATCTAGAAATGGCATATATTGGGTCATCAAGGCTTGCTAGTTGAATTTCTATATTTTATATAAATTAGTAGCTTGAGATGTGATTATCTATTGCTCAAAGTGGAAGTCGATGGAGCTTCAGTTGTAAACTTTTCGTAAAAGAGAGATGAACTCTTTTAGTGTAAAGAATTTTTTCCAGTTGTATTTTATAAATGAAGTATTTCTCCGAGTATATATGATTGTCTTTTAACTACTTTTTTTTACTCATTTAATTGGGTTTTTTTTAGATAGTATTCACTTTCCATCATCTGTCACTTTACCATTTCGTTTTCTTACTGCATGGTGCATAATTATTTCTGTGTCCAGTTGTACAAATATTTCTGGGTTTAAATAAATGAATAAATTTTCAATCATTCAAAATTTCCACATTAGGCAAGTGATTAATAACTAAACATAAAATTTTACTGTGTCACTACTGTTAGTGTTAACGGTGTCAACAACGAATGGCTAACAGATGATGATAATGGTATTCAATAAATTTACATCTTCATCTATCAGATACTGTACTTGTCATATGAACCAACTAACTAAGGGAGTGCTGACAGTCATGAGCATTCACAATATGTGATAGAGATGATGAAAATTTTATGGTGAATACCTTAATAAGTAATGATTGCTTTCGATAATTTATTTGTTACTTGCACATACATGTACATATAATTATATGTCATCATCGAACAGGTTTCAGTTAAGTTGACTTTTAATAGTTTAGCAGACGTTTTAAATCAAAAAACAATCATAAATAATGAATATGAGATTCCAAATTACCTCACGTTTTGGACGATCACAAGTTACTGAAACTGAGTCAGAAGATAAGCAGGGGGAAACTGGTATATTACTATTGCTTTCCAGTCTTTCTAAGCGTCTAGACGGACGACCTCGACCACGTTTTCTGTGTTCAGGTTTTGATAGAGATATATCAGCATTTCCAAGATGACAAACTCCAGTACTTGAGGCATTATCTGTTAAATCTATGACAGTTACAGACAAGTTGGGCTCATTGAAACCTGATTTACAGAAATCCCTCAAATTATCTTTATCCATAACAGAGGAAGCATGGTTTTCATTGGTGTTGGATGTATCTATTCCCACCTTGTAGCGTTTTCGAGGAGGAAGAGCTGAGCTACGTGAAGTAGAAGAACGTCTTACGTTGCTTGGAAGTGATGATGAGGCGGAAGTAGGTAAAATATCACAGGCATCAGAACCGTCAGTTTCTTGGAGACGTGCAGACTGTTCCACGAAGTTGGGATCTTCAAGAATTGGATCTGTACTTGTAAGAACCCCATGTTGTGTTTGTCGTTTACGCTTCGTCGAAGGAACAGGATGAGATGAAACAGATGAAGAGGTGTCAAATTGTTGCCGAGAGTCGACAGTAACAGAACTTTGAGATACTGAATCATTAAGTATATATTGTTCCGGGTGGCGATCCGAGTCACAAGGATGGGATTTAAACAACCGGTTAATTTTGTACTTCTTTTTACGACGACCCGGTGATTTTAAGGGACTGATATTCCGCTTAACTGTAGTTGACGACTGAAATGCACCGTCATCAAGTTGTTCAAATGAAGCATGCTGTGATTCGTTTGGTTCTTGTTCTACAGAAATTGGAGAATATTGGGTAACACATGCAGATTCCATTTCGCTTGCATCTGAGGTGACTGAAAACGAACACTGAAATCGGAAAAATAGCAGTGTTTTGAAGACGGTCATAGCAAATGAACGTTAATCAGATAAAAAGTATGGAATAAAGCAATGAATTAGTTTGCTAAAACCTGTCTTGCTATTTATATAACATGACCACAAATATGTATATATATATATATATATATATATATATATATATATATATATATATAAGACTGCTTAGTTTTTTAACTATTGAGCCAGCGACGAATAAATTTTCAACATATTTCACCAGGTTCGGTAAATATGGTCCGTCATCACAAGCACCATTAGCAACACATTCAACCTGAAACTTTAGGAATTACCTCTAGAAGTTCGTCACTAGTCGACATATAATGGTTCTTATCAAGTATGAATCTAGAAAATTTTTCTTGTCATTTCAAAATATTCATGCATACAGTTAAAAAAAATACTTACTTTCTGATCACAATCCGAATGATTCAATCGAGATTCACCTGCACTATTCCCAGTAGACGGTTTATTGTCAACGGTTGTTTTATGAATGGTTGTTTTTTGAACTGAAATTATATTATCCGACGATACACTTGACACTTCAGTACTAAGTCCAGAATATGCGACTACTGAAGATGTTTCACCCGGTTTCACACGACAATTTATTTCATAATTAGTGTGTTCGGAAGCTTTAAATTAATTAATAGGGTCAAGTGATTAGTTGATAAATAAGTGGTCGGGAAGGCTACCACGTATAAGACACGACGGTTAAGCAAAGTACACAAACAATATTTTTTCAAAAATTTCAAATTAGCACAAGTTTAATGCCAAAAAAATACAAACTTTAGACTTTTATCGGACAAAAGTCCTTCATTGAATAAACATAAAATTAGAGTTTCATAAACCTCACTGATACAAAATCATAGAAATCATACAAAACATGAAATTGCGAATATAGTAACTATCATTACGGGGTTGTGGAGACTGTTAAATATTTGAGATTATGAATCGATCGATGTTAGACCACCATTGAAAACCTGGATGCCGGCTCAGTGGCCTAGAGGTTAAGTGTTCACTCGCGAGACCGAAGGTCCTAGGTCGCAATCACACGTGTGGGATTGTGGATGCGCACTGCCAAGGAGTTCCATACTAGGACGAAACAGCCGTCTAGTGCTCCCAGGTTTTCAATGGTGGTCTAACATCGATCGATTCATGATCTCAATGAAAAAATATACAATAACTGTCAAATTTATTAAAGTAACTATAAAATATTTGATTTGTAAGGGTTTTTACTTTTTTCTTTGTTGATATTAAAGAATGGATATACGTATTTTCCAATAAACTAAAAATTTTTAAATAAAATCCAGGGATGGAAGAGAAAATTACTGGATTCCAGATTCAGTATTAACATGGGCATTAGGATAAATGTAGATTCAGTTGATCAGTTCTAAATAAAACGAAATTTACTCCTGGATTCTATTATCCGTCACAATTCAACTTTATTGATAAAATGATTAAACATAGATAACACCAGAAAAAAGGAACTTTTAAGAACCCACATTAAAATTATTCTAAGTGTACACTGTTGAGTTTGAAATAGGTGTGTGTGAATGTCATCATATCAAGTAACTCAATAAACGTGAATAAGATTTGACTTATCTAACGTACTTACGAAGTACAGATCCATACGATCAGCTTTGAGTCACGCTTTATGTATGAAAGCTCATGTTACTATCCGATTATTTAAACGGAAGTAAAAAGTGGAGTTCAAACGAGCGACTTAGTTAAACACTATAACTACTAAGCCATAACTCGTAAGATCTATCTGAGTGATATAAAATATTTTACTCCTTAACTCAAGACAAATAAAAAAAACACTGAAAATATTTTAATCATTCAAAAAAATCATCAACACAAAATATGTAGAGCGATAAATATGAGAATTCCAAATGAGTGTGTATGAATTTTCATGTTACAGATGATCAAGGAGATTGTGTACTAGACAGTTAATGAATATTTCATATTTAATGTATTTTAATGGATACTAAAATTTCATTAGGCAATAGATAAAAAAAACCTACCAGCAATTGTAGTTTGCATAGAAGCAGCATCAGATCCTACAGCTGAATGCGTAACATGGCTGGGAACACTGCCGCTAGTTTGCCGAGTTCTGCGAAGTTTAGGAGTTAGACCTTCTTCTTCTACAGAGGCTATAAAGTCAGTTACAACTGATAACGTCACCTCAGATGGATGAAGTGAGGCAGATCCTCCTTTAGCTTCGATGTCTTTTAATTCCTGTTCACGTTTGCGTTGTTCGGCCATTACAGCGTCCCAAGTGACAAGACCACGAAGTTCACGAGAAACACGAGATTTCCCTGAAAACCACATGTAAACATTGATATGAGAATGTGAAATTTCTTGAAAATACGAAAAACAATTATTGTAATTTAAAATGATTAGGCTACTAGTAAGTAGCTTATGTTTTGTCGTGATTTTTTTCTTACATCTCGTACTGCCTTTTTGAAAGCTTACTCACATCTCACTGATGACTGGAGCTACATTTTTGTGTATTTTAGTTCAAATGTTTACAAAGTTGTGACTACATTTAGCATAGATCTGAAATTTAAAAAATCACTAGATATATATTGGAACTACCTTTCTCGAGAATGTTGATGTTGATTAGATCCCAAAAAAATTATTTCGTAATTCTTCCGTAAATAGAAAATTGTTAGAATCAATAGACTAGAACTATAGACAACTACCGTCCATTTCGCAAAACAGCAATTTGTATCGGTGACAGTTTCTAATCTAACTGACAGGAATTAGAAACTAAAGTACACTTATAAATACAATAATAAAAACTAATTATTTTGCAAGAAAGTACTGATTGAAAACTACACAAGCTTACCTTTAGAAGAAGTTGATTTAGGCATTCGAACAACATGTTGACTAGTTTCTACGTGTTGATCGTTAGTCGGATTTGATGATGATGAAACAAGACTAGTATTTGTCAAAGGGATTGATTCAGATGCACCGATTGTATTCGACTGTACAGATGAAAAGTTACGGCGAAATCCATGGTGTTTTTTACCTCTACCTCGACGTTTGGTTAAACTAGAAACCAATGTACGTGTGACAGTAGTACTTTCAACAAGTTTAAAATTCAACTTCGAAGCAGAATCATCAGTAGGATTTGAAATAAACTTTGAATCATTTTGATTTACATCTTCAACTGTCTTAATAAGAGGCAGCTGATCAGTATTTTTTATCTCAGAGGGTATTATTGTATGATGACCAAGATTTTGTACATTAGAATTTAGTGGAAATGATAATTGTTTCGATTGATTATCGAAAGCGCTAGTAGAATAATCTTGTTTGTCTGATGTTAAATCTATAAGTTGAATAGGTTTTTTAGATAAGTGATCAGTTTCTATAGGATTTTTTAATGTAGCCGCCAACAGACGGCGCATATTCACCTAACAAAGAAAAATTAACAATTGATTAACATTAATACATAAATAGAATATGATAAATTATTACTTATTACTTGATGACACATAAATACTGACTTTAAGATTAAACTAAAAAGATTTATTACAATTTTAAAAAAAACAAGATAAAGATTAAACTAGATTGGTAGCAACAGTCTAAAGTAAATCCGTTTGCTGAAGAAAAATATAGTAATAATGGGGACCTCTGGTATTCATCAATCTTGATAATTATCAGGAGAAATATATGAGAAAAAAGTTCTAAATAACGATAAAAAAAGAAAGTAACTTATATCAACATTTTTCCGTATTGTAGTAAAATTATATATATATCCCTTAGAAAAACTAACCATTTATCAGTCAATCATCATGTGCTTAACATTTGATCGATTTCTGATTGACCCAACGTACCAAAATGTTTCTAGCACCCACAGAAAACTATACATCACACACAAACGTCTAGTAGATGAAGATAATTTGTGAAATGGTTAAACAAACTAACAACTTACAACAAACCGATGCACCCGCGATTCAGGAAGTTGTTGAAGCCAAGGTGCACATAACTTCGACTTCACCCCCAAATTATCACCCTCAGGATCTGATGTCACGGGACTTCTTAACGGGTTCGGTAGGATAAGAGGTACCCAGGATGCCGGAAGAACCGTCTGTTCTATGGAAGTGGTAGAAGTAGGAGAAGAAAGACCACCACGACGAGCACCCCGACCTCTCCGGCCGCCTCTGCGTGCACCGACACCTCTACGGGATGGTGTTTCAGATTGACGTGAGGCTAAAATAGGAGATACAGCGACTGGGATTGGTCGACGAGGTACTGGTTTCGTGTCAATCACACAAGTATCTGTATCAAAATATGTTTTCAAGAATAATAAGTAGAAAAATCGTAAATTCATAACAGACAGCAGTTAACACAGAATCGTCGAAACAACAATCAATTACAAAAAAACAGTGTATTGATGAAACCTTAATTAGACAAGTATTAGCCGGATAAACTGAAAACTACAGAATAGTAGCAGTGTTTATCGTAATCGCCGACTCTGGTGATCGACAATTTGCAGACGTTTAGAACTAGTATCAGTCTAATTGTGTTTGTGATTTTGGGAACTGTGGTCAAGATCCTAGTGAGACAACAGATGAATATTTAACACAAGAATCTTTATTCCGTGACAACTTAATAACTACCCCGTTTTCCCCACGCATCCGATCGGTGACCTAAGAACAGACGCCAATAATGAGCAACATACAAAATGTGTTCGTGTACATAAAAATTATATATGTAAAAGATTGTTTTAGAGTTAAAACGCTTCCATGAAATAAATTAGTAAAAAGACGGACCGTATTCTCACCAAAAATATCAGAAAAAAGAACAAACCTACTTTACATAATTAAATTACTAAAAGGCAGGGAGCTATAAAATCAAACATTATAAACACAATTATTAGTTTAATGTGAAACTTACCTTTCAAGTGAATAGCCAATTCATCAATAGCAGCGATCACTGTCTCGTCTACAGTTGATGGTTTCTTTTTAGTCTGCTTTAATAACGCTTTTAGCTCACGTTTATTGACTTTTCTTTGAGTATGCGATGCACTGTTGTAATCCACTGTGACTGAAACACATACACACACAAATACAAATTTAAGAACTGAGGTTTTTTGAGTAACCAACCATAAAGAGTAAAAATAATGAAGCACGAAACATCCGCATCATAAAAAAACAAACTATAAAAATAATGTAACTCAATTTTTTTGCTTCGGCTTAGTTGGAGAAATTAGATTCGAACTAGATAATTAGATGTTCTTACCTCATCCTAAAATTGTGTTGATTCAATGAGGCAAATCGTGTGAAAGTATAACTTCAGAGACTGTTTACACTGTTTATTACATAATTAGTAAACTCTTAGATTGTCGTATTTCTAATGTGTCTATCTTTAAACTTTCCATTTAACGCATAAATTGTTATATCCTATTGTTCCAGATTTATCATTAATTATTTCCCTATTACTGCGAATTTGTATTATTTATGACTGAGTTATGTATACATAATTTTATAATTGTGTTGCTATGTAGTCAGACGTTGAAAGTATATTAATATATGAGTTTTGAGTTGTGATCGAACAGTGTTTTGGAGAAATAATCTGCATTCTATCTTCGTCTTCTGACTGGACATTGAGGTTTGAAGGAGCTTGAGGACCAATAAACGTTACTTTCTCGGTTGTGAATTATTGGTTACTGTGTTATTTGATAAATCGGTCACTGGTCCTACTGGCAATACAGGCGAACTAATCAATAGTAAGACTAGAAAATATAACTGCTACTGTAATAACGACCCGACAACATGGACCTTAATACGAGCCAAGTATCTAGTTCTCTTTTCGCCGTTGGATCGTGTATGTAATAGGATTTATCACTTTTCGCGTAAAACATGTTTATAATTTCATACTAAATAATATACCTTAAGAGAACATAACTCAAAGATTCTTTAAGTTATTATTATAAATTACGGTTTTTAACACATATAGAAAGAAACGTAGACTTGACATTCAAAAGAAAAATAAACCGCTGTTTTGTACGCAATGAAGAACTTACCTTTGTCTGGTTGACGGGGTTCAACAAAGACTGAATTATGTGATCCGCTGAGATCTTTGGTTGATAAAGTTTCACGAGTAGCTAATGACCAAGATAATAAAATGTGACGAAACATAATGCTAACAACCATTCGCTATTCATTAACATAAGAAATAACTTGAAATTTAAAATGAGATGGATTTTTTTAGTTTTAAAAATTGGATCTTTTGATAAGACGGTAACCAATATATAAGAACACATAAAGAATTTCGATAACAAATAATAGTCGATTTGTTGATTATATGGAACAGTCAAAACACTCTTAAGTAGAGCAATTACCAATCAGTAAGTAAATCAGTAGTATAGGTCAGTGAAGACTATTCAATTTGTCTTTACATCATCCTAACTAGACTACCACCATAAAAGACCAGAAACCTATGAAGAACTGTTTCTTCTTAGTATAAAACTCTTTAGCAGTGTGTGTATCCAACGGTTGTCAAGAGAAAGTCATTTCATAATTTAAACCATGAATTGAGTAATCTCCAGGTGAAAATTCCGAACTACTAACAGTGATCATGTGCTCATCAGTAACAAAACGAAACTTCGAGTACTAATGACAATTAGTCACTGACCAATGAAGTTTAAGCATATTGCACATGAGACAGTTATTACCGATGAAAACAGGTAACTTTTCTTATTTATGTACTCGGGGGCCTTGAGACACAGCTCAGTTGTGTGATACCGTTGAATATGGGGAGATAATTGAAAACTTGGAACTTTGAAGGCCATTCTCTAGTAGATTATTTTATAAGCTTACATGGTATATTTAATAAATAGTTCACTGTAATTTTTATACTGTTCTAGTTGCAAACGATCATTTGAGTTTTTGGCTGTTAATGCCTTTTATCGTTCATGAATTACACCTAATTAATTGTTTAACTGTTAGTTATTTTAGTATCACAACTGTCCCAGTTTAGTGAAGACTGCAATTTCTCATCAATAATGCTTTGTGATCTTTAAATTGATGTATTTAACCATGCGTTTTCGAGTCTCATTAAGAGACAAACCGGGAGGTCGATGATAAAAGAATAAGCATGATCAAATAGGTGTTAGTGGTTATTGGTAATAATGATCGAGTGAGTGTCATAACAAGTACTAATTCGCTGCTCGAAATGATGTAAATGAAACGAGGTCCAAACCTGAGACTTGCCAGTTGAAAGCCGACTGTTTTAGTTACTAAGCCAACCCATAGGTTTACAGTAGCAAAATATCACAGATCGACTAAAGTTATAAATACAAACCATTACATGCCAACTCAGTAAGCGTTTATCATAAAACCTGAATGTCCTGAGGCTCTGTCCTTGGTGAATCATATAACACGGATGAAATAAACAACCACCGCTTCTTGGTTTTCAACAATTGTTTAGTAGAGCCCGTTCGTGATGTTAGTTACAAAGTATGAAAATTATTCATTACAATAGGTGATAAGACTCATTATCAAGCTACAGTCACATCAGTTGCTAAATTTTAGATTACGCATACTAACATGAGAAGAGGAGTGAATAGTTTGTATAATAACGGATAGCGGAAGTAAATAGTAAAACCAATAAGGACTGAAGAGACAACATAAAGAAAGAATATTAGAAAAGAATAAAACAATATGAAAATTGATAAACTACTTACATTCATCATCATAAGGAAGTTCATGTTCACTACTAAGTCCCATTGGAAGAGAGCCTTCACGATCCCTTGACTCATTACTATAGTCATCTGCAAAATTCTTGAATACGTTTTGATCAAGATCTCCGTTATGACCCTTTTTGTCTAGTACACGACGACCACGACTTTCCATTTGTGATAAGTTATCATCTCCAACAGAACTATTACGAAGACTACGGCTATGAACTGATTCACTGGAAGTATCATCTGGTGTTTTTGAAAGACCATGAGATGACTTAGATCCTGTATCTGGTGACCCACATGCAGGATGTAATTGAGAATCACCATAGTAAGACTTCAAACTGCCTTTTAAACCATAACGTCCAGAAGGTTTTGAAGTCTTTTGCTTTCCTTTACGCTTCATATCCTCGGGCAAAGTGGACACATTCAAGACGTCTGACTTAACTGCTCAGAATAAATTACGATCTTGACCGAGTCACTTTTGAGCTAAAAGACAGGTGAAAATAATAATACTGGTATTAGTGGCATAAATATTCCGGATTAACAAAAAATTAGGTTAGGAAACTGCCATAGACACGACGCTCAACTTTTTCTTACCAACCTATATACAATCCAAATCCAAGCTATGTAGGACTTTGACATCGTGAGACATTCATAAAAACGAAATGCAAAAAAACTTAAGACTTTGACGAGATAGCTTTAGTTACTTTTAAAAATAAATATTTAGCATACTTAACCAGTTTAAATCGACGTGCACGTAGCCACACCGTTTCACAGAAAGCAAAAACTGACGCCTGATTGCTAAGAAAAAACTTTTGAAAAGTATGATTAATTTTATCGGGTTATACAATATTGCTTGATTTCTTCATATTATCTTGGAATACTAAGCCTGAGAATTGTATAGTTTTAACGAGGATGAAAGGTGAGTTGGTCAAACTGTATCGATCAGTAGCTGATCTAGTATTGAGTGTTCATCAAGGATGCACTGATTAACCATCACGAGGAATACTCGTAGTTAGGATCCGTTTACTAGTAACAGCATCAAACAAATTTGAAAAATCTTGGGATCAAGATAAAAGCCCTGAAACCACCGTTTTAAGACAACAATACATAGTTCAAATAAACTGTCTCAGCATTTCGGAGAAAATTATAAAGTTAGATGTTTCTGTTTCCCATTGTATCAATCCTAGTCGAGTGGATGGGTAGGAATTCTGGTGGATGATTCTAAGAGAAGCTGGAATGATGACAAATAACTACATTTGACTAAAAACCACTTCAGAACGCTTTGTCTGATGTAGTTTCACACGTATAATGTCTCGTGAATTGGAAGCAGTGCATAGAATTGGATCCTCTAGTCCCACCAAAACAGGTCTCTATTCATCCTACTTACTGTACTTACACCGCGATAAAAAATATACGCTAGACCATCAACATTATCTGTTGGTATCAGATAATCAGCTAACAATAGGGGTGTGTGCGATGGGTGAGGACCAGGTATAGAAACATATGCAAACCAAAGAAAACCACTTTCGAAGTACAACAAAATTGAACTATAGATTAAAACAACCAATAAGATAACACGAAAGGTGAGGGGAGAGGGTTATCCTTGTAAAAATTTATATTTCTTGACAAAGAAACTAGATAACTTGTTATCTTCCTAACAGTATCATTTAACAATTAAACAGTGATCATTGATGATAGTCATTTGAATCCTCACTGTACACATTTGACAATCACTAGTATTCTTCAAAATAATGATCAGTAACCTTTTCTTCATATTGGCTAGTTTTACGGTTGAAATTTTCGGTCAAACCATTATGAATCTGTGGATTAATAATTTAGACAATTGACTCAATCATTAACAGACTACAACACAATTATATGAACGAAGAATTTTCCAGTGATTTATTAGAGCAGTTATATAGTGTGTTGTACGTCCAATCTTTACAGCAGTTGTTTCATACTATGCTATTAGATTGTAGTTAATTTTTAATATCAGTCAGTCAGCTATAACGTAGGACCAGACACATATATGCATCGGTCCAAGTTGCCATACCTCATTAGCACAAGATAAACACCAAATCCATAAAAGTAGTTACTTTAATGGTGGTAATGTATATAAAAAAAGACTTCATATAAGGACATAATACCGGAAGAAATAATTAGTTCGTAGAAATGAAGGTATAAAGCAACTTTAATCTCACGGTTCAAGGGAAGAAAAAGTGTGTATACACTTACGCCATTATGATAGATTCTGGGCCACGTCGTCAAGGGTATCCAACCATTGGTTACAATAGTCACGCGGACACTAACCAAGTAGTCTGCATCTACCAACATGGCTCAAACCAGAAGTTAGTGACTTCAAGGACTGGTGCTACATTATCGTTTGGACACCCCTATCTTTTTTCCAACCATCCCTAACACTAGTCAGCATTGCGCATCGTGGTAATCGGTGTTCAGGCATACGTAGCATGTGGCCCAACCACCTTAGTCGATGAAGATTCACAACCTCATCAGCTGATTTACCATCATTCCCTAATACCCTGTACATCGGACCTCACTATTACTTACCCGGTGATCCCAGCAGACGCTGGCAATGTTTCTAAGACATGTCATCAAATACTAGTAGCTTACGAGCATCGTCTACTCTTAATGGCTGCGTTTCGCAGTCTTAAAGTAGAACAGAACGAACGGCCAAGTAGTATACTCATCCTTTAATTGATAGACGGATATCTCGCCTTCGCCATACGCGACGTAAGTTGGCAAAAGCCAAACGAGCTTTTCGAATCCGTGTTGAGATTTCGTCAGACACCAACTCATTAGGAGTGACCAGACTTCCAAGATAAGTAAAGTTGTCGACGCGTTCGACTACTTTACCCCCTATCCCCAGTTCAGGTGTAGACCAGTCTTGAAGCAACAACTTGCATTTAAAGGGAGAGAAGCGCATCCCAAACATCCTGGCATTGTTGCTCAGTGCTATGAAAAGACTCTGCATTTTATTAGCGTCTTCACCAAACAGGACTATGTCATCTGCGTTATCTATGTCTATAAGTGGACCTCCTGAAAGATCATCCCCTAAAAATTCAGTCGACGAAAACGTTATTTCCAGCAGTAGGTCGATGATGAAGTTAAACAAAAATGGAGATAGTTGACAGATTTGCAGGACACCATGTGAGGTTGCGAAATCAGATGATAACTCACCACAAGTTCTGACTAGATTGGTAGTGTTCGAGTAAAGAGCCTTCATAAAATATCCGTACTTTTGGTGTACACCATTCAATGACAAACACTGCCACAGGACATCTCGGTATACATAGTCAAATGCCGTTTTTTAGTCAAAACTCAAATTTATGTACGCAACTTTGAGCCATGTATTTCTGTAACAGCCAGCGACGCTACCCAGCTGCCAGAACTAAACTACTTGAAATTATTATGATCGATATCCAAGTGCCAAGTACCTAGTTATCGATTTCTACGAACAGTATGTACGATTACATTCTTTTATATGATTTTATGGACAGTAAACTCATGGTACAGTCTAGACATACAAATAGTTCCTATGCAGCTATGACCGCGCCACCATTAATTCAAATATTCAGAGGCAATTCACTGTTTTCTATACATAAAATTTAAGATACAACGCTCATTGGTTGAAGCCCTTAATGAAATACTCGCTCAATGAATAGAAATCAAGAGCCTGATGAACGAGTAACCAATTAAACTACGCAACTGTCTGACATTTAAAAAAATATACTTCAAAACTAAAACCGCTTGAAATCTCAGTATTACCGAGAATAGAATCAGCCGAATATGTTTATCAGTAAAGATTGCCATAGCAAGATAAATACTGGAATAGCAGTTAAGTAACCTGTAAAAGAGTTATTGCATAGGGATGCTTGAAGAGGAATGAATGAAATCGTTGGAAGAGTTGTGTGGTAACTATGAAACCACGGCTCTAATGGGGAATGGATTTGTATCATTAGCGCCAATTCTGAATCATATCAACAAACCTCTTACACAAGAAAAGACGTTATGCTGAACTCACAACTGAAACACCATGACACTACATTTTGGATATCAAAAGCGGATAGATGAACAGCGAATTTGTACCCTGAATCAACCACTTACAATTAGAGGTAGATCGGATAATTGACAGCACAACTGGACGGAGCTAGAAAGGATTGCCCAGGACAGGGTTGGATGGAGAACGCTGGTGAGCGGCCTATGCTCCTTCACGAGGAGTAACAGGCGTAAGTAAGTAAGTAAGTTCTCCACGCCATTTATCTCATTTAGAATAGCTGGCTATTGCTAAGTTTAAGAGACCCCAGTCAACTTGCCTCTTAAGACCCCGGACTTCAACTATTTAGAAAACAATATCAGTGGTTACTGCATTGAACTTCTGATAAATACTGACTTCATAACACATATTGATCCAATGTTGCATTGGGAATTATGGAAGAGTCAAAGCTGCATACTCACCCTAAAAACGCCTTTCAACCACTTAAAGATGAGCTTTATAACAAACACAATGTGTAGAAATGAATTAGACACTCATCAGGTATGAACAGTCACTCTGAAAACACCAACGAATATTAGCATCTCAAACATTAGAATCTAGCTACACAGTGCACTTGGTAGTAAGACCCACTACCACATACGTTTTACTTATTTGAGAGGAATAATATACAGAAAAATGAGTGATTATGTTGCTTTAAGCCGCTGACGTATTATATGGCTGAACTTAGTTAGAATGTCATTCAAATTCGGTGAGTTGAAACAGAACAAACAAGACTTACTTGCTAGTATTACAAGGATGATGTAGATGACAAAACTAGTGGAATTTCCTTACCAATAAGTAGGAAAACCGACCCCGAAAACATACGACAAAACCGAAAGCGTGACCGTATCGAGCGCCAAAAAGTCAGACCACGTAGTTCAAACAGCCTCCAGAACAATTACAGCTCTCAAAGTAGGCGATACTATGGTTATCTGAGATCCATATCCAGATATTTCTCTGTACTACCATATTTTACTCAAAAAACAGATTTTGAAAATTTGATGCCGCTTTCTGGTAAATGTTGTTTCGAGTTTAGTAAATCGGAAACAATATTGTTGGTTTAGTATCAATTCAGTTTCAGCTCGAAAAGGACAGGAGTCTGGGTGGCCTGCGTTAGTCATAGCAATTACGATCTCACAATCAACCCTCTGTGGACAGTTAACATAGACATTTTTCCAGTCAGTTTTTGTGATTATTTGCATTTTCTACTGGGCGTGCTTTTAATGACTGGTTCTATATCAAGCCCAAATTGGCTATTCTAGCTTCTAGGATACAAATTTATCTATTTTTTTCAAGCCACATTTTGACCTCACTGATTATTCGCCTATTAAACCTGAATGTTTATATGTGTGTTAATTGCTCACCCTATTCATCACGTGTCTGTAGTTTGTTTTTTTTCTGACTACAAATATCGAGTCATGCTTGATCGAATCGAGCTATCCCACTCAACTCCACCGAGCGTCACTTTGTCTCACGTCGCTTCGCAATCACAGCAGTAATTTGGAGTTATAATTTCTGTACTAAGAACTTATGTTCTTTAATGCAACTAATGTTCACTCATCACATTCGTACTCAGCAATCATCGTCTCCCATTTTTTCAATTTCAGTCCAAACCAAACTTCAGCCATTGCTTTGCTTAATCGATTACCCTTACTTCAATGTATATGCACACATCAAAGATTCGATGTCGCATTACTAGTTGATTAGTAACGATTAGCTTCATCTTATCTATTCGTTCACATGTGTAACTGCACGCTGCATCACTCATTATCCATAAAAATTTTTGATTACCGCAATTAATACTGTTTTCCCGTTGCACTGTATGTCAGAATATAGAGCTTGGAGCTAGTCGCCAAATGATAAACTCTTGTTCGTTACATTCAAGTGAGACCCACTCACTGTCATCGATAATCGTATGTATTGGTACTATTATCATCGTTTCGTAAGAAGCAAATAGTTGAAGTCCGGGGTCTTAAGAGGCAAGTTGACTGGGGTCTCTTAAACTTAGCAATAGCCAGCTATTCTAAATGAGATAAATGGCGTGGAGAACTTACTTACTTACTTACGCCTGTTACTCCTCGTGAAGGAGCATAGGCCGCTCACCAGCGTCGGGAGCTCTGCATATACATCCCAGGAGTAGACTATGATTCAAAGTGTTGATTGATATCCCGACCGATTCCGGTAAACTATTCAGAATACTGTCTTCCACTTTATTACTTGTTAGGGTACCCGAAACGTATATGAGACAACCACGTCCTCGCTTAGTTTTTCTGTTACAGCGATAGAGTCCATAGTTCTGGATATTAAATCCCGAATCAGATACTGCTTGAAAGTACCATGTTTCAGTGATAAGTATGAAAGAAAGGCTTGGCTAGTAAAGCTAGGGTTTTTAAGTCTGAAATTTTATTCAGAAGTGAACGTACATTGATAAGTAATACACTTAAAAAGAGAGTATGCAGTGTAAAAAAATCAAAAGCTTCCATACTTATGTAATGCATATTAGATTTGCCTGGACTGTGGTTTGATAAGTTCGACTGACCATATGGGCTGTGGCTTGAACAGACCGTAGTGCTAGTGGGACCAGGGGTTTCTAAAGGCCAAAACAATCATTATTTCGATAAGGCGGATTTATTTGCTGAACTTGACTTGGTGGGTAGTTAAGAAAGGTATCTGCTTGTTGAGGTTGGGTTGATGGTGCGTAACATAGTATTCCATTTTGTCTATCTAGAAAGTGATGAGAAAAGTTAAATTTTACAGGCTTACTATTTAAAACTTTTGAAGGTAACGGTGGGATACGTTGGTTCTCTGCCGTCTGTCTAATATTAGACCTGCTTACACGACGGTTTTAGTGGCCGTCTTGTGCGACGCCTGAACCAAGTGTGCAAGTTTGACCTCCCCTACGATTAGCAGGACAAAACATGGTGTCGGGAAGTATATTTTTGTTTAGTAAGTTTGTCGTAATATTTTAGGTGCTAGGTTTGGAATCAGAAGGTTTTGTATATATTTTCTTCTTACATGGTATTGACTTTAATATTGACAATGTTTTTAAGAGCCTTTACATTAGAACTAGGTATTTGGTAATAGACTTCTAATGTTACACTGGAAGATATCGGATTGGTATTTCCATTAGATATTTATTCATTAACTGGGGTCACTGAAGACAGAAGAGGCTAATCATCACTCTTCATTGGTAAATTAGAGCACCGTTTAGCATGAGACAGGTTAGCTGCATCAGTGGATCCAGCTGCTGAGGCAACGGGATTTGTTGTAATCTCAACAGAGTTATTTTCGTTTAAGACATGCTTTTGTCTGTTTCATTGGTGGTCTTATCTGAGACTATGCAGGTATTCCTAAACTTCGTAAGCGCGCAGTTTACCCGTTCGGATTCTTTCAACTATTCAGCTAATAGGTGGGAATTGAATCTAAATAAGACCGAGCACGTGCATTTTTGGTGCTTTTTATTAAGACGAATAGATTGGCATGAACTGTCTTGGAAACTCACTGTTTTTAAATCTGATTCCTTGCAGATTTAATGGAGATTTTGTCGAGCATGCTATGGATACTCATGTTATTTCGAGAGATTATTCGCTTAGTAAATTCGCCAGCGATAAAATCGATAACAGACCCTACTTTGATAATGTTTTCAAGTTTTACAGGAACTACATCCTTCGACAGTATTAGTTTAAGGAGCGATAGGGTCTTTGGTTCTTGCTTAAGATCGTCATGCTTTGATAGATAACCCGCAAGCGATTCCATTTTAGAACGCATATCGCTTAATTGCTTGTAGATAATGTCTAATTCTCACTTAATATTATCAGTACTTTTTAATATTGAAGTAAAACTCATTATTAAATTAGAAACTGGGTCATTCAGCAGCAGGTGTCATATACGTCTGCTCCCAACGTTATTTGATTCAAAAAGAGTTACAGAACATGGGGTGTAGGTAGTAACGAGATTGTTGTTATCTGAAGGATAAGAGCTTCCCAGGCTCGTTTTTTGACAGCCCACCCATTTTGCCATAAGTGTTGATTTTAATGCCATTTTTGAGTTACATAACAGGTTTCAACGATATTTAAACACTTTACATTAGATAATGTGTTATCGTAACGCAAAGTCCAAACGTACCGTAATCAGGGCATAGCTCGAATATTCAGGGTTCGACAACGCTTTTACTCGAAACACCATAATTAAAAGATCACAAAGCCAGTCAAACCAGAAGTCAGGAATGGAGTTCAAAGATAGGTTTGGAGGTTTACCGATATGTCTAGAAGGATATGATCTACGTCGGCTTTTCTTTGCGAAGGATGCGTAGCACAGCGTGCTCAATAGTGACCTGGAGCGGATGCATGATCGACAGCTTTCAGTTCAGTACAAATTAGTGAGGCCAGAGTCGATGTTATAAAATTCACAAAGATATTCAATTAGGGTATTTATTCACCTCTACAGATGACTTCTATTATGAATAGACAGCGGATTGTATTAGTCCCACTTTACTATTACTGATATCTGTTTCGTGAGGTTTCTCTTATAGACACACAACTGAGCGGGTCATTAACTCGTTGTTACGAATGTTTGGTTAACCAAGAAATTTATGACAGTATTTTTGTATGAAACCAAAATTATTCGACTTACTTGAACGGGATTCATAACAATAATCAATCTACCATTTAGTTTTTCAACGCCCCAAAATAAATATGCAATTCAGGTGACCAAAACATCGATACCGTTCGTCTTGCCAAATTAACCAACTGAAGAAAGATAATTATTATACTCAACTGTGCATGTCTATTGGGAAACCCTATTTATGCGAACACGTCACCTCATCAAAATACTAACCGTCCTCATACTACCGCCTTCGCATTCCTCAGGATATGCAGCATATGAAAGCTGGCGGATGAATTTAAATGCAAATTTTAGTGGATTTAATAGATAATTCAAACGACACTTGGATTTATTACTGATCGCGTCAACTATCCATTTCTTTCGTACATAAACTGTTACTTTCAAAGTTACGTGGCGGAGTAAAAATATAAGTTCCAAGATAGTGATAAACTTGTCACTAGAAAAGCTTCGACTGTAGTTATTCTAGGGTCGCTGCCGGTCCTAAGTCCGGGCAAATGAAGAAGGCTGGGCGTGAGGTCATCAACCTCACCCCTTAAAAAGCAACCTTACTGATTAAGTGCCAGTCAGAATAAACAAATTAAATCATTTAAACTCTGCCCCGGGAGTTGAAGGATCTTCATCCAGAAAAATTATGACGCCTGAAGGTCTTATATAATTAAAAAGGGTGGTTTTTTAATACACCAAAATATAGATTATACCCAAGGAAAACACATGAGATCACTCAATTTCTCAGAAGGAGTAGTGTTTGAGTTCCTTTTCAGTCTCATACTCTACAGTTATAAGTGATCAGTGGTTTCTAATATGATTGATATAAAACAAAATGTGTATTCAGATTAATCGCGTATTGAGGATATCGTTGTGACCTGCGAACCTAGGCATCAGTTATATCGGAGTTCCGTTATCGTGACAGCTGACGTATAAGAACAAGAAGTAAATATGGTCAGCAGTGTATTTCTAAGCGATAATCGATGTCATGTTATGGGAGTACAAAACGGGAACGGAAGATGATGGTTAAGTTTTTCAAAATAGCAATTTTACAGTCAACAATGATAATTGTACAAGTTATGCGAAATCAAGGAAAAATGCAAATAATAGTAAAAACTAATTACAAAATACGTTCATGTTAACCATCCTCACAATTCTCATAACATTAACTGCCCACCCCACTTCCTATGAAATAGAGGTATTCAAGATAAAAACAGTATTCTGGAACTCAAAGTGGGAAAAACGCAAGTTGAGATCCTTTCTTAACGAGAAACTGCACAGGTAAGGAGTAATAAGTCCCAAAGACACTTACCAATTTACGATATAGAACCTTGAGTAGTGACCCTACAAATCGAGGAACGATAATCCAAGAATATCGGAAAAGCTTTTGAAATCGACGTCAAATGCCTAAACAACAATTTTTCATCCTTTCTTTTCTGACTGCTTACTCTTCTCTTGACTTACGTGGAAATAGATGGTGTTGTAAATAAGCGGGTTCTTTGATTTGGATATTCTCTTCTCACATGGCATGTAGTTTGAATTTTACTGATGCTCTCTGATAATTTAACTCGGAGACATGCAGCTGTCATAATAAAGTGAACTTATTCCCTCACAATGGATATACCAATGTCTATTGTCATTGAAAAGACTCCGTTCGGATTGGGGTTTACATTAAAAGATGAAGGTGAGTTTGGTGGACTTTTCTTTTTAGTAAATTGAGGACGCGAAACAGTAAAGCTTGAGTAAAATGTCCTCAAGACTTGAATCATAAATCGTTCGTCTTCTGTATTTCTTTAGCGTGTAGATCTCACACCTAACTAGGTTTTCAAAAGTGCTTAGCAAGCAATAACGTGAAGTCTGACTAGTAAATTCGGTTCGTTTATTGCCTCATTCGACCAGCGTTTTTGTGTTTTTAATAAAATGATTTTCGATCGAGTTGTCAGAACTGAATGTTTAGTAGATATCTATTCAAGCAATTCTTGTTCTGTTCGGTTTTTTCTTCATTATATTACATTGGTCACTGACATTAAATTCACTGTTTACTAGACTCCATTTCATACTAGTCGACCGGTTTTCATCAGAAGGGTCTGTTAAACTCTTCAAATTATAATCCCGTTTCCTCAGTGACGGTTGTTATGCTCTTTAGCTTCCTGATTGGTAAATATACTATATTATTCAATGAAAGAATCAATGTATCATTCGGAATCACTATTTCTCTTTGTTAAGTTATGGGGTCTTAAGTTCAGGTGAAGATATACTTGTTTGAATTTCTGGTCAAGTATTACCTCAGTTAGTAGTTCAGAATCGCCTTCGCTTTCACTTCATCTGTTATGATTCGTGTTCTTTACCCCAACTGATGTGAATGGGATAGGGCTTGGACACTCAGCTGCCAAAAGGCGACTGGTCAAATCATTTTGCAGACTGTCTGGTTTTGGTCCATGCATTAACTGCGATTTGCGTTTGAGGACTTTAGTTGAAATACCTTATTACCGTTCACAGTGGTGTAAATCCATTCACTCTTTATTTTCCTCTCGATTTTGAATTCCAATATTCCTTCACACACACCTTTCCACTGTCTTTTAGAGCCAAATTCCTAACATCCAGTTCTCATTATTACTGCTGCTGCATTATCTCAATATTTTTTTACTGTTCATCTTTTTATGTTCTCGTCGTGTTAATCTTGTATGGAAATGTGCCGATGCATATCTGTGCCAGATATCTACATTGGTGATAACTTACTGACTGACCTACGTGATTTTAATGCACCTTCAACATCTAGTTTATTTGTCTGGTTGTCTGTCTAATAAATAAACTCCCGTTTCCATTTTGGTAATCGGAATTTTTACAGGTAAACCATACGAGTCCACTGCTCTAGTGACTAAAGTTGCTCGAGGCAGTTCGGCGGAGGCATCTGGCTTAAGAACAGGTGATCGGATTGTTGCCATTAATCAGAAACCTGTGAAATCTATGACATTCTTAGAAGTTTCCAATTTCCTCCGAAGTGGCAGGTTAGTTCTTTCTATTCGTTGCGTGGCATTTAATGATTGCTTAAGAAATATAATAACTGTCAATTATTTGTACAGCTAGATGGAAGCTTTAATTAGTATTAAAGCTTCTTATTTGATTGTTGTTTGTGTATCTAACCAAATTGATGTCAATAATTGAAGTCAATCTTAATCGAAAGTTAAGCCTTGCGAAGTCTTTGCTTGATACTCACATTTCCAAGTGGTTGTTCACTGAGTAGTGACTAGTGCAACGTATGTCGATCCCTTCTTAATACTAATCTAATTCTACTTACTGGCACTAAAAAAGACTTCACATCCATGATATTAGTCACTACTCAGTGATCAGTCAATCGTAAATATATCTCAGTCCTCTAAAAGGTCTATCACGGTCCTAATAACTCAGTGGTAACGTTTCTAATTCTAAACCTGAAAGACATGGGATTGAATCCCATACGGAACATCATCTTCCTCAATAATACAGGTAAACCTTATTGATGAGTGCCAAATAGCACGAAACCTAGGTCAAGTAGGGTTTGATGTCGACTACCTCAAACCACACCGTCCAATATACATTTGGTATGCGTAATGGTTGCTAGCAAAGTCAGTCATATAATTAATTTTCAAATAAGTGGGTTTTTCGTTAGGATTGCTTTGCACTTACATCTAACCACCAAGTTGTCACGAGCAGAAAGAAAAACATGCTTCCTGGATTTTATTGTCAGTCGAAATTCAATGGCTTCTCCATTACGATATTATTATTATTATTATTATTATTATTATTATTATTATTATTATTATTATTATTATTATTATTATTATCGAATCCAATTGGAACATGCGTTTCGTTTACCGACGTCAATTTCCGTAAACTATTATTACTACCACTTCTACTACTAATATTAATTTTCTGGTTGTGTGAATATACAAGTCGAGTGAAGAGACTTTATTTTTTATTCGGCTCTTCTACACAAATATATCTAAGTTTCACAGTTCTAAATCAAATCACTACAAAATAAATACCGGTATGTGAAGTTAACATTATATCTCAATAGTTTCTCTAAAGATAGGAATTAGTCAGTGACTGAACGGGTGCAAAATGAACTCTAAAATCGAGGTCACATAGTCGGTTAATTATAGCAGCTCGTTACGTAAGGACAAGAATAAGACATGGTTAAGTTCGAAGTCAAGCAGTTGAACATAAATGAATACAGCGTGAACAAGCACTTGAGCAGACCAACATAAATCCATTTTATTTATGTGGGCTCTCGTCAGCCGCTTACACAACTCGTAATATTTAAAAGTCTTCATTACATCATGAACTTTCGTTCAACTTCTTTCATTTGGTTGGGTCATTATATTTTAATCAGTAATCTTATCCTGACTAACTGATCTTTACTCATTTTTTTGCCTATTTTTAGTGTTGGTTTACTACACAACCACTCATCTCTAGCTCTTTGGTCTTTTGATACTATACTATGTCATAGAATGTTCTTTCAAATAGGATGTGTTTGCAATACTTAATTTGGTTTTCACAGTTTTAAATAACGAATTGATCTTAGACCACCATTGGAAGACTGGTGTAACTAGATAGCCGTTTCATCCTAGTATGGGGTTCTTCAACAATGGGCACCCACGATCCCGCATTCGGAAATCGAACGTAGGACTTTCACTCTCGCTCACGAACACTTAATCCCTAGACCACCAAACTAGGATCCACTGCGTTACTGTCGAACTTTAACCAATCCAGGACATTGGACAACCCACATCCAATAATAGTCTCAACAAGATTTATTCATGATTTAAAACTGGAAATTCTATAATAATCACACATTCTGTATACTTTATTCAATTGCTTAAATTTATTAACAAGTCAATTTCTGTTAGCATAGAACAGATTCAACTAAATTCCAATAAGATAAATTTGAAAGCTAAATTGATCGGTATCTCGATTACATAGGCTAAAAATAAAGCTTCTAATTTTTATAAAATATTAAATTGAATTGTATTTAGCAATGAAATCTATCAGGCTTATTCGACAAAAGATAGACATATGCCTAATAAAACTAAGAAGAATAAATCCAATCAAAATACCAACAACGGGATAATCCCAATCCATTAAAAATGAAAATGAAAGTCTTTTCATTATTCTCTTTTATCCAATTAACTATACATACGGTAACGTTTATGTTAAACTGGATTGCTGTATAGAATAATACAGTTAATTAAAATAGTTGGGTAATGTAAAGGCCAAGGGTGGTAGCTGCTTACTTTTGGTTTAATTAATGTGTATTTGTCGATTATATTTAATTGTTGGCACATTAAGCTTCAATCTATTAAGTCTTATTTTATTTATTTAATTACTTAAACATGAACATTAGTACAAAGAGGCATCAAAAAATATATACACCACACAAATAATTGAATTTGCGTGTTGAATGGAATACTACCAGTGTGCTTGAACCGAAGCAGGTGATTTTCTTCGGAGGCCACTTCCTAACCCTTTGACATAGATATCTAATCAACAAGGTAGTGGAGCGTTGTTCCATGATAACTGGTAACCAATAGTAGTTTCATACTCGATTTGCCCTGCCAGGATTTTGTAGTTCATGTACAACATTAGTTTGGAATCAAAATTTTGAAACTGTCTTGAATATGTTGTCCGTACACAATAACTCCATTTAACCCGCTATTAGACATTGTCTTTTTGTCCTGTCAATTTCGCAATTAACACTGCAACCACAAGAAGTCAGTGATTCGGACTTCCTTAGCAGTGGCTATATATGGTTTTACACATGAGGGCATTTAGAGAGGTAGAGGGAACCCTCCACACCATTGGTCTTATCAGGGTATTTAGGGGTAAAGACAGACCGTGACACTCGATATTCCCAGCCGGTTAATCATGCAAGTACTGACCGGGTCCAACGTTGTTTAACTTTGGTGATCGAACGAGAACCGGTGTTTCCAACTTGTCATGGCCGTTCTAAACTGACACGAGAGGATTGTTATGGAACATGCCACTGAATAATTCTAGTACTTTGTGTCAGTCAAACTATATGCTTTAAGTTTTTGCAGTGTTGTGAGTACTAATTTGAGTTACACAGTAGCGTATTGTGATATCTTCAGTGTAATACGTTTGTTTCATGCCACAAAACACGTAAATTCGCAAATATCCCTCTAATATTTATTACTACAAAGAACCAATCGAGACTCAGTACTTTAATAATCTTTTCACAAGTTTAGTTGTAAACAATGTGATGATCGTTGTCGAGTTAAAGATAAATATTTTTTTTTCCACTTTAGTTAGTTTAGTATGACTCTTGATTGCTTAACGCGCCTTAGTTGCACGCAATACATTTTACTGTTTATATAGAATGATGGTTGTACTCGAAATCAGTTGTCTGAACCCACTGAGTTTTTCTGGAAAGTTTACTTTCGTGTATAAATATATCAGTTGAATATAGCTATTACAAATCACACACTATCGGATTTACACCGCTGTAATTTTCTTTTCTACATATCTCGTATTCACCACTTTGTAATGTTCAGGTCTTTCGAACAGTTCAATGGGCGGTTAGGCTTTTAAACTGTTCAGAATAATGTCAAGTGTCTGTTAATCTCATTCTCAATTTATAGTATAGATTTGTGTTTTTGTTTGGCAAGAAAAGCTTTATTATATTTGACTCGTTTTTGTAATGATTTCACATTTTTACTCATGTCATTTCCAGTCAGTAATTATGAGTTGTTGATTTTTTACATAACTATTATAACTTGTGAACCTGTGTGCCCTGTATATTGGATAGCGCAACGATATCACCAATCAGAGAGCAGCGAACTATCGACCGTATCAGTGACGCATAAAACACGTGCGAGCAGCCTAGAGTCCTGATTGGTCCTGCTTTCCGCCTAGTCCAGCCAATTGTATCCAGAACACCAATCCCAGCCTCTGTAATATGAATCATTTACTTTCAAACCTACGGGGTTTATGTACCAACCAGACAGACCACATCGTACCAATAAAGTAGGAAGCAACATTTATACAAGGTTTGGCCAAATGTGTCTGTGAATGTGGGAGGTAGTAATTAATGGACAGGTCATAATTCAAGAATAGTAAACCGTATAATAACAGTTCATAAGTTAAAACAAAGCTCATAATAAGAGGGAAATGAGTATGAATAGTTTAGTTATTTAACAATCGTACGATAAAAATATACGCATAGTATTGGTCCATAAATGGATCCCGAAAGTTACCATTCATTATGCTTATCGGGACATAACACCTCCCCTTTTTTGAAGATCTCGATTTTAAATTTTCTGAGTTTATCCTCTCTCACGAAACAGTGTTGGATCCTCATACTCTCAAGTTACAATTAATTCGACTTTACTTAAAACTTATTTGTCACATTGAACAGAGAATTTACTAAAGGTGATTAAATGGTAAGGATCAACGTCGCTTGATATGAGGTCATCAAAGTTTGATTCTTCTGGAACACTTATTGAATTTCTTGGAAATCTAATTAGTAGATAGTCGATCACTAGAATAATCAGAATCTATCAAAATTTTATTAGGTTCTTGATCGTCGTTTGGTGCATCCGACAAATTCCTCTCATTTTTGTAACAAATTTGATCAAAAGCAGATGAGTCATTAAAATAACTCATATTTGATAAAACAACTAGAGAACTCCAATAAGTAGATTCATCAGAACTTTTTGTTCTGGAATGATGAGCTCTATCTAATTCCACTGTCTGCATTATGCTGCTTGATTCATTTTCTGTCTCTTCGTGGGCATTGGGATTTGAACCAGCGACAGGGCATGTCTCTGAAATGAACATTTCTGGATCACTGGGAGGATCGTGAATGACTGCTACTGCTTCGCTTACATTACTGATCGTCAAGGATTCATAGAGGCTTTTATCGACACATTCATACGTTTTGCGGTCATTTTCCAGCTCTGTATGCAAATTAAAAATTAGTTTGTCAACTTCTGTCACATCTCCAAAACATGGATGATTTAGCAGCCGTGTGCGTAAATTGTCTAAAACATTCAGCTGGCTATTTTTGAAACGCTGCCGTTGTCTCTCAAATAGCAACTGTAATTGATCGGAAGAGATAACCATTTTCTGAATCAGCACGGTAATGAGAAATACTATATGATAAATTAACAATCAGCGTCTTCTAAGGACACCGATGACCAATCTGAATGCTGATTGCTCGAAATAATTGACTAAATTTCGTCCAATTACAGGCTGACGTTGAAGATTGAGGGTTCAGAATCCTTTTTCTACCACGTCGCCAATTGTTATATCTAGAAGGCTGTTCCTGATATACCGCGTATAACGTGGTCACTAGAACGCCAGAACCCCTCCAAGCCGCAATGAGAAGACAGAAAACTAATGAAAGGAATATTATTCCCAGACAGTGTTAATTATAGTACAAAATTGTCGGGTATTTATAGTTTTTAGTGAGAACGAAATCATCATTACAGTCCTCCGATCCGCATACAGGGGGTTATTAGCATTGTCCAATCGGGAAGCTACGTGTAGGAATTCTAGAATTTTCTTCCAAAAAGTGATTGGATAGAATATCTTCGGCTCCTTCTGAGCCTCCTACAGTTTCCTTGAGTTCACCCGTGGTCCGTCGTCACAATAACAAAATATGCAATATTAAAACCATTAATTGAATCTGCTAAGTGGTTGAAGGTAGTCTACAGAAAGCCTTGCTCTATTTCGGTTTTATGCTATTTGAGACTCGTCACTGAGGTGTACTTGTTATCACTAGGGAACTAATGCTTCATGTTGGATTCGAACATAGATCACTCGGTTGCACAGTTTAAGATATCACCACTGGGCAACTCAAATAGCGACTGACCATAATAATACTGAGGTATTTACTATGGTTCGATCATTTAGTAATGATCAGTTCAATGTTTGTCTGGTCCTTTAGTGTGCTGCTCATCGACGTTTGTCAATCAAGTTACATTGTAATCACTAATCCAAGTGACTATACATGCGACTAGTATATATATGTACTTAAACTTTATTTTTATTCTTTTTATCATTATTGAATTCATCTTAAATCTTTTGTTTCAGCGATCGAAATATTCAGCTTACATTACTACATAAATCTCTTGTTCCTAACCAACCAATTACTGATACAATTTGTGAATTATCACCGCTCAAAATATTGACTTCATCTAATATCGTTAATGGTATTCAAAATATGTCTTTGAAAGATTCCAATTCTGCATTTTTATACACTACTAATGCTAGTAATACTACTACTATTACTACTGATGTTCATAAAGATGAAATGAAGATTTCACCTGACTGTACTGTAAGTCTTTTAGCCTCTTGAGTGAATACTTTACATAATAAGTCTAATTAATCCATTCAGTAATGCGTTGTTGTTGTTGATGATGATGTCTCAGTTATAGTTGTGTGTAAAGCGGAAAAGTTATTATGAAATGTAAGTAGTAGAGAGTTGTGGTCTGTTCTTTGGTTTCCCTCAAATTTTGACATGCTGAATTCCTCAACTTCTTGTCTCGTTTTTATTTCACTAATTTGTATCTTTTCCTTGAATCGTATCATTGATGCCTAATCTTCCCTATTACCACTAATACTCTTACTACCTCTAGCATTCTGGGATTTGGTCTTATGATTCCATCTCTCTGTGGAGTATGGCAACTTGCACCGATGTACATACATACAGGCTCCACGTTGTGACTGACTGACTATTTGATTATAGAAGCCGATTTTCTACTATTTTATTAGATTAGAACATATTCTGTCATCATTTTATTTCTAATATCTGATTGGTAGTAGTATCATACGAATGTTACCAATAATTTACACTGCGTTTTAGATTGTAGTGGCTTGGCTTCGAGATATTTCCTTAGGTTTCGTTTATCAATTACCCCGGTAACTGTTATTAGGTAAATCCCAACGGTGTATGAATTCAGAAGGCAATACAAAGCGATGACTACATTTTATTATTGGATAGCACAGGTAAAGAAGTTCTAAGCGCATCGAGCGAATTTGAGCTGAGAGAATAATGCACACAAGCAAGCGAATACAGAAGCAGTTTCAGAGTCAAATGGCATCGAGGCGAAGTGAGGCAAGGCAGAAATTAATAAGTTTGAAATATATATGGTAAAGAGAATGATTCGTCGACCGATATTTAAGCGATCAACATTTAAGGTAAAGTGGGGAATATGTACGTGAACTCACATGTGATCTAATGTACACGTTAATACAGACATGATAGTGATCATAATAATACAAAGAGATAGACAAACTGCTACTGTTCGAATAACACTGTCGAATAAATTAATTAAAGGGTTTGACAAAATTAACCGTAATTAAAATTGATTGTAGGAGTGTTGCTATAAGATGTTCATGTTATAGCGATTTATTATCTAACCGCTCCCCCCTCCCCCCGTTTCGCAACTTTACACTAGATAAATTTAGCATACCAGCACGTTACAACGGCATAAAAATGAAGGAGTCTTAAAAGGAGATAGTGGAAAAACATTAAAATAAGCAAGAAGAACATGGAGTGATTCATTAAATGTTTATTCAAAGTTAACAGAGAAGGTGAATTCGGCCGACTGTGATTAGTTGAAGCTTAGCTATATTACTAAAGCTTACAAATCACTTACATTTGTCTACATCTCACAGCCATATATCAGCATGCAATAGATCCTTGTACAATATATACCTAGTTTCATTCGTTGTCCAAAGTTCACCTCAAGCATTTGCAGAGTTATACTACAAGATCTTTCATGTTATCAGCATCGTGTCTCTTGTATCATCCTTTGTCATGGTTCAAAGTTGGTTTGGTAGTTTTCATGGTGAATCCAAATATTAAAAGTTGATAATTGTCATCAACGATGTATCCCTGAAATCATATAGTTTGAAGTTATTTTACTGTTTATTAACCCTACGGTAACTGGAACTGGTTAGTTTATCTGTATGTACAATAAAATGGGCATTATTAACTTAAAGTCTACTACAGGTTTTCTGCTTAGTTTTCTTTCAAGTATACATGCATTTACAGTTAGATGGTATTTTATGTGTGTGCTTCGGTTTGGGTACCGGGACAGTATCCCAGCCCTCACACAAATCGAATGATTTATGTGGTTTATATCTGTTTGATACCTCCTCGTACCAATGTTTATGTGTTTGAATAAATAAATAAATCGTGTGCGTGACGTAGATCGCCATTGAATATGGCATATATTTCGCATATTATTGGATATCAAAGATTCTTCAGAGTAAATGTGTTTGTTATACTTATTTATCTCATTTGTACAGATCTTCATTACACTTCAATCATAAGCTACGTAGTAGCTGGCACTTCGTGCATCAGTCCAAGTTGACACACAACATCGAACAGAAATTATTACTCCAAACGCCTGAGTTGCAGGAGAAGTAACAGTACTGGTGGTAGTAGGAAAAAATAGACATAAGTAGTATGATTCAAGAAGAAAGAATAAATTTTCAAAACAAAAAACCCAAGGTTTACAAGAAAATAAGTAGTGAGCCCATCTCCGCAGCTGTAACCGACTCTAAGCCATCTAACCCCAACGTCTATAACTATAGATCACAATAGTTATTCGGACTTCAACTGGGTAATCTACAACTACCAACAGGGTTCAGTCCAATTGTTGGTGACTTCATGGACTGATCCTATGTCTTAGACTGACCTCTAGCATTCGTCTCGCATATGGGTAGGTAGTTGTTAGGCATCCATAACACATTTCCCAGTCACATCTGTCTATAAAGTTCCACGGTTTCATCAACTGATCTGCCATTTGTACGTAGAACTCTGTATCTGACTTTGACATTGTTCTCTTTATGGTCTCAACATATAGAAACATCACTTTGAACGTATCTATGCACCAATGAACTTATTAAGCTTTATTTGAAGTTCTTATCAATTTATTTCCTAGCAACATTTACCTTCGATTTCAATCACAAAACAACATTTATTCGTTAATCAGTCAAAATACTATACATTTCTATCTAATTTCTAACCACTTTTGTCTGTGTTTTTTCATCCATTACAATTTGTAGTCGTCAGTTGTTCCAATCTCTCAGTTGAATAAACCGACACCCAAACCTCGAACTACTATTAATACTACTACTAATACTACTGCCAACACTGGTAATAGTAATAATTGTGAAAAGCTGTTTGATAGTCAAGAAATTAAAAAATTGGACAAGTTATCTAACAATTTATCACATCCAGTTTTGTCACAACTTCAAGTATCCGGTAAATATCTTTTTTTTCTTAAAGTTATTATTATTGTTTTCGTGAAAGATTACTTCTTTTTCCATATATGGATATACTGTTCCTTATATTTTTTCAAATGCACGAACAAATTCGCCCCCAAATGCCCTGGTACGGCTGAGAGTGGGGAGGGTCGTCCCTCCCTCTCGAAACGCTCTCACATGGTCACGTGCGTACAACCACTTCCAGGGAAGTCATACTCGTTGTCTTCTCGTGGCAGGGGTTTTGTTTACGAAACTGGGAGAACGAAAAGCGAATGTCCGGCGCTTTAACTGGGTTGATGGACACGGAGAGTTCACCTAAGGGAGTTGGAAAACCCTCATTCCAAATCAATGGTTCACATAGGTTCCAGAATCCTGAAGGAACAAATGGCGTATGAACCAAACTTCGGTCACCGGCTAACATGGGAATGCATCTCCTGACGTTGCTCAACTGCCTTGTTGGACCCGACCTTTAAGTCGAAGGCTCCGGCTGTGATCCCCTAAGAAAACTACCTGTCTAGGTTTGGGCACCCGAAAAGTATCTCAGGCCTCACACAAATTGAATGATTTATGTGGCGCATATATATTTGATGCCTCATTGTGCCAATGTCTGTGTTTAAATAAATAAATAAATAATTCAATGTTAGATTTTTGGAATTTCATCCAAATCCATTGAATTACGTTAGAAATAACAGCAGATCTGTAATACACAGGTGGAAGTTTGTTATATTTCACGTTGGGATAATAAAAGACTATTTATTATGTTTCAAAACGAAGTTCAAATAAACTTATGGTCAGTAAATATGACAATGAAGCATAAAAATATGTAGTCGGATGTAAATGAATGGACATCATCAAGTGTAAAGCGTGAACTGTTCATTACACATTGAAGATTTCGAGGAAGAATGAGAATGAATACACCGATTTTCCAACACACTACTTTATAATATGAATTAATTTATGAACTCTCACGATCTTAGAAAATATAGGAGTTAAATACACGTCTCTATTGCTACCAGATTTGAGCTAGATTACCCATTGTCTCAAACTCGCCATTACTATACCTTAACCAGGTATTCCAAGTAAAACAGTTAGATGGAAGTAATGATCACAATAAGAGAAACGATATAATATTTATAATTTTTACAGAAGAAAATTCTAACGTCTTCTTCAAGCATTCACTAGCGTTGATTGGCTAAAAAAATAGTCAGTCAGTATGCTCTAGCACAATCCTGCACGGAACATACTTTAATCCAATCTATACCCCGCTGACAAAGCTAAAATCATACAGTTTAACTCTTTATATTTCACATATTCGAAATTTATTCTAAACTAAACTGTCGTTCTAAACAAGTCAGTGTTATTCACAGTTACATAACACATGAAGCTGTTTTCTCACCAGTTGTTAAATCATTTAATGATTTATTTGAATGTGCTAATATTTATAAACTAACTTTACTGTATATATCTGTGTAAACTCATTTTATTTCTGTAACATGGTATTGTTCTTTCAATCAATTAATCTGTCTAACAAATCGAATGTGTACATTAGCAATTTATTGTGTATATATACAATCGAGTACACATATATATATAACTCGGTTAATCAAATAAAATTTCTTCCTCACTCTTCATCATACCACTCCAGTAATTAAAGTCTTCTATGGTGGGTGTGTATCAGTATCAGCTTCCGGACACCGTGCATCACAACAAAATCATCCATAATAATAAAATAATAATAAATTTGTCAATGTCCCAGTGCATAGAAATTCGAATTTCTGGTTTTTCATGACTCACTGAAAGTCACTTCTTTAGAGTGAATATTCACTTTTTATCAAATGCGGAAATTAAATTACTAAGTCAAACCTTGGTACTTATACCTATAAATTGATTAATAATTGTGAAGATACGATTACGGAGATTATGGAATTTCGCTGAAATCATAAACGGCGGTTGATTAGAATTAGACATTAACACTGTTCGATAACAGCCCAGTGGTTTACAGGTTAAGCGTACGCATGCGAGACCGAAGTTTTGGGGTTGGATTCCTGCATATGGAGTCGTGAATGCTCACTGTTGAGAAGTCCCATACTAGGATGAAACATCTGTTCAGTACTTTCTGTATTTCAATAACGACCTAACTTAGATCAGTTCATGAATTCAATGAAACTCAGCAATCTCCACAACCTTATACTGACACTTAACTTGTCCCGACTAATGACTATCTTCGAGAGGAAATTTCAGACGATTTAGTGAGAAGCCGTGACCAATGAAGTTCAATCGTGTTGAGTTTGAGGCAGTTACCAACCGAAGACAATGAAAGGTTGTCGCACAGTATCGTCATTAGCAATTATCTGTATATTTTACTGCAGAACAAATGCAAACACTTTTTTTCTATGAATTTAATTGAGGCTCTTAATTTGTAACAAAATTCTAACTCCAAACAATGAAAGCCATCAAATTGATTTTCTACAATCAAACTTATTTCACACATTCGTAAGCAATGGGTTATAGCAGTTCTAGCTTGTCGACTACTTCGTGCTTAGAAATATTTAATTGGTACAGTTTTACATCTATAATAATAACAACAATAATAGTTGCTGTTAGCTATGCTTTTGTGACAATTTGAAAGATTAATTGAATATCACCTTCATTATAACAACAATCTAACAAGATTATTATGTTCTTTAAGATTAGAGTGACTATTCCCAATTGACCATGTGAACAACTAACTTTAAAGTTGGATAAATAAATAACTTTAACCAGATTACTTTTTTCATGACTCGGTGTTGTTTTTGCAATTACAAATGTGTCCTCTCAATAATAAGTATTAATAAATAGTAAGTTGTGTTAAAAACATAATGCTCTATTCATATTACAATCACTTATATGAGTAAGGGGTTATGTTAAACTAATGAGGGATGATGGTATATTTATCGTCAGTAGGGTTTTATTAATTCACTAGAAGAACATGAAGCTCAGGATGAAGATGTTTTGTTTTCTGATGTACTGTATAGTTTGGTTCTGAAGCTCTCATTATCCCTCTGAATAACATTATCAGTGTGTACTTCGAAGGGAAGTGAGCATTTGGAATTTCCCTACGATTGAATAAAAGATTGTTGTACAGAAATTTTGATAGCTCACTTCTCACTGTATTACGTGCTGATAATGATGTTGAAAAGAACAATGAAAGTTTCACAACCAAGTCATCTAACTCAGTGACTACAAAATCTCCAATATTAGTGAATTAATTTGAGGAGGAACAGGTCACATTCATCTTGGATCATGTTAATAGTCTACTCATTTATAACAATACTTCTCTCCTGATGTTATTATTATTACTATTATTATTTAAACATATTGTTTGAACACATAGACATTGGTACAAGTAGGCACCAAATACAATTGTGCCATACAAATCATTCAGTTTGTGTGAGGGCTATGATACTGCATGCGTGCTAAAACCGAAGCAGGTAGTTTTCTTACAGAGGCACTCCCAAAGCCTTCGATCCAGAGTTCTGATACACACTGTAGTGGAGCAACGTTAGGAGATGCAGTCCCATGGTAATCGGTGACCAACAACAAGTTGTTACTTCATTTGTTCTCTCAGAATGCTGGATCCCATGTATACGATTGTTTTAGGATCAGAGTTTTCCAACGCCGTAAGTGTATGTTCCGTCGTATTTATCACCCCGGTTTAAGCCGTGGCCGGACATTGGATTTTCGTCCTCTCAATTTCGTAAAGAACACCACAGCCATGAGAATAGAATGAGTAGGACTTGTATGGCAGTGGGTACGTACGCATTAACATGTGAGAGCCTTTGGAAAGGTGAAGCTAACTCCTCCCTGTAGATCGTACCAGAGCATTTGGGGGCAAAGTGTGGCAACTGGTTGTTTCAGGGTTTAAGTGCCGGGAAACAATCCCAAACTCTCGTATGCCAAGCGTTGTTAGTGTGTAATGATTGTAATAAATAATTCTACTCTTCAAAGAAGGACTGTTTATAGTTTCTGCTTTGTTTATAAACTTTGATGCTTTCTGGGTAGATCTTCTTTTGAACTTGCAAAAATTATGGCCTACAAACAACATTGTCAGTAATATCCCACCTCTATTATATACTTCAACGAATTTGTCTTTGTTAAGGATAAATACATTCAACAGCCTAATCTGTTGTTTAACATTTGAGTGTAATCTCTATGTGTGTTTGTATGTTTGTATGAATCATGTGTGTATCTATCACACTGTCCGTACTACTTTTTGTTTACTTGCATCATCACTGCTTATAAAGTTCGCGCGTATATTTACTTATTATGCACTAAGTTTGTGTTTCTTGCTACGATTTGGTGCAATCAATAAACTTTATTGATCTTCGTATGTGTTAAGTTTGTATGTGCGTGTGTGGGTGAGTGCATGCTTGATTATTAGCTTATTTTCTGGTTAATTTATTGTTCTCTATATATACATCAATCACTATGTATACGTGTTTGTGTTAATGCCATCATGCTCGGTATATCAGAGATTGACACATTTTCTGATTGAATAAACAGTCATATGATGATATTCGGTGAAACAGCTGATTTTGTTGAGCACAAACAAATAACCATTAGCTTATATTTATTTATAATATCACGAGCTAACTTTGGTTAGATAACCATTGCCTATCAAGGAGCACTGGATAAATGTTTTGGCCTAGTATATAACTCCTCAACAACACACTGTGACTAGTTGAAATTCAATCATATTTGAAGTGAAGCATTTGTGTCCACCAATAAGATTGGATAATGGTTGCAATATATCAAGAATTCATTAGGACTAAATATGTATACCATTTGGTCCTCAGCGCACTAAACTGAAATATAGATGCTCATTATACGAGTTGGTGGTCTCGGAGCTTATCCTCATTGGTGTGGTCGTGAATATGTACTGCTACAAGGTACCCCCGTTGTAGAACAAAAAAGCTATCCATTACTTCGTAGTCTCGAGTAGTTTAATTAAGCTCAGTTCGTGGTGTCGAGTACAAACGTCAGCAAACTCTACACAAATACATCTATACTGATGGCTTATTATTTTGGTGAATTATTCCTTCACACTATCCATTGTGAAATACAAAAAATAACAATAATAAGGCTTCTTTCTTTTGTTCTTTTTTTAAATTAGTGTATATCTTAAACGTAGCTTGATGAATTTATTTCCTATGTTAAGTTTAAAAACCCATCAACGCTTGTAAAATACCGCTGTTCGATATTCATGTACTGTTTAAACAAAATTACGACATATTAATGACCTTTGACGATTTATCAGTCAGTCATGGAACTTTACGAAGTTATAAAACAATGGAATAACGGCTTTGATCTGAATAATTAACCGTCATATGTCAAATTATTCCTTGTAGTAAAGAAAAAAGGTCAAGTTTACATATTTTAGGAGTCGGACTAGTGTTGTGAATTTGAGTTATCATCCTATAGAATTTTCGTTACAAACTGATATAAGTTACAATGCAATGCCTTGCCATCTTTCCGTTTACAAACTTGAAATTCTTAAGTTCGGGCCTTAAAGTAAGAGTTAAAAAAAAGAGAATATTATCTAACTTCATTAAATACTTGATTATGTAGTGACAACTACATCAAGTACTTTAATAAGCAGCCTACCTTAAGAGCAGGTATGTTTTTTAATTTAACTCAAGCACCATCCTAAATTGGTTGCATAATCTGTATTTCTATTGATTTTGAGCATTTTACGAACCAAATAATGTCAATTTTCAGTTAGTTTATAATAATATATACATTATCTATCACTGCACTTCAAATTTCGCACAAATGTATGGTGTTATCTTGATTCTAAATGGTTAACTCAGGACCATCAGTGTATTATACTGTTACGCTGTTTGATTATTGAACCTTTTGAACTTAACTGAAACGTTTCGTGTGTATGAATATTTACTTTTCTGTCAGAAGTAAGGAGAATTATTTAGTACTATCCAATTAGTGGTCAAGTCATTTGATTTTCAGCCATTAAGTCCTATATTCGATGTCCGCTTCACCTACTTCGGTTCAGCGCAACGGATAGTACTCACTGGCATTTTTGTACACATCAACGGTTATCCTTTATATTTATTTTAAAATGATATTACTTTAATGAAAACATTGTTTTCTTGTATTTTTTTTTCTAAACTTCAGAATTTGACAATTCATCAACGAGTCATTTACACTCAGATGAATTCTTATCATCAAATGAAGCTCGTAAAGAAAACTCTTGCCCACCTGATTCAATTCAGTTGATGGATAATTCTCCGACGGGAACTGATAAAACGCTGACTAAGATCAAACCTATCGATCATAATTTGAACACATATGAATCATCTAAAAAGTCTGGATTTGATTCTGTTCGAATTATTCGAAAACATACAATAGATCCGTCAAGTATTGAAGATGTAAACACAGATACACTGCCAGTTCGATTTATTCGTAAACGTGCCTATGCTTCTACTCGTCATCCTGGTCGATATGATCAAGTGAAAACATTAACATCAATGAATATCACTTCTACTGATAACACAATTATCACAAGTAATACTACAGAGAGTCAGCCAGTTTCTGTTACATGTAAAAATGTCCATACTTCACCATGTCAACTTTTACCGGCTGTTAATATTTCACATAAAAATTCCATCAATAATTACCAACATAATACTGAACCTAAAATAATTCACCTACCTCGACGTCGGAGCTCTACCAATAGCGGTAGTGTTGTACAAGGATTACATTCAAAACACCAAATGAATGTATCATGTTTTACTCGTGATGATAATAATGATGACGAGCATGATTATTTGCTTGATAAGCAACCATTTCAAACTGGTACTCTTAATATTGGGCTGTTAGGAAAAGATGTTTCAAACATACATGAAACAAATATCTCATATTCATCACGTAAGTAATATATATGAATTAAAATCCATCGCATTGCTAAAACCAGTGGTTATTTGTACTCAGTAGTTAGGTGAATAGCGCGATGGTGTTTGAAACAATTGGTACTTGTTTCGAGTTTCGGAATAAACGTCAACTTCGTAATGTAGTAGGTACATCCAGCTGGTGAGTTCCAAGTAAAGTCAAACGCGCGTTCTGGATGCCACTGCTAACCAACATCCAACTTCTGCTTAAAATGCTTATGACTTGATGCAATATCGAAGCAATCCGCACAGGATGCACATATATCAAGAAAGTGATTGATCAATTGCAGTCCTGTTATAACTTGTGGCCTGCGTGCCCTGTTAATGTGTACGTAAACGATACCTCTAATTAGACAGCAGTGACTTATCGATTGGATTAACGACGTATCAACCCGTATGAGCAGTCTAGAGTCCTGATTGGTCCCGCTTCCTGTCTAGCCAGTTAAGTCCAGAACACCAATTCGGACCTCTGCGATATGAGTTCTTTATTTCAAGCGTACTGGGTTTATATACCAGCCAGACAGACTACAACGTACCATAAAATAGAAAATAACATTTGTACAAGGTTTGGCCAAAAGTGGCTGTGAATGAGGGAGGTAGTGATTAATAGACAGGGCATAATTCAAGAATGGTGAAACTTATATTGATAGTTCATAGGTCAAAATAAAGCTTATGATAAGAAGAATATAAATATGTATAGTTTAGTTATTTAAGAATTATACGAAGAAAATATACGTATAGTATTAGTCCATAAATGGATCCTAAAAGTTACTATTCATTATGCTTATCGGGACATAACAAGTCCTAAACATCAATGGGAAGATCCGAACGACTAATAAATATAAATTATAATCATAGGTTCCTTGTTCTTGATAATTAATCGTACTACTTATGTTAGTAAAATGCAGTTCTAGTCGTATCGATGCTTTTTGGCATACTTTTGTATTTTTCAGTGCAATAGTGTATGGTAATTTACTTATATTTACATTCCCTAATTAGACTTCACTGTAACATTAGTGTTCATGTTAACTTATATGTATACCTGTGCTGTAGTCTACGGTAATTTGAATTACTAACAATTGAAATATTTTTCTTATATGAAACTTGACAGATTGGACGACTGACATAGTGATCATCTTTAACCCTTTGAAAAACAGAAATAAGTCAAAAGACTATTAAACGATTGATATTTAAGATAAAAAAGTTGTAGTGAAATAACTCTGTTTATATATAGCAAGTAATGATAATTTCGAAGTATAACACAATTAGTAAACTATAAATGAAAACAGTCAATAAGGTAATAACAAAAGTGATTAGGGGGGATATCCTTGTAAACATTATTACTGCTGAGGAGCCCCACAGCAGGACGAAACGGTCGTTCAGTGCTTACAGGTTTTCCATAGTGGTCTAGGTTCAACTGACTCATGATCTCAACTATTGACATTATTATTTCTTGATAAAAAAAACTAGATAACTCATTTAGTTATTGGCATCCCATCATCCTCGCAGATTGTTTCACTCACATCGACGTCTTGGACGGTGGGCAGAATTTTTCGAAGGGCAGTTCAACTGGCCTGCTGCTCCGGCAACATCGGTCAGACTGTCCTGCCCTCCATGGCCGGTGACGACTGATCCACCAAACGAGGAGGAAGTCCGCAAGGAACTCCAACTCTTGAAGCGTTACAAATCACCTGGCCCAGATGACTTACCTCCGGCTCTTTTTAAAGATGGTGGTGACTTTTTGACTAAGGAATTGACGACGTTGTTTACAAAGGTTTGGGAACTAGAGAGTGTACCAACGTCATGGAATGAGTCGATAGTTGTCCCTATCTTTAAAAAGGGTTCACGTCGTTCCTGTAACAACTATCGGGGGATAAGTCTACTTCCGATTGCGTCCAAGCTATTGGCTTCCGTCATTCTTCGTAGGTTGTTCAAAACCCGAGAAAGATTGACTCGCGAGGAGCAGGCTGGGTTTCGTTCTGGTCGAGGATGTATTGATCATATCTTCACTCTCCGCCAAATGTTAGAACACCGCCATACTTTTCAAAGGCCAACAATCGTAGTGTTTCTTGACATCAGGGCTGCCTTCGATTCGTTGGACAGGACTGTTCTCTGGGATTGTCTATTGAAGAATGGTGTGCCTGAGAAGTTTATTAACACCCTAAAAGCCCTGTATAAAAACACCTCAGGCAGAGTGAGGGCGTACAACCACCTCTCTCCATTGTTCTATTCGAGTAGTGGGGTTAGGCAGGGTTGCCCAATCTCACCATTCCTCTTCAACTTTGCCATCGATGACATTCTGGAAACAGCTCTGATGGATGTAAGTAATGGTGGTGTGGATCTGTTGCCTGAAGAAAGACTTCTCGACCTTGAGTATGCGGACGATATTGTCTTACTGTGCGATAATGCCCAAGGCATGCAATCCGCACTTAATCAGTTGGCAATCAGTGTCCGTAGGTATGGTATGTGCTTTGCACCTTCGAAGTGCAAAGTACTTCTACAAGACTGGCAGGATTCCAATCCTGTACTCACTCTGGATGGTGAACAGATAGACGTAGTCGAGAAGTTCGTGTATCTGGGTAGCTGCATAAGTGCTGGTGGGGGTGTGAGTGATGAGATCAATGCACGAATAGTGAAAGCCAGAGCGGCTTATGCCAATCTGGGCCACCTTTGGCGCCTCCGTGATGTTAGTCTGACTAAAAGGTCGGATCTACAACGCGTCGGTGAGAGCAGTTTTGCTCTATGCTTGTGAAACCTGGCCTCTCCGAGTTGAGGACGTTAGACGACTCTCTGTGTTTGATCATCGCTGTCTCCGAAGGATTGCTGACATTCAGTGGCAACACCATGTCAGTAATGCAGAGGTTCGGCATCGTGTGTTCGGGCACAGAGATGATAATTCGATTGGTGTCACCATCTTGAAACACCGACTTCGGTGGCTTGGACATGTTCTCCGAATGTCGTCCCAGAGAATTCCACGTCGTGCATTATTTGCCGACTCTGGGACTGGTTGGAAGAAGCGGAGAGGTGGTCAGTGCATGACATGGTGTCGCGGTATGAAAGAAAGCTGCAAAGGGCTGGCTTCTGTCGGTCCTTCACGACTCCCTGGCTGGGGTCCGAGAGATGGTGCAACACAGTGGCTAGAGACGTTATCAGATATGGCTCAGAATAGAAGCCAATGGCGATCCTGCTGTAATCTTCTTTTACTTTCTTCATAAAAAGTGGTTGTGTCTCCCTTACCTGAAAGATTTCTTCTGATTGTACCTTTTCGTTCCGTCGTTACTACCACACTACCTTACTGCAATCTCTTCGTTATTGTTCTCTCTTTTTTCTGTTGCGCTCCTTAGCATTTTTTTTTCTTTCTTTGTATTCCTCTCGAATTTTCATTGTTTTGTGTGGCGCATATATATTGGCGCTCTCTTGTACCAATATTCATGTGTCCAAATAAATAAATAAATAAGATAACTCATTATCTTCCTAACAGTATCATTTAACAATTAAACAGTGATCACTGATGATAGTCATTTGAATCCTCACTGTACACATTTGACAATCACTGGTTTTCTTCAAAATAATGATCAGTAACCTTTTTTTCATTTTGGCTAGTTTTACTGTTGAAATTTCCTGTCTAACCATTATGAATCTGTGGATTAATAATTTAGACAATTGACTCAATCGTTAACAGAGACTACAGTCTCATATTTATTTGACCAGTTCTTTAGAGTGTTGTACGTTTAATCTTCACAGCAGTTGTTCCATACTATGCAATTAGATTGTAGTTAATTTGTAATATAATTAAACTGTATAACTGTACATCTGGTTTATCTAATTTTCTATTATTAGACCAAAGTTTAATCACAACTTGGCATAGTGACATTTGTAACTCTATAGCTGGATGTATATCTATTACATCTGAAAAATTTATTTAGAGTTTACAATACATGCTATTCGTTGCTACATAGTCATAAGATCACATTATGTTATTCTCAATGGATGAATAAGTTCTCTCTAATCATATTTAAGATATCTGTTTTATGAACACATAATTGACACCATTTGCAATTATATAGATTACTTATTTAGTCCCCATATTATTGTAGTAGTTGATATTATCACATATATGTATTAATTTGCGACAAATTATAAACATGTATTAACCTGTATTCATGCATTAACTACTTGTCGATTGAGTTATTCTGTAGTCTTTGGCTTTGAATCATGGTCCATTAAATTAAGAGGCATTAGATAAACTGCAGATTTTTAATCAAAGATGTCTTCAAAGCATTCCTATCGTTTTGTTAGATAATCTAGTGAACAATAGTAAGGTTACTCTCCCAAAGTTTTCAATCTTGAGTTCTGATCCACAATGTAGTGGAGCAACGTTAGGAGATGCAGTCCCATGGTAGTCGGTGACCAACAACAAGTTGATACTTCATTTGTTCTCTCAGAATGCTGGATCCCATGTATACGATTGTTTTAGGATCAGAGTTTTTCAACCCCGTAGGTGTATGTTCCGTCGTATTTATCACCCCGGTTTAAGCCGTGGCCGGACATTGGATTTTCGTCCTCTCAATTTCGTAAAGAACACCACAGCCATGAGAATAGAATGAGTAGGACTTGTATGGCAGTGGGTACGTACGCATTAACATGTGAGAGCCTTTGGAAAGGTGAAGCTAACTCCTCCCTGTCGACCATATCAGGGAATTTGGGAGATTACACATACGTTTTATGAATTACTGATTCTTTATCGATTGAGGTGTTTGAGATGGCCAACAATAACAACTACCAATTAAGCACAGAAGTCAGTTAGACATACTTGAATTGCAGTATCATTTCATATGTGTTTTCCATTCTATCTTCTCACATTATATTCTCAACTTTGCGTTCCTTTTCATTACCGTTGCATACTGCACTATTTTGGTTGTTTCAGTTTTCTTTTTGTTAGTTTCTTTCCTTTGTGTTGATTTGATATGACAACTTGGGCCTATGCTCATTCTCCCATTGGATAATTTTATTTGTACATTTTTTATTTTTTAGCTAAAGAAGATTCACCTATGCCGTATGATGCAACATATACCAATAAGTCAAATTATGCTTCTGTTGGTACATCACACCGATCCAGTAAAACAAGTTTATTAAGTTCACGTTTATGGGCATCATTTGATCAAGATCAAAATGAATCTGTTTCAGATTTGTGGACACGAGCCGGTGAAATGTATCACATGCTTGAACAAGAAAGTCAACGTTTAGCCAATATGAAAACAATAACGACAACTAATACTACTTCTACGTCTACCACTACTACTAGGAGTAGTAATAGTAGTAGCCGTAAAAGTAAAACTCATCGACATCCTGGCATATGGGATAATTATCAACAAATGAATTGTTTTTCTGATGATAATGATAAGAATACAGTTAAAAATCTAGAATTTTCTTCACAACTACCTTACTATTCTAGTCCTATACCTAGTTGTCATAAAGATACGTCTACAAAAGCTGCTCATTACAAGTAATTCATTATAAATTAACTCATTAATACTTTTCTGTTTAATTCATTTGTTATATGGTTGTGTTTATTATTCATTATTGACTAAACACCTCAGTATATTAATTTAATTTGGAGAATGTATTGATATGGTGGCGAAGATTTGTAGCTCAAGTGGATGATTTATATGAAGTTTTCGTCTTTGAGGTAGATGATTCGGTCGTGGAGCTTTCATTGTTCTTCTGAACAACATCGTCAGTATAAACTTTAGGAAGGAGTAAAGTGTTCGGATTTCTCCACATATGACTCATAGCTTGCCTTGTTGAACGCAAATTTTATTGCCCACTGTTAACCTTCAAGTTGTCATCGTCTGCCTATTTATTTCGATTGGATCTCCTTTTACTGTGATTCTTGATCTTATATTTGTCTATGATCTTTCTGATTGATTGATAATTTGGATCGATTTCGATGTGTTTGTTGATTTCTGATTGATCTGGTGCTAAGTATTCCTTCTATCCAAGATTTCAATATTTTTTTATTCAAATGTGTGTTCACAATCGTCCTCATGCATTGATATAAGTGAAGATATATTCTGGCATTTGACCACTAATGGAGGGAGTTCACTTTGTCTGATCTAGTGTTTTTCGTATTCGGAACAGTTTGTTTTGTAGATGGTGTTCGGTTTTTCTTTTGTTATTAACAGCATTATGTGAAAAAGAAACAAAGTCTATCCTTCACTATAAACATGGTCAACATGTCAACGATTGTATCAGATCCCATTGCGTCTATCAATTTACACTCATGTTTGTGTGTTTATTTTTGTGGCCACACATTTACGGGCTGAGCAGTCGTGATTTATTTATTAAGATGTCTAAACATGTACTATCATTGCTTTAGGTACACATAAAATCCAATGTCCTAATAAACGTAAGTATTAAACACTCATCTTCATCAATTGCTAAACTCTTAATTGAAACAGCTCATGAAATTGATCTAAATAGAATTTGTCTATAGGGAATATTTAGAATTATGAAAACTTTAGCTGTATGGAATTTCAAAGCCACCTCCCACTGCGTGCATTTAAAATCATCTTATACTTAAACTAAAAACCTACCCTAATGATATTTATTTATCATCCAAAGTGGTGTGATCCATATTGTTTACACTCTATTCTCATCATTAATTTTATTTTCCAACTAGTCTCTTTCGCATCTTTACTTTCATATATCAATATCTTAATAAGTAATTCACTCAGTTCCGTCAGTAACAAAGTAGAACTTCGTACGTACGTACATCAGTTTGAGTTGCTACACCACATTAGCACAGAGATGCAGTTGTCGACTCAAATTCCGTAGTGGTAGAGGTAGTGAAAGTATAAGCAGTATTCGGAAACATTAGGGCTTGAAGATGTTATTCAAGGAGTATGGTACAGTGAAATAAATTTGGAAAGAAAATAAGAATTCAGAAGATTATAATTTGGGAGAACACGAAGAGTGGATGCACCTGCGCCATTGCAAACGATTTTGAGCCATGTCATTCAAGGTCTCTAACCATCGGTTACTATCGTCTCGCGGATCCTAATCAGGTAGTCTACACTTACCCACATGGCTCAGACCACTTGTCAGTGACTTCATGGATTTGTGCCATGTTTTGGTCTGGCTGCTTCTAGCTTTCTTCCAACCTACTCCTATACCACTGAACATCGCACGTCGAGGCAGTCGGTCGTTGGGCATACGTAACACGTGTCCAAGCCATCTCAACTGATGAAGTTTCACTACTTCATCAATTGATTTGCCATCCTTACCTAGTAGTCGTTTCCTAACAACTGCATTACTTACTCGATGGTCCCACGATATACGGAAAATATTTCGAAGACACCTATGATCAAATACTAGTAACCTACGAATATCCTCTACTCTTACCGGTCATGTTTCACTGCCATAAAGTAGGATGGAACGAACTGCTGCGCAGTAAACACGTTCTTTGGTTGATAGACGGATATCTCGCCTACGCCATAGATGACGCAAGTTAACAAAAGCAAGCTAGTCGAGTCTTCTGTATCCGTGCTGAGATTTCGTCACACACCAGACCACAAGGGCTGATAAGACTTCCAAGATAAGTGAAGCGGTCGACATGCTCGACTACTTCACTCCTTATCATTGGTTCGGGTGTCAATGCAACCCGATCCTGAAGCAACATTTTGATTTCGAGAATGGGGAGAGTCGCATGCTGAACATGCTTGCATTGTTGCTTAGAGTGGTCAGAAGACTGTGTATTTTGTCAGCGTCTTCACCAAATAAAACTATGTCATCGGCATATTCCAAGTCAATAAGTGAATCTCCTGGTAGAAGTTCAACCCCTGAAAATTTAGATGAGGAAAGGGTTATCTCTAAAAGTACGTCAATGACAAAGTCAGCCCTGACAAACATCACTTGAGGTAATCAACTCTGATGACAGTTCGCCATAAGCTCTCACTCGACCAGTTGTGTTCGAGTAGAGAGCCTTTATAAGGTTAATGCACTTCTTTGGTACTCCTTTCAGTGACAAACACTGCCATAGAACCTCACGATCAATAGAGTCGAATGCCGCCTTAAGGTCGAGAAATACTACCATTGTGGGGCGTCTGGATGTGTGTCTGTGTTCTTGAACCTGACGTAGTGTGAATATCTGATCTATACAACCACGTCTAGGTCGAAAAGCCGCCTGGTTTTCTCTAGTCTGCTCTTCATGAGCTTTGATTAAGCGTCGAAGTATTATTGAAGCTAATTTTTTAGACACTACATTAGTCAGACTGATTCCTCTGTGATTGTCACAAGAGGACTTTTGTCCTGTACAGCTTTCTTTAATACCACGACAACACCATGTCATGTGATATACTGACCACTTTTCCGTTTCTCCCAACCAGTCCCGTCGTCCGAAAATAACACAAGGATGTGGAATTCGATGAGACGACATTCGAAGTACATGTCCAAACCACTAAAGTCGGTGTTTGTAGGTAGTGATATCAATTGAATTATAGTCTCTACTCGAACACACATTACCGAATCTCCACATCATTAACATTGTGTTCTCACTGGATCTCAGTAGCCGTTCAAGGCCAACGATGATCAAACACAGAATTTTGCTTAACATCGTCAAGTAGGAGAGGCCAGGTTTCACAAGCATAGACTGCTCTGACTGACAGATTATAGACCCGATCCTTTACAATCAGACTAACACCACGAAAGTCCAAAGATGGCCCACATTAGCATAAGCCATAATGGCTTTCACTATTAGTTTACTTACATACTACCTATAATATGATCTGTTTTCACCAGAGCTCCATTAGACACAACTCTTAAGTTTGAAGTACATTCGCTATAGTTTTCTTGACAGTTGTCTATGTGAAAAGGCTTGTAATCATAAAAACACATATTTCATTGATAGCTGATTACCGTTAACAGATAGTGGCATAATTATTTCCGGCATTATAATTAATTAGTTTTTAAACTACCGTTAAAACAAAATATTTGTGTTACATAGAAGTGATTAGGTATTGATTATTTGTTTATAATTAAATGGTGTCTTAAGTTTTAAATGTTGCGACCTTATTTTGGTACTTTTGAATTATCAATAAGGATGGCAACTAAAATCCTTTCTGTATATGATACCAATTTCCTAAAATAATACACTAGAGTGAACATAAACTTCGAATTATGCGCTACATAGCATTGGCGAACTATTCGTTTAATCTCACTGAAAACACTAGTCGATCACTACTCTACATCAATTTCATTGATTACGATAGAACATTTGATAGTATAGACAGGACAAAACTATGGAGGCTTCTTCGACACTACGACGTGCCTGAGAAGATAATCAACATCATACGGAATTCTTTTGATGGATTAAACTGCAGACTCGTGCATGGGTGACAGCCCACAGACTCGTTCGAAGTGAAGACCGACCTTTTCTCTTTCTCCTGGTGATCGACTGGATTGTAAAGACATCAATATCTGAGGAGGAGCATAGGACACGGTGGACAGCAATGATGCTGCTGCACAACCTAGACTTCGCTGATGATCTGGCTCTTCTATCGCACACGCAACAACAGATGCAGAAGACAACCAGTAAAGCAGCAGATCTCAACATACACAAAAGGAAAAGCAAGATTTTCCGATACAATGCAACATGCACCAATCAAATTGCACTTGACGGAGAAGCTTTTGAAGATGTGAAGACCTTCACATATCTGGACAGCATCATTGATGAACACAGTGAATCTGATGCAGTGGTCTTTATGTTCAACATAAGATGTACACTGTTCTGCTTTTCGATTTATAGTGAAGTCGATGTTAGTTCATGGCGTCACTTCTTCATTCTTTGTTCACCAGAATTTATTGGTAGATTCAGTTTATTATACGGTTCGAGAAGTCTGAATTTTTTCTTTTTATGTATGGGTTCCGTAATCTATACGCTTCACTAAGGTACTCAGTGCAGATTGAAAAATTATGACAGCCGTATGTTATGAATTTGTTTGTTTACTTTCAGCTCTCATTGTTCAGAATCAAGTCGTGATCATACTACCGTGAACTCGACTAAAAAACGCCTACAGTTTCGTGCTTTATGCTCAGGTCTACGATCACATCGTTCAGAATCGGTAAGTCAATTGGTAGATAGATTTTCCTGAATACATAGTGGTCATTTAATTATTCCTTATTATAGTTTCGTTTTCGCTCTATAATTAATCCCACAATGAACTCGTTATCTTTTCTAGTTTTTCATCATTTGGATTCACGAAATGATATTCTAAGCTAACTTGATTTAGTGTATGATAATGTACTGTATCCTCCAGTGTTTAACAATTTTCATTGGTTTAAAGAAATGCTGATTCTTTATGTTTTTCACTAGGTAATCTGTACAGAATCTTTCTGTAACTTGATAGATACTGATAGCCTTCCTTGTGATGAGACCTTCAGTTAATAACGTTTTAGTACATATAAAGACAATATTTTTTGGGTTATAGACAACCATTGAAGTTTGTAGGCACTACTTGAATGTGATTGTTGGTTAAAACGCCTCACATGCGGGATTCTCGAATTCAGATAGTCACTTGTTGGAATTAATCACTATTGCACACATTGTTATTGACTTAAGGATCTTGAATTCGATTTCTAGTGGAATGCACACTACTGAGGAGTGGCACACTGAGGCGAAACAGCCATCTAATGCTTTCTGATTTTCTTTCGCTGTCTAACGGAGATGTTTGTTTACGTCTGTTGTTTTGACTTCCATGGGAAAGCTGTTTCTCGTTTAAGTTTAGGAAATTATTTAAGCTTTCTTGCCTACAAATTAGTTGATATCAATATAATTTATTTTCATAAATTATTAGGTAGTTTATGAAATCTAGTTTTTTCTTGTTATTAGAGTAGATGAAACTATAGGATATAGTGTATATTTTGTCTTAGAAACTGATTGTAACAAGTGGAAGTACTTGTGTGCATGATTGCTCTTGGATCAGTCATATTCTCTTGCTCCCAATTGTAGCTGCTTTCCTGACACGCGGTGGTCAGGCTTGCCTGTTGTGATAACCGAATCAAGTTTTTTTGTCTGGGTCATTCGTTCCTTTAAGTGTAACCCTGCTACACAATATGGTTGGAGAACGGTGAGATTAAAGACATCTAAAGGTTCGAGGTTTCAGTCTTACTACTGACTATATGAGCATATAATAATAATCAGGGGTGTTTCCTTTAGACAGTTCGCATATGTAACGTTGATGCTTTCTCACAACGAAAAGAAAGGAATTACAAATGTTCAACCCTAACAATAATAACACATCTCACCTCATCAGACGGATTTCTGTCTTTGTCGTCCATAAAGCCCTAAAAATACGAAGCTAACGCATAAAACACTTCTCGTAAGAAACCTATGCTTAACCTGCCTAATGCAATCGTTCCTTGAACCTTCCGGTCCCACTGCTACATTGTTCAAATTAATTCTAACGTAACTTTCTTTTCATATCTCTCAAGAATAAGTATTTTTCTACTTCGTAAACAATATCTCAATATTCCTCGTTAATTTTTCTTCTGAATACTTTGCCAACTTTTAGTTTGCTTCACTTCGAACAGTGTGTAATAGTTTCCGATTGGGATGAAAATACATCTAAACATTTGAATTTCTCTTGTCTCAGCATATTTTAATGTTTTTCAAGATAACTTCATCCATCCATCCGTCCGTGTGTGTGTTTATACTTCATCATATGTTGCCCCTAACGTAGATGACTTCTAGGAAAATCGTTGAGACTATAATTTGCGGACGATCTTCTAGTGACGCTAGATTGACCTTGAGGGTGTCCATCTAATAACTAGGACCAAATGAAGATTACAAATTCATGTGATGGAATCGAATTATGATTTACAGTTGATGGTTAAGGTTAGGAATTAACCACTGGAGCTTAGGGTAATAACCACCAAGCCAGCGTACATGCAGTCCAGCACGAAGCCAGGTGCATGCATCATTATATATTTTTGGGTTATGATAATGATCCTTCCGCAGGTTCACCTACGGAAACCTTGTTACGACTTTTACTTCCTCTAAATAGTCAAATTAAGTCATCCCAGCATCAGTCGAGCGGCAACGCCACTACAACGACACCAATCCAACGACCTCACTAAACCATTCAATCGGTAGTAGCGACGGGCGGTGTGTACAAAGGGCAGGAACGTAATCAGCGCAAGCTTATGACTTGCACTTACCAGGAATTCCTCGTTCACGGGGAATAATTGCAAGCCCCGATCCCAGTCACGACGGTGATAAAACAGTTTGCCCAACCCTTTCGGGCCAGGTTCCCAGACTCGTTGGCACCGTCATTGTAGCGCACGTGTGGCCCCGGACATTTAAGGGCATCACAGACCTGTTATTGCTCAATTTCGTGCGACTTAAGTGTGCCGCTTGTCCCTCTAAGAAGTAAAAACTGGCACCGCACCCGCCGGATCACGACCACACTACTCCATAAAGAAGCAATAGAAGCCGCGCCCTAAACGAGCACAGAGGACCAGTCTACTATTTAGCAGGTTAAAGTCTCGTTCTTTATCGGAATTAACCAGACAAATCGCCCCACCAACTAAGAACGGCTATAATGCCAAAATTCTATTTAGCCAAATGAGTGAATGAATTTCGCGCCAATATTTGAGACCTGTTATCTTATACCTAATTGGTTCGTCTTTAAATTATAGTCTTGACGACAAATCATTATATAAATTTAACTTAATGATCTGTTCTTTTTTGCCTTCTCAAGCTTATCATAATCGACTTTGATCATTTTGATCACACTTTGGAATTCCATTAAATATAAACTATGTATATATATTACCTTGACCTCTTAGTAATTACGAATAATAGTAATATCGAATAGGATTATTTCTATTTAAACTTATCATATTTATTTATTACAATAATTTATTACAAAATGCTTTATCTTAACATTCATTGACTAGTCAATATAGAGTTATGCAAATATATAGTAGTGTATTGTAAAGCTCATTAATGTTAATATGTAATTTATTATATGGTGTATATATATCTAGTTAATCATTTCAACTTTCAACTAGGTTTCATGTCATTAGACATCATACTACTATTAGTCAATCTAAAAATCTTTGTTTTATTGTTTTGTTATCTTTACATGAGGGAAATATTATTACATAAAATTATCAAACTATCAATTCATTCAGTCATTTGAATAAATAGTTATGGCTAACACTGATGGAATCCAAGAAGCGCGTCTTGTCCTATTTGTGACTTGTCTTTAGTTGGATGTACTTGTCATATTTTAGAGTTGATGTTCACTTCTGGACTCGAATTCAGTATCGTCGACTTAAAACCTCTTTGTGTTGTTGACTTTATTACTGAGTCCATATAACCATTATATATATTTTTTATTTAACACATAAATATTGGTGCAAAGGGGCATCAAATACATATGCTCCACAGAATTACAATGATTCCAGTAGCAGTTACAATTGATTAGTATGTGGGCTGTGGTACTTCCTGGGTTCCCAGACAAAAGCAGGTGGTTTTCTTAGGGAGCCACACCCCGAGCGTTTGACCTAAAGGTCTGATCCACAAGGAAGTGGAGCAACGTCAGGAGATGCACTCTTATGGTAGTCGGTCACCAACATTAGATTCATACACCATTTGTTCAATCAGGATACTGGAACCCATGTGCACCATTGTTTTGGATTATCCATATCCACTGACGTGATTAAAGCTCCGGACATTCGCTTTTCGTCCTCTCAGTTTCGCAAATAACACCCATAATTTGAGGAAGCAGTAAATAAAAATTCCCTTGCATTGGTTGTTTGAGCGTGACCATGTGAGGTCATTTGGAGAGGGAGAGCTAACTCTCCTCACTCTCGACCGTACCAGGGCCTTTGGGGGCTACATAACCACTAAGTCGTGCAGTGGGGTGAAGTTTACTGCATCTTGTATTGGTTGTTTAAATCTTCTCATTGATGTTTAAGTCTTTTATTAATCAGTCTCTTTTCTATGTTCTTATTATTTGAATAGCTCACAAAAGTATTAAGTAATTGACTATCACTTTGAGACACTAGAATTTATCATTTTACTGTTCTATATTGTTTGCGTACACATTGGTAATTGGTCCGTACTTCTTACTCAAATAATCACAATTTGTTTCTTAAAACAAACCAATTATTACTTTCATGTTTTCCATGGTGGTCTAACTTCAATTGACTCATGAATTCAACTATTAAATTACTATGATATCCACAAAGCCCCTCTTCAATTAATTATATTGATGCAAAATATCCGTGTGTCTCAATGTGTGTGTGTACTTGTAGTTGTTATCTTATTTGTAACTTCCAGGTTATAAAGTGAAACGTATCGATTTTGTGGAGTTTGTTCCTATAATAATGATAATAATAATCTTAATTATTATGGGAAAGTTTGTCAGAAGCTCCAGTAATCACACTTAAAATTTTTTACAGTTATAAATCCTTATTTGTATAGACGATTTTTGTCTGTTGTTTGTGGTTTGACTTACGCAATATCGGTCTAATCCACAAGTCAGTAGAACGGCGTCAGGGATTTCTTGTCATATTAGCTAGTGACCAAATATGGGTCTGTACTCCATTTAGATTATTGGTTTAAAATCAAGGTTTTCTAACTCCCTCAGGTAGATTCTCTACTTACCAATTCGATTGGATGTTATTTGGTGTAGAAGTAGACTGGAAGAAAACTAGGGGCAGGAAAACGAAAACATGAAGTCGTCAACAATTGGACTGAACGATGTTGATGAATGTAAACTACCTGGTTGTGGTTCGCATGATCATCGCAACCAGTGATTAGAAACCTTGAATGACTTGACTCAAAATCGTTTGGAATCACTCAGGTGCATCAGTTCTTTTTCTTCTCCCCCTAATTCTAAGATAATTAATTGTTTATGAGTTTTCTTTTGTTTTTAGATCACTAATTTATGTTTTCTTGTCGAATGGTATATTTGATGTGTAGTGTTTTCAATTAGCTCGTATATTGTTACTACTTCTACTGTTGTGGGGATTGTGCTTAAAATCTCATTTGTTTTTGCAAAAAAGGTATGGCAACTTGAACCGATATATTTAGGTATCAAGGTCGGCGTTATCACTTACTAACTGATGTACATGTAATTATTAACTTGACTATTGTATAGTTAAATGTCGGTTATAGTAGGTTAATGTCGCATAGGTGTCTGAAAATGAAATAAACTTGAAGTTAGAGCGATTAGTCCCTTTTATAAATTTTGATAGAACAATGATAAGACGTAGTTGATTTGGAAAACATGTTGTGTTTACTCTATACATTTGTTTATTTGTTTACCTGTACCTTCATTTCACTGAGCTTTATTAATTTTCCTATAAAATGTGTTGACTTGTATACGTGTGACTAATTCGTTCGAAATGTATAGAGCAAATACATCCTTTTTTTCAGACCAACCTCGTCTTCTCTTCGTTCTGCGAAACTGTAGTTGTTGATTAGCACTACGATCTTATGTTTTTTTGTATACCATAAAATTATCCTTCGTTTTCGAGTTGTATGATGTATACATAATCACTTTTACGACTCCTAATACTCTTACTATTTCCACTACTTTAAACTTAGTATTACATATCCCCAACCATAAGAAAAATCAATAAACATTTATCAATATTCATAATAACTTAATTCTAACTTACCTCAACAGTAAAAATCAAGTTTACAGTTTTGTGTTCGGTACACATCCAATTATGGTTCAAAACTACTTAATTACAACAAGTTACTATGTGTATAACGGTTATAGCGACTTCATTCTGTATTGATTTTCTGTATGGGGCTACACATAATCTCAATGTTAACATAGTTTATTCTAATATATATATATATATATATATATATATATATATATATATATATATATATATATATATGGTGTTATGAATAAGCATGCGTTTTCTGTTTTCATCAATCAACCAACTTTGAAGACCTGTTTTGTTGCAAATTTCAACTATATAGAAGTAAATATGCATTGTGATCGTGAACCGATCTAAGTTGGAAGTCAACAATCTTCACAAATCTATGCTCAATTCGGTATTGTTAATATGAAACATATATACTTATATACATGGTTGATTTCATTAAGTATTATTATTATTATTAATAATGTAAGATATATAAATATCGAGTACTTGAGATTGTTTATCTATTTCATTGTCAACTATTATTCCATTATAAAATCTAGTTACATTTAGTTTAATGTATGATAAATTGAAAGTATTTTAGAATTCAATGAACACCTTGATAGACGATATGACAAATAATACTGTTATTCATTATCATCCAGAAAAAAATTTACATAGCAACCTTCGATAGACACTGCACGATCCCCCTGATTGAAGCAATTTTTTAAAAAAAATTTACTTAGAAACAAAATGCAATACATCATAATTGACTAAAATACAATTTAAAAATTTAAGTCACATAAAGCATACAAATCTAATAACATTTAAGTACCATTATAAAAAAATGATAAGTATCTAATCATTTTAATTAACTATTATAACGATCATGTGAAATAAGTAAGCTAAATACTTTAAACTCAATACCAATCTACTGCCAGGGCAGTCCTACTCACTGCCTTCTCGTGGCGGGGGTGTAGTTTACGAAAATGAGAGGACGAAAAGCGAATGTCCGGCGCTTTAACAGGATTCCAAGCCAATGGTGTACATGGGCTCCAGTATCCTGCGGGAACAAATAGCCTGTGAACCAATTGTTGATCACCGGCTTCCATGGGACTGCATCTCCTTACGATGCTCCACTGCCTTGTAGGTCAGACCTTCAGGTCGAAGGCTCGGGGTGTGACCCCCTAAGATAACCACCTGCTTCGGTTTGGGCACCCGGTCAGTATCACAGCCCTCACACTTATCGAATGAGATTTGTGTGGCGCATATGTATTTGGTGCCTCTTTGTACCAATATCTATGTGTTGAAATAAATAAAATCTACTGCGAATACATCGCTGATGTGTCCCATTTTGATCTTTTTTTAAAAATAATCGTGTTATAATGTAGACTGTAAATGATTTGAACAATCAAAATCAATTTCTGGTTAATCGATAAATGATATGGAATGATACATTGTTTCGTGATCGAATGATTATCAGCTACTCAAGAGATTGAACCATTGACATAAACCTTTGAATGATTTGAAATCAAAATACAAGATCAAGTGATAAAAGTATCATATATATATATATATATATATATATATATATATAGAGAGAGAGAGAGAGAGAGAGAGAAAAAAAAAAACTTATCAGCATTGCAGAAGTGATTTTTTTAGGTTTCTATTCAACGATCGACTTTCATGTACTGTGAATAATAGTAGCTATAAGCTGATTTATTACAGAAAGTTGTAGTTGGTTGTGCTGAACTTATTAATTCTTCAATTGTTATTCTTAAGACTTTGTGTAACATAATATGCTTAAATCTTAAACGTTTAACCCTAAGGCAAACTTTAGTTTAATAATAATGTATTTTGATGTTAGTTCGTAATAAAGCTTGTAATCTGAAACCCCTAATTGTGATCCTAGCTAAAAAAAAACAATGTAGATACTACTTAAAAGATTTATTCTTTTTCTGAAGACAAATTCATATACAATTGTTTATTTGTAATTTATAGAATACTTAATTAAGTTCATTAACAAAGTTAAATTTGTCTACAATGTGTAATATTATTATCATCATTGTTTTCTTCCCTATAACTTATCTATTTATAACGGATATTCTTTAACTGGTTCATCCATTTACTGTTTCTTATAACCACCGACTGCCCCAATGTGCAATGTTTCATGGTGTAAGAGTAGGATGGACGAAATCTAGAGGCGGCCAGACCAAAACATGGCACAAATCCATGAAGTCACGGACAAGTGGACTGAGTCATGTTGGTAGGTTTAAACTACCTGGTTTTGATCCGCGAGACGATAGTAACCGATGGTTAGAGACCTTGAATGACATGGCTCAAAATCGTTTGCAATGGAGCAGGTGCATCTCTTCTTTGTGTTCTCCCAAATTGTAATCACCAGAATTCTCCTTGTCTCTTTTTTTCTCGTTTTAAATATATTTCACTGGATTATACTCCTTGAATAACATCTTCAAACCCTAATGTTTCCGATTACTGGTTATACTTTTACTACCTCTACCACTTTGGGATTTGAATCGACAATTGTATCTCTATGCTATTGTTGTATGGCAACTCGGACTGATGTACGTACGAACGAAGTTGTACGTTGTTGATTGACTCACTAATTTCAAATTGTTTGCTTCTCATTATTCTAGTTCTATCTTATTATGTTGATTTAATAATGTTAGCAATTTGGGTCAATTCACATTAATTATGAATGATTAGTAGATATCTAAAAAAATAAATCATAGAACTACACCTAATTTACTTTAACTTTTTCAATATTCTATCCAGGGAATGATATACAATGTGAAATACTAATTACCCTCTTTAATCATATTCATATTTATCTCTTCAAATTATTAAGTTTTTCTTTCGTTGTTGTTAATTTTTTTTTTTTTATTTTTTCATTTCATAGAATATACTATGTGATATGTCTGGATCATTTTTGTCACGTCAATGTTTTTGCAAAATTCTTGCTATCGGTGGATCTGTAAGTTATCTTATGTTACATTCTATTTATTTGTATATGAATTGAATACATATTTGACCAATGGTTAATTACTGGTATTATGATAGATAACTTTAGTGTATACTAATTAAACATTGTCTTTTTAAGAAAAGATGAATGTTGGCTAGCATTGGAATCCAGGACTCATGCCTCGTTCTTACTTTAGGATTTGTCAATTGGATGTACCTACATCTCAGAGTTTATATTCGCCACGGGGCTCGAACCAAGCGCCATTAGCTTCTTAGATTCCACTGCTAGCCATCATCCATCTTTGCTTATAATGCTTATGACTTAGTGACAGTATCGAGGCATTTGGCATAGGATGCACATATGCCAATAAAAGTCTGATCAATCATAGTCCAAAATAACAATGGGAAGATTCGAGTAAAGCAACACCAAGTGAATTTAAACTTCACCCCATTGCACAAGTAGGTGGCTATCAGGAATTAGTAGCTAAGTGGAGAATGCGATGGCGTTTGTGATAAGTCGTGTAGGTTGAACGCTATATACGGTTCCTAAGCTATTTCGGTAACCCGCAGTCTAGAACTACACAGCGACTTGAACTCCAGAGAGAAGACACAAGAATGAGAGAAAGCACTTTATTCCAAGGTTCATTTTTGTACAGAAAATCATGGGTATTTATAGATTTTGGGATCTGTTAAATCAACATCATTTTACAGCCAATCCGATAACAACACATTATGCTACCGACCAATAGTAGCACGCCACGTTGGAATTCTAGAACGTTCCATCACACTCTGATTGGCCAGGACTCTTCGGCTCCTTTGTGGGCCTCTGGAGGCTCCGTTGAAGTTCTCCGGAAGCCGACCCAACACCTCCCCCGAATAAGATTTCTTTCTGGGATCCACTTGTAGTTTGATAACTGGATTGCGTCGGCGTCCCATTATTCTTGTCGTCTTTCTTGTCCAAGACTTTTCAGTGTTCCTGGGCGTTTGTGGCATTGGTGCGTCTAAGATTAAATCTAACGGGAAAGTCGGCCGGTTACTTCCAGTCTGCACCGTTCTTTTGTCCTTAAGGATTTGATTTGTGTGACGTATACATGTCCCAAAAGCTCCTCGAACTTTGTACAGTACTCTTCCCAGTTTTTGCACCACTTCGCCCGGCTCCCATCGGTTCTTCCCGATGTAGGATTTAATGTAGACTTTGTCGCCAATACTGAAGTTCCGGATACTTGGGTCGCGACTACGCTCATCCACTAGTTTGGATGGCAACATGGCATCAAAGACTGTTCGAATACGCCTTCCAAACATGGCTTCCGCGGGAGATTTGCCGTCTTAAACATTTGGGTTTGGGGTGGATCTGTATGATGTTAGAAATTTTGTGATCACCTGCTCAGTCGTCCCTTCTCCTCCCCCTTTCAGTAATGCTCGTTTAAAAGTGTCCACAAGGCGCTCTGCTTGTCCGTTTGATTGTGGATGATAGGGTGGAGAACGAAGATGATTTATTCCGTTTGTTCTACAGAATTGTTTAAACGATTCTGCGGCAAACTGAGAGCCGTTATCCGTCACTAAGGTCTCTGGTACTCCGAAACTGCTAAATAGGGTAAACAACTTGCGGATCGTTTCTGACGTTGTACAATTTGGCATGATGTATACTTCCGGCCATTTAGTGAATGCATCTACGATAATTAGAAACATTTTCCCTTGGATTGGACCGGCAAAATCTGCGTGAAGTCTTACCCAGGGTCCCGCGGGCATAGGCCAACACTGAGGTTCGCATTTCGAAGGATTTTTAGCGGCTTGAATACATGATGAACAGTTACGGCATTTCTTCTCGATATCTTTGTCCATTGACGGCCAATAAGCATAGCTACGAGCCAAAGATTTCATTTTACTGATTCCAGGATGGCCACTGTGAAACTGCTTGAGAACCTTGTGACGTAATAACTTCGGAATAACAATGCGATTACCGAACATAATACAGGAGTCAACAACCATTAGAGAGTCCCGTCGACGAAAATATTGCAAAAGTTCTCCGTCAAGGCGATTGTTTGGCCATTTGGTCAAGAGATAGCATTTAACTGAGCTCAGTATCTTATCACTTTCAGTTATCTTCTTGATAGTTTCAAAGGTTACTGGGAGTCCATTAACTGCGTCATCCAACACGCGATGAACTTCTTCCTCGGCTTTTATATTTGCTACAAGAGTCTCCTCCGGGGTTTTCGATTGAGAGCCTATTAATCTCGACAATGCGTCAGCTTGCCCGAAAGTGGTAGTAGACTGATACTTAATCTTGAAGTCGTAACCCAGAAGTGTGGTTGCCCATCGTTGTAGTCTGTTAGCTGTATGAACAGGAATTCCTTTCTTTGACCCAAAAACTGCAAGTAGTGGTTTATGGTCTGTTATTAGGGTAAAATGTCGACCATATATCATCTTGTGGAACTTTTTCACTGCAAAGATAATTGATAGGGCTTCTTTCTCGATTTGGCTATAGTTCCTTTCGGTCGTTGTCAGAGATCTGGCAGCGTGTGAGATAGCTTTTTCAGACCCATCAGGAAAAATGTGAGAGATAACTGCGCCCACACCATAGTTAGAAGCATCTGAAGCGATGACTATCGGTAGAGAAGGATCATAATGTGTCAATAAGAGATCGGAAGTTAGGAGTTGCTTGATTTTCTCAAAAGATGCTTGGCAGTCTGCAGACCAATTCCATCTTGTGTTCTTTTGTAGTAGGTTGTTTAGTGGAGCACGTAGACGATGGAGATCGGGGAGAAAGGTACCGTAATGACTGACCAATCCCAAGAATGATCGTAGGGTAGTAACGTCCCTGGGTCTAGGCATTGTGTTCACTGCTTCAATGTTCTCTAGATCTGGACGTCTTCCGTCTTTATCTATTATGAACCCAAGGTACCGTACTTGCTGCATATAGAAGTCACACTTTTCCGCCCGGAGGCGAAAACCATAATCAGCTATGCGTTCTAGTACCTGGTCCAGTTTCTTCTGCAGGTCCATTTTATCTACTGCCGTAATTATGATGTCGTCGAGGTAAGCTGCAGCTCCTGGAATACCTTGTAACAACTATTGGAAGAGCAGCATAGGGTACAGGTCTTTTAGGTCGAAAAACGGGAGCAGCTTCAGGTTTTAGAGTTAACAGTGCTTTGGCTTTCGTACATTCTCCCAATCCTTCTCTAAACACGCTTTGATGTCTTTGTAGCATGGCGTTTTTCTGATTCCATTCTGGGGTGTTGTCTGTACTTACTCGTCTGCAGATACTGTTGATAGAATGATCTGCTAGTTTAAGTGTTTCTATAAGGTCCAACCCCATTAAGTCTAGTGCTGGCTTCTTAGTAAGATACAATGTTGCATTTGTTGTTACCGTACCTTTAGAAACAGTGCATGGTATTTCTCCAGCAATATTCAGCTTCCCCCCCCCCAGATGCACTGTGTGCCAGCTGTGTTGTTGGGAAAACTGTGGGTCTCCCAATGTTCTTCCACGTTTCTGGGCTGATTAAAGTAATATCAGAAGCTGTGTCCAGCTGAAGACGGGCACGGTGTTTATTAATATTCAAGGTCACATACTTTCTTTGGTGGCAACTTCGTGCTCTGTTATGTGATACCAATATCTTGTTGGTTGGAGCACTATATCTGTGTTTCTTTGAGTAAGACTTCACGGAACGTTTTCTATAGTCTCTTCTCCTGCAGAAGTTTTCTTTATGCCCCTTCCGATGACATTTGCTGCAACGATGTTCTTTATATGGGCAAAAACTCTTATAGTGCCAACCTCCACATGCCCAGCATGGAGATGGTGGTTTGTCGCTGTTATTTTGGAAATTATGGGTACTGGAACCTTGAAAGACTTTTCTCTTAACTGCATTGACGTTACGGAAAGAGTTACCGTTTTCTATCATTGAGGTATCATGCTTTAAGTTTACTAACCTCTGGCACTCAGTAGTCACTTCTTGCAGGGTCATATTAGGGCAGTGTTCGAGTTTGCTTAGGAGTCTGGTTCGGATATCGGCATCTTCGGGTGAACGCAGGCTGCAGATAAACACTAAGCATTTAAACTGATCTTCAGACATGGACGCCAATCTAAACCTCTCACATTCTCGGTTCACTATTCCTGCATGCTTTACCCAATCATCTCCTGGTTCTTTTGTTAACTTTAAGCATTGGTAACGGATATTAAATAGAGATGATTGTTCTCCGAATATTTGGGATAGGGTTTTGACTGTATCATCAAAACTAAAATCTCGTGGGTTCTTCGGAAGAATGAAGTTGCTATAGCGTTCATGTTCCATAGTACCAAGTTTTCTAAGAAGTATTCTGACTTTTGAAGCATCATCCAGTTTGCAAAGATCAATATAAAACAAATCTTCATACTTCTTAAACCACGACTCGAAAGTTACACCTGCTACACCATCAAAATTAAAGTCATGGATGGCGTTAATGACTGAATCAGTATGTGATACTTGAGATTCACTAGAAGCAGGGTTTTTCTCGGACAGGCAGAATTTCTGCATCAGGGTTTCCATGATTCTAATTTGGGACTCTTCAAACCTCTTTTCTTGACGCACCATATAAGCTTCTAATTGCTCCAAGGAAATATTCATTGAAGTTTTCATCCCCGTCGCCACTGATAAGTCGTGTAGGTTGAACGCTATATACGGTTCCTAAGCTATTTCGGTAACCCGCAGTCTAGAACTACACAGCGACTTGAACTCCAGAGAGAAGATACAAGAATGAGAGAAAGCACTTTATTCCAAGGTTCATTTTTGTGCAGAAAATCATGGGTATTTATAGATTTTGGGATCTGTTAAATCAACATCATTTTACAGCCAATCCGATAACAACACATTATGCTACCGACCAATAGTAGCACGCCACGTTGGAATTCTAGAACGTTCCATCACACTCTGATTGGCCAGGACTCTTCGGCTCCTTTGTGGGCCTCTGGAGGCTCCGTTGAAGTTCTCCGGAAGCCGACCCAACAGTTTGAAGCGAACAGTATTGGGTTCTAGTCCCGGAGTAAACATCGACTCTGAGATGCAGGTACATACAGCTGACTATTCTCAAATAGGACGAAACGCGTGTCTTAGATTCCACTGCTAGTCACTATCTATCATTGCTTAAAAAGTTCTATAATGAAGTAAATCACATCAGTTGGCATTCAAAGAAATACTTCAACTATGAGAAAATGAAATATATGAAAGAAACAGAACAACTTGAAATGTTACAACATACAGTATACAGAATATTAACAAATTAAACTTTACGGCAATCTATTGTAAATTAAGTGTGATAAAAGGTACTTTCTGGTAATATAATTAGGGAAATATTACAATTAGTAACTAAAAATTGGGTAGTTTTTTTCATCTCGTCCGATACTCTGTTTATATTCAGTCAGAAAATTGAGTAATGATGTAATACTTTCAGATCTCGAAGTTCTTGTCATTGTTTACTTAGTGGATCTTTGAATTATCAACTATGAACAAGATGTTTTTAAAAAAGATTGTATTGTGTATTGTGGTTAATGTGTTCTAATGGTAAGTGGAGCAATTTTGTTTTGAAAGGGTTGATTTTGTCTTTATGAAAGTTTTCTACGTATTATAGTTTGATTCTATGATATAGATTCGATTTAGAGGCTAAGAAAGTGTAGGGTGTGTTTGGTCACGGATGGCATGATTAATATTAATAATAATCATAATATAAGTATTCTGAAAATAACAATTATAGAATTTACGCCAGTTTAAAGGCATGATCAGCTTGTTATACATAACCGGGAACCGTTGATTATTTTTTAAAAGGATGTTCTGATGATTTATAATCGGTGTGTTAAAGGTCACTTCCAGTTCCATGACGGATTGAATATATTCATTTACAACGAGAGAAAATAAAACGGAATCACATATCATGGAACAACAAAAGTAATAATTACAACGATACGTTAGTTAGGTCTATTCCAATACATGTGCCAGGTTATTACGTGATCTGGGGTTTAATCGTATCTATATGATTAAAATTAGTCAGTGTTACCATGTAAGGTAACAGCAGATATGGGTATTTACTCAGTAATTAAAAACCACGACATTTAAAGTTCCCATAATCTCACTTTTGGAATTGGATACACATCTAAGTCATTTTCAGACGAGAATTAAGCATCGATGCAGTGAATAAATGATAGAAGTGGTTTTATTTCACTGACAGATTGTAATATGTTATGCCAGAGTGTATAAAATTTACTGGTAAAGTTATCCATATTAAGAGAAAGTTTAGAATGAGATTGCTTCACTAATGACGAAGAGTTACGGATACTTTAACTAGGAGTAGTTGCATACTGAATTGTTTCATTGGATGTGAAAGATAGTTTATTAAGTATTCTTGTAAGTATGAGCATTTTTTTATTTCAAAACTATATCGGGTCTTATTTTACCCATGATTACATTTTTTAAAAATAAAGGATAATAAATCTTATTCATGGAAACCGTATTACATGCGCGTATCTGGTGCTGAAGTGAGATTTATCAAAGCATCTTGGGCATTTCATGGATCTGGACGAACAACCAAAGTAAGTAACTGATTCTATCCTATTCAGTGTTTATTTTTCCTTTTCTGATCAAGAACAAATTGATTTGAATCAGTAAGCTTGTTCTCTATGTTTGTTTTGACTAATGTTGATTTGTTGTCGACAGTCAATGTTTTGAGGTCGATCTCAAATAGTATTTTTTTCTCAGTTCTTAATGTATTAGTTCTTTAGCTTTTAGGCCCTACTACTGGAGACGTAAATCTGTGTGATTAAGGTCACGTCTGCTATTATTAGGATCGAAATGTTCCAACTCCTTTCTTACGTTGTGAGATACCATCTCTTAAAATGCCAGTTATCTGAAGGAAATACCTTTTTTATATCACTTCAGTACAGTTAGCAGTAAAATTTCACCTCCGAAACTTAATTTTATGGCTTTTAGTCTCACTGTACTTCAACCTGACCCGCCTAGTGTAGTAGAAACTAGTGCAAAAATTGTAGCAGTCAATATAACTCCGTTGGGTCATTATAATAGGCAAACTTCACCATCATGTCAAAGTGGTAGCTACTGTCAAGATTTATATTTGTCTTCAACTGGACAACTGTCGGATACTAACTCAATGGTCGAAAATCGTAATGTACTCACTGTAACCCCCAAGCAGAATCGTGATATGAACACTATTAAAGTTCTTCACACCAAGTTGGATATTTGTTCAATACTATTATGTTTCTATTATTTAAACTAACCAATGTATTATTGTAATATACAAATTGAATAACTTTCCAAGTTAATATTCTTGATTTATTGAGTATTTGGTTGTAAAATGCGTTGCTTAATCAAACTGATCAATTAGGTGTTGTGTGGGTGATAAAATATTGTGATTCATTGTTTTCCTTGTTTATTTATTTATTTGAATACATGAATATTGGTGCAAGGGGGGGCACCAGATACATATACTACGCCACACAATAATGAGAATGGGAAGAGATAAAGGATGTAAGGTGCGTGTAAAATGAAAAAAAGAACGATAACGACCACAAATTAGTGTATGGTAGTGAAATAGTAATAATAATGGGGGAAACAGGAAGGTACAACCAGAAAGAATTCTTCCAGTTGAAGAAGTTACGGTCACTTTTTATGAGGAAAGTAAAAGAAGGTTACAGCAGGATCGCCACTGGCTTCTATTCTGAGCCATATCTGATAATCTCATTAGCCACTGTGTTACACCATCTCTCGAACCTCAACCAAGGGATTCCTGAAGGACCTGGACACAGACTGGTAGATAGTCTGTTAAGTATTTGATATGTCATCTATATATTTCTTTATCCCTATTCTTATACTTGATTGTTGGCGAATACATGTACTGGTCAGTTGAACCACTTGTTTTTTATTCGAGCCCCTGGTATAATAGTGCTGGTCGAGCATCTAGTATAGAGTAGATAAATCGTTTACACATATAAATCGTTCATTATTCATTATATGTAATTTAATGTAGCCTGTTAGTGTTAAAGTAGCTTCCATAAAAATTCCATATAGGATTTTCATTATCTACCAGTTGTATTGTATTTTCCTATTTATCGATCGCATTAACTCTTAGTAAAACAAATTATGTCACTGTCTTGAATGATTCTGATTGAAATTATACCACTCATTAATCTTATCACATATAAGACTGTATGTAATAATGATGTTACCCTCTTGACATTCGAGATATCGAGATAGAGGTCAAATATATATATATATATATATATATATATATATATATATATATATATATATATATATATATATATTCAGTTTAATTATGCAGAAACATTTTAACATCTTACATTGGTTAATCTATTCATTTAATTGTGAAATACTACTCTCTAGACTACTAATGATTATTCAATTGTTTTGTTTTTATAATACAAAACTGAAAGAAAAAAATTTACTTGTGTTTATCCATATAGTACTTTGTAAATGTAATCTGAGTAAATGGTGAGTAATCAGTCGTTTGTTTAAAGAGAATTAGTTATTATTCAATATTTCTGCTAGCTGTATGAATTTAGTGCTGTAAATGAATATTTCATTTGTTAAATTTATATGATTAGTCTAAGTTGATTTTATAGTTCACTACATGCCTCTTAAAGCTAATGATCTTTCACCATACCCAGTGATTCAATAACCACAGAATCCTGGTGTTTATTGCTTCGTAAACACCTTATATCTTACGGTGTTTAATAAGAAGACAAATAGAGTAAACAGGCTTTTTCTTGAATTATTGTATTGTATTGTCACAATAAATAACGAAAAGAAAACAATTCGCTGAAGAATAGCTCTGAGTTCCACCCTTACTAAATATCTGATCCGATCTAATTAAACTTCAGTGGGTTTTTTAAAAAAAATTTCATTTTATCAAGTGTTCATTTATTTCTGATTGATGATCCACAACAAAGTTGATGTTCGACTGTGTTGCTTTCTAAATTTCGCTCTAATGTTTTTTTGGTGCAATTATATTTCATATCAACAACACGGACTAATGAGTATATTGGGGGTTTATTTATTTTATTTATCTAAACGCATAAACATTGGTACAACGAGGTACCAAATAGATATGTGTCACGTAAATCATTCGATTTGTGTGAGGGCCGGAATACTGTCCGGGTTCCCAAACCGGAGCAGGTGGTTTTCTTAGGGGGTCACACCCAGAACCTTCGACCTAAATGTCTGATCCACAAGGCAGTGGAGCAACGTAAAGAGATGCAGTCCCATGATAGCCGGTGACCAATAATTGGTTCACACGCCATTTGGTTTTGAATCAGAGTTTTCCGAATTCCCTAGATGAACTCTCACTGGATTATACTCCTTGAATAACATCTTCAAACCCTAATGTCTCCAATTACTGCTTATACTTTTACTACCTCTACCACTACGGGATTTGGATCGACGACTGGATCTCTGTGCTAATGTTGTATGGCAACTCGAACTGATGTACATACGTACGAAGTTCTACTTTGTTACTGACTGACTGAGATGGACTCTTCGTGTCCACGAACCTGGTTAAAACGCTGGAAATTCGCTTTTCGTCCTCTCAAATTCGTAAACAACACCCGTGGTGAAAAGAGGCAGTGAGTAGGATTTCGCTGGCAATGGTTGTATGCACGTAATGAAAACCCTAAATCTATTTTCTAATCCTAAACTTCAACTGTATGTCATAATTCCAATTCCTCGCATTGCTTTATAAACCTCATTTAGCCCTAGCAAGTAGGTGTGCATTCTCAAGGTCATTTTAGAGTCGCACAAAGGTCTTCCATAAACTAAAGTTTCACCAATTAATCACGACTCCTAATAGTGCACACAGATATACACACACAATGTCAGCGACCGAATGTAGGAAACTATGACACTAGTTCACTGTGAATTTTACACCAAGTGCTTAGTTGCTATATATATTTATACATTAGTCTAATTACGTAAGCAATCTAACTTACTATTTTCTTGACACTGTTGTACTACATGAATCATGTGTATTCATGTTATCCCGTTCAACATGTTTAACTTCTTGTCCTATTTTAAATGGTAATTATTCAACAAATCCATAAAGTTTATTCTATGTATATCATATTTTAAAGGTTACACACAAGTATATATATATATATATGTATGTCTATTTGTTTATCTATTTGTCAGTGTTCATTTCATCTTAATTCCTGAGTACAATGTTTTACTATGTAATACACATTATTATTCATTAGTTAATAATCAGAATTGATAATTATCAAGTTCAGTGCTGTTTTTTAATATTGTAAATCAATCGATCTGTTTGTACGTGTTGCTCTTACATCCGCTCACCCCCACCCCTACCCCTATACACCCACCCACCCACTCTGTGGTAATTAAATAAACAAACAGTTCTATGTGAATAATTTTCAATAACCTTGTATAACCTTTGTTTACCAAGAATGGTTTCCATCGTATTCTCTAAAACAGTGTGTGCATATATATATCAACAGATTAATGAATTTGGAATGATATTGCGTAATATTTGTTTTGTTTTTTTAATTATTGCATCTAAGTGTTCGTATAAGTTGATTGTTTATATAATTACTAGTGTTGATTTAGTACAAATGTCTGTTTTCTTTTCTCTTTTTTTGTGTTCAGTTCAACTTTGGCAATGATACCAATACATTTTATAATATTGTAACAACGTAGAACTTGATACGAACTGACTGACTGACTGACTGACTGTGTTCAGTTTTATTTTCGTGTAGTGGTTTTCAAATCTTTGTCCATCTTATATCTTATTAATTGATTAATCTTTACAATATTGTAAAATGTATTGGTATCATTGCCAAAGTTGAACTTGATAGTTAATAATCCATATTATATTTTTTGTTATATCCCAATGAATAGAAAAATTATATTTCTAACGTTTCGTGACTTAATGTAAGCCACTTCTTCAGTGTGAATGAATAACCGAATTTAAATTTACACAAGTTCCATACTAGGACGAAACAACAGTCTAATGCTTTCAGGATTTCAATGATGGTTTAACTTAGATCAACTCGTGAATTCAACAGTGTTAATTTAAATTCGGTTATTTATTTACTCCGAAGAAGTTTATTTATTTATTTTAACGCATAGATATTGATACAAAGTGGCATCGAATAGATTTGTGTGTGGGTTGTGTTACTGACCGGGTGCTCAAACCGAAACAGGTGGTTTTCTTAGGGGGCCACACCCCGAGCCTTCGATATGAAGGTCTGATCCACAAAACAGTGGAGCAACGTAAGGAGATGCAGTCCCATGGTAGCCAGTGACCAACAATTGGTTCATATGCCACTTGTTCCTTCAAGATACTGGAGCCCATGTTCACCATTGATTTGGAATGAGGGTTTTCCGACTCCCCTAGATGGACTGTCCATGTCCAGCAACTCGGTGTAAGCTCCAGACATTCGCTTTTCGTCCTCTCAATTTCGTAAACAACACCGTTGGTGCAAGAAAGCAGTGAATAGGACTTCCCTGAAAATGGTTGTATTTAAGTGGCCATGGGAGAGCGTTTGGAGAGAGAGAGCGGACTCCCGACTCTCAGCCGTACCAGGGCATTTGGTGGCACTCTGAAGAAGTGGCTTACATTAAGTCACGAAATGTCATAAATATAATTTTTCTGTTCATTGGGATATAAAAAATATATTTATTATTGTGAGGTTTAATTGGTATAAATTCAAATCAGTCAACTTTGGATAAAAAAAAAAGAAACTCGTTCATGTAGATCTCATTCGGTATTAAACCATATTGAGCACTAAATAAACATCAATTGATTCCGTTCAATTGTTGTAAAGGCTTATCCAGAGTACATTGCTCAAATAAATTAAGGAATATGATGTAATACTGCCTCGTAAAGTTTTCTACTGTGTTGCTCAATCTGCAATATGATCTAATAGTTCAATTTATCACTTCGTAATCAGATAAAAATTAGATATTAACGTTGGTATTTTTTAAATGTTATTTAAAACAATTAAAGTCTGTTAGAATCAGGTACCAAAATATTACATTTGCTACAGAAATGGATGGTAAAAGTATTTGGATGATACTGTTAAGTTAAAAATGCAATCAAGAAAAACTTTCAGTCAAGCTAGTTCCGATCACTTATTTAAAAATGAACCGTAACATGGCTACTACTCGGTTATAATGTAAATCACGTTTGATAACATCTCAGGCTACTAAATCACACCATGTTTAGGAATTCGATCAGGGAGTTATGATAGTTCAATAGATATCAGTCAGATAAAGCTTTCTTTCATATCCCCAGCGTCATGTCATAAAATGACTATCTGCAATCTTCTTCCGTCCACTGTTTGCAACTAATGCGCAATACACTAGCCATCGGGATCATATTTGTTAAACTTGACCAAGGCCCCGTAATGATAACTGAATTATCATCACTGTGCCCAATCACATATTGTCTGACATCAGGTTCACTAACATGGCACTGACATAGGTTGTGACCAATCCTCTGAAAGCGATCATGGAATATACATAGTTGCCGAGCCTATATATAAACATATTGTCTACAAGTTTTCTACATACATTTTAAATCTATTCTTTTTCACATAGAATCATACATCGGCTTAACAGAGATTGCGGCTCACAGTTTAAATTTGCCTTTTAACCAATGTTTTTCATAGTCAAATTTATTGATTCCTGTTTAGGGGTTTATTTAATTTATTGTGAAATATGTGCAAATCGGTTATAAATTGGATCACATCACTGTTGATATATAGATTGGGTTTTTTTTCAAGCCGAAAAACTGAGCTCGTAACAATTGATAGGATTGTATAACAATGATTCGAATATACACTTGTTTGTTTACTGAAATCTACTTGTGTAGAGATTGGTCAATCGATCAGTGAAACTTAACGTAGAACCAAGTATATTTGTGTATTGGTTCAAGCTGTCACACGAGATCATCACAGCCAGATAGAAGAATGATAGAAATAATAACACGGTTATTGCTAGTAGAAAAGATTAAGCATACACATTATAGTTCGGGAAGAAAACACAATCCCATCGAAATAAAGTATAAGATAACTTGGAAACAAAGAGTCAAAGGGTAGATAAAGAGTTGTTTTTTGTTGTTGTTGTTGTTGTTGTTGAAAACAATATGTATTTGCTCTAATGCGATCGATTCTGAATCATTCCATTCAATGTTCCCAACTGTTAGCTTCTACATGAATCAGATAATCTTCATGTAGACTGTGATAATTATTCAGTTCATGTATTCAAAAATGTAATACAATGTTAAATAATCCTATGTAGATTATAATGTTAATTGCATAGAACCTATCTTACTTCATTCTAGTTTGCACTACTTTGATGGTGCTAAAAAAGAATACTGTGAAATGAGACTGAGCATATATTGTGAACCATTAAAATTAAACAGTACATACTTTTTTATGGAAATGTTTACTAGTAACTGAAAATTAATCTTAACTTGTAAAATATCGTCGAATAAGCAATCTTATCTTATTATATTTGGTTTGAAAGAGATAAATTGTAAATGATATTGTCATAACTTGTGACCGCCGATTAGAGAGCAGTGACTTATCGATCGGATCAAAGACGCGTAAACCCGTATGAGCAGTCTAGAGTCTGGACTGGCCTTGCTTTCCGCCTAGCCCAGCCAGTTAAGTCCAGAACATCGGTCTCAGCCTCTGTAATATGGATCATGTATTTCAAACATACTCGGTTTATATACCAATCAAGCAGACTACATCGTACCATAAAATAGAAAATAACATTTGTACAATATTTGGCCAACAGGAAAATGACACGTGAAATAAATATTGACCAGTATGGAAACGACACATCAAATAATAGTTGACCAATAGGAAAATGATACCATTTCAAGTCCAAGGATAGCATTAGACTTAACCGGATAATTTTTGGGATATTTTTCTGAATATCCCAACAGATATAAACTCTCTCTCTCTTTTTATACAACAGAATGTTTTTAGCAACAGTTTATTTATTTTTTCATGTGTTTAAATTGTGGACTGTTGTTAGTTTGATTACCGTTAAATACCTTGAACATTGGACGGTTGTTTCGTCCTAATATTGGGCTCCTCAACAATGCGCATTCACAAACTGGCATTCGGATACTGAAATCAGAATTTTCGGTTTCTCATATATACGTTTATCCTATAAACAACTGAGTCGGTATACAACATTAGTAATATTTAACTTTAGTCAATCCACAATGTGTTTTTTTTAACCAAAAACTTATGGGTAAATGACAATATCAAAGCAAATCACTCACAATCTATTGCCGAATATAGACGGGTAAAACGTTTTGTCTTTAATCTCAGCAGTGAGAAAATTCATACCATTACATAAAGGTATAGTTTGTTTCTTTTAGTTGTTAAATACCATTGTCATTCTGCCTCATATCCATCTAAATTATTAATAAATATTTCTATTATCATTAGGGGTTTTGTGGAGATTTTAGAAATTTCACTAGTTGAAATCATGAGCCAATTGAAGCTAGACCACCATGGAAAACCTGGAAACGCTCGCGCGCGAGACTGATAGGTCTTGTGTTCGAATCTCGCGGAGGGCGGGATCGTGGATGTGCATTGTTGAGGAGTCCCATACTCGGATGAAATGGACATCCAGTGCTTCCAGGTTTTCCATGGTGGTCTAGCTTCGATTGATTCATGATTTCAACTAGTGAAATATTTCTATGGTTAGTTGTAATTTCTTCCGTTTGTAACTACAATTGTATTTATTCTATCCTAAACAAGTTACATTGTTTTTTTTCATTTTGTAAACAATAGACTTCTAAAAGTAAAAATGATATTATCTATCCAAGAAATAATAGTTTGGGTAATCTTCGTGATAATTATTCTTCTCGGGGAACACTGGATACCTCTAAATCTCATGATGATTTAAATGATGATTCTATTACATATTATTATCCTACATACAATACCGATATGGATTGTTCAAACAATACTATTAATATTAATAAATCATTTAGCTGTAATGCATCGTGTTTAATTCTTCCGATACCCGGTCTTATTTGGTGTTCAGAACAATTGCCTGCCAATTTCCCTAATTGGTTACCTCTTGGTTGTAATTCAAATCATAATAGTAACAGTACTCAAACATTAACTTCACGAATAACCAGTGGTAATAATAACAATAATACTAGTGGAATAAATCCTGATTGGATGGATCCTCATGTTTCTGGTCTATCTCAACAAATTTTATCAGATCTCAATGATTGTTATAAGTCGAATACATTAGATTTCCAAAGTAATACTACTACTAATAATAATAATGTAAATATGAATGATGAAGTTAGTAGTCGGTCGAAGTTTCGTTGTTTTCGTTTCGCTCATTTGACAGCTGGTGTCGAATTATTATTCGTATTTCCAGATGAGAATGCAGCAATGACTTGTTTAAAAATGTGTCAGGTAATTTTTTTTTTTTTTGTTTTTTATCATATATATTGACCTTCACAGTTCACTAATTTGGGTTTCAATTTGTATCATCTTGTGTGAATCTCCCGTTGAGATGATGTACTATTTCGTTAGAAAAATCTCAATTGAATATGAATAATGATCAATGAGATTAGATATAAAGTTTCATTGTTTACATCACAGATTGTTTCTAGTGATATATCAATTGAAAACCAGGAAACACTAGACGACTATTTCCTTATGGTATGGGACTTCACAGTAGTGCGCATCACTGACCTCGTTTGATATGGCCAGAGCTTAACGTTTAAACCACGTGGGTTTACATTTATGACCTTACTCATTTCATCACCTTGCGTAACCATTATCCAATTCCATTTTTGAGTAACTGCCTCCCATTCGACCTGCTTTAACTACTGTTATTACGGCTTCTCATTAAGACTCTATGCATTAATCTTTTCAAAATTAGTCACTAGTGAGTACACGATGATCATTACGATGAGGGGTTAGTGGTGGTTCTTCAATTTCATTATATAGATCACAGCATGATCTTGGACAACTATTTAAGTCCAGGAGAAACTTATCAGTATTCCTAACCCTAACTAGAGCAAATGATTTGTGTAGCAAGTTGAGTGGTTTTATACAGATTCGTGACAGTTTGAAATCCTAGTCAGTCATTACACTATTTGATGGTAGTCTTGCATAACATTAACTAATGATACTCATTTAATTGTATATCTGTTGTTCATATGAATTCGGAAACGCCATATACAAAAAGTGCTGATAAGACTTCTACTAACACCTAAATCTGTTAACCTAATCGATTGATTATGGGGCACATGATCTGGATCATAACAATGGAATGATGGCTTCGTGATTAATGCATTAGACTTTTAGCCACTAAGTTACAAGGTTGAACGTTGTTCCGCTTGCTTCTATCTAGGCAGCCAGATCGTATCACTAACCTCCACATTTATTGTTTATCTCAAAGCCAAGTACACGAATCTGTATCCGGTAATTGAGCTAGTGTTGGAGATACTAGATCCCTAGAAATCACCTGATAAACGTCTCATTTTTGTAATTTTATCGTAAAGAATTTAATTTTCTCATCCTCGCTCCAAAAGCGCCCACATTTACCTTCAATTTGTATTTCCCACTTGGAAGGACCTTAAATGTCATTAGTTTGTTTCCTCTTCTAGTACACGTTTCTGTACTGTATATATACGCATGAGTTGTATGGTTGTTCATTTGTGCTTCCGACTACTTGTGGAATACAGATTTCCCTCTGTTGAATCTGGTGATTTTCCTCTAGCTACCAATACTGGGGCGTAGTGGAATAGCTTGGCTTGTCCTGTTGTTGTGTTGATAACTTTCGATCCGTTCGCCAGTTTTAGATGAGATCGTAATCTTTTCAAACGTAACAGCCAATATTGAATTATATCATTATAGTTTAAAGTTAATAACCAGTAAACAGTTGCCAATCAATTTAGTAAACTAAAAACTCTGTGACACTATCGTACTAATTCAATTCTCAGGCGTAGTAAGGATATAATGATGTATATCTACCGATAATTTTAAAAATCACTTAACATGAACATTTTTAATTGAAAATAGTAATTAATTGATAAATTCACGGTTCGCATCCATGATCCTACACCCAGCGGGATTCGAACCCGGGACCTACTGTCTTCGCGCGCGAGCACTTAACCACTAGACCACTGAGCCGGCCCCCAACGGCGTTAATGTACAGTAGGTCCTGGGTTCGAATCCCGCTGGGTGCGGGGTCGTGGATGCGCACTGCTAAGGAGTCCCATACTAAGACGAAACGGCCGTCCAGTGCTTCCAGGTTTTCTATGGTGGTCTAGCTTCAATCGACTCATGATTTCAACTAGTGAGATTTCTAAAACTCTCCACAAAACCCATTCTGATAAAATTCACGGTTGTCAATCTTAAATGATGTTAGTTCAATTCAATTATCTGCCATTGAGCGTTATCACCTATCTTAAATATATATATATATATATATATATATATATATATATATATATATATATGTAAAAGAATAATCCTGTTACAAGTACACGTTTTATTTAGTCAATTTTTTGATTGCGTGATCTGATTGAAGTTAGACCACTGTTGGCAACTTTGGCAACATTAGACGGTCGTTTTGTTCTTGTACATGGAAGTTCTCAGACATTTGAGACATTCAAGATGCATATCTCCATCTTTTTTTTCTTTGTCAGCTTTCTGGTGGACGTGACTATGATTGTGTTGTTGAACAGTTAGGTCATCGTAATGCGTGTAAGTTGTTCATGTATTAATTTTTCAATAATTTTCATTTTCTAATTGATAATTCAAATGATTGTAAGATTGAGAAAAAATATGTGTAGTAGCCAAAGTTGTTATATAACACTAACTTGGCAAGATAAACGTAATATAATCAGTGGATGGATACAGAGGATCTATCTAGGGGAGTTGGAAAACCCTGATTTAAAATCAGTGGTGCACATGGGCTCCAGTATCCTGAGGGAACAAATAGCGTATGAACCTGTTTGCTGGACACTGGCTATTATGGGACTGCATCTCTTTACGTTGCTGCACTGTCTTGTGGATCAGACCTTTAAGCCAAATGCTCCGGGTGTGACCCCCTAAGAAAACTACCTGCTTCGATCTGGGCACCCGGCTAGTACCCTAACCCTCGCACAAATCGGATGACTTGTGTGGTGCATATCTGTTTGGTGCCCCTTTTTACTAATGATGATGTGTTTGAACAATGAATAAATAAAAATATGGTCAGTGACAAAAGAGTTGAAATTAATGTAGAAAGATTAAATATTGAGGATGTTTTTCGAGACGAGTGAATGAAAATGTATATATAAAGGGATAGTGAAACTAGATCTTGGAGTGTGATAAACAATGAATTTATATGTACCGTTGTAATTGATTATGAATAGTGTTTTGTTGTCTTCAATCACTGGTCTATGTTATTATGTAGACCTCAACAAGATAATATGCACTTACCAAGACGAAAGTCAGCGACTTCATGAACTGATGCCATGCCTTGATGTGGGCGCCTATAGTTATCTTCCATCCTTTATATCAGTTGGTGATAATTTGCAAAAAATAGTTACCGACTTTTCATCTTTGTCTAATGCCATAATTCTTGTCCTACTATTTCTCCCTTTGTTGCTGTGCAATGCCTGTGCGATACCTGATAGACATTTATGATTAAATAATCACAGGCCAAATATGAAATTTATTTCCATAGACCATGTCATTAAGTAATATAGAGAGTGACTGATGATCGTCATTCTCTCAGTTAACTACTTCACTCCCTATGTTCATTTCAAGAGTCGACTCAGACTATTCTTGAAGTAGCTTTTTACGCCTACAACAATGCATCAAAGCGACTTGGTTCTCTCTACCTCATTCTGGATACCGAGTAATTTTGCATGCTTATCCTTTAGATACTATAATATTAGTCAAATGATTTATCTTTGTTCATCAAAAGACCTTTAGCAACTGAGGTTCTTGCTAGTATCTCAGCCAATTTACCTGCTTAAAGAATTTCTTGTAACACAAAGTTTCGAGATTGAATCTCATATGGTTTATCTTCTGTACACACTATTGAAGTGTTTAACAGGTTATCTAAGATCAATCTATAATATGTAAACTATGAAAATTCAATAATTTCCACATACTGATCTCCTTATACTACTGATTGTTTAATAATCTGAATGTTATCTGTTTTTTTTTCTACAAGCTACATTAACAACATATCGTAAAAAATCCTCATCTAATCCATATGAATTATTTCTCCTCAAATTATCATCGATCTTATCTGAAATCCCAACAAAATTAAATCAAAGTTTGTCTCATGATTTTACAGTAAAAGGTAATAAATATCGTGTACCTCCTCTAGCAAACAATGATGATGACGATATGGATAATGATTACACCGGTGACAATAACCCTGACGATTTTGATAATTCAATGCATAGAGATGTTTTTATTCAACCAGGTATTACAAATTTTATAACTACTTGTAGCCCTTTCATCACCAATACCTATGGACCATATTGTTTAATGAAAGATAAAAGACGTCTACATCGACGTTATGTTATTCATCAGTCATCGACTGATTCAGACTATTCAAATGTTATAGCTGATGCTGAAGATGTGAATTCAATAAAATGTAATAAATCTGATGTTGCTAATAAATTTCGAACACGAACTCGAGAGAAAATTGATTTAGGTTGGTAATTTTATTATTGAATTTAAGTTTGTCTCTATTTGTTGTTGTTGTTGTTGTGAAAACAGATATTAGTTTGTGATTTGGTTACAAAATAGTAGATGGTCGACTCACCATTTCGTAAGACTATAATGAACAAAAACTCAGGTATTGTAGGCCACACTGTGCCTTTGAAAAATATAAAAATCATACATTAAATACATCATTTGTATATCTTCCTTGAGTTGTCCTTTACATACTCCATCATTATTTCAATCCTGTTGTTATTCTAATTGCCCTTCGTTTTCTTTCCTGTTCGTGACAAAATGCAGAGTCTTCTGGCCACTCTAAGCAACAATGTTAGCATGTTCGAAATGCAGTTCTCTTCATTCTCGAAATCAAAATGTTGCTTCAGGATCGGGTTGCATTGACACCCGAACCAATGATACGGAGTGAAGTAATTGAACGTGTCGACCGCTTCACTTATCTTGGAAGTTTCATCAGCCCTTGTGGTCTTGTATGTGACGAAATCTCAGCACGGATACAGAAGACTCGACTAGCTTGCTTTTGTTAACTTGCGTCATCTATGGCGTAGGTGAGATATCCGTCTATCAACCAAAGAACGTGTTTACTGCGCAGCAGTTCGTTCCATCCTACTTTATGGCAGTGAAACATGACCGGTAAGAGTAGAGGATATTCGTAGGCTACTAGTATTTGATCATAGGTGTCTTCGAAACATTGTTCGTATATCGTGGGACCATCGAGTAAGTAACTCAGTTGTTAGGAAACGGGTACTAGGTAAGGATGGCAAATCAATTGATGAAGTAGTGAAACTTCATCAGTTGAGATGGCTTGGACACGTGTTACGTATGCCCAACGATCGACTGCCCCGATGTGCGATGTTTTCTGGTGTAAAAGTAGGCTGGAAGAAAGCTAGTTGCGGCCGGACCAAAACATGGCACAAATCCATGAAGTTGCTGACAAATGGACCGAGCCATGTTGGTAGGTGTAGACTACCTGGTTGGGGACCGCGAGATGATAGCAACCGATGGTTAGAGATCCTGAATGACATGGCTCAAAATCGTTCGCAATGCTGAAGCTGCATCCACTCTTCGTGTTCTCCCAAATTCTAATCTTCTGAATTCTTCATGTCCCTTTCTTTTTTCTCTTTCCAAATTTATTTCACTGTATTATACTCCTTGAATAACATATTCAAACCCTAATTTTTCTGATTTCAGCTTATAATTTTACTACATCTAGCACTACAGAATTTGAATCGACCACTGCATCTCTGTACTAATGTGGTGTGGCAACTCAAACTGATGTACGTACGTACGAACTTCTACGTTGTTACTGACTGACTGACTGACTTTCCTGTTCTCTTTATTTCCATCTTCTTCATTCTATACATTTATGTAAGCATATCAACATTGATACAATGAGGCACCGAATATATGTACGCCGCACAAATCATTCGATTGCTGTGAGAGCTGGAATATTGTCCGGTTGCCCGAACTAAACCGGATGGTTTTCTTACATTGGCACTCCCAGAGCCTTTCACTTAGAGGTAGAGGTCTAACCCACGAGGCAGTAGAACAACGGTAGGAGATGTAGTCCAATAATAGCCAGTCGCCAACAATATGTTCAAACACCATTCGTTCCCTTAGGATCATGGAGCCCATGTACACTATTGGCTTGGAATCAGGGTTTTCCAACTCCCCTAGGTGGATCCTCCATCATACCTATCAGCTCGGATTAATCTCCTACCGGACATTCGATTTTCGTCCTCTTAATTTCGTAAACAACACTTGTGGTATGAGAAGCCAATGGGTAGAACTTCCTTGATAGTGTCTGTATACATGTGTTCATGTGGAAGCATTTATAGATGAAGAGCTTACTCTTTCCACTCTCGAACGTACTGGGTCATTTGGGGGTACTAAACACAATCGTGCATTGATGGAGTTTAAAAGAATTTTTTGTAATAGTGGCCTTATATCTCTTTTTACTTTGACATTTTCAAAAAGTGCCCAGTAGGATCAATTTCTCATTTATACTGATATTTTTTTGCATTTATTCGAATAAAAGTTTTAAATAATTCTCGACTTTTCTTATCTGTAGATGGTATTCGATCGGACAACACTGAGACAATAATAAACGATATCTCCAATAATAATAACAGTAATAATCAGACAACGTCTGATGTAACTCCTAGTAATATTAACAACATCGTTGACGATAAATCACATTCAACTAGTTTAATTCGTACAAATAAAATACTACGCGGATTCAAACAATGGCTTCAACGTCCTGTTGGTGTAAATAATAATAATATTAATAGCAATAATAATGCCAGTAGTACCAGTAATAGTATTAGTTCTAATGGTCCCTCAGTTGGTTCAATTAATTTCTCAACTGCAAATAATCCAACCAGTACAATGAACAACATTGTCACCTCTGCCACTGGTTATTTTAGTGGTAGCTGTGGAAGTACCACCACCAGTAGTGTAAATTATCATAATGTAAACAGTAATAACAATTGGGATATATCTTCTACCGTGGATGTTTCACATTCGGAATCTCCAAATAATGAACATAAATTCAGCTCACTAATGACAGGTATGTATACATATGTATATAGATATACAGTTTGTGTGTGTGTGTACATATATACCCGTTTTTATGTACACATACATAAGAACGGTGACTTTATTTACAATAATTTTACTAAACTTGCCATCTTGCTTTTCTTCCCAGTTTGTATGACGTACTGACTGTAGTTAGATCACTACTGAAAACCAGGAAACACTGCATAGCTGTTTCATTCTAGTATTGAATTTTTCATCAGTGCACATGTACGGCCACACAAACGGGACTCGAACCCAGATATCTCATCTAAATACTAAGCCTCTAAACCATGCAATGGTGTACATATCTTATTTCACTTAATTCGCGATATCACACAACCACCTTCTGTTGCATTGTCTAAGACAAAATAACTTCCTCATACCCAACATGGTTGGACTTGGCTAGTTGCACCCTCTTACTAGAACTCCTGGAATTACATCTAGAAATAAAAGGTCACCAGTAAGCATAGAATTATTTTTAGTATGTCGAGGGGGACGGGAGCAGGTTTGTAGAGATTGTTAAATTTAGATAGTTTACATTTATGACTATGTTAAACTGAAAATTTTGTTTCTTTGTTTCTTTCTAATCGTCGCCGTTATTGTGGTCACACTAATATTTCTAATCTACTATTTGGTGGTTGCTGAATTTTAGGCGCATTATGGTTGATCGTTATTGAGAGCGTGCGTGAGTCAGTGATCGACATTGAGTGAATCATAAAAGTTATATTTGTCATTCAGAAATACAATAGACTGTTTTCATGATTTATCCGTTAAAAATTATAGCAATACAAACAAATTGAATTTGTTAATCTGTGGAGGGAGTCATCTCTCCCGCTCTAAACGCTCTCATATGACCACTGTCAAGAAAGTTTTACTCACTGGCTTCTCACACCACGAGTGTTGTGTATGAAATTAAGAGGACGAAAAGCGAATATCTGGTCGGGGCCTAAACCTATATGATAGGTATGACGGAGGATCCACCTAGGGGAGTTGGGAAATTCTGACTCCAAACCATTAGTGCACATGGCCGATATTTTAACTGGTGTAAAAGTGAGTTAGAAGAAAAATAGGAACTACCAAATCAAAGCATCGCATCATTTTTCCAAGTTCTTGAATTTTCGTTTCAGCTCAATGTTGGTAGCTACGAACTACTGGCTGGTTTAAAGTGCTGAGTGACTTGGTTTGTAATCTGTCACAAAGTCGTAGATGCATTCAACTTTCATCGTCTTCTAAATCCTTGAGTTGTAGTGTTCGTCCATATATACCTTTTCGAAATATATTCTCAACATTTGTCTATCTTACTAACGTTATTAACCCTACATGTGTTTCAAATCCTTTGCCATTCATTAGGTGAATGATATTTCGTGGTTGGATGATGTAGTTAGAATGACACATCTTTAGGTCAAGTTCTTCATTGATTACAACTGACTATTTACCTAAAAACGTTTTCTTTTACCTCAGACTACCTAGTCATAGTCAATAGTTAGGGACTTGGGATGACATGGGTCAAAATCGTTCACAGTAACGGGGGTGTATTCTTTCAGATCCTATATTTTCTTCACGAATAGTATCTTCGATGTTTAATCTTTTCTATTTTCATTCATACTGTTTCTACCTCTGTTACCCCGGAATTTACCCTAATAATTTCTTCTCACTATGCAAATGGGACGTTTCAAATCTTGGACTGATTTACATTGCATTTGACTGACTTTATTTTACTGCATTAATTTTTACTAATCCTCATAAATGCATAACACATTTTGCTTGTAATTCATTGAAATTAACTAAGCACTCTTTTTATGTCACTATTCCATTAGACATTGTTCAATAGTACGTTAATCATGTTTATTTTATTGCCTTAGAAATAATAATTCTGTACTTATACAACTTGATAAGCTGAATTATTTTGTATTTGTAGTTTTCCTCATTATCTACCACTAAATTTGCCACTATCCTGTTCAACTTTTTTTTTTTTAAAAAAAAGAAAATATTGTAGCATTGATACTGAATGATGATACCTATTCCGATCAAAGACTGATCCAGTGTTTAATCAATATTTATTAGTTCCAATGGATACATTTCATGTTTTTTTTCTTTCAGTACACATGTGTTCTATTTATATAGATATACTTTTTTTGTATATGGAAAATAACAAATAAGTTATGATACTAGACCATACACTACCTTTTTTCTTCATGCGTGTATCTGTGTGTGACTTGTTTCAACGATGAATGTGTAACTGATTTTTTTTGTCTCTTCATACCTCATTTTGTTGTTATCGCTGAACAGAAGGCATTTTTTTTCTTGGCAGGATTAATAATTCGTAGTTTTTCTGTGATTGTAAAACTTGTAGTGTATGTGTGTGTGACTAGTTGATAGGCTATTTTATCAATATCACAAGTTCCTACTACTACTTATCCACGCTTGATTATAAAGATGCTTAGTCGATATTACCAGAGCAAGATTCACCAATCAGAATCCCAGATTCAAAATACTCTATTCTAAGCATAATACTTTATATATGGTCTAACGTACTAATTTTTCACTAATGACACCCTGCTGAGATAACTCCACTTCTATTGGTTTGGAACACAGTTTTTTCCTCTCTCTCTCTCTCTCTCTCCAGTAGTAGATAAGCTCTTTTATATTTTTCACGCACTCATAGGTTTATATACATAACTTATCAGACTACGATACACCCCAAGTTAGGTATCACACTTCACATACAATCAAGCCATACATGATGGAGAATGGAACAAAAGTTGGAAAATTAATTAACGTTTAACAATTGTTAATTGATTGGGATCATAAATCGACCAATGGTAGGCTGCCATTGAGAACCTGGAGGCACAGTAAGGTCATTGAATGCCGGTTCAATGGTTCAATGATGGTATAACATTGATCGATTTATGAACTCAATCAAAAGTCATCAATCTCCACAACTCTATACTGATAATGCTTTTGGTTTCAGGTTTCAAACCATTAAGTCGGCTATGTGATGAGGACGAATGTTACTTCCCGTTGTTATTGGTTTAAGGTTGCTTTGTATATGACAGGTTTATCAAATTTGAGTACATGGATTTTCGGTTCAATGGTTGTATGGTTATGTTGAAGTTTAACTTTTTGGATTCGTATATCCAATCTGTTACCGTATGTGTATAGTAGTCTCAGACTAGTTCAACAAAATAGTTTCAGTATATTTAATATGTGATTAATAGTGGAAACAAGTTCCTAACGGGTTTCGTCAACTGAGTGTACTTGTATTAATGTAAGTGTTTACGAATGTTACTTCCCGTTGTTATTGGTTTAAGGTTGCTTTGTATATGACAGGTTTATCAAATTTGAGTACATGGATTTTCGGTTCAATGGTTGTATGGTTATGTTGAAGTTTAACTTTTTGGATTCGTATATCCAATCTGTTACCGTATGTGTATAGTAGTCTCAGACTAGTTCAACAAAATAGTTTCAGTATATTTAATATGTGATTAATAGTGGAAACAAGTTCCTAACGGGTTTCGTCAACTGAGTGTACTTGTATTAATGTAAGTGTTTACGAATGTTACTTCCCGTTGTTATTGGTTTAAGGTTGCTTTGTATATGACAGGTTTATCAAATTTGAGTACATGGATTTTCGGTTCAATGGTTGTATGGTTATGTTGAAGTTTAACTTTTTGGATTCGTATATCCAATCTGTTACCGTATGTGTATAGTAGTCTCAGACTAGTTCAACAAAATAGTTTCAGTATATTTAATATGTGATTAATAGTGGAAACAAGTTCCTAACGGGTTTCGTCAACTGAGTGTACTTGTATTAATGTAAGTGTTTACATTAAGACTCATACTCAACAATTTACGCTTTAAGCACAAATATATTATCTACTGAACTATCAAGCACTAACCAGTAACTTGTTCAATAAATATGAAGGTGTTATTCTGAACCTCCAATTCCCTGTTATTATTATTTGTAACTGTAATTGATCAGTCTATGTTGATATATACCCATCTTGAAAAAGTTGATTCGATATTGTTATTCAATTACAAGTTTACATTAAAGTCGATTAATAGCTAAATATAAATACCAACATTACTTACTTACGACTGTTACTCCCAATGGAGCATAGGCCGCCGACCAGCATTCTCCAACCCACTCTGTCCTGGGCCTTCTTTTCTAGTTCCATCCAATTCTTGTTCATTTTTCTCATGTTTATCTCCATTTCCCGGCGTAATGTGTTCTTTGGTCTTCCTCTTTTCCTTTGGTTTTGAGGATTCTATGTGAGGGCTTGCCTTGTGACACAGTTTGTTGCTTTCCTCACTGTGTCTCCTATCCACTTCCAGCGCTTCTTTCTGATTTCTACCTCTTCTGAGATCTGGTTTGTTCTCTCCCACAGTAGGTTGTTGCTAATAGTGTCCGACCAACGGGTCCGAAGTATTTTACGTAGACAACTGTTAATAAACACTTGTATCTTCTGGATGATGGCTTTCGTAGTTTTCCATGTTTCCGCCTCATACAGTAGAACTGTCTAGACATTTGAATACCAACATACATCTTAATTCTTAGTTCTTTAACTAATTTCATTGTTGATGAGAATTACCGTGAAAAAAGACTTTTTCACTATTGTTCATCATAATTGTTGATCTTTCTTTTTCTTCTTCTTTGACTTTCTTGTCATGTGGGAAATGTTCATGGTTATTACATTTGAAAAGAAAATTTCTATGTAATCTTAATTATACAAGTTATTTATATCTTGATGTATATCATTATATCACAGCATGATATTCTAATTGTATTTGTTTTTCACTTAGAAACAACCTCATGATTTTAAGTGATCTGTCGTTTTTTCCCCACACTTGTTTCTATGAATGAAAATGTTTTTTTTCTTAAAAACTGTTTACTTCATTATTACTATTATCATTCTCTTGTGAATGTTTTTTTTCTTTGTATCTTAGTTGTTGATCCTCCAAATATGACTGATTTAGATAGCCCTGGTCCTGTATTCGGTGCTTCATTAGAATCTCAATTAGAAAGTCCTGATTATCCAGTAAGTTTTTTTTTATTAGTTATCATTAGTATTAAGTTTGTGCGTATGGTTGTATATTACCTGGTCGCATAAACTGAAATAGATAGTGTTCTGAGGTATAGCTGCTCTTGCAACCTTTCATCGAAAGGTCGGATCCAAAAGTTAGTGGGACAACGGTTGGCGATACAATCTCATAATGATGAACAGTGAATAAAATAGATTCACCTTATCAATTGTTCCTTCGTTGTCTTGTATTTCATTTGTCTCATTGGTTTAGAATATGAGTCTCCCAACTCCTTTGGACGGATCCTTTCTATCCACCAGTTTTGCTTAGGCGCCGCAGTTCGTTATTTGTGCTTTCATTTTCTTAAAAACACAACTTCTATATAATGACATTGAGTAGAACTTCCCTAGTAAGAGCTATAGACATACAATCTTCGTAAACTATTGGAGAATGAGAATTATCTTTAACAGACAAAGTTTACAAAATTTCTTTAATAATAATAAATAACGTTTTCAATTCTTATTCATATGTCCTCTCCATCGTTTTCGGATTCAATCAAGATTCATGTATACTTACCGGTCAATAATATTTTCAACAAAAGTCCATTTATGTGCACCATCAGTCGATGGGAATTTCAATACGAACAAGCAAAAGTCAACAATTCCAGTATTCCAACTTTAATAATAGATATATTGCACTGCTTTTTTAAATAAAACTTAGTGTTTTTAAAAACATTTGTTCCTTTATATCATAGTAAGTATTATCAGTCAGTCAGTCGGCTACGATGTAGGACTAGGCACATATATCCGCCGGTCCAAGTTGCCACACCTCATTAGCACAACAGGATGAACACTAATTGCATAGAAGCAGTATAAGGATATAGTAGAGGAAGAAAGAATTAGTTCGTAGAAAGATATAAAGCGATTTTAATCTCACTGTTTAAGGGAAGACAATTAGTGTATACAATTACACCATTGTGACCGATTCTGAGTCATGTCACCCAGATTCTCCAACCATTGGTTACGATAGTCACGCAGACCACAACCAAGTAGTCTGCATCTCCCAACATGGCTCAGACTAGAAGTTAGTGACTTCAAGGACTAGTGCCACGTATTATCAAGTAATGAAAATGCCAAGAAAACGTAATCAACATTCTTTGTTTTTTCTTCATATATTTTTTTAGTGCGTTCCAGTCCTGTTACAAGCTATTGTCATAGCCTTAGAGATACATGGACTTAATTTACCTGGTCTGTATAGAAAACCTGGTCGACATCGTACAATTGCGCAATTTGTCTCTTCAGTAAACCTGGTACGTGTCACCCTTATTATTATCATTATATATTTCTGTATTCTACTTTTAAATTGGATCATTTTTTTCTTGAAGAAATGAATCTGTTATGATTCTGGTAGAGAATGGTTAGTTCTGATTTGCTGAACCAATTTTAATTATAGGAAGCATTCTATATTTCTGTTTTCTGGTAGATTTTACAATATAATGATGTTGTCTACGCTACTTTGATCAGTTAGTCTCTTATTATCATGTATGAAATGAAAGAAAATAACATCTAGGCCAATATTGTTAATCAGAATATGGTGTGACTAACGAAAATTGTCATTTATTCAAATGAATATTATAGAATGCTGAACGTTTGATACTATGTAGCCGAGTTGAGCCGACTTATCAAGAGACTAATTTATTCACTTAATCTCTCAATGAGATCTTATCAAGGATCATGACCATTATTAGCCTAGTAGATTAAACTAATTTTTTCTTAGAGAAATCTAAAGATAATTAGATATCATAGACAAGCGCATAATAACAACTCTGTCGATTGCTCAGTAATATCTATCCTATCAGAATATTTTCTAGCATTAATGTTGTAAAGTTATGTAATACCATTGGTAAATAGTAATTAATATGTATGAAATGAAAGGCTTTTGGATAATAATTTCATATTGGAGTGATTTGAACTGTCACATGTGACAATCGCCAATATCCGTAGTGAAATTTATCGGCAGAAATTGAACCCACAAATGCACTGGTGTAGTTGGTGTTGGGGTTAGTCCACTCTCCTCCCTCTTCGAATATTCTCATATGGTTATGTGTATAAAGCCACTACCAGGGATGTCCCACTCATCGCCTTTTCGTGGCTGTGATGTTGTTTGCCTGATGGAGTTGACGAAAACAGAATATTCCGCGGGAACGTAGACAGGGTTTGTGTGTACGGAGGATCTACCTAGAGGGAGTTAGAAAATTCTGATTGCAGACCAATTTTGCACTTGTGCTCCAGGTACTGAAGTTTTATTTTCATCCTCACTTCCATAGCATTTTATAAATTCATGGGGCTGGTAAAGCCTTTCAAAAGAGAGGGAGAGAGATATGGTTCACTCAATTCTCAGTCTTACCATAGGATTTGTGAGCCTACTATATGCTAGTAGAGTTGATTGGTCTTATATTTTTCTCCTATAGTCATCCATTTCATAGTTTGGTGAAAGAAACTTCGAAGTACATTTTTTAAAAATGTATACGTTTCTTCCGTTTCACAATTCCCTAAAGATTTGAATTAAGCCATTGTTTCGACGATTTAGATGACTTCTAGTTTATCAGGCAACATTTTTATAATCTATCCTAATTAATATTTCCCATCTGGATTGTTCGGTTACAATAATAGTATGTATATTATGTAGGTTTTTTCATAACAACTCGTTGATTCCTATTATATTGTACTCAAAAGTTCAAATCTCGTTCAATCTTGGGTGTCTTCTGTTATTTGTAGACTTTATCACAAATAAGATTATTTCAAGTTATGAATAAATTTCTTCTCACTTTGTGTAGCATCAGTGCTTGAAGTCACTGACTTCTAGTCTGAGCCATGTTAGGAAATGCAGACTACTTGGTTGGGGTCCGCGTGAATATCGTAACCAATGGTTGGAGAATCTGGGTGACATGACTCAGAATCGATCACAATGGTGTAGGTGTAGGTGTATACACTCTCTGTCTTCCCTTAAACCGTGATATTAAAATCGCTTCATATGTTTCTTTCTACGAACTACTTCTTTCTTCCTCTGTTATATCCTTATACACAATCTTTCTTTTATACATTACTATCATTGAAGTGACTACTTCTATGCAATTGGTGTTCATCCTGTTGTGCTAATGAGGTGTGGCAACTTGAACCGGTGGATGTATGTGCCTAGTCCTACGTTGTTACTGATTGACTGTGTATTTGTATGCAATTTTTAGTTTAAAAGACATTCTTGTATGAAATACACTTTTTTTAAGATTAACTATTCTCTTCTTCAATCGATAATTCTTTCTGTTCGAATTATAAGACTTATAAAGAGTCTGATTCATATACTAAAGTTATTTGATGATCAAATGCTTGTCTATAATTTAATAGAAATAACACCAATAAGGTTCTGTTTATTTATTTTCAAAACATCCTGCTTTATTAACAATGAATTCAATCTCTTTTATATATATAATAACCTACCACTAGTAACCTTTTTGTTTTGCTAGTTGTTCATATATATTACTTCATTATACATGTCTGCTGTTACATCAGAAAATTTCCATTTTTTCATCTTTTCAATAAAGCATCCTGAAGATATTGATTTGATGTTTAGTTTGGATGCTTGGCGTGAACCTAATGCATTATGCGGTTTATTTAAACATTTTCTTCGACGATTACCTGTTGGATTATTTTCTTTATGTGAGTGTGATTATTTAAATGTTTTTTTTTCGTGGAATTAAATTGATGTTTTCTTTTTGATTTTTTTTTACAAATGTTCCTACCGGACCGCTTAAATGACCGAGGGTTGGTAAAGCCACTTTATTATAGTCATACCCATAGAAGTTCTCACTATCTCCATGTATGGATAGTATTTTTACGAAAAGTGAACGTGTGGTTGTTTTATTGGTGTTGTAGATATGAGGCGTTCACATATGGGAGTTAGAAAACTCTGCTTCTAAACTAATAATGTACATGCACTCCAGAATCCTGAGGGGTTGAATGGCGTATGACCCTATTTTCGACTTTTAGTTACCAAAGCACTATCTCTTTACGTTGTTATACTCTTGTAGACCTTTAGGTTAAAAGGTCAGGAGGAGTGGCTATACCTAAGAAAGTCACTTGGCACTATTTGAGTTACCGGGAGGTATTCCAGTTCTCACATAAATATAATTATTTAGTGTGGCATATATTACGTTTTGGTACCCAATTACCTCAGATTTTATGTGAATTAAATAAATGAAAATCTAAAGCGTGTTAAGCAAATGAAATTTGCTAGAGTCGTTACGTATCAACCAGTGTTTAATGCAATCCATCCTTTATGCTTAGTGTATATAACGTTGAGAGTTTACGAGTCACGAATGCATGAAATAAAACAACTAATAATAAATTAAATATATTTGAATCGAATTAATGATTTAGAAACTGGGAAGGAAGAGTATGATGAACACATATTGTACTTGAAGAGAATGATTCTAGTAGAGTTTTTGTTCTCTCTGAAGTTGGGCAATCTAATCATGAAAACTCTATTAATTTTCTAAATGAAATCACCAGCTCCATCCTTTCTGAAGTTTCTACAAATGATATTTACATAGATCATGAAAGTTTCACAGTTAAGCCTTCCATCCATGATCACCACACAACTCTAACAGAAGAATAAATTGGTTTCACTTTAATCAATAATTGAATGAACTAATTTATGTCTTAGCATTTTTAATTTCTAAAATTGTTTCATTTGTCTAATTATTGGTAACTTAGTAATATTGTAATGAATGAAAACTTTGTGAGGAAAACCAATTTATTTTATATAATGCAAAATTATACTGTATTTGTAAAGTATGGAAGCAATACATTAAACACACTATTTGTCCATCTTCCTTTAGTTAACCTTTTTAGTGTCTAAAATTCTTTCAATCCTGTTGTTTTTTGCGATTACTCTTTGCTTTATTTCTTGTTCTCTTCAACAGTCCCATTTCCTATTCCTGTTAATATATACTACTTATATCTGTCTGTTTAAGTAGCACACAGCACAATACAAAAAATTAACTTTAATTACTTGATTATAATAGCTAACTTTAGTTGGAATACTTGTTTGATAAATTCAGACTGCCTTATTTAGTTAGGCGAGGTAATTTCTGTCAGTGGTTAAATATGTTGTATGAAAATATAATGATTAGAACTAGTTCAGATAGCACACATCCATTCATGCTTCATCTTCCAACTTGTGAGTTTCTACATTATTTCATACATATTAATCCTCTTATTTCACTCTTTTCTTTTTAAAACTACGTTCTGTATGTTCAGTTTTCACTACTATCATTAGTACTATTAAATTATTTCAAATTCTTTGCTAATTTGACCTCATTGTTCTACTATGGTTAAACCTAATTAAACTGATTCATAGGTGTACCAAGTCTTAGGATGATTATGAAAGAATGAATGAATAGAACATCAGAGTGGGTATCATAAAGTCCTCAAACATTTATTATTATTTTTTAGTCTGGATACTGGGTACAATTTCATGGATCATTTGATCTTTTGCCTACTTTAACCTTGGCATAAATTGTTGTAGTTTGCAATGTGATATTGGTTTATTAAGTTAAATTATATATAGTCTGAGAAGAGAATTTCTCAGTAGTTAGACTCAGATTATACAGTTATTGTAAATCATGAAGCATTGAACAGCTGTTTACTCCTAATATAGGGCTTGTCAATAATATACATACAGGATTCTACCATGAATCTTCCGTTTCACATGAGTATCCTTAATTTCTTGGTAACTAAGCTAGTATTTGAATTCCCCTTTATTTCATCAACAGTTATTTTGAGGTATATCTTCTTGTAGTCGATTAATTATCGTAACTATTTATACAGGATAATATTCCAATGTACTGTTATTGATTAACATATTGTATTTTATTGAAATGAACTATTATGCTTGTATACACTTTTCAGATGACAATAAACAGATTTACATGTTTTTTGTTGTTGTTTATGATTAGTTTTTAACTGTCATACAACTTCTTAAGTCCTTATGATCTTTATCAACAACCAATTGTTATCACATGGTTCATTATGTTGTTATGATGTGTAATTTCTATAACAGAAACAAACAAGATCATTTATAGCACTAAAATGTCAATGTGCTATTTTTTTGTTTTCGTTGTTGTTGTTGTTGTTGTTGTTGTTGAAAAACTTCATTCCGTTTACTGGAAACTTCTAACTTTCTTTTTCTTGGCAACATTAAAGTAATTCGTTTCCTTTTTTTCTCAAAGTCAAACAGAGTTGGAAAAACAACAAGAATCTAGATTGCTAGATGTATTAATAAAAATATATATATTAAGCATAAATCAATATAATTTGAGAACAGAGAGTCAGTTAGTACAATGAAAGAAACATATGATAACTTTTAAGCTCAAGATCTATGAGGTATACAATGATTGAATGTGTCGTTGCCTTTAAAACTAATTCCTGTTTATTTGAACACGACGGGGCACCAAATACATATAAAGCTACACAATAACAGTGAGGCCAGTAGTAGATATCATTGATTTATGTAAGGGCTGTGATACTGTTTGAGTGCCCAAATCGAAGCAGGTGATTTTCTTAGGTGGCTGCACCCCAATCCTTCGATCTAATAGTCTAATCCACATGACTGTGAAACTACGTTAGGAGAAGCAGTCCCATAGAAGCCGGTCATCAACAATAAGTTCAAACACCATTCGTTCCCTCAGGATCATAGTGCCCATGTACACTATTGGCTTGGAATCGGGGTTTACTAACTCCCCTATGTGGATCCTCCGTCATACCTATCAATTCGTTTTAGGCCCCGGCCAGATATTCGATCTCTGTCCTCTCAGTTTCCTAAACAACACTCGTGGTGTGAGAAGTCAGTGAGTAGGACTTCTTTGACAGAATCTGTATACACGTATTCATGTGGAAGTATTTGTAGATGGAGAGCTGACTCTCCTCACTCTCAGCTGTACCAAGACATTTGCGGACAAGACTGATTCTGACTCATGTTACTTGGCAGTTTTCCAAATTTGTTTTTGTTTGGGATCATGAACCGGTTGATGTTAGACCACCATGAAAAACCTGGAAGCACTGGACACCAGCTTCGTCCCATTGTGGGAGTCCTCAGCTGTGCGCATGCACGATTTCGCTCGCGGGGTTCCAACCCAGGGCCTTCGGTCTCGCGCGCGACCACTGACTCAGCATCCAATGGTGTCCGGTAGAGACTGGTACCTACCTTAGTACAATAGAAGATGGTCGCGCAATTTCGTGGTTGAGGTTAGACACTAACACTGTTGGATGCCGGCTCAGTAGTCTAGATGCTAAGCGTTCGCGTGCGAGACTGAAGGACCTGGATCGGAACTCCGCGAGCGAGATCGTGGATGCGCACTGCTGAGGAGTCCCACAATAACATGGAACGGCCGTTTATTGCTTCCTGGTTTTACATGGTCGTCTAGCTTCAATTGACTCATGATCTCAACTATTAAAATTATCTGATTATAGATCCATTTTTTTTACAGTCAATCTAACATCACGATAGCGCCCAAATGGTAGAAATTGGCATGAGCCACTCTGGCTTTCACTATACATGAGTTGGCCTCATCTTTCATGCCATCATCGGCACTTACACAGATACCTAGATAAACGAATTTCTCGACTATATCTGTCTACTCACTGCCCGCAGTATGTGCATGTTCAGGTTCCTATCAGCCTTGTAAAAGTACTTTTCACTTAGAAGATGCAAGGCACATAATATACTTACAGATACTGAGTCGTGTTTGTTGATACAGTTTATTGAGTTTAGATCGTTATGATCATTAAGTGATTAAAAACTTTGTGTGTAATGTTTCAAAATCAATTCAAATGGTAGATACATACACTTTTTTTTTTAAAATACCTTCCTCTAAATCTTCATTCTCATTATCCTTTCAAGCATATTATTTCATTTCATCTTCTCAAACTATATTTTCAATATTCAACATTTCTCATTAATGATTATTTTAATCAATTAACATTTGGATACCAATCTTTGCATTGATTATCACTAAGTGATTTACTTCATAACCATTTTATTAATTATCAAATAAAACATGTTTTAACATGGTTATATTACAATATTATTGAATTCAATTACTAATTCAAATGACATGTATTATGTCATACTTTAAGATAACAATGCGGGTTAATCTGGTTTTCTTTAATCTGATTCGTATCATTTTAGTTCATTCAGTAATAATAATAATAATAATAATAATAATAATAATAATAATAATAATAATAATAATAATAATAATAATAATAATAATCTTGTATCCATGTGTACATGTATAATGTGTCTATTTACCGAGTTCTCTAACGTATATTGTGTATTACTACTACTAGTACTACTACTATTACTACTATTATATTATTGTTTGAAGAAAATAACCATATATAGTTATTTGTTATGTACACATACATTCTACATTCTTATGTTACATAGTTAGTTAGTATATAATTAAGAAAAACAGATGAGCATGAAATTGAAAGGCTAGATGACTTCCAGAATTGATTAGTGAATTTATATTGATTGTTCTCTTCATTTAAGTTGATTTACATTAATGTATAGTTTCATGAGATCATGTGAATTAAATAAGTAATTTCATTAATCACTTCCATTAGTTTAAAAACTATCATCCGATATGTTTGATTAGTGTTACTACAAAATTTTGACGTGTATATGTATATGTTTAAACTTTCTTGATTTCCTCTCGACTTATACCGCCCCCAAATGCCCCGGTATGGCCGAGAGTGGGAAGAGTCCTCCCTCCCTCTCGAAATGTTCTCACACGGCCACGCGTATACAGCCTCTGCCAGGGAAGTCCTACTCACTGCCTTCTCGTGGCGGGAGTGTTGTTTACGAAAATGAGAGGACGAAAAGCGAATGTCCGGCGCTTTAACCGGATCCCAAACAAAATCAATGGTGCACATGGGCTCCAGTATCCTGCGGGAACAAATGGCGTATGAGCTAATCGTTGGTCACTGGCTTCCATGTGACTGCATCTCCTTACGATGCTCCACCGCCTTGTGGATCAGACCTTTAGGTCAAAGGCTTGGGGTGTGGCCCCCTAAGATAACCACCAGCTTCGGTTTGGGCACCCGGGCAGCCCACACACACAAATATGGTGTGGCGCATATATATCTGGTGTCCTCTTGTACCAATATTTATGTGTTCAAATAAATAATAATAAATATACCGTTTTCGATACACGCAAAATATTCAAATTTTCTTGAAAAGTCACTGAAGCTCTATGTGATTCACAGTTTTTGAGTTTGTAAAACTTGTAGTTTTTACGATTTCTCAGGTTCAAATTCATGTATTTGGTTTTGTTTAACATTCTGAGCAACACTGTTTGTTTACATAAACCGAAGTATAGGAAGTATAGTTTGTATCTGAGATTAAGTAGCTAGAGGTTTAGCGCGTTAACTACGATTAGTTTATGAGTTGTGAATTTCTTTGTTCCTTGTTTTTGTGCAATACAACACCTTGAATGTACATCAAGTTGAATTGGAATTAGTGTGTTTAATTAACCAACTGACTATAATAATTATTGTCACAAATACACAGTTATATAAAATTTTTATTTTCATCTAACAAACTACATCATTTATAAAGGCAATTGTAAGGATCTACTTTCTGTATGATTGAATATTTCGTAGAAATAAATAACATGTCAAACTGTTTTATTACGCTCTCTATTATTCATCGGATGGAGTACTGTAATGATTGTGTCATCGTGAAATTATTATTTCACTGGTTGAAATCATGAGTCAATTAAAGCTAAACCACCATGAAAAACCTGGAAGCACTGGACGACCGTTTCGTCCTAACATGGCACTCCTCAGCAGTGCGCATCCACGATCCCGCCCCCCGCGAGATTCGAACCTAGGGCCTATCAGTCCCGTGCCATACGCTTAACCAACTAAACCACTGAGCCGGCCGGCATCCAATGATGTTAATGTCTAACTTCAACCAATCCACGAAGTTGCGCCACCGTACACCATTGTCTTCAGTGAGTTCCTATCTCATAACAAACCTGGTCGAACTCCACTGTTAACGACTTCTCACTAGAACTCCAAGAGTGTCTCCTGAAGTTAGTCACTAGTGAGCAGGTGATTATTATTATTATTATTATAAATTACTAAGTTATTACTCAATCGTATCTCCTCAACACAAATTCACCAGAATTTGTCTATTATTTTATGATTTAATTATGGAATATTAGCAAAGCACTTTGTTTCATTTTATTGTGATTACAAACTCGTTGTCATGTATTTTTACGATCATTTTCGAATAATCTTTTGACTTTGATTATCTTCTGAGGAAGTACTGACTTCACGAATCGTTTAACCTTGTTGACAGTAGAAAGTTTATGTATAAGTTGGATTGGTTGCAAAATCTATTGAAATGTGCTTAGATCTTAGGGGTAGCTTGAATGACCCTTTGGATGACCCTGACGGGTTCAAGATTCCAATCAACCATCCAAAAAGTAACAAACATATATGAATGATTTATGATTAATATTTATTGTCTCAATAAAGATTACAGTTTAGAGAATTAGGTTTTGGTGTTAGAGAAAGAGTTCAGATTAGAATGTTAAATGTGCGGTTATAGTTTGGATTATAATATGAACTTTACAGTTGTGATTCATTTTGGTTTATAATGAGGATTGAGTTTCACAGTTAGTCCATTAAGTCCTTACTCTAAACCTAACTTTTGGACTCCACTTCCTAAATTGTAATCCCTACTTTCATTATATAATTATGTTTTCGTCAATAAAACTAATCACCTATATATTACATAGAGAACATTTTGTTTTAGTGTTTGTGCCGCAACTTTGAGCTGTCTTATCCCTTTCGTGATTTACTCAGCTTTACCGAATTTTGGGTTTATTGTTGAATGATTTTAACTTATAGATGGATTTGTATTTGCGTGTACATTTTTGGAAGATGATTCATTTAATCTGAATTAAAACCTAATTTAATTGTGCTTTTCTTCTGTCAACTATTCTTTCTTCCAGCCTCTTGGGAGCCACTTTTCTGTCTTGTTCCAGAGATTGGGAATTCTTCCGATATGAAACAATTAGCCTATCTATTACTTTCTATTCGTGTTCAATTGAAAAAAATGGCATTTGATGTAAGTTCTATGTAGTTTGACATGAATTATTTTTGTGTTATCCGATTGTTAACACTAAATGAACAATGGATTTATTGTGTCTGCATATCGTTTACCTTCATAAAATACTTACTGTTTTTCTTTGAAGTAATTACTGAGAAATATTAAAAATTTCATCCTCATTCTTCTTCTGTCGTTTAAAGTGATGCAGGGGGTGTTCATCATATAATTCATTGATAATATGATTGGCTATGGAAAGCGATATTATAAAGTCAAGAATAGTTGTAAACATTTACAGATAACTATGACTATGTTAGTGATCACTGTTTTGAAGATATTATGCTATTGTGACTTTTGACCTGTTTGCTATCACGTGATAAGATCGCCAATTATATGAACTTGGCAGTGTGCCAAACCAGTGACGCGTTAAGCAGTACGAACAACCTCGAGTCAACTCTAAGTTCTTATTGCTCCTTCTCGTCTAGCCCTACCTAATTGAGTCTAGAACACAATCTCAGCTTCCACTGTATGAATTATGTATTTCGGACATACTTGGTTTATACATAAGCAACTAGACTACATCATACCATAAAATAGAAAATAGCAATGATACAAGATCAAACCAAAAGTAGCTGTGATTATAAGAGTCCGTAATTAAAAATTGGGAATAACTCATGTGTGATAAATCGTATAATAATAGTCATTCATTTATTCTTCATTAGGACATAGCATACATTTAGTTTTTTTTAATATTCACAAGTTAAATCCACATGGTAGGGGAATTTCGTTGCTGTTTCGCACATTTTGTGATGAGAATATTTTATTGTAATCGGATATATAGTAGTGTTCAAAAAAGAAATCATCATGGTTTGTACTTTTTCTGTGCATTTTCTTTTAGGCTTTTGGTATTCCAACTATGAACACAATGCCTGTAGATGTACAAAATAATCCTTCCTCTCCGACTAATGGCTCTAATGAATATCAATTTAGCGGAATGAATCCCATCAGTGACCATCTATTCAAACCATCTATATCTCCACCTATATCTCCTCACACTACTGTCGTTCCATCGAATACATCCCACTTACAACTCAAAGAGGATTTCAGTTTAATGAAAATGAGTAATTTTAACGAAAAGGAGTTCAGCATCTCTAAACAATCATTTCGTGTTTGGCGTTGGGCTACATTATGCTTTATCATGAATCATATAACAAGAGTTGTAGCACATGAACATCATAATGCAGTAACATATCAATGTATAGCTATATGTTTCGGTCCTGTTTTCTTTGGAAATTCATCAAAACTTCCAAAATTAAATGAGGTGTGTATTTACTACTGAAGTTTCTTTTTAAGTAACTATACAAATGTTAACGATTGGAAATTTTTCTAGGCACCATAAACCATGAAGCTTATCATGCATTGTATAGGTTGGAAAATTCAATGACCATACAATTTTTGCCAGTGTTAATTACACAAACTACACATTTCATTCACCTTAGCCATGGTAGTTGAAGTGGAATTCAGCCATATTTGATAACCTAACATTTACCGTTTGACTTAATCACTACACTGAGTGAGATATGATTTATTTCATGTATATTTAGTCATTTATTGCTAATCAAATTACAGTATTTCTTCTAGTCTAAATGAATTGACACCACATATAGTACGTCAATTTGTTATGTTGTTGGAGGTGGTAGGTCAGTAGCAAAAATTTTTTTTACCCATATTTCTCCCCAGTTTGCTATCCATTTAGGTCGTTTGTAGCTAAGTTGCATTATTTTTTTTCAAAATAGACTTATGAAGTTTTGTTCACCTATTGCATAATACGTTTTTGAACATTTAAAAAGATGTCATCACTAAGTTGTACCGTATAAAAATACGGTACAACTTTCATTTTCATTCATCGGTCTAAGAAGTTATGGACTGAGGAACTAAACTATATGGGTAAATGCAAATTACCCGTTTTATTGTTTGTGCAATAACCGCAATAAGTGGTTGGAGATATATAGGTGATATGACTCAGAATCGGTCACAACAACCCAGATTTATTCCCTCTTTATCAGTCAGTCAAACGCAATATAGAGCCTGGGACATGAGTAATACAGTCCAAGTTGTCATACTCTTTCAATATAGCGAGGTGAAACTGTTAGGATAAATCCTAGAGTAGTAAAAGTCGTAACAGAACATGTTAGATATCTAAGATACAACTTCAGAAAATTTAATTATGAGAAATAAGAATAGAAACAGTTATGAGGAATTTAGAAACTTAGGATTTAGAGAAGAACAAAGAGTTAATACAACTGCTACACTATGATCGATTCTGATCCTTATCATCAAAAGTCTAACCATTGATTACGGTGATCACCTGACCCCAAACAGGTAGTCTACACCTACCTTCATAACACACTTCACTTGTCAATGTTTTTACGTGTTGGTTTTCTTTCAACCAACTACTTTTATATCGATCTTCACTTTTGGTCGAGGTAGTCATACTACAAATCTCATGTTCCAATATTCCCTTTCATTGTTGTTTCGGACCATATCCTCAATATTTAAGCTTTCTTATTATCACTACTACTGTGGTGGGTGATACTTATGTCGACAGACAGTGCGCTACAGACTCAACATTTTTACAGGGTGTGTGGTACAGACCGCGGTAAAGAAGAAGGTGGCACCGCGAGCAGAACAACCACAAGAGGGACAGCTTAAATTAGGGACGAGTGCGGTGCATGATACTTATGTCAACAGACATAAGCAATATGTAACACTAGTTGGAAGTGGAAAACCTGGCAGCAGAAGGCTAAGGAGATCAAGTTGAAGAGAATAGAAGGGAAATAGGAAGGAATTATGAACTGGAAGAATTATACAGAATGTACAGGACAAATGATGGAAATTTACAAATGAAGTACTCAGTGTATGGTTCTCATATCTTACCAAGATATTATGTAATTTTGTATTTTAAAAAAACATTGGTCGTTCCTACTTGAGTGTTCGTTTACAACACTACTACTACTACTACTTCCATTATTTGAACACTTTTACTGTCCATCTTGTTAATTTTATGTCATCATCTCGATGTATTTTGACAACTTTGAAGCCATTACATGGCTCTACATTAATGTTATTATTTATTATTATTATTATTATTATAAGCTTTATTCAATATTATATTTTCGGTACAATATAGAATTCTCAGCACAAAGTATTTCAACAAGTTTCCGTTTCTTTCTTCTGGGTCGATCCTGACGATAAATATTGAGTGATAGCCAGTTAGATGTTAGCAGTCCAGTAAATAAACATCTGAATAATGTATATTCTTTTCTCTGCATATTGCCAGCGACCACATTATCTCTTATTGAGCTTTTAGTAACTTTGACAACGAAGGGTTGTAAACTTTTCAGAAATGCACAAGGATGGGTTATGCGATTAATATACATAATGATATATTAAAACAAACAAAAATAGATAACTTGTTGAAATATTTAGATGACAGGAACAGGTAGCCCAGATGCTCAAGCAGGCCGCCCATACATTTTCGATCGGTTGGTTAGTCTATTTGAATATAGTAATGATCACTATTATCCTATTTTTAACTTGTTATAGGTTCTTGAACATTTATTTCGACATTGGAAATGGCTTATTGACAGTTTACCAATGATTACAAAGAATCCTATCACAAATATCGATTTCAGTACAATCAATGAACCAACTTTAATGGATGCTATTACTTATTTAACTACTACTAATACTACTGCTACTGACAAGTCTAAACAACAAAAGAAACCAATTCTTCAAGATCATAATAATAATAATCATATTCAAAGATTAGATTTAACACATGGACCAATAAATAATGATACATTATTGTCTTCATCTTCTATTTTTTCTTCGGCACGACGTAAATCTACTGATGTTACTCTTAGTCAACAATCTTCTATATCATCATCTGAACAAGAACAACAACTCACTGTTGATTATGACTTGATTGTTAAAAAGTTTGATAATGAAGATGAATTGAATAAAGGTGAGTAACTGTTGTGTATTCATGTCTATCTGTGTATATTTATTTATTATTTATATAAACACATAAACACTGATACAAGGTCAGTCCGCAGGTACTCCAGAATGAGCGACAATCTTCTACCAACCCTATACAACGATGACTGATGGCAATATGGTCTATTTGAGTCCGTCGTTGGTTTGGTGTAGGAGGTCGTCATGTTAGACGATGTCTCTACTTGTGCTTAAAATTTATGTTTGCTAAAAATAAACGATTGTCTGAGCACAATTGCAGCAGACGATCAACATTATCTGTTCGCCGTGCCGGAATACTAAAATACCCACCTAAATGCCTTTCTGTTTGGTTTAAACTACCTATCAGGGCGTTAAAGTCACCTGCTACGAGTACTATGTCTGAACGTTTAGCTTTCTGAAGAAGATCAGAGAGCTTTTTGTAAAATTCATCTGAGCTGCAGTCAGTGGGAGCGTAGGTAGAAACGACGAAAAGGCAACGACGTGTGTCCCTATCCTTCCGAGTTCTTACGGAGCCGTTTAGACGTACAGCACATAAACAACTGTTGGCGGGGATCCACTCTAACAATGCTTGTTCCGCCCTCATGCTTAGTGCTATGCCTACACCTGCCAGTCCACGAGAACTGGCCATCGGGTCACCAGATACATGAAGGATGTATCTCGTCGGTTCTCCGTTTTTCCGAGGTGAGGTAGATGAATGACCACACTAAGATCTTGTATGCGTGTTTCGGAGACACAGCATACATCAATGGTACGAGATTCTAGGGTTTTAGCCACGGAAGCCTGCTGACCGATTTAACATAGGGTGCGTTCGTTGAAGGCTCCAATGTGTAGTTTGAAGCGAGGTTTCAGTAGACGTGGGACAGTGTTTTGCGCACTAGAATCGTTGGACATGGTGACACTACTTGAGGAAGGCGAAAGAGGAGGTTTAGAGCTGAAAGTCGATGTAGGAGGAATAATAGGAATTAAAGAGGGAGGTTGATTATGAATACAGTGGTCTTGAGTGTTGTTAGAGGCATGAGGGCGGTTATCACTTCCTGCTTGCCCACACCGTGGAAGGGTTCTTCTGGAAGTACCTGAAAAGTAAACTGGATTAGAGGTGGTCTTAGTGACCTGGGAGCGTGACCGCAGTGCCCAAGGGACAACTGCTTGAGGTCGGTCACACACGACCTTTTTATGGGTAATTTTTGTGTTAGCTCCGTACTTGTTGAGACCTTACCGCCGGAGACGGATATCCGTGGGATAAGGCGAGGTGTGCATTTTTAGGGTCGACCTTTTCTAATCCCACCCCTCCTTGTGGGAAGGCAGCATCGCTGTTATGCTGGTTGTCTGAAGGGAACACATTACTGCCGTCAAACCTCCATACAGTCAATTGTACGACTTCGCCTCCAGACCTTGGGTTTGTTGCTTTTAGTCTTACCGCTCATCAACCGACCTGTTTGACATGGTAGGACCTCGAGGAACAGTTGTTCCAGCCAGTATAGCTCGGTTGCTTCATCACGATAGGCAAGCCCGACCACCACGTCAAGGTAGCGACAACGGTCGGGCTGATACAAGGAGGCACCAAATTTATATGCGCCACATAAATCATTTGATTTCTGTGAGAGCTGGAATATTGTCCGGGTTCCCAAACTCAACCGGATGGTTTTCTTACAAGGGCACTCCCCGAGACATTCACTCAGAGGTCTAATCCATAAGGCAGTGAAACTACGTTAGGAGATGTAGTCCCATTGTAGTCGGTGACCAACAATAAGTTCATACGCCATTTGTCCCACTCTCGACTGTACCACGTCATTTGGGGGCTATATTTAAATATAGAAAACGTGTAAATGGAATGAATCGGATTCAAGTACAATAATGCAAATCCATTTATTTATTTTAGATATTGTATTCTCCAATAATCTTTCATGTATATTGTCCATTTATGTCTTTTAAAAAAACCCTATTCTCGAAGCTTAGTGTTTCCCGCTTTTGTGATGGATCTTGTCAACTGGATTTCTTTATATTGAATAGTAGTATGGGAATTCTGGTTAATACACAGACGTTTGTATCAGTCTATATGTTAGTTATGATATACAGATTGTGTAACTCACTACCTGAGGTAGCAAATATCTCTTTTCAAGAAGTTATATACTCTTTCATGTAGTAGGTTATTATTCATTGTTGTTATAACTGGTTTGTATAGGCTGTTTTGATCTTCCCATTGATCTTTAGGTCTTCAATTTATTAGTCTCTATTTTCGGCATATATTCATCGTGTGTGGATTAACTCGATATTGCCATTAAGTCACAAATACGACGAAACGCACGTCCTGGATTCCACTACTAGCCATCATAATCCTTACTTACATCATTTTCACAGCTTACAGACTGTGAAAATTTTGAAAACTCCAACAGAGTCAAGCGTGTTCATTTATTTATTTGAACACATAAACATTCGTACAAGGGGGCACCAAATACATATGTGCCACACAACAATTATGCACATATCAATGATCATCATTGATATATGCATAATGATGCTATTTCCCTGTCTGGATTCCCATTAGTGATAGTTATTTGTTAAAAAAAATTCCTCAAATAATTTGCTTTTTTTTCAGGTAAATTAGTATGTTGTTAACATATTGCTTAGTTTGTAGTCTTTCAGTTCCTAATAATATCCTCTTGTATGGTTTACGATTTTGTACTCCTGCTCTTATTTTCACAGGTGATGTCGTGCATGCGCACTGCTAAGGTGTCCCATATTAGGACGATACAACTATCCAGTGCTACATAGTTTTCAATGGTTATTTAATTAAATTTAGTTTTTGACGTAAAACGAAAAATAAGTTAAAGAATTTTCACCAATTCTTTATATTGAAAGTGATTAACTTCGAGAGGTGATTCTCATGAGAAGTCATGTCATATTTAGTAGTATCCTACATGACTTGGAGATTCCATGCATAAATAGCAAAAGACTCCTGTGTATTAGTTAGTAGAGTTTGTTGTTCAATTTAACATAAGGTTCGCCCATTGACAACTCCGACATTGTTATTCGGAATACAGTTTCACGAAACTTGAAATTAGATTTCTTATACATGGATCGTTAACACTGGTAGCGCATGTGGACAAAAAAGAAAAATAGAAAATAGTGGTTGATAGTAGGGATATTAACGAGTGAAAAAAGGTTAAAATGATGATCAAGGTAATAAACACTACTGTCAGAGATATAAGGTCGGTAGGTAGGGTTTGTCAACGTTGTCCGCTTTCACTATTTTTACTGTCACATACTTTAAAAGATAACGCTTTCATCTTCCGATTTCTCAGGAATTAATCCACTACTAAGAGATCCACTTGTTAACAGATGATGTAGTTCTACTTAGTGAAGATGCTGAGTCTTCTAACCGCCTTGGGGAACAATGTAACCGTACTTAAGATGCGTTTCCTTCCATTTTGATGCAAGTCATTTCTTCAAGGCTGGTTTGCACCAATACCCGAACTTATGATAAGGAGTGAAGTAGTTGGGTGCGTTGATTATTTCACCTATTTTGTAAGTCATCAATAATAGCGGGTAGGTATCTGACTAAATCTCGGCACATGTTGAGAAGACTTAGTTGAGTTTTGCTTACTTATTTCACTTGGGCAGCTGGTCCAGATGGATTGGCTCCAGAGGTCTTTAAGGATGGTGGTCCAATTTTAGCGATTAGGTTGACTAATATTTTAGCTAAGATCTGGGAATTAGACTTTATCCCATCTGACTGGTCGCAATCACTTATCGTCCCAATATATAAGAAAGGGTCAAAATCATCCTGTGACAACCACAGAGGGATTAGTTTAACAAACATAGTATCTAAAATACTGGCCTCGATAATTATCAGACGTCTAACTAAGACTCGTGAACTACAAACTCGAGAGAACCAAGCTGGCTTTAGACCTGGTCGTGGCTGCATCGACCACATATTCACCATTCGTCAGGTTCTAGAACACAGGCATACCTATCGGCGTCCGACGATGGTGGTCTTTCTTGACTTAAAAGCAGCGTTTGACTCTGTAGACCGCGAGACTCTGTGGCAGTGTCTGTCATTGAAAGGCGTACCTCAGAAGTACATAAACCTTGTGAAGGCTCTTTACTCGAACACTACTAGTCGAGTCAGGGCTTATGGCGAACTGTCATCTACTTTTGCAACTTCAAGTGGTGTCCGTCAAGGCTGTCCACTTTCCCCATTTTTGTTTAACTTCATCATAGACCTATTGATGGAAATAACACTCTCGTCGACTGAATTCTCGGGTATTGATCTCCTTCCAGGAGGTCCACTTATCGACTTAGAATACGCAGATGATATAGTCCTGTTTGGTGAAGACGCTGACAAAATGCAGAGTCTTCTGGTAGCACTAAGCAACAATGCCAGAATGTTTGGGATGCGCTTCTCTCCCTCGAAATGCAAGTTGTTGCTTCAGGACTGGTCTGCGTCAACACCTGAACTAAGGATAGGGAGTGAAGTAGTCGAACGCGTTGACAACTTCACTTATCTTGGAAGTCTGATCAGCCCTAATGGGTTGGTGTCTGACGAAATCTCAGCACGGATTCGAAAAGCTCGTTTGGCTTTTGCCAACTTACGTCACCTTTGGCGGAGGCGAGATATCCGTCTATCAATAAAAGGACGAGTATACTGCGCGGCAGTCCGTTCTGTCTTACTTTACGGCAGCGAAACATGGCCTTTAAGAGTAGAAGACACCCGGAAGCTACAAGTATTTGACCACAGATGCCTTAGAAATATTGCTGGCATCTGCTGGGATCACCGGGTAAGTAATAGTGAGGTTAGACGTAGGGTATTAGGGAATGATGGTAAATCAGTTGATGAGGTTATGAATCTTCATCGACTGAGATGGTTGGGCCACGTATTACGTATGCCTGAACACCGATTACCACGACGTGCAATGCTAACCGGTGTAGGGGATGGTTGGAAGAAAGTTAGGGGCGGCCAAACCAAAACGTGGTATCAGTGCTTGAAGTCACTAACTTCTAGTCTTAGCCATGTTGGTAGATGCAGACTACTTGGTTGGGGTCCGCGTGACTTTCGTAACCAATGGTTGGAGACTCTTGGTGACATGGCTCAGAATCGATCACAATGGCGTCGGTGTATACACTCTTTGTCTTCCCTTAAACTAAGAGAGTAAAATCACTTCATATCTTTCTTTCTACGAACTAATTCTTCCTTCCTATACTATATCCTTATTGCAACCTTTGACCTAATCACTCCTATGAATCCGGTGTTCATCTTGTTGTGCTAATGAGGTATGGCAACCTGGACCGATGCACATATGTGCCTGGTCCTACGTTGTAGCTGACTGACTGACTGACTGTACCGTAAACAATATGTTCGTCTGTCAACTGACATAAGTGAACTCCGCAACATATCACTCCATTTTGTTTTGTGACTGAAACTTGACCTTTTAAAATAGAGGATATTTTTAAATTAATAGCATTCGATCATAAGTGTCCTCAAAGCATCACTCATATATTTCGAAACTACTTAGTTAACAGTGCTTGGGTGAGATGCAAAGTAAGGATGACAAATCGATTGACAAGATAGTAAATCTTCATCGGTTGAAATGGCTAAGATAAGTATTGTGTGTATATTCGGGCACTCCCTACGTTGATGTGCGATGTTTGCTGGTGTAGGAGTATGTTGGAAGAAAGTTACTAAATTCATTTACCACTGAGTGAAAATGTGTTGGTAGTTTCAGCTTACCTTGCTGAGGGTCTTAGGGGATCATCGTAACCAATGTTTGGAGAAGTTTGGCAAGGTGGTTTAGGATCGATCATGATGATGCAGATGTAATCACTCTTTTTCTTATATTTCAAACCTATCTCACACTTTTTTACTTGTCAAATCCACATTTTATCGAACCATATCACCAGTACCGATTCTTTTCTACTGTCACTAAGACTTTTACTACTCTGTCATGTCTCTGTGCTGAAGTGTTGTGACAGCTTCATATATATACATATAGGTTTTTGTATCACTGAATAATGATTTCTTCTATGTGTTATTACAGAATGTCATGCTTTGGATATACGTATGTTTCTTTAGTAAACTTATACACTGTACTTTACATGAGTCTATGATTTATCGAGCATGTTTCACCGTATTGTGTTTCCTTTTTTTTCTCTTTCTCTTTTGTTAACTAAACAGAAGTTATTGAACAAGTTCGCTCCTTGTGGTTAAAAGCTTTGGATAAGATGAATAATCAATCACATAGAAACTTACAAATGAAAGAAAAATCCTCTAAGTAAGTTAACTAATTTATTAAACATTTACAATTAAGAAGAGATATTTACATATATATGATTGTATTTGATCGCAAAAATTATGCGACTAGTTTATTTTCTAGTTAGTTGTTGAAGATGCTAGACCTCTATAAATCACTTGTTAAATATCTTATTTTGGAAATTTGAATATTCCATATTCGCAACAAAAACGCCCACTTTTACCTTCAGTTTGTATTTCCCACTTGGAAGGATCTTAAATGTCATTAATTCTTTTCCTCTTTTCGTACTCTTTTTTTTGACGTTTTTTGTACTGTATATACACTCATAAGTTGTATGCTTGTTAGTTCGTGCTTCTAATTGATTGTGGAACATAGATTTCCCTCTGTTGAATCTGGTGTTCCCCCCTCTAGTTGTCAGGACTGAGGCGCAATCGAATCGTTTACCTTATCCCGTTGTTGTGTTGTTTACTTTCGTTCCATTCTCTGGTTTTTGGGTGATATCTTATTCTCTTCAAACGTAGCTGTAGTTCAGATTAATCCCTTTAGCTAATATCTGCATTAATTATTTGGATTTTTTCAGTATGCATTTTTTATCTTCTGTATATAGTATGCTCTTAAATCTATTTGATAAGTTGTTCAAAATAGATTTCTTAATTTTCAATGTAAACAGACACTCCACTTTCCAATTATTATATGTATAAACATAATCAGTGTAATGATAATTCATTCAAGAAGTCTACATTACCCTACTGATTCAGATTAATTCATCTCTCTGAGTATTAACAGTAAAAAAAGTCTTTATCCTTACGATTATTAGCAGTAGGAATAGTAATAATACATTGTAAATACTGTAATAGCATGTTGGTTTGTTAGAGGTAGATAGTTGGAAACTCTGTTTGACCTTGGTCTCGTACCGAGGTTTACTGTGCAATCTTGAAGAGACTGATACTTTCCTAGGGATTAGAACTTATGTTCAGCCTAAGATGTTATCATCACTGAATCACTCAGGTCACGAATAACTTCCTGTAGAAGTGAGATGGTTATATTTATTTGATGAATAACCAATATCATCTTGATTTAGTTCAACATCAGACATCTTTATTCATTTCTTGTAGACAGAATTCTTGTACTACACACTGGTATGTAACAGGTTTCGAATCAATTAGTTGTTAATTGACTTAATTACTGAATATTTCTTTCTATTTTTACTTGGTAAACTATTTCAGTGATAACGCATATACTGACCAATGATCAATATATATGTGTATAAGTCACATATACATTTATTAAATACCATCAATGTACGTACTATAATATTTTGTTTAAATTTACTAATTATTTTCTAATTTAATCAAAACCGCTGATTTTGAAATTGAAAAGTTTTGAGCGCACATTGTGATTGTGTTACTGATTGATTGCACAATTAACAGGAATGAATATTTTGAAGAGTTTCAGCTTCGTTTAATGCTGATTGCATTGTGACAAGTTTTTTCCACTGTCAAAGTTTACCAGCTATACTAATATTTTATTCTGTAAAACATTCACAGTTACTAATTTCTTAAAAGGAAAATCTTATGACTAGTATTTGATTATTTTTATTGATTTTATTTATCTGAACACATAAATATTGGTACAAAGAGGCATCCAATAGATATGCGCTACACAAGTCACTTGATTTATGTATGGGTTGTGATACTGACCGGGTGCCCAAACCGAAACAGGTGGTTTTCTTAGGGGGCCACATTCAAAGCCTTTGACCACGAGGCAATAGAGCAACGTCAGGAGATGCAGTCCCATGGTAGCCAGTGACCAACAATAGGTTCAACTACCATTTGTCCCTTCAAGATACTGGATCCCATGTGTACCATTGATTTGGAATGAGGGTTTTCTAACTCACCTAGTTGAACTCTCCGTATCCACCGACCCGGTTACATCGCCGGACATTCGCTTTTAGTCCTTTCAAGCTCATAAACGACACCCGTGGTTTGAGAAGACAGTGAGTAGGACTTCCCTGACAGTGATTGTATACGCGTGGTCATGTGAGAGCCTTTAGAGAGGGAGAGAGGACTCTCCCTACCCTCGGCCGTACTAACTGAAGTTATAAACACCTCAGTCAGTCATTGATTCAACAGTTGTTTGTTTGTGTGTGTATATGCTAATTCGTTTTTTTCCCTACCACGATTTTCAACTAAAATTTAAATTCTGTTGTTTCTCTGTAAAATTTATTAGAATAATTCAAAGTACAATTTCCTTTCTGTTTACAATTTCATTTATCAGTTTTCACTATAATCTTGACAAGATTAAATTATTCTACGATTTCGTATAATTCCCTTTATTCATCTAATTAATCAATGCTGGACATAAAAAATCCTACTGAATAAGACTGATGGGATTGTTAAGAAATTCATGTATAATGGTTATTTGTAGATGTGTGTATGTATGTATGTATGTAGGTGGTCATTTCGGTTGAGCAGCAGATCTCCTTGAAACTTGAAAAACATACAGCATCATATTGTTATATTTGAAACGATTACGAGTTCACCTAATCTGAGGACAGAACGAAGACTGTGTGATACAATGATAGATAAGCTAGCTATTCCGGCGCCTTCCAACCCCGCTAACTAGAGAGAGAAGTCCAATTTCGAAACGCGGAAATATATTCTGCAAGCAGCCAGAAGCACAAGCAATAATAACAGGCATAAATCAAACGTATATATACAGCATAAAATTGTCCTTGGGAAGCGTTACAAAATAGCATACTAAAATATACAACGAACCAATAGCGTATAAAATCTTTCCAAGTGGGAAATATAACATGAAGGTATAAATGAGTGCTTTTGGTGCGAAAACAAGAAATTCAAATTTTTAGAATAAAATTACAAAAATAAGGTATTTGCCAAGTGAGTTCTAAGGATCTAACATCCCCAGCATATTTAAGTTCATTTTTTTATTTCGAAAAATTACTTTGAGCAGCGAGATCGTAACATGAACATCAACAAACAATTTAGTTTTATCCAAAACTCACATTATTAATGAGTGTTTCAAGAAAAGGTAATACTCCGTGTGTACTTGTGTAAAAGAAAATTTTTATCCATTAAAGGTAAAAAAAGTTGGTGGTTTTTGTCTATCAACTATAAAGTTTGTCAGTACTTGAAACGTATACAATATAAACATATAGATGATATAGTATGGTTCAAACCAACATCAATCAGCTTTACAGTCTAAGACGTCATCATTGAACTATATGAGTCTCGAGTAACCTACTTTAAGACTGGCCCCTAAACGCCCTGGTACGGCTGAGAGTGTGGAAAGTCCGCTTTCCCTCTCGAAATGCTCTCACATGGCCACGCGTATATAGCCTCTGTCAGGAAAGTCCCACTTACTGCGTTCTCACAAAGGGGTGTTGTCTACGAAATTGAGAGAACGAAAATCGAATGTCCGGCAGGAGCTTTGACCGGGTTGGTGGACACGGAGTTGGAAAACCCTGATTTCAAACCAATGGTGTAGATGGGCTCCGGTATCCTGAGGGAACAAATGGCATATGAACCAATCGTTGGTGACCGGCCACCATGGGACTGCATCTCCTTACGATCTTCCGCTGCCTTGTAGATTAGACCTTTGGGTCGAAGGCTCCGAGTGTCGCCCCCTAAGAAAACCACGTGCTTCGGTTTGGGCACCCGGGCAGTATCATAGCCCCCACACAATGACAATGATTTTTGGATATACTGCTTTCACTCTTATCACACTTCAAACTTTAAGACTGATATTTTTTATTTGATTGATCTTCGATTAGGAACTAATATAATGATTGTCTAATCCTTTAGTACTGATCGAATATCACCAACCAATCTGGTTAGTACGAGTTCGAATCCTACGACGGACATATGTTTTGTTTAAATTTCACGTACTCCTTAGTAATGAATACTAACTAGCACATAACTTAAATCAAGATGAGTTGAGAACTTGATCAATAGAATTCTATTAGCTCTGAAGTATTTTGTAAACATGACATTGGCCATTACTACTTAGTGTTGAGTCAATCATTTATGATTATTTTAACTGACCTTGAAAGTCTTCACCAAATAACTAGAACCAAATGTGGGTTATAAACCAGTGTAAGGAATTAGAATTATGATCTACAGTTGATGGTTAATGTTAGAAATTAGATTTAGGGTTTCCATCACGAACTAACATCAGCTATAATGACGAAACGTTATTTAACCAAATGGATGAATGAATTTCGCGCCCAGATCCACGACCTATTATCTGATTGGTTCGTCTATAAATTATAATCTCGTCGAAATCGCTATACTATTGTGTGTTTTTCTTCTCATTTGTATTGCACAGATTTGTTTACATTGAACACTCCTATACATAATGCCCTAATCATTTGATTGGTTAAAATTTTTTTGGTAAAGAATCATTTTGAAATGTAAGAACAAATGTCTTATTTATATCTATCTATTAGATTAATTGTTTATTTGATCATGTTTTCTTTTCCTTTTTTCTTAGAACAAATTATTTCAGTCCTAAGAAAACAACAAATCATTCTAATAATAACACTACTACTGTTACACTTCATCGTACAGCATCAGCAATTCCAAAAAAATCAACTGAACGTAATAGACAAAAAGGTGTTAGACGATTAACTGTTGGTGTTGCCAATTCATTGCCTCATTCATCATCATCAACTTTAGATTATTATTGCATTTCACCACCATCATCATCATCATCATCATTATCATCACAACTTTTACATACAAAAAATAAAGAGGACACATTATTAACACAATTGAATAATGTTAAAAATATTTCTAACTTATCATCACCACCACCATCATCATCGTCATTATCAACTTCCCCTCCTTCTACTACACGGTGTGATTTAATGATTGTTCGACGACCTGTCATTCCTGTGACAACTTCTCATTCAACTACAACTATTTCATAGGAAGAAATTAGTAAATGGTGTTATTCTCTATGAAAATTGATTGACTGGTTGACTTCCTTGCAATCGCTATTTGTTACTGTGTGTGTGTGTGCTTTGTCATCCTGTCTTTTCGTTCTGCTTTTTTTCCTGAATGTTTATTTAAGAATCACATTCAGTTTGATTTTGTACTTTTTTTGGAATACGTTTAAGCCAAATATTATTATTATTATTATTATTATTATTATTATTATTATTATTATTATTATTATTATTATTATTATCATCGTCGTCATCATCATCAGTTAACCCCCCTCCTATAAATCGTTCTACATACACTTCTCTTCTTCCCCCATCCATATAATTTGTAAGCTGTTCAAATACAAGTAAGAGGGAATAGAAGAAGAACAATACCCGGTTGTGTGTTTATGACGATATACATCTTGGTACCTTTTTCTGTGTATAAAGTTTTTATTCATTCGAATTTTATCCAATTCCATTATTTTGTGTATTCAACATTCATTTGTATGTTTACTAATACACAATTGTATTATTGTTGCTTTGAGTAAAATCAATTTTATCTCTCTCCCTCCCTCTCTATTAATATTACTACTGTGGTTGTTGAGGGGGGGGCTAAGATCATCTTCACAATGATTTATTATTATTCAACTAATAAAGTACGGATGAGTTTTCTTTTTCATTCGGCTTCATCCATAAATTGACATTTTGGATCATTCATATCATTTTAGAAAGAGAAGATAAAACTACACTGATTAATCAAAAAAAGTTGTTTTTGTTTGATAATTTTTTTCTTCTTTCATTTTCATGCAATACGCACAAATATGTAATTAATTCAAGAAATTTCTCTTGTGAACTTCAATTCAGATTGACTTGGTTCCCTGCCTCAATGAACGATTGTTACTCCTGTTGTTGTTTTTGTTCTTGTTGTTGTTGTTGTTGTCTACCTCGAATTATTTTCAATTCTCCTATTATTACTATTATCAGTTTGTAAAAATGAAAACATAAACTTATCCATGGGTAAAAATTTTTTTAAAAAAAAGTTTCTCTTCAGTATTCGTATGTTTTATTTGTATGTATGAAGAGATTCTTGTGCTGAAAACTGACAGTATGATAAAAAGTGCGTGCCATTGTACTTGATTCTCTGAGTCATATTTCCAATCGCTGACCGTGCAGATCCTATTAAAAGCAAAGATGGATAGTGGCTAGCAACGGAATCCTATTTGGGACTAGTCAGCTGGATGTATCTGCATCTCAGGGTTGATGTTCACTCCGGGACTCGAACCCAGTACCGTCCGCTTCAAACACCATCGCGTCACCAACTTAGCTACTGAGTCCTGAATTTCACTACTAACCACTATCCGTCTTTGCTTATAATGCTTGTGAATTAAGGGAATATCGAGGCAGTACACACAGTATGCATATATGGCAATAAGAGACTGCTCAATTGCAGTCCTGAATATCAATGGATCCCAACCAGATATCATGAACTTACCAGAATAGTTAACGATCCAATGAACCAATTTCGTGTATTTCTTTGTCGATCTTTAGTTTTCTCCTAGACCTTGTATATACTTATTTATTTAAACAAAAATATCGGTACGAAGAAGTAACAAAACATATATTTACACCACAATTGCGGAAATGTGACTGTAAAGGGATAACTGAACGTGAATATGATAAAATGAATTGGAATTAATGACTGAGAATAAAAAAAGAATGGTGAGGTAGTTTAGTCAGGGAAAATACAATTAGAGAGGATTCTTGAAGAAGTTCGTCTCACTTGTATGAAAAAAGTAAAACCAAGTTATAGCAGGATCGTCACTGACTACTATTTTGAGCCATTACTGATAACGTCTCTAGACACTGTGTTGCACCGTCTCTAGTACTCCAACCAGGGAGTTGTGAAAGACTAATGTGCATTATCAAATCTCCACAACAGTAACACGGTGTTGCAAGTGGATGTCAGGGCCAACGATGATCGAACACAGAAAGTCGCTTAACATCGTCAAATAGGAAAGGATAGGTTTCATAAGCACAGAGCGGGACTGCCCTGACTTTAACCTAAAAGGGGCACACCCTTTTTCGACAGATAATTCCAGTAAACAATCCTGTTCAATGAATTGAAGCCAGTTCTGACATTAAGAAACAATGATTGCTACATTGCACATAAGTATGGCAGTGTTCTGACATTTGGTGGAGGGTGGTGATACTGTAAATACATCCTCGAAAACCTGCCTGCTCCTCTCGAGTCGATCTTCCCCGGTTTTTGAACAATCTGCGAAGTACAACGTAACCTATTAATTTGTTTGTAAAAAGATTAAACTTATCCCATAATAGTTGTCTCATAGGTGACGTGAACCCTTTTAAAAGATAGTAATGGCCATCACCTCATCTTAGTATTTTGGGACATTCTGTATTTGGTAAACGGTTGCAAGCATCTCAGTTCCGTTATCCCTAAAAAGGTTATTTGCTAGGTCATCACGGCCTAGGAATTTATGTAGTCCTAGGAGTTCGCGTTCTTTGTGCCAAATCCAAAGCAGGCGGTTTTCTTAGTAAGCCACTCTCCAAGCCTTTGGTCTATCCCAACAATCCAGAATAGATTCATACGTTATATGTCACCTCAGGATGCTCAACTCTATGTGCACCGATTCTCTCAGGTAGGTCCTCTGTACCCTGATTTAGATGTTAACTTTTCATCTCAGTTGTCTAAACAACACTCCTGCCACGAATAAGAATTGTTAGACTTCTCTGGCAGTGGCTGTGTGCACGTAGCTGTACAATAGAATTTTAGTGACAGAGCGGACTTTACTCACCTTCGTTCTTAACCAGCCCACTTCTGCACCAGCAAACATATCTTGTTTAGGCCGATGGTATGTATTTGTAGCACAACTCTTAACCACTTCTATCGTTAAGATTTGTGATCTTATCAGCCAATTAACCATTTGTGTCTATCAAGAAAAAAACTATCCACGAGACTGTGTTATAAATTCGTGTTTGATTTACAACTGTTATGCAGTCCATGAATATCTGGTAACATACTTTTAACTTTTAAGTATTATCTTTGCGTTCACCCAGTATGTTACCATACCATGTACACTTATTTTGTCGTTTGTTAATCTACTATCAGTATAATTCATCATATTGTTGAATCTGGATTCACCTCAAAACAAGAAATTAATAAGATAATATGTCAAGGGGAAGTAGTACATACTAATTTCTGCTCTAGTATAAAGCTAGATATATAGTTTGGTTCTAAAACAGGAAACTTAACAAGAGATGCAACAATAATAGTGAGTGTGTGATAGCAATCGGTCCAAAATAATTTGATTAAACTTTTCGTACTTCTCAGCAACTTATTCATTTTGTGGCGTCTATTGGCAATAAGTGCTGATTGAAATAGAATTGTTCCCTCATCCCTGCAATAACCGACAGGTTGTGCCTTAAGCTTAACAGAAATTTCTTATACTTTAAAATATCAACCCTGGATTTCGGATCGATACTAGTTAGATATGCCACATGTATTCGGAGCTTAACAATGCTTTTACACGTATGGTAGTGAACAGAACACGGGTGGGAACAATCGAATGTGTTTAACACAAAGTTACAGGACTTGTTAGTAAAGTCTAACAATCATAAAGTAAATACTTAATTTGCGAAATGTCCACCAATTGTCTCAAAATGACTCAGACTTCATTGTTCTTACATTTTCATACAAATTGCATCCTGTTTTTATTCTTTACTGTTCGATCCTCTTGTGTCTCTGCTGTCAGACCTTCTGTTCACGACCGATATCATATACTACTTATGTCAATATAAGTAACACACACCACAGTATAACTTTTATAACCAAAGTATACCAACCCAGTCAAATCAGAAGTCAGAAATAAAGAGGTTCGAAGATATATTTAGAAAGCTATCGATATGTTGAGAAGCGTTTGGTCTAATCTGGCTAGCAGTTGCAAGCGATGCGTAGCACGACGCACCAGCTCGTGATGTGACGCGAATATGTGACCGAGAACATTTAGCTAAGTGTGCCCAGTAAAATTAATAGGGTCGGCGTCAACGTCGAAGACATACAGAGCTATTTATTTTAGGGTTTTATTTACCGCTACAACTGAATGATGTAGGGATTTATTGAGTAACGTTCGTCAACATCTACGAAAAGTACTCTGGTGTTTAAATTGATAGTAAACGTACATCAATTTACTGCCTGTTATAATATGTGGTTTCTATTGTTGGTCGTCCTGGTAGCTTTGATCCTCTACTAGCCTGTTATGATTTAGACGATTACTAATGACTGAGTGTGCTGTGAAGGTTTATCCCTCATCAGTACTGTGGTGAAAATGGAATAACTTTGGTTTGTAACCAAACGATCCTTTAAGCTGAATCTATTCTGACCTGTAAGTTTCACCTTTGGACATTAAATTGTGAGTTAAAAATAGTGACAATCAATGTGGAAACACTATCGAAACTTCATGGTTCGGCCGTGCCTGCCTTCCCACTTGACCTCTATCACCTTTCAATTAAATACATTGTTCTTTTGGTTAGCTTGCATTTACTCAAAGGTTCATACCAAGCATTAATCCCGTCTAGAGCGATGAAGCGGGTCACGTTATGGCTAGACAACTACAATATATTATGTCCATTATCATAAATAGGTTCATTTGTAAACAATCACAGACCTAAATTTACACACTATCTTTGAAAACTCTGAATGCTCAGTTGTATTTGATTTCCCTAGTCATGCAACCATTGTTTAATCGCAGAGAAGCTATTAATTTCACGAAAATTAAGTTGGATTTTTGTGATGAGCATAAAGAGAAACTATTAAAGGCGAGTCGACCTTTCTATATTAAGTTGCAATATATATAGTAACAGTCAACTACAGGATACCTCGTTAGCCACCACTGATTAACTAATATAATATAACTAGGAGTGACCACGTCTTCACATTCTATTGATCCATGAAATCAGTGATTGCTAGTTTGAACTGATCTTGAGAACTACATTTCTACGTCTACAACACGAGGTATAAATAATCTGTGACTTCATACCTTACGTAAAACGACCCACTTTCATTGTCAGTGAGCAAGTTACACCAATATTTCATAATTTCAGTAGTGAACTTTTAACTTCACTCGTTGAATTTTATTTAGGTTTTATTTACTTGACTGTGTGACCTTTAAGTCCATACTGTCAATCTCCTGTCTCTTTACTTTTGAAAAGTTTGGTTATTCTAGGTGATATGTGTTTTCCAGGTCATTTATTTTATTTTATTTAAACACATAAACATTGGTACAAGGAGGCACCAAGTAGATATGCGCCACACAAATCTCATTCAATATGTGTGAGGGCTGTGATACTGCCCGGGTGACCAGACCGAAGCAGGCGGTTTTCTTAGGAGGCCACACCCCGAGCCCTTGACCTAAAGGTCTGACCCACAAGGCACTGGAGCATCGTAAGGAGATGCAGTTTCATGGTAGTCGGTAGTTGGTTTGGAATCCGGTTAAAGCGCCGGGCATTCGCTTTTCGTCCTCTCAATTTCGTAAACAACACCCATAGTGCGAGAAGACAGTGAGTAGGACGTCCTTGGCAGAGTCTGTGTACGCGTGGCTATGTGAGAACATTTTCAGAGGGAGGGAGGGCCCACCCCACTCTCGCCCATAGCAGGGCATTTGGGGTCTTTTCCAGGTCAAAAACCTCTAGAAGTGGCCGCTGTAAGATAGTTTTGGTATATTTCTGTGTTGATATGTTTAGATGCAGGTGAAAATCCTTCCACGTAAATGTTTTATGTGATAATAGCATTTTGTTTTACTCTTAAATGTAAAGCTTTGTTACTACAGACACTTTCATTTATGTACTTCGTGTATGTTTGGCTCTAGGTTTCATCAAAGATTTGTGTAGCCTATATTCCGATGTTTCTCATTCTTGTGTGACCAACCTTTATTATTTAATTTTTGTTTATATTTGCCTCTTATATTCTGCTGAAAACTATTGAGGCTGGACTTGTTTTTGAGAATAGAATTACTGTCCTATTCACTTGGGAATGTTGCTGTTGACTAGTTATTGCTTAACTGTTGTTTTATTAACCAGTTATAGTTGTACAGTAAGTCATTTTGTGCGAGAAGATATATTTGACTATGAAGTGGCTGGTATTATTGAGGCATTTTTCATTTTGACATGATTTATTATTGTTGAGTTGTGCCTTGCACAGAAAAAAAGCAGTGGTTTGGTCTAGTCGAAATAAATTTGGTTTTTCGAACTATATTCTGCGTTCAGACAAATATTGTTGGTTTTATTATCATACCTGTTCTTTGGACACAAAATTTGACATGAAGGATATAGATCGTCCTAAGCTTTCATGATTCTCGGCCATGTGTCGATACACGTATTTTGTCATTACTTACTGGATCTTTTGCAGTAAATTTTGTGTGGATTTGAGTACGTAGTTATTCAAATCAAGTTAGATAGAATGAATTTTGAACCCGATTCAATCCGAATGGGTTAAAGGTTAAAAACTCACTCATTTGGAGTGGTATTTAAGTCACACAACGTACCCCAACTAGGAGAATATATATCTGACATATTTAGTCTAATTTTGTGCATTATCGTTCATTAAAGGAAACCATTAGATCAGAGCATCTAACAGGTATTCTGTGATATTTATAAGTATTTGAATAATAGTATGAACTAAGAATCCCAGAAACAACGTAATAGGATCAAGAAGTACTAGATAACCACAAACGAATGTGCTGTATTTAGAATTCGAAATCAAGCATTCAACAAGTACGAAGGCATCATTAGTTCATTGAAACACCACATATTCCTAGACTTAAGTCTATCTTGACATGACTTCATTTATAGACGTTTTCAAACAACATTTTGTTCATATTCATTTTCATATGTAATTGTATCTTACTTTGAGAAATATTTCTCATCGGACTGATTTGATGATACAATTACGAATCGAAGAAAGTGAAAATCAAGTACAAAATTCTAATTTTTGTCTACTGGTTTTTGTTTGTTGCTAAAATCAATCCAAACGGTATGTGGTGTTCAGCATTCTAATGTCGAAGTATTATTCAGTTATCTCACAGTGAATACGTTTTTAACTTCCAGTCTCTGGGATATCCTGATACATGTAGGTTGGCTAAACGCGATAATCAGCTTGTGTCAAATAACTGGTCATGAAATATTCGCAGTGGAGAATAACTTCGGAAAATAAATTATGTGACACTACTGTTGACTATACTTTAATGAAAATCAAGGATAACTACTAAATAATCGACATCTTGCTTCCAAGCCATCTGACCAAAGCAGTTTGTGTGGTCTGAAGTATAATCATTAAGGTATATTCTCGTTTAAAAGTTACCTAGTCGAATTTTCTCTAGATAAAAACTACAGTTACAGTCTATGCACGAATTTTCATCAGATTCTTTACAAAACAGTCATATCAACAAGCTTATAGTCACTACAAGATCTAATTTGCAATCAATAATTGGTCAAAGTTGTTCATATAGAGGATAGGGATGTCTCTCAGTTATATACTCAGTGGGCGCTTCATCACTACTAGAACGATTAATTACCGAAAATGTGTTCCAGAAAACGGAGTGACAAACATTAGTGTTCTTACATGAGTTTGTAAAGGTTGTCGACGTTTGTGAATATTCTACTCACTGCGTAGATTGTGATAATATATCTAAATACACCGAAGAGGCTATCAAGAACTAGAAAACACTATCTAAATGAAGTTGGGTGATGACTAACTACAAATACCTACTGAGGATTTCAGTCTTAAATAGTTTGAAATAAGAAATATATGTGGAGGTTGGTGTTGTGACTTTAAGTCTGGCGTTTTATCACGTGATTTATTCGCCAATCGAAATCGGACTTCTTCACTCTCGTACTGTGCTAAACCAATGGCGTTCGGCCGATATGAGCAGCCCGGTGTCCTTATTGGGCCTTTATTCGCCTAGCCTGTCTAGTTGAGTCCAGTACTCCAATACCAGCTTCCACTATGCGAATCATTTATTTCAAACACGCAGGGTTTACATATCAGCCAAACAGACCGAATCGCACCATTAAAATAGGAAATAACATTAAGCCAAAAGGTGGCTGTGAACGTGGTAGACAGTAATTAATAAACTGAGTATAATTTAAGAACGGTAACTTGTATAATAATAATTTATAGGTCAAAAATGAAGGTTATAATAAAAGGAATACAAATATACATAATCTAGTTACTGAACAAATATGCAGTAGGAATACATATTTATAATATTAGTCCATTAATATATCTCAGAAGTTGCCGGCAATTTAATCTTCACTAGGATATAACAGTTAGTTCAGACCATCATTCTCCTGTCCAGCCGAAATCTAAAATAGAGTGCTTGGGTAAAAAACGATATTATACCCAACTGCAAATTTACTCGTACATTATCACCGAAGCAAATATTACCACCCGCTTATTCAGCCAATAGTTGTTCAACAGATGACCAAATCTAATTAACATAAAGTGGGTTAAGTGATAAAGGATATAAGATAGTTATTAATTTCAACAAATAGACGTTTCTGTTAGCAAAGACATGTCATTCTCTCTTTTCTGGATATACCATGTACAGACATTTCAGAAAGTAATATTTGACCATATAAAATTATCAAAATAAAGATATCAAGAATTACTTGTCACAACACTGAATGTTTTCAGTTCTGAAATCAGGCTTCAACTCACACCCAAAGAATGTACTATTGCAGTCACTTCAAACAGTGCAGTCAAAAAAGGGGAACGAATCAATATAACAACTGCCCTAACCAAAATGTCAAGTAAACTAACGTAGATATGGTTCATGAGAAACACAGAAATTTGGTTATCATTTAATAAAAACAAATTCTGACATGAAAAGTAAGTAGTACCGTCCCAACTAGTATCCAGAGCTAAACGGAACGTACAGTTGGAGGGATCAAGAATAGGCAATGGCAGAGGTGCGCAACTTGAAGGATTATCATGCATAATCACGCAAAACGTCTAAAAAGATCTTACTCTAAAACTAGTCGAAAGAAAAACTTTTTATGCCGCTATCACCTTTATAAGAATTACATAAGTTCCCAATTATGCAGTATGAAGTAGTACTCATTCATTTCCTTTAACCTCCATTACAATGTCTTATGTAACCTTTCTTGTTATACTGGTGGTTTAAAATTCTTCAGGCTGAGCTTCATTTCTCAGATACCGGACAATATCGAGGTCTTTTGCCATTAGATCTCCAGGAATTTTCCTTTTTTAAGCTGTAGATTAGTCTTTCCTTTGGATAAAGGTGTTTGTCAAACATGTGTGATTAGTGCTTAAATGATATCATTTATATCTGAGATCATTATGCTTTCCCACTTGACCTATTCTGGAGCGACGTATCATCTCTAGTAGTCATACATCTGTTTTATTGCAATGAAGTGGGGTAGGTGTCCTTGCCCCATTTTATAATGTGGACTGACGATGATATCTTAGAGTTCTCGACCCACATAATAACGTTGTTAGTCACATATCTGGTGAGAATGAGTATGTCCTCCTCAGGAGTAAGGGTACACGAATATCGATTTACACGACTGATAACGTACATAAAGGATGGGCTCTGTTTGAAGTAGTTATATTAGCTCGTGTTAATGATGGTGATTGAAGTGTTACTGAGAACGTTGTCGAACGTGTGAGCTTTTTCTACTACGAGGAATACCTCAGTATTGAGACCTTCGACGATCCATAGAACCTTGTCGAAAGAGAAATGGATAGGATCAGCTGCACTATCTTGATATAAAATAAGTGAAGCCTGCAATTATCACAAGGGCTAAAAATGTAAAAATCGCATAATATAACCTCTATTGACTTTTCATTAACTATTTGTTCTTCGCATTCATTTTTCCAAACCTTATAAAGATTAGATGTTGTAGAAAGGTCTGTCTTACTGTTGCCTATCAGTTAAATCACTATTCAGTACAACCCTTCGAAGATATTTATACTTCCTTATAAAATCACTACAAAACGCATTCTATATAGAACTTCTTTTTCGTCAGCGCGATGACAATGGTACAACCATCAGGAATCAAAATTGGTTGACCGTTCGCGGTTACATGTTTAGTTCATTGAGACGTGCGTTCTAAATCATCATTTAGATTCGCTATGGTATCGCGCTCACAAATAATGTCGAAGAGAAAGTTTTTCGTCCAATTTGGTACATGTATATCATGAAAAGTTCATCCGCTCTTGATAAAATTATTTTGAAGACGTTTATTTTCATCACTGAGCCACCTGGTATTCACAGCAGCTTGTGACCTGTAAGCACTGGGAAAATAAGCCTCTAGTATGGAAGTTTTTACGATCCGATACGGTTAACTGTTCATCACATGTGTTGACCTATGTTTCTTTGGCTGCCTCACGTACTCATTTGCTGACTTAACAGTGGTGACGGGATGATAATGTGAGCGCATAACATTGGTCACAGCACCAGTATCTAATAAAAATCCAGTAACTCAAGACCTGTCCTAGATAAGAAACAGACTCAGTGATCATAACTAGCCGTTCCTATTACTGTATAGCCGGTAGGTTTCCTTAGGGTTCTTTAGGATTAATGGCAAAGTCGGCATTAAGTTCACTTGTCTTTGCTACTAGATTATAGATTTGCTATGTTGTGACCACCTAATCTGACTGTATGTGAAATTCACATCATTATTCATACTGACTCGTTATACGTGACAACCAATGGTTACTGCTTAGGATTTCTTAAGAATGCATTTGAGCTGAGAAAAGAATAATATATCTGATATAAAAGATGCAAGAGGTCACATTAGGTGAACACAATTGCATGGCCGAGCCATAATATACGAGTCAAGATTCCTGTGTTCACCGTGTCTGATCTCGAAGTACTAAGTGTGGACCTTCTCAGTTATCATTCGGCTTTTAGGATCGTGTGGTTAAGGACCAATTCCACTACATATCCATGGGACCATATGAAAACATTCTAAAATGCTAAGAGATTTAACAGAGTTTATCGCAAATCCTGTTAGCGTTTATTTTAGTACATCTCCAACACAACGCAGATTACCAAAAGACAGGAAGAACGCCATAGTTCGTTCTACCTTTAAAACAGCTGTGAGACATTAAATTATGAACCATGAACATGTAAACCTGATTTTTGTGGTTACTGGAGTTTAAAAAAGGCTATTCGGGAGAATATTTTTAAGTGTTTAGCCGAAAACTGGTTTCTTACTGAAAGGCAGCAAGGCTCTAGAACAGGTTACTCATGTCTCGCAAACTAATTAATGGTAATAATATATTTCTGCATGAGCAGGTACACGCCATTTTACAGGCATGATCTACAAATTACAACATCTGTTGGCGCACAGCATGCTTCCCAACTTATTAAGTCTATAGTTGTTATAAGGTAGTCTGGTTGAGCGCTTGGTGTAAACTATGACTTTAAGGAGAAGCGTACGTCAAGTTTGTTCCAGACGTCAGACGTTCCATAGCTGTGCCCTCAGAGCAAGATTCTGAAGAAAAAAAGAGAGACAGAAGAGCAGCAAGGCACTCGTATATGAACGCCAAACGTTGCTTAATATTTTGTAGCAGAACAGAGAGAGGTATAATAAATTAGATTAAATTCATATTATCTCTTGTTAGAGAGAAATGAAGTCAGAGGCTCCATATAAGAGAATGTAGTAATAAACAACAATGAGTTGTGATGTGTTAACAAGTTGGAGTTAGCTCACATGAAGGGGGGGAGTCAGGATTGGTACAAGGAAAGGGAGTGTGCATATAGAGGGTGAAGTGTTAAGAATACCAATAACTATATCTTTTGTTGTCTAATTTTTTATTTCTTTTCTTTTTTGTCCATCCGATGTCAGCCACGCAATCCTACAGTAGAAGTCCGAGTTAGCATTTTATAAGTTGTCTTAGTAGAATAGCTAATCCAGCATAAAATTGGAAACATGTCTGAATGGTGAGCGTAGAAGAAGAACCTCAATATCACAGTCTGATTGGCTTATTCTTAATCATAAAGAGCCTGATACATACAAAATGTTCTGCCCCACAAACACAGGTGGATTGAGGTCATTGCCCTCACCATCAATGCTTGCTAGTCAGTAACTCCCCCCTCCCCCTTTTAGGATGTTAGGCTCATTTAAGCTTTTTTTGGATATATGTCATACCTCACACAGTCCTCTGTGTTTCACATTCTGTTGGAAAACGCTATTTCTATAAGTGCCAATTTACAACTCATCAGGCAGTTACAAGTTACGGACTGTGGGTAAGGCATCGATGCAGTGCTTTAATTGCCTATAGTACAAAGTATAGTTTGCCAATCGGACTATAAGCATTAAGAGGGGTATAATGTAGGATAGTTGTTTAATAAAGCAGGCTGAAAAGTATAAAAGTATATGAGTTGTAGATAAGGTAACGAGTGGAGAAATAGTACTAATTGCTAGTCAGCATGGTGTACAGAAAAGTAAAAACCTAATAAAGAATAAACAGAACGAAACTCACACTAACTTGGTGCTGATGTTATTTTGTGTTGTCATAACCAGTTGATGGGTAACAGGCTCCATAGATGCAAGACCACTGGTAGTAGACAGTCGATTGTGCGGTTCTCTTGACATTTTTGGGGTGGTAGTGAGTGTCCCTTAGCGGCCGAGTTTAGTTGAACAGTATCGATAGGTCCAGTGAGTTACCTGTCTACTTCAAGTGAAGAAATAGGGTGGAACAAGTAACCAACACAACTGCAAAGTAGGAAAAATAAGGCGAACTGAACTTGAAGTATATTTCGGTTTAGACATGAAGAGAGCCGATGATGTCTGAGTGAAGCGCAGATTTATTCGTACGTGCTAGATCAGCACCAGTGAGGGCTTGATTAAGCAGTTTTACAAACGTATGTAATTCATCTCCCATGCGAATTTCGGAGGGAAAACTGTTCCATATTATTGCATACTTGGTGAGGAAGAAGTTTTCCCGAGGTTTTGATCTTTATTTCTCAACTTTGACGGTAGATACTTTGTTTCGAAGTTCGTATTCATATGAATCTTTGGCAAGAATTATCTTACATGTTGAATAAGTAAGGTTTTTGAGTAGTTTGAAGTAGAGAATCAAATTAGACCTAAGCGTTCTCTTCCAAAAGGGTGCTGTTCCTAAGATTTGGCATCGGAAACTTTAGTCAGTGACTGAGTCAGTCCTAAGTACTTCGCGGGTGAAGTCTCGTTGTATTCCTTCCACCTTTAGTATATCAGATAAGCGTAGGTTGGAAAATAAGAACGAGCTGTATTTAACGATAGGTCTTACGCAAACTTTATAAAGAAGGATTTTAGATTCATTTTGATAGGAATTACGGAGAACGAAGCCAAGCAATTTCCGTATTTTAGATGCTTTGGCTGAGATGTGTTCAGAGAAATTAAGACTGTGTGAGTAATGCACCCCTAGGTCAGTTACTGATGCCAGTTTGGGCAGTGTGTTGTTGTTAAGTGTTAGTTTTATTTTAAGAGACGTGTCTCCTAAGTATAACCAGCCGCATTTCTCTATGTTGAGCTCTAATCTTCAGCGTTTGCACCAGTCGTCTACCATGTTGCGTTCATTTTGGATTGTTGGCATAGTACTACGTACATCGTAGATGTCAGTTTTATAGATGACTTTTAAGTCATCGGCATAAAGGTAGGTCTTACCTGTCTAAAGCACTTGCGAATATTGTTGATGTAGATTATAAAGAACAATGGACCCAAGACACTACCCTGCACAACACCACTGGTTATTGGTCGAGGTGTGGATGTTGTAGAGTTAATCTTGGTTATTTGGTATCTTTTCATAAGAAAAGACTTGATCCATTGTAAAAAGGGATTTACAATTCCAAATGACTTAAGTCTGTTGGTTAAGAGATTATGAGGTACTTTATCAAAGGCGTTCTTAATATAGAAATATAGTATAACCACTAGTTTCTTCTGGTCACGTATGCGATTAACCCGTTAAAGAAGTTTATCAGACATGCACTACACGACTTTGTTCTAATGAAGCCATGTTGTGACGGATCTATCAGATCTTCCTTAGGTATGTGATCAGATAGTTGATTTTGTATCACTTTTTCCATTATGCGTGATATAACTAAAGTGATATTTATTAGTCTGTAGTTTTCGACTAGGTTTCTCGGTCCCGATTTGTGTTTGGGAAGAACATACGTTACCTTCCAGGTTTCGGGATATGTACTTGTCTCTAAAGATAATGTGTATATTTTGAGTAATGGCGTCTGTATATCCGGTCCTGACATTTTATAAAGAATTGAAGGGATGTCATCGGCACCAGAACTCGCATTTGGCTTAAGGGTTTTAATGGCGGTATGTGTACTTCTAATGTCAAAGTTTATGGTTCTAAGATAGTTTTTACTGATGCACTTTATGTTGATATCTGGAGCATGAGATGTGTTCCCATTGTGGGAAAAACATCCACTTAATAGTTCACATATGACGGTTTGGTCATTATACGTCACTCCATCGTGCAGTAAGGAGTGAATGTTGTGGTCTGTGTTCTTTCTTATGCGTTTCGTGAGGAGACGACATAGGGCTTGGGCTTTAGATGCAGCAGTGAGCGCAGTACGTTCCTCTACCTGTTTATGCTTGTTGTGTTGACTTTGTACTCCGTCAAGTACAGAATATATCTGGTGCAGGGCACTGAAGTCTTTTGATATATAGTACGTCCTTTTCAGTTTTCGCAGATTAGACCTAGTCTTTTGGTTTATATAGGGAGTAATTGTTTTGAAACGAATTTTAGAGGGTGTAGTAGTGTCTAATGCAGATTTGGTGGTGATATTGAATATTTCTGGTGTTTCTAAGAGGTTATCACTGGTAAAGAAACTGCTCCAGTCAGAGCGCTTTATTAGAAATCGGAAGTCAGCGTTTGCATAGTCTCTATATTGGAAACGCGTATTTAATTTGTTGCACATGGCAAGAATCGGAAGCGTGCAGGGGACTAATTTATGATCGCTGTTGTGAAACTTTGGGGTCAGCTGCAGTGTCTAAATACTGCTCACAACATGTGGTGATTTTGTTTGGACTGACAAATGATATCGACTCTAACGTACGTGACTGCTCTTATTTATACCTACAAGCGAGATACAAGGTAGTGATATGTCATGCCCAAGTAAACTACGCACGTTTTGTGTAGCTGAAGGAAGATCAGAGTAGGATGCAGACTGGTCAGTGTGTTTATAAGGTTTTACATTATTCGCTTTATTGACTGATTTAGATCTTTTGCAGGTGCTATAGGTATCAGGAGAGATTATATGTTTTTTAGATGGCCTAGATATTGATGTAATGTGAACATAAAGTTGAATTAAGTGAACAGCAACAGTTATAGTTTAACTTAATAGACGTGTAAAGTTCTACGGAAGGATCAGATCTAGTATTAGTTAAGAGCAAATATATTACCGTCAATTAGTGAAAAGAGATAGACAGCGTTAAAACTAGCAAAATTAGTGTATGACGTTAAGTTCCAAAATGAGGTGTCAAGTTGATTGAACCCTATAAGTGACGAATTATTTATCGCTAATAAATAATAAATTAAAGGGAAGAACTAATAGAAAAATAAAATAATACCATATGAAAAAAGTCAGCTCATGAGATTTGGTGTGCTCTAAACGAATAAAGTTTACATAACGATGCGGCTTTTATTGACTACATTAAAGCTTCTGAAAAAGTTCCTCAAAACCGGCTGTTATCTCTGTAGGTGATGTGGGGAATAGGGCCATTTTGTTTATGTGGATAAAAGAGCGTCAAATATGTGTAAAAGTGGACTCCAGATTGTCTAACTGGGAAATTGTGCTTATCGGAGTGACTCAAAGTAAAGTTTTGAGGCCAGTATTGTCCCACCTGTATTTAAATGACCTTCCTAGTCTCCTATCACCATCGGTTTTGTTATAAGCCGACGATGTCAAGAAAGGCAGAGCGAAAAAAACATGAAGGTGATGGTTCAGAGCTTCAAAAAAACCTGAAGAAATCATCTGATTTGTTTGGAATTTGGCAGTTGCAGATAAAGGCTTCCAAGCGCATCGCGATGTGTATTGGTCGCCAAGGTATAAATATATACACAATGAGTAACACTGAGCTACCTGTTATCCAGAATCCCGGTAACATGTGCTTCATAGTCAGCCTATACGTGAAAACTTCTAAATCTTGCCGTGCGACAGCCCATAAAACTTTAGAACCCTGTCTTGCCGATGCTAGAATCCTGTTAACCTTTTGCGCAGTCTACATTCTCTCTAAACTTTAGTGTTACACGAAAGCGGCTACTTACTTACGTCCGATACAGCTCGTCTAGTAGCATAGGACGCCCATCAGTACTCTCCGTGCAACTCTGCATTAAGCACTACTTATCAGTTTTTTCCAGCCGCCTTCCATCCACTTGATGTCTTTCTTTTTCCATTTCACTTCGGGATCCCACGTTAGGTGATGCCTCGTGATGCAGTTCAGTAATTTCCTCAATGTATATTCTATCCACTTCCACCATTTTTCCTCTTCAACTGTAAGATGGTTTTTTCTTCTTCATAGTAGGATGCTGTTGGTGGTATCTAGCCAACAAACACTGAGTATCTTATGTGGACAATTATTTATAAATAACTGTACCATTTTGATGATGGTTGTGGTAGCTCTCCATGTTTCAGCTTCGTACAGTAGGACTGTTTTAAGGCTGTAATTAAACGCAACTCAATTTCGTAAATGTGCCCTTCAGCTTAGCAACCAATCAGAATGAGGCGGGAACTATTGTATCCGCCATCTTTGTTAGCAACGGCTGTCGGCTTTCTTCGTTCTGTGCTTCTTTCAGCTATTTCTTTTGTGTAGCTATGTAATTTAATGTCTCGGTGTGCTAAAATGCCGCAGTTAGTGTAATGTTCTATATGTTGGTGTGAAATTTATTTTGAATCAGCGATTTTTTCTTGTATTTTGCTGCTTCTACTCAGGTCAATGCATTTCTTCAGGCAATCTGGCTAGTCTCGTGTTATAAAATGTTAATGAGTTTTGTTCTGAGTTCTTTTTTTCAGATATCGGGAGCCAAGGTTAGTTTTGTTAGCTTAAATAAGTGTTGCGGCTGTATGGAACTCGAAATGTCGGCATAATCGTTCCTAACTGGCAGGCAAGCTCGTTTTTCTTATGTCATAAAATCTTAATCCGCTACATTTTGAGCATTGTTTTTTAGATATGGAGAACGGAAATTTGTTTTCTTTAGCTAAAATAATTGTTGTTGCCGCATGTGACCGTAACTGGCCGCATATTTGTTCCTAGCTGTTATTTATTGTTATCAGGAAGAATTAAAGATTTGTTATGTTCTGCTGTATTATGGATCACGCTACTCCATCAACCAGTCAAACTAATACTGAGTGTCCAGTGGCTGTGGACACCAGTGATGCCTTCGAAATGATTATGAAACCCACTACAACAAACCTTTCTTCAGTAAAATCATGCACTGACAGTCTATATGGAAACAATCAACTACGTGAATAAACTCACTATGACTTGAGATATCATCCCAGCGTGCAATGTACGTACAGTGTAACGCAGTCGGACGTGGCGAATAAAAATTAAAAACAGAGCAAAATTAACTACATAATCTAGCTATTTAATTAAAAATACATTATGAAATGACAAAATCTGTGGTTACTTGAACGCACAGGTGACCCTGCGCGATACATAAAGTTTACATGGTTGCGTTGCGGATAAATTCACCCCTGCCTTGACGTTTGTATTGAAGATTTTAATTTCGATGTTAATTGACGATTGTTTTGAGGCCCATATGTTCTTCAGTTGCAGGAATGCAGCCCTTGCCTCACCAATAATCGCCTTCACATCTATATCAGATCCTCTTTGTTTGTCGATGTTGTCCAGTTACGTGAAAGATTCTACCTCTTAAATAGTTTCCCCAACAAGTGTGATTGGGTTTGGTGTTCTCCATGTTGTATTTGGGGATCTTGCATTCTCCCCTGTTTATGTAGAGGGCTAGTGACGCAGATGCTTTCGTCGCACTGTTTGTCCTGATATGAATTTTTTGATATTTATGGGATCGAAGAGCCAAGCAATCTGAGTTCAAATCGTCTAGTTGTATGTAAGCTGTACATTGTATTCCATGCTTCCCCCCAGATGTTGAGGTCTTTATAATCCAGTCAAATAACAGAAGTAAAGCAATGAAGAGTACAATCAGCCTTGTCAAACACCAGCACTCACTTAAAATCCATCTGTCATTCACAACTTGGCAGTGTTGTCCATTGTATGAACTCCGGATGACACTGACGACTATCCCCTACCTGAGGAGGGACAGCGGGTTTTCAAAATAACTTCTTGAAACCGCAACCGACCTGATTTTCGGTATAGCGAAGCTTTGTACGATGATCGACTGGCTAAACTAAACAGTGTTTCCGAAGTCATATATAAAAACCAAAGGTGACTCGATCATAGTTTTTAAATTACTTAGTGACAAATTTTTATTTGGTATGAATTTATTTTTCCAGTCTTTCGAAAAACACAACTTACGAGGACACTCTAAAAATGTCCACAAGTCCAGAACAAGTTACTTGCCTATTGGCTACTGACATGGTATAACTAATTAACTCAACGCATGATTGAAGCACAGTCTGTCGATTCATTCGAAATAAAGTTAGATCAAGTAAGGGACCGTCATCACCATGTTTAACACGGGACACTCAGCCTCCTTTCCTTTCAAAACTGAAACTGAAAATTAAGACATTGGTTCTGCAAACAAGGTATTGTATATAGTACTAACACGTTGCAACTTCAAATAATATATGTGGAGGCTACTTTGAATGGGTCGACTCAGGCGTTCAGTACACAAAAGGCTCGACATTTTCTTTAAGCGTAAAAATGCGCACGACTGTTGAATCAGATTGTTGCTTGGTTTCGGTGATCGGTGTTGATAAGACAGCGATTACCAGCAATGAGACTGAGATTCTCCTGAATTCGCAGACCGATCATGAATCGTGTTCTCCTTCGGTACAGTCATCTAGTTGCTGTTCCACAACACCACATCTTTCACAGGAGTATCCTCCTCCTCATAATAGCACTTGTCATACCAATGGAGAAAAAAGCAAATGCAAGGATAATGTTGGAAAGTCTGTTAAATTTTCTGGTGTTACTGTGTATTCGTTCGCACGTCAACAAGGCTTTTCATCGATTCCTGACAATGGCTGGTGCACTCTTGGTATGGCGCAAAAACACTTTAGTGTTTCTCGGCTAGATCTTCGGCAGCATAGAATTTTACAGAAACTCCGACGCAGACAACAAAAACTGTTCTCCCAAAAATGTCAGTTTGTCGCCAATATATCTGGTCGCGGACGTGGCAAGAATAAGATTAGAGGAAAAGGTAAGCGTGCAAATGGACTATGTAGTCGTAGTCCCGGTGATTCATGTCGTGTACCAATTTTGTCACCACCTCCACCACTGTCTCCGCAAATCAGTTACGACAAGGTTAATTCTGTCGATCAAACAGACAACGCTATTCTTAGTTCTCACCCTACTCCTCCTCCACCTTGTTTGTCCCCTCCTTCACCAAGAAGGTTTCTCCACACTTTGGATGAATCTTTAGTCAACAACAATATATGCAACTCGCTTGATTCTTTGGATACAGACTCTGAAGCTTCTCTTGATTATGTTCCTTCTGTAAACTCATCTAAACGTACACAAAATAATTCGCGAGAAAAGTTGATGCCTATACACTCAGCTACAAGAATAAGACTTTTGAGATCATCCGGTAAGTATTTACTTAGTGTTTATGATCTGTTTCTTGTCTTCGCATATGTTTTACTACGATAGCTTTTAATGTTGTCATTTACAAAATCTCATATACGTAAGATGATTTAGCGGAGCGATTTGAGTGACTGTGTCAAGCCTCTGACATGTTAATAGTAGATTTCGGCTTCATAATCTATAAACTTGGTAACTTTCTGTTGAAGAAATTAATTGTACAATTGTCGACTAATTTGTCACTGCTAAAGTTGACCGATTTTACGTTGTTGATACTGTTAATTTATTTGTTCTGCACTCACATACAGGTTTTGTGTCGAGAAAGTTAATGCAACAGAAATGTACCACTTTGCTTCCGTGCCTTTAGTTTTACCAAATCTGTGAACTAGTGATTACACTTCGTGATAATTTGTGTTATCAAACCCTTAGTCCTATGTAACCGTGGTCAGGCTTAAAAGATAATTTGATTGTTTTGCTTTTCTGGTTGCAATTCTTATTTAAATGTTGAGCAATCACAGGTCACACACTGACCTGTTTGTGGTTGTTACAGAAATATTTAGTCCTTGCTCATAAATCATAACGCTTGAGACTAATTACATGAAATTGCGTTCAAACTGGAAACTCAGACTAGAGTTTTGGCCATTTAGATGGTGCTCTCGAAATACTAAGATAACTTCTTGTGATCTACTTTCTTGCTTCAAGTTATAGTGTTAATTTTGCTAAAAATATGAAGGTTCGATATGGATAGACTGCTGGAAAGGCAGTTGGAACTCAGCCAAAAATACTCAGTGTTCTGTCCATCGGTCTAGTTAGTCTTAAAGTGAGTCACTGGTTCGTCTTTTTGTGCGCTAATTTCATCAACTATCAGAGTCATTATTTTTGATAATTTTGCAAAGTCTCATCATCAATACCTCTTCAGTCCATATTACTTTCGTTGCTTACCACCCTTCATTTGGTAAAATTAGCTTCGATTTGCTTATGAGTCGTTTTGATTCATATATGGGATCTACCAAGATACATTTTTTACTATTGATCAGTTTGAAAACATTCATCATAATTAATTGGCCTCCAAAATAAACTTATGGATATCATCGTATCGTAAATTTTATGATTTCGGTGGGACTCAGCCATTTATGTACCTATTACATGGTCGGAATCTTAACTTTCCCACAAGCAACAGCAGTTTTCAATTATTTCCTTTCAAAGTGGTAGCTGACATAGCACTTTGATTCACTTATGTCCACTGGTAAGGTAGTCAGGTAGCCGGGTTAAACGTTACTCCCTATTCCTGAAGTTGGAACTTGTTAGGAACGGGTGAGTGCTAATAATTTTGTAATAACATATGGTTTTTGTTATTTCAAAACTCTGAATGTCACTATGGTATTTCCCTTAAATTAAAAATATTCTCCACATACCTTCACTTTAGGTGTTGTGGAAATTGATGAATCCGAACGTCTTGTGTGTTCGTTTATACGGGCTATGCGCTCCCGTGTTGGTTGCAACTGTGGTCCGAAGAATTCATGTATACCTGGTCAGTGCTCATGCGCAGATGATGGAATTCCTTGTCAGGTAAAGTTAATGTAATCTAATTGCTTATTACTGAACCTAACCTAGTTACTTTTACGTGATAGCTAGTTTGACTTATCATCGCAGTGTTTATATGGTTTATTAGTTTGGATCACGTGAAAAATTATATGGGCATGTTTTTTTCCTCTATTCAAATTATTAAACAGAGTAGCGTTCACATACTGCTTCATTTAAGTAATGAATTCGTTTGCTTTTTAAAAGCAACATATTTCAACCCTGTAAAACCATATTAGTTGTTAATAATCTGTAAGAATGTTAACTGATAAGTAGTCCATTCCTCAAGTATCATAAAGGCAAAAGAACTGTAGTTGTATTAAAGACGTAAAACACACGAAGCTTGTAATTCGAGAACCCTTAGTAAACTACTTTACGAAAATACTTTTATCATTATGGTAAAGTAAAATAAAATACCTCTTCTTATAATGATGATGGTGATTTGTGACATGTTTTTTAGTTCAGTTTTGCTTTGTAGCTGAGTTAATATGTTTGTTTTTAAGTGGAACTAACTTTATTCAAGTCAGAGGCATTAATATTACTATAATCATTGCAAATATGTATAGATTAACAGCCCATAAATACTAGTTAAACGGTAAAACAATAATTTTGTCATTCGGCTTCAACTCAATGAATTTCAGGTCAGAATTTTCGTCTCATATTCTTTGTATAAAGCTGTCTGTTAGCGCCATCAGCACTCATACAAGTATACTTCATTTCATTACTACTACTATCATCATTACATTATTAAGAAATTGCTAAGCACTTAAATAAATACTTCACTTGTAACTACCTCTCAGTTCAACATGAACTTGATAAACTGTTTTATGGTGTATTATGGAAAATGTGCTGTATCATTCACATTAAACTTATACTGTAAACAGTATAACTGCATCCCATAGAATTCACTATTGACTTCCAAAATTAGCGTGGCTTTAGGATTGTTTACCAATGATTTAATGAAAAAAATTATCTCAAAAGACAACAAATATGTTTCTAACTTTTGTTCGGTATCAACTGGCATCGGATCGTAGGAAACAGATTATTAATTCGTTGTTTTTCGCTCTGTCATAATGCAGGTTGATCGAGCATCCTTTCCTTGTTCTTGTGCAGCCAACGGTTGTCGCAACCCAAATGGTCGTAATGAGTTCTCTCGTGAACAAGTCCGTACACATACTCAACATGTATTAGCACGTGTAAGTTGATAGGATATTATTCTGTTTTTATCAGACCTATTTCGTCGTTAGTGCGAGTTTCGTGTTCAAGTATTATGATTGGGATTGAAAAAAGGCTCTATGACATCTAATATTGCGTACTTCAGTTAATCTGGAGTAAAACTAGGAAACCTAACTGGGCAGTTTTGAGGATTAAATAGGAACACTTTGTATTTTTTATGTGACCAATGAAAATAAGCTTGGTCGTGTATTGCGATTCGTAAACTGCTGTATTCAATAACGCAGAGACCTCGTCTGAACCCTGTTGTGACTCATGTATTCTTGTAACTCTAGTTAGTCATAATCAATATAGAGCCTGATGCAAATTCACATCAGCTCAAGTCCCAATATCATATCAGAACGAAAAGCTAAAAATCCAACTGATTGGTAACAAAGGAGTTGAATTAATTGTATCAACGATAATAGTGAAAAACACCAAACATTGAAAATATGGTCAACAAATGAATGAATTTAGCCTATAAGAAACCCAGGATTTAATGGAAAGTAAGAAGATGTGTACCATTGTGACTTATTCCGAGTCATGTCACTCAACACTAACTGCTAATCGTGGCAAACAAATGCACCCCTGCCAAGTAGAGTGTATCCATCAACTTAGGCTACTTTAACAATCAACCACTTTATGGGCTGATGTCATGCTTTGGTTCGACCGCCCTTACGTTTCTTCTAACCTATCACCATATCAAAAGACATCCCGTGTCGAGGCAGATGGTGTTTAAGGATACGTAACGCATATATCGACCATTTCAGTCGACGATTCATAGTCTCGTCAACCGATTTGCCATATTTGACTGGTACCACATCCCTAAACGTAACATTGCCTACGAAATGTTAATAATGCTTTAAAGGTACCTATGGTCAGAAAATTTTCATGTACACAGTCGCCCTCCCTGATGGTGTATCTTCTGTTGGATACTTTGTTGCATTGGGAAATGCTAATTTTTATTCTTCATCCAAACATAGTGAGAACTTCATCGTCTGTCATGTCATTATGAGCTTATCTTTTCATCCCGGTATACATCAGAATTGTTCTGATTAGCTAAGAAATTTTTTAACCGTCAGTGCTATTGTTTCTGTGTATTCAGGTTAAACAATGTAATTCTGTCATATTCATGTTTGTTCTGTCTGTGTCACATCTGTTATGTATGTGACGACCTTGTATCCGCGGTTCTGCTGTTTGTACGGTAACCACTGCAATTTGCACGATACAAAGTTAAAACACTACACCTGGTACAAATGAAGATTTGTTGGTTCCATTCCGTTTACTCATATAAATATTTACGAAGATTACTTGACCATGGAAATCATTCTCAAACTAATCAAAGTCTTTAACTTGAATAAAATGCTTTGTGACACTTAGACTTGTTGTATACATTGTTTTATTGTATTTTTTACACAAACATTTGTCTCGTTTTAACTTTTTTCATGCTTATTTGTTGGTTATGTATCATGATAATGTTTCTTTTCAATTTTACTGCTAGTTGGCCAGTGATAATTCTGTTCAGCCTGTTAAATCCCCACTGGATATGTCAGAAGCAGTGCTTAGTACTCCGAACGGTGCTTGTTCACTCTGTTTGGACTGTTCCAAAACAATGACAATGTCACCAAATAGTCCTATTTCTTCGTCCGGTAATAAATATTCTGAACCAGTCCAACAATTGAACTTATCTTTGAACAATCAGTTTCTTTCAACTTCATGTACAGATGTAACACACATAAAGGACTACAATATATCTCCTATAGATATAACCGAAGATAATTGGTCGGATCATAGTCCATGTTCCAAGCCTTTGAAAAGAAGTCGTTTAATTTCAAATCATAATAACAGTGCTGATAATCAAGTTGTACAAAATTCTGTCGTCCCATCTCTTAGCTTTTCTGGCTCTCCATTGATAATCGATTTAGTGAGCAGTTTGTTTTTTCTGTTAATTTATTTAAACCGAAAATTGTGTATTCATACATAAACATGTTCAACTATAGAAGTGTTGTGTTGTTTATATCGACAAAGGGACGAAGTCCTAGCTTTTTCATTTATATACTATGTAACACGATACGAACAGCAATGTGTTAGGTGGTTGAAGGTATTCCCCAGAAAACCTTAGGCCTTATGTTTAGTCCTTATTGAAACGTTAATAAGGCGTACCTGCAGTCTTGGTGTAGCTGATACTTCTTGACAGATTTGAATTCGCATCACTCAGTCCACAGTCTGAGGTGTTACCACAACTATTCGGTTCGCGTATGCTAGTTTTTTGCAAGAAATGACATTTAGTATTTAATTAATCATATCCTCCGTTCATTTTCACAACTGTATCATTGCCGATTGGTTTTGTTGCCTCACAAACGTTCATCAACTAATTATGTGGTAAAAATCCGTGTTACATGTGTTAGTTATTGTAATGCAACTTTTTAAACAATTTTTTACTAAGGTTAGTTATTACTATTACTTAGTGGTTACCAAGATGAAATTAGATGGAGTAATGATGCGGAGAATCTGCGAGCCAGTGTTGTTAGAATTACTTACAGAGTAAAACATTTATTTTCTTGTCAGAGTTATGCGTGTATCATCTGAAATTTATCAAAAATAAAAATTAATCAAATCCATTGATAACTGGAGATCATTTATTCATTTGATTCACATGAAATCTGGCTCCAAAAATAGTATCCTAGTTTTTTCGTAAAGGCTAGAACATTACTCTGGGTGCCCAAAGGGAAGCAAGTGGTTTTATTACGAGGGTACTTCCTGAACCTTGAACTCAGAGATCCTATCTACAAAAAAGTCAAACAACATCAGGAGATTTTGTCTCATGGCAGCTGGTGATCAGAAGTAAGTTCACTCGCATTAACTCCTTCAAGATCCTGACGACTAAATATAGTTGTTTTAAATTCGGGCTTCTCCAACATCCGTATGTGAACCTTCCGTACTCATCAACTCAGTTCAATCTCTGGACATTCACTCTTCATTATCTCATGTAAAAAGCACCCCTCCTACGTGAACTTGGTGAATAGGACTTTGTCGGTAGTGGTTATGAATGTATGACTACAAAAGAATATTTCAAGAGGGCGATTGAATTTTCCTCATCTTCAGCTGCAGTAGTGGATTTAAGGAACTGTATTAATTAATAGGAAGCGATAAATGGCATGTTTCATTTTGTAACCAGTTTTAATCTCTGATAAAACTCTAGTGATAGTTTCAAATATCAGAAGGATTCTGTGAATTATAGTCTCATCTTACGGCATTTTATTGAAAGATTCTTACTCTACTCACCATAATTTGTTCTTAATGCAGATGAAATCGTTCTTTAATTGTGGAATATTATGTAATTGCTCATTTTCACTCAATTGGTTATCGTCTACTACTCTTCGACCTAGTAGATTTTTCGTTGAAATTGACATATTTACTGGATTCGGTCATAACGATAAAACTGATGGTTCTGGGTAACAATTTAAGTATATACTTTTCGAATATTAGACGTTTCTCAATCAATGGTTAAGAAAAAAGCAGTCTAAGTTTTTTTTACATGATTACAAAATAATTATATGTCGAAATTGACTTGTAATAATCCTATAAAAGAAAATCAATGTCGGCTTTCCAGTGAAAAAAATAACGAATCTAGAACTTTAACTAAATCCATCTGTTGTCGTTGACGCTATTAGAAGTTGTACAACTGTATGAGGTCGGTCACATAAGATTTCTGTAAGTGGTTTTTGGTGAGGTAGCTTACATTTAACACCTTGGCACTTGCACGGTAGTTCATGTAATGAGTTTAGGTGCACTGCTTTTAGTGGAGACGTTTACTAAATCCGCGTTGTGCGAATTCACGGTTGCTATAGTTGGTGATTGAGGGGAACATCTTATTGACTTCACACCCCAACACAGTTAGCAGTGAGATTCCACCTCCAAACCATAAATTTATAGCTTTTATTCCTACCGCTCTCTAACTGACCTGAAAGCATGGTAGGTCATAAAGGAATGGGTGTCTTAGTCAATGTACCTCGGTTGGATTATCATGATATTCAAGCCTGATCACCACATCGAGGTGAAAACTACAAACTTAGACTAAACGTCCATCAGGTCCTCCCTAGCTTCCAATACTTTCACAACTGATAACGGTCTGTAATTGTGATAAATCCCCATCGACAACGCATCTGAATTTATTAGTAATTCATGTTTTCATATCATTCATTTTTTGATTTAATATAATATTCCCACCATCTGTTTCTTATGAGTGTGGTTATTTTCCTTAAAATTGCCATTCTAGACGTTGTCACCAGATGAAGAATCACCTAATAACACTCCAAAATCTACTCGTGATCGGAATCGATTGACAAATAATGAACAAACACCCCTTAGTAAACAATCAGGTCCGATGTATATTCCAAAAGTTCCACTTACAGAATGTGCTTCACAGGATGATAATTATATTACAACTAGTGATATTCCTGAAGCACCTAGATCATGTTTTACAACTGGAATTTCAAATGATGATTCATTATTGGATATTTCAGTAATTAATAACAATGATAATAATATCAATAAGGATTCTCAATCTGTGACAATAATCATTCATCGACGAAGATCACGTTCAGCTGATACCACAGGATCATGTGACGGTGATAATTTTCCCATGGAGATGAGAAATAATCATCCAAAAAATGTTGATAGCATTCTTAAGCATATCTTAACAGTAGATCCTGTTGTTTGCGATGTGACTAAGTCCAGTTCAAGTGTTAAGCAATTATCTGAAGTCCCCAATGAGTTTGAATATGCGAAATCAAATACTTGTTGGCCTGTTACTTCTATTATGAATGCCGATAATAAAGGTGATTTGTTTAATGATTGTTGTTATGCGATTACTATATATCGTTTGCTTGTGTTTTCATCCACACTACTATTTTTCCATGCAATTCACCAAGCACAGAACCCTGTACATAGTACTTTGAGCCACACTTTATGCATGATAGCTAGTGAAACTACCCGGTCACCTGAACTGGAATAAATGAAACAGGATTCGGATCTGTAACCTAACAGTTAGATCCCACTAGCCATAATCCAAATTGTTCAAATCACTTTTAATATTCTTTTCTTTAAAATGATTTTTCAGAGTGTAGATTTTACGCTATTTTCACATAATTCATTGTTTTTCATGTCATTAGTTATATTTATATTTATATTGTTTGCTTAAAGCTGGGATCACCGGGTAAGCAATAGTGAGGTTAGACACAGGGTACTAGGGAATGTTGGTAAATCAGTTGATAAGTTTGTGAATCTTCATCGACTGAGATGGTTGGGGCCACGTGTTACGTATGCCTGAACACCGATTCCCACGACGTGCAATGCTAATCGGTGTTGGAGATAGAAGAAAGTTAGGGGCGGTCAAACCAAAACGTGGCATCAGTCCTTGAAGTCACTGACAAGTGAACTGAGCCATGCTGGTAAGTGTAAACTACCTGGTTGGGGACCGCGAGACGATAGCAACCGATGGTTAGAGACCCTGAATGACATGACTGAAAATCGTTTGCAATGGCGCAGGTGCATTCACTCTTTGTAATCTCCTAAATTCTAATCTTCTGAATTCTTCATGTCCCTTGTTTTTTCCTCTTTCCAAATTTATTTCACTGGATTATACTCCTTGAATAACATCTTCAAACCCTAATCTTTCCGATTACTGCTTATACTTTTACTATCTCTATCACTATGGGATTTGAATCGACAATTGTATCTTTGTGCTAACGTGGTACGGCAATTTGAACTGATGTATGTACGTAAGAAGTTCTACGTTGTTGTTGACTGACTGACTGACTAACATTTTATTATTATTATCCAACTTATAATTGTTTTCTCTGTTTTTCTATTCTTCATATTATAGATTGTCTTTTGTCAAAATCAGCACCAAATAGTCCATGTTTACAAAAAAATGATTTTCCATATGGTAGAATATCTTTACGTCGTCGTGCTATTCCACGTACTCCAATAATAACACCATCTAGAAAAGTATTAACACAATCTAATAATCGTTTTCATAAACAATTTAATTTATTATCAACTTCTAGAAATAAATCGAATGTATCGATTACTGATAATCTATCAACATCTAATTTACAGTCTTGTTATAATGATAATACTAGTAGTAGTAGTAGCAGCAGCAGCTGCTGCAACAGCAATAATAATAATCTAATCACTGAAATTCCTTCACAACCATCATCATCATCGTCAGCAGCAGCATCAGCTTCATCTGGTGACGTGAAAATTCAATCCATTGTATATTAATCATTGTTATTATTGAATAAATTCAACAGATAATATATATATGTACAAAGACTATTAGCATTTTTTTCTTCTACATTTTCATTTCTATCTTATACTCTACATTGTATGTTACTTATGTGAATATTTAAAAATACATGAATTCCAATCAATAATGATTAGTATCAGACAAGGTTTCTGTGTGGATATTCTTAGTAATTTCAATAATTGAGATCATAAATCCATTGAAACTATAGACCATCAAAGCACTGGAGTTCCACAATAGAACAAAACAACAACCATCCAGTACTTTCAAGTTTTTCTCATGATGATCTAATTACAATTGATTTATTGATCTCAATTATTGAAATTACATCATGATTGATTACCTTAAAGTATTATTAAACCAATACACATAGTTATCTAATTGATTTTCTCTTATTTTATTTAATTAGTAATACTACTATCAGCAATAATAGTAGTATCTTTCGGGGGGGGGGGCGGTAAATAAAGAGACAATGAGAATTGTATCCGATTATATGTTTATTGATCATCTTCAATTCTCTTTCTCTTTCTATTTCACTATTTTTTGTTTCATTCTTATAAAATAAATTAATTTTGTAATCATAACTGGATACAATAAACATATCTTGTCCTTTTTTTCGTTCTATTACTTTATTGAATGGTACTTTTTATAGTTGAAACACGTTTGTTAAAAACATTTGACTATCATCCAGTTGAACTCCTTGTTCGAGTCCTTCTTTATTTTCATTCTTTCGATTTTGGTCAACCGGATGGTATTTTATAATAAGAGTATGATTAATATCTAAATCATCAGGAAAAACGTTACTTTTTCTTTTTAATTTTCTCTTCTTTTTTTTCTTTATTCACATCTTTTGTATGTAATTTCTGTTTGTTTTTCTTTTCTTTTTTACTTTCGAATTTCTCTTCTCTTGTCTTCTTTATTCACTTTCTCTCTTCTTAGTTTTGTTATTCAACTTATTTCTAATCACTTTCTTGTATTATTATCTAATCATCATTTTGGATTGAATACTTGTAAACTATATAGAATTGATGTGTAGTTTTCTATTGTGTATGATGTACATTTCTATAGGCATAGATACCTACACATAGTTACTTAAGAAGAAAAAAGGTAAACGATGGTGATTAGTAATAAAAGAAATTATTCTATCGTCTTATTCTTCTTCTTTTAATAGTAACTAAATTTTTTACAGTTATTGTTTGTGTTTTTAGTGAATTCATTTATTGATGTGTGTGTGTGTGTGTAGTTGTGTGGTGTATATTTAAGTTGATTAATAATAATAATAAAAAGAAAATTGTGTTGGTTATATGAGCATGATGATAAAGTTGTAGTTGAATGATAAGTCAGTAGTTGAAGAGCTTGACTTTTAATCATTACGTCGCAATTTCAAATCTCACTAGGTTGTGTTATTAATTGACTCAAAGCTGGTTACACAAATTTTCACTTGACATATGTGTCTTATTAATTACTAGTATTACAAAATTGGATAGCGTAGAAGATAATAACTCGAAAATATCTCCAATTCATAGTTTTAGTTTGTGAAATCCAGTTTCGTAATTGTCTATCTATTCAGGGAGTTTGTGGTGATTATTGAATGTGATTAATAATACCACGAACCGACTTAAATTAGACAGACAGCGCTTAAAAAATATAATCACTAAAAAGTTGTTTTGTCCTAGTATAGGACTCCTCAACACTGCTCATCCACTTTGGTCTCACTGTAAATGTTTACTCTTTGAATCACTGGACCAGTATGCAAACATATACATGTCTAACCTCAACCTTGAATCAATTCACGACATTTCATATCTCCCTTTGCCACTCATCTCTAGTAAGGTGAACAGTCAACATGACTAACTTGTTGTTGGGTGGAGGTTTGTTAATGTACTTTTTCCTGATGATTGATGTTGAATCTTCCAATGTTTGTTTTCACATTTTGATAAAAATTCAAACATTTGATTGTGAAGTTGTTACTTGTCATATTCATTAGGTTGAATTGAATTCGTATATCAACCCAATATCTTACTGGATGTTCAAATTACTTGTTAGTAGTAGTGCACAAAATTGTTGTTGACTCATATTAATTGAAAATCTTCAGTGTGTTTAAGCCGGTATTCTAGTAAATCTGAATTGGATTGATATAATAATATTTGGATTATACATATTGTGTCTATTTCATCAATTAAGTAGTATATTCAGATGGATAATTAACTATTCAATGTCTAATTTCGTTACATATTTCATGATCTATCTTGTCAACCTTGTACGTAATGCTTCTTTTTAGCTTATCAAAACACTCATATTGTCTGTAATCCTTTAACTGAGCTATTGAAGTTATCCATTAGTGAATTTATGACAAACTATGATATCAATCGCGAATAGATATGCTTTAAAATCGATTATGGTTGCGTAGATTCAATCACTTTCTTTATCTTACTTTAGATGTTCAGTTTCGCTATTCCTTTGTGCATACTTTCTTTTCATTTCATCTTATTGAATCATATTCTCAATATTCAATCATCTTTATTATCATTGCTACTACTACTACTACTACATGATTTCCATCTCTATTACTATTCATCTGGTTAGTTTTGTGTCGGCATTTCAGTTTAACCTGAGAACTTGAACGGACTCGAATTTGGTATCAGACTGATAGTTCATTATAATTAATGGGCTGAAAACCAACCTTGTTCGTTAAATATTGTCAAACCAATTTGACTTCTATTATTGAACTGTAAAGCATCCTGAAGTTGATTACATTTGATATATGTTTATTCAATTCTCATTATTGTGAGATGTATTATATAGAGCTACATGTAGAGATAGTATACTATGTCTTTGAATTTGTAGCCTATGTACTTGTCACTATTCAATATGTGAGTGATATATCTAGCACTTTTTTCATTTATGTAATGACACATAAGAGGACAATTTTCATGGAGAATTTCATTTCAAGCTCTAACTTGTACGTTGAGATGGTCTACAGTGGTGTATTTACAGAAGGCATATGTAGATAGGTTCAGATGATCAAAATGTAGTTACTAGTAGTGAGAACTGCACTCGTATGTAACACTGATGCACGAAATGAACGGAAAAATACTCGTAAATGCTATAATGCAGTTTTATTGAAGATTAAAAAAGGATGCTCTTTTCCGTACCTTGTACAATCATGCATTATCTATGGACCTTACAACGTAGTTTTGAAATTCCGTGGTTCGATCACTGGTAGGGTCATAGGTTCACAATAATGAATAGTTTGATCCTAAGACTAAGCAGCTGTCTATTAAAACCTAGTCATATTACTTAGATCAGTCCATAATTCAAGTCTTCATAAGTACTTTATCGTCATAACACATGTGCACACTAGTAACTAATTTTTAATAGTAATTCACGGATTTCTAGTGGGCTTCCCTATTTATGTAGAGTGTAAGACAAATACTCACCAGTGGCATTGAAAGATAGTTATACAGTGTCGCAAATTAATTTAACTTAGAAATTCAAACTACTGGACGCCGACCTAGTGCTTCTTTCCAACCTATTGAATCTTGTGAATTTACTCAACTTATGACGTAATGGGTTATTTGTCTCAGTTCAATATATTTTCTATAATTTGTATCCCCTCACTTAAACATAAATTATTATAGTTACTGAGAGAATATTAAGATTGTTTTTTATTTCAGGTCGTTTTTGTTAATGGTCTTCATGGATTCTCCCAACGTCAGTAATAAGCAGATCTGGCCATTAGTGGATGTTAATTCAGACGACGAAGCATGTTGGGATGATAAAGATTTAATTGCTGAATATGATAGAATTGATTCTCTTGTTCAGGTAAACGATTTTCCACTTCTATATTGACGATATGTTTTTCACAGAGTTGTTTATTTCCAATCACGTTTTTTTGTCGTCGTCACGATAATACTGCATTACCTATGGAATTTATTCATCAAGTACATGTTTGTATATTTGGACCTTCGAGGGACTTAATCTCGGTGGTTTTAAGTCTAGCAATGCTACCTCATTTGCCTAAACTGATATGGGTAGAGTAGAGTGGAACTCAAACCTGCTATGATTGATGTAATCACGAGTTCTCCTAATTTGCGGACAGGACGAATACTCAGTGACAGAATGATCAAATCAGCTAATTATTCCAATACGTCCCAGTCCCGCTGACTAGAGAGAGAAGTTCGAGTTCAGGATAGGGAAGTATATTCTACAAGCAGCCAGGAGCACGAACGACAACAACAAGCACAACTCAAGCGTATATATACAGCATAAAAATGTCCTAGGGAAACGATACAAAATAGCATATTAAAAGAGACAACGAACCAATGACATTTAAAGTCCTCCCAAGTGGGAAATACTACATGAAGGTGAAAACGGGTGCCTTTGACGCGAAAACAAGAAATTCAAATTTACAATATAAAATTGCAAAACTAAGACATTTATTAAATCAGTTCTGGGGATTTAACATTCCTACCTCCAAATGCCTTGGTACGGCCGAGAGTAGGGAGAGTCAGCTCTCCCTCTCGAAATGCTCTCAAGTGGCCGCGTGCATACAACCACTGCCAGGGAAGTTCTACTCACTGCCTTCTCGCATCATGGGTGTTGTTTACGAAATAGAGAGGACGAAAAGCGAATGTCCGACAGAGGCTTCAACCGGATTAGTGGATATGGAGGATCCACCTAGGGACTTTGGAAATCCCTGGTTCCAAACCACTGGTGCACATGGGACCCAGTATCTTGAAGGGATAAATGGTGTTTCAACCTATTGTTGATCACTGGCTACCATGGGACTGCATCTCGTGACGTTGTTCTATTTCCTTTTGGGTTAGACCTTTAGGTCAAAGGCTCTGGGTGTGGTCCTTTAAGAAAACCACCTACTTCGGTGTGGGCACCCAAGCAGTATCATATCCCACACACAAATCGAATGACTTATGTGGCTCATATCTGTTTGATGCCTCGTTGTACCAATGTTTATGTATTTAAATAAGTAAAGTAAAATAATTTAACATTCCCAACAAAACCTACAGTCTAATATTTAAAAACCGAATGCTTTCACCTTTCAGTCATCAGTATACTTATATATTTTTTTGAAATTACAGACATCTTTTAAAATCTACATTGAATATCGTTGTAATCTTTTTGCAAAACAAATGAAACGTGTGATTCAAAACGATTAGGTGTTACTTTGATTCGAATAAGGATGTATCATCATTGGTAAATGACCAAATATAATTAATGAGTTTTATTGTTGAACTTGAACTAGTTCACATAGGATGATCGCATCACATATTACTTAGCTGATAGAATTTTGTTTAGGTTGTCAAATGGCTAAAAGTTTAATTTTTATTTATCAACCACTTAGTCTTATTGTTATGACCCACTGTCTAATATCACATGACGAAAACGCTATTTGGAATCCGTTTACTACAGCGCCAACAACTGAGTTCTGAAATTGGTTCACGATTCTTTAACCTTTTTTTTGCCTTGTATTGGAGTCGATGAATCAATAATCAACCCCTAAAACACGAGTATTCTACTTCAAATATACATAGTTTATATACAGATATACCCGATCTCATCATGCCTTAAAATGAAAATTATTAATTACACATGATCAAACGTCTGGGAATAGAGAAGATTGTAAATAACAAACTGGCAACAGATTAACGATAGTAAATCATATAACCATAGTTAGTGTGTCAATCGAAAGCTCATGATAAAAAGAATATATATAATAGTAATCCTTAAATTAATCTTGAACTCTACCATTCCTTCAACCTTCATCGAATATAATACTCAGTGAACGCTTGCTTCAATGCAGTTTTATCTAAAATAGTAATAGATTATAAGATAAGTAGTTGTAGGTAAATCATAACATGACTTAGATGTATCAAGTGATTGATTATTGAACTGATTCTTGTAGGTAAATACAGATTATTTATTCAGAGTCACGCTAGATTGATTGATTTCTGCTATTTCTTCATTCATACCTTCTTTCCAAACTTTTTTCTCATTGTTTAGTCCTTCTTATTATTATTGTTATGATCGTTACTCCATTATTTCTACTGTTTTGCTATTCATGTTATCACTTTTGTTGTTGAGCTAATGTAGTACGGGAACTTAAGTGGATATATACAACACTTGTATTAGGCTTTAGTTGATTACAACTAACTTGATCACTTTTATAAAGAAGCAAATTCATCTTTAAATTGTTTTGGTATTTTTTATATTTATTTTACTTTTTTTTAGGATAAATTAACAAGAGAACTGAATAAAAATGCAAAACACAAGCCCTATGGAATCAGTGGAAATTTCCATAAAAATTTAAATAAAAATTCATCCAGTACGTGTAATAAATCGAAGGTCTGTTACGTTTCGTTTAATCATATTTTGCCGTATATATATGCCAATTACTTTCTGTTCCCGTTCTTTCCTTCTGGATCTTTCACTGAAATACATTCTATTATTGACCATCGTTATATACTACTTATGAGGATGTAAGTAGCTCATACCACACTCGTCCTCACTTTAAAATATTCGTTCTTGCACTGGTCAGTCAGTCAGTTAGTCATTAACAACGTAAAACTTCGTACGTACGTACATCAGTTCGAGTTGCCACACCACCTTAGCACAGAGATGCAGTTGTCGATTCAAATCCCGTAGTGGTAGATGTAGCAAGAGTATAAGCAGTAATCGGGAAGATTAGGGCTTGAAGATGTTATTTAAAGAGTATAATCCAGTGAAATAAATTTGGAAAGAGGAAAAAACAAGGGACATGAAGAATTCAGAAGATTAGAATTTGGGAGAACACAAAGAGTGGATGCAGCTTCACCATTGCAAACGATTTTGAGCCATGTCATTCAGGGTCTCTAACCATCGGTTGCTATCATCTCGTGGTCCCCAACCAGGTAGTCTACACCTACCAACATGACTCAGTCCACTTGTCAATGACTTCATGCACTTGTGCCATGTTTTGGTCTGGCCGCCCCTAGCTTTCTTCCAACCTACTCCTATACCACTGAACATCGCACGTCGAGGTAGTCGTTGGTCGGGCATAGGTAACACATGTCCCAGCCATCTCAACTGATGAAGTTTCACTACGTCATCAATTGATTTGCCATCCTTGCACTGGTTCTGCTCACCGTACCACATCCCTCTTTTCTGCAGTCTGTGCCACGCTCGCCGTCAAAATTTCGAGTCAACGGCGCTCTGACTTTCATAGCTCCGTCGACCTGCCGGGGTAACTACATCCGATATCCACCCGGCACCTAGAACTTTCAACCCCTCCCCTCCAGCGACCTGTTCAGCCATCTACATTCGATGTCCACCCGACAACCGCACGTCTACGTCGACAGCACCCGTCACAACCAACGCCGCCCCGCCAGAACACTCCACACGACGTCAGTCCTCTGCACCTGACCGCCCAAACTGGTACCTCAGATCCAGGCCCACAACGGCGGCCGCGGAACAGCACCCTCCCTCCTCCTTCTTGGCAGCGACACCAAATGTACCTACACAAAGACTCATACATATATATGTCGTGTAGAAGTTTGCGTCATATTTAACCAATGACATGTCTCGTGCCCGACTCTGATGGTCAGCTGGGCTTGGTACATAAATACCATTATATATATATATATATATATATATATATATATATATATATATATATATATATATATATATTGCGATTCCGTAAGTTAAGAAGCTTTATTATTGCGCACAAATTTTGTGATTGATAAATTTGAATAAAACAAAACGAAAGAATCAACATGGAAGACTATCGTTGTGTATTTTCGTCATTCAGGTACACCATAATAAAGATATTCATGGAGAAAATGTCGAAAATGTCAATAGCAATCCAGTTTGTGACTTCCAATGGATTCCGCCGTGTTTAAAACCTCCGCCTCAATTATTTTCTAATTTGGCTTCACCAAGGTATTTTGTGCAAATCTCTATTTCGTTCAACCAATTATTGTATTTTATATTCAAATTAACTTTTGCCAACCTTTCGATAAATCTTTAGAGAAACACCCATTTCACTGAACTAAATATAGGGCTCACCCAAACAAGTTCTATTCTGTTTCATATAGTAAATAACGACCTATTTCTAATGTCAATTTGCACATTATTAAGATATTGATTGAAACTTGTAAACATGATTTTGAATTTTTCAGAGATCTAACTAGTGCTTTCAAATTAGATTTGTGACCAACAACATAAGTGCTGATAGACATCATTGCTCAGGGAAATACTCTCTGGCATATAAACCCTTAGTAAAATTATTTATTATTCACAAGTGCCTAGTTTCCACGAGAACATTCCGTGGACATTTTCCTCTTCCGTAATATTCCTGTGTCAGCCAATTTTATTGTCTTCTGTTTACCAGAAGTGATGGTGACAAACTGTTTGTCAGAAATGGTGACCGATCAGATAGTGGCAAATTTTAGTGTGGTAATCTAAAACAAAAGCTATCAAGGACTTTCTTATAAGTCAGAACTACATTTTGCTGACATTTATTTATTTAGATTGCCTATTGACCACAACTTGTTGATCAACTCATTAGCGCACACCATATCGAGCTTAATGAGAAAGCTAACTAATGGAGTTGAAATTCAGTTTTCCCCAGTGCTGCTTTTGTGTTCTGTGTTGTGTGACAATCTTTTGCAACTTAGATATTCTCGCGAAGAATGTTGCTACAAAATTACTGGTCTTCTCATCAGTTTCAACTAATTATATCATGTCACCTTCATATATTGACGATTCGAACACTGAGAAATGAATTCACAGTTCCTATGCCGTACGACAGGCTAATATATTGTACACGGATAAGCAGTAATCGAAACAAACAAGTAGAAATATAAGTTTACAACTATGAAACAATTGCGTAGTTTCACATCCTGAGCTCTTTTAAAATCATTATCTCAACCATAAACGAAGCGGAAATTAAGTAACCACATGGAATATTATTTCTGAAGACCGTAATTAAAAAGCTAAAAAATATGCGAATATGCATTATTGTCACTGACGCCTAGGAATAGTATTTGTTACTTTGATTAGGATTCACATTCGTTTGACGGATCGAAGAAAAGAAATCTTAACCTCTTCCAATGGTCTAGTTTGACAAAAAATAGTTTCATAGAAAAATGTAATAGTCGCATTGCCATGCTTTTCTGAAACGAAATATTTTTTCACGTTCACTTAGTAAAGTTATCTCAAATCCTACCGTTTAGTGTATACTTGGAGTTATCATATGTTTAAATTATTTTGAAACGTTTGTTATACAAGTTTACAATTCTGTTTTCACTCATGTAGGGACAGTCATCTTCCTAGTGATGTTCAACCTTCTGTTCCTTCTCAACCAATCTTTAATAGCACGAAAAGTGACCTATCAACTATTGAACCTATACTGCGCTCCTGGTATGAAGCAGGTTACCAACTTGGTCGTTCACATGCTATGAAGTTGAAGCCAACCTCATCTGTACCTGCTGCAAACTCTTGTTAATTTTTTTTACGCCGAACGTGTACTGCTTCACATATTTTCGCACAATACTTCAGATTATCAATAAAATCCTTATTTATATTTGTATCAAGTGATGATTGTTAGTAGGAGTTGGGTAAATTCCTTTTCGGAGTGTCTGGATTATAAACTCGTTGGTTTCTGTTTTTGTTCAATATAATGCTTGAAGTGATAAAAACTGATTTTCGTTAGTTGATGGCCACCTACTCCTCTCTGTTTCTTTGTCCAAAATTTTAGTTCGGTGCTGTAAGTAGGGACATGTGTGCTTTGCTCACAACCTTCCAACATTGGCTGAAAACACAACATCTGTTTTCATTATCCTGGTATTTTCGAAGATGTACTATGTTTATTCATATCCCGAGATGCTTTACAGACAGGACTAATAAGAGCAAGGTCTAGTCCTTATAGCGTATGTGGTTAACTCCTATTTAACGTTACTGATAGTAGTCCATGGTCATGTACAGGTATGTATTGATACGCACCTACGTTTAATATTTGTTCTAGTCATCCCAGTTATTCTGCATTAAGGTGCCGTTGTCACTTTTTCACGTGTGGTCTCGAACAACCTCTCATGACATCATATTTATTTCCATCCAATTCTCATAATCTTCACCTGATCTATAGTAACTGAGAAATCGTATTACTTGCTGGGTCAATAGATTACTAGACTTCGGAGTTTTGTGTGTTCGCTTTTCTTGTAACACTGGATGAAAGCATATATGAACTAGTGTTCAAAATGCGATTAGATGTAGACTTAACAATAATGTGTACACCTGGAATCACACAACTGCTATCACTTAACTAGAGTCGACAGCGTGCGTCAAAGTAGTGTTATGTACTTTTTATTGACTAGCCTCGTTAACATCAGTAGTTGAATAACATGGTATTTTAGAAATACAGGTTTTATTCATGCACATAAGATGCATAATGACAGAAAGAATACAAAAAATCCTTTATAAAGCAAGTACTTCACCCTTGCTCTGCCCAGGATGAACTCTGACCTGAAATACTCGTAAAACATGGTGTACGACAGTTATGTGCTTGTTGAGTTATAGTTTTCTTCATGTCTGGGTTCATGGAGTATGTTGAAGATTCTCTACACTTTATGTGTGAAGTTTTACCGACCTTAGCGGAGAACTAAGTAACTTCTTTCTGCAATGGTCCGATGAATTATAATCGGTACTTTAGTGCTTATAAATAAAGAAGTTCACATCTCCATAAGCTAGAAATACTTGTATTTAAACATGGAGAGACTAAGGTATTAACATGATCTAAATATACTTTGCTAGTTTCCTTCTATTCAATCTGAATTCCTTCAATCGCTCCCTCAGTTTTTTTGCTTTTTTGCATCATGCATCGATGACCGACATAAGGTCAATGATATATTTTTCTAATTACCAAATTTATGCAAATGTCAGTCTGAGATCCCAAGGAATAAACATTTCAGCATCTCTGCAAAGGAGACACGACATTGAAGATCAATTAAAAACCCATAAAAAACAAAATTTAAGTACCTTCATAGTTTCGGACAAAAATACATTAGCGATAGCTAATGGCTTGGATCTAAATCTTACGTTGCCTGATCGGCCTGTGGCTCTTCTGTCATTACCTTCAAAACTCATGAAGTCCGCGATGTGCGACGGTTTAAACGACTATCTGCTGTCCTGAAATTCCTTCTCACCCCAACAACATGGTTCCAGGAAGGTCTACTCTTGTATAACCAACCTGTTGACTGTGGTGGACAGATGGACAAGCATCCTCGATAGCAAGGGAAAGATTGATACCTTCTACCTAGATTTCTCAAAAGCTTTTGATAAGGTTAACCATTTGTGTCTTATCAATAAGCTCAAACGACTAGGTATCAGACCACCTCTAATCGATTGACTTACTGTTACGGGAGAACTGAAGACTTTTGACGGATTAAAACCTTTTATTGTACATTAATAATTTACTGTGCTTTTGGATGTAATTGTTTTACTTAACTTTTGAACACGTTTGTTTATATCATTATTTCGGACATTTTGGTTTGGTATTTTGGTGCTCTCTTTGTCTTTGGTTTGGTATTTGGGAGTTTTGCTCCGGGAACCTACAAAATTGAAGGTTTGTTTTGTAATTGTTATAATAATTGTTGTTAGAACGACATTTGGTCGATTATTTGTGAATTACGAATAAATTTGGTATTTAAATTGGAAATTGGTTCTGTTGTTAATTTGGGTTCGTAATTTGCAAGTAGATCGATAGTCCGTACTTCAATAACTGGAACGAGCAAAACCTGGACGTAACACTTACTTCATACCTGAAAAATCGACACTTTAAGGTTGGGGTTAATTTCACTTTATCTCAGGCTATGGAATGTCCTAGTGCGGTCCTCCAGGGCTCAGTACTAGGACCTTTTCTCTTCTTGATCTACATAAATGGTCTTCCTCAACAGGTAACGTCGGAGTTATTACTCTTTTCTGATGATGTTAAACTTTAGAGAGAGATACACAATCAAGATTATATACAGGCACTTCAGGAGGATCTGACGCGACTTCAAAGTTGGGCAGACAATTGGACTTACTTTTAACATTTCAAAGTGTAAAGTACTCTATCTGCGACATGTCACAGACTACAGTTATAACTTAGGAAACTCCTCTCTAGTAGTATCCCAAGTCGAAAAAGATTTCGGAGTCCTAGTGCCCTACGATTTAAAGTCCTATGCTAACTGTGACAAAAATGCCTTCCGAGCAAACCTTGCACTGATAACATTGAAACGCATTTTTGGCCAGTTTGATGGAAGAACTTTCCGCATCATCTTCAACAGTTTAATTCGTCCCTATTTAGAGTATGGAACCATAGTATTTCCCCTCTCACTCCAAAAGGATAAGGACACTTTGAAGCGTATCTGACTGCGAGCCACGAAATCAGTTCGGGGACTCAAATTTAAACCTTATGATAAGCGCCTCAAATCACTTAACCTTTACCCATTAGATTATAGGCGTCTTATAGGTGATCTATTAATGGCTTATAGTATTCTCAACACTTCTGGACATCCTCTTAAACACCTACTTAAGCTTAGTTCGAACACTAACCTAAGTGGTAACACCCAGAAACTGCAGACACAACATAGCAACATTACTTCTACTCATTGAGAGTTGTCAAATGCAGGAACTTGCTGCCGGCCGAGATAGTCTAGGCGACTTCCCAGGAGTCCTTCAAGAGGCAAGTTGACCTATTCTTAAGGACCAAGGACAGCATCATACTATGGTTTACCAATTTCTTTTTCCTCATTATTGTTGATATACCCAGGTTCCTGCCTGGAAAATTTGGTGATTCCTTGCTACTAGATACGGAAGCCTGTTAAGCGAAAGCTTTTTCTATTCCGTCCACAACCATTTGAACCATTTTGACGACGGATTCAATTGACATATTATAAAAACATTATTTTACATATGTTATATCTTTAAACAGTAATACACTCTGAAGAATGCTATTTTAATTTCTTTTAAAGCTGCTTATCTGCGGTCAACAGGGTTCTGTAATTCTCTTCATAAGAATGTATAATGTTTGTTTTAGTTCTTCAAAGTCTCAGGTCGTAGTTGGGGCAAAGTTTTGAAGTGATGTCAACCGAGTATTTGACTTCTTAACATAATTATGGAAGAAAAGCTGAAAAGTTATATGAGTTTGTTTGCCTCTTACTGCTCCGAGGTAAATGCTGTAAAATGTAAAGAGGAGGATTTGCAGTTTTTGAGAGCAAACGTTAAAAAAATCAGCCCACTGTTATCTTCGAGTAGTATGACATTATTTTGTGCGTATTATTTATTATGCTGATTATAGATAAGTGTCGGAAAATGCTCTTTGAACATGAATCTTACGTTAGTGACTTTTCCTTCGCACTTCAAGTATCGTACTAATATTACCGTTATTCTTAGTTTCTCAACGACAGGGTCCTTAGGACACAAATTGTACTGATTCTTTCGAAATTGGTGAAAAAATCTAGTAAGTACGATGTTTTACGGGACAAAATATCAAAAGTAGACTAAACATTTTCATGCTTGTCTAAACGAATATCGATTGTTTAAGTTTTAGCAGGTTTGCATTTTATAATAAGTGTCGTCAAAGCTCCCACTGTTTTCTAATACCTAGTTTTTTATACACCTCATGCCCGTTTATTTTTTCAGTTTAAACAACGATGTTGTTTCGATATTTTTCATACTTATTGTGTGTTCCATACCCAATTACTTGGTGAATGAGATATTTTCACATTGGATTTCACGTCATATAAATTGTTTTCCACACATAGATTATTTTATCTGTCTCAGTTTACCATATACTTGATATTATGCATCCGTGTCTTCCATTTCTTGTGACTCAAGATTTGTGGGTTCTTAACTTTCCAGTTTCATGTTAATTATTCAGTCATATGAAAGTCGCTTCGTTCCTCTTTTTAGTAGTCTCATATACATGTTTTGTATACGTTTATGAAAGACACCTTTTCTGCAGTCTTTCGTTCACTAGCGTTTTTTTAGTTAAATGAACCATCAGTTTTTACTTTACATATTGTTTGGAGCATATATATTTGGTGTCCTCTTGTACTAATATTTGTGTTCAAATAAATAAATGAATGATACATACTAACGTCTGCTTTTAATACACTTCCGCACAAGCTGACAAACAGTACTATGGAACTTAGTAACACCTCATTTAGACTGAGCAATTACAACTGGGACATAAAAACTATGTTATGTTGTCACGAAAATGACCTTTGTTGCATGCTTTATGGTTAGCTGTGGGTTTTTGTTCCAGAAGGAAGACATTCTCAAATATGTCACTTGCTAAATATTTAAATCAATAGTAGTATGCAGTTGCACTCTAATCAAGTTAGTGATATTTCTCAGATCACCTGGTCATTTTCAGTGTAAGATGATTGTGAATTGTTTAAGTTTCATTCTCTAAGCAGCATGTTCTTCCGTCCTTTATCTGAAAGTGTAGAAGTTTTCAGTAGTTTTTTGCTTCAGTATAAATGTTCATTTGACAAATATATCAACTTTTGCTCAAACATACATAGGTTTTAATATTTTTGCTGGATATCGGGGTTTGCATTAGCCATCATATAAACTTATTTATTCTCAATTTTCTGGAATACTGTTCAGTTAGTCGGTAACATGTTAAATGACAAATTTATTTAAAGGGTTACATAACAAAGAAATATCAATTCATGTCGGCTCAAAGATTGTCTTAAACTGGTGAACACCGTTAAGTTTGTCTAATCAGGCTCAAAACTATCCGGTAATATATACTTTTAATTTATATAATGTTGAACTTAGTGCTGTCATGTTCTTTAAAGAGCACGTTTATTTTGTCGAATCGAATTGGGGACACAGCGATTTCATTGACTTCTCAAACCATCATGAAATTTACTACAAAAATATTCAGTTTATCTTTGAGAAGAATTATTCACTATGAATAGATGCGTATTCATTACTTATGGATAATATCCCAAACCGATTAAACCTATGATCTTACTATTTAATTGCTAATAAATAATACGGTATATACAATGCTTTTGTCATAAATAATAATGTTCAATTTTTTTAAACAATAATTATTATCCTTGTTCTGAAAAATTATTTTGTTCTTAAGCGCCCCAATTCCGGATCACAATGTTAATACAAAAAGGGATTACTAGAGCTCTATTTCAAGCTCTTTACATGGAATACTCTGAAGAAACTCCAAATGTTGAACTTTTATTAAAAATACATCAGGTGGGATTTTTTATGTTATGTATTAATAGTTTTCAAAATATTCTTGGTTAAGTGTAGTAACTCCACTTATTCTTAGAATTTAATATTATTATTGGGAAATCTAGTTAGATCAACAAAGGGCTTTTTTTACATTTTTCTGTGAACATACAATCAGTAAATTATATGCGCTTACGCTACAAAATAGAAACTTTGATCAGTAGACTTAACTCATAAGACCAAACGCTAATCAAGATGGTATGACAATGAGTTTGTCGCCGGATAGCAATTAATTAACGAAACACAAAAATGTAGTTCGAGAAACTATTCAGTCCTGTCGTGTTTCATTTTTAAATTAGAAAACAATACATTTAAAGCCAATCCTTTTGCAATTGCTTGCGGTCAGCATAATCCAAGATTCCATCCAACTGCTATGCTTAATAGACGTATTAACGTTCTTGTCAAAATGATGTTTTTGCGTTCATTTGTTTTTATATTTATGGGAACCAAATAAAGCTTAATAGGTCTACATCTGTAAATCTTTTAACGGCATTCAGACATCCTTTTGTACGTCACTTTCTAGCCGTCACACATACCTACATAAGTAGTTATTCATCATATCATTTTACTAACAAAAATCATATCTAAGTTTATAATATGTTCATTAACCCTGATTTTGTTCGTGACTGGTACATTTGGTTTTATTGGAGGCATTATTATCTTTTCAACGTAAGATTCAGTGACTGGTTTATTATTACGTATGGTCCTGTTCTATTAGAAATTTTTATTAAATGAAGTCTTTTATTAAAGTGAAAATTAGTAGTAGCGTAGTATTTGATGTCATAATCAGGAAATTCTCGTGAATGCATGAATTAACTATATACACATCTTTCATATTTCTGTACTTCTTTTGAAAAGGATAAAATCACCAGAACTCTTCTGTCAGTATTGTTTTTGAATACATTGAGGGTACTAGTATTCCTTATTGGATTTTTATCTACCTCATCCAGTTTTACAGTTTGAAGCATTGCCACTGACCTATCTGGGTCACGATTGATCTCCTGTAGAATTGAGAAATAGTTACAACTGTTTGATTACTAAATGTTATGTTTGTCTAGTAATTTAGTGTTAATCGAATCCTGTTGATTAGTTTGCAATCTGTCCACTAGTTCTAAATGACTCAAAATCCTGTACATTATATTACACTATGTTTTCAAGCTCTTCCAAATATACCATCATGTTTGTTACGTACACATATTGGTCGTTTTTCTTTATTTACTTAGTTAATTATCTTAATTTACTTACAAAATGATAACATGTCCTATTAACAATCATAATGCGCTGAACTGAACAATTTTTATGAAACTTTAGTTACTCTGTCGTCTTGGTCCGATGGATAAACGTTTTGGTATTCGAGCAAGAGTGAGCCATTGTATTCCAATTACAATCCATCTTCTAAGAATTCAAGTTAGTACAAATTATTTTGTTTTACCTGTTTCATATTTATATATTTTATAATCGTTAATAATTAAAAAGGACTACTTACGTTTAAGAGATTGGCTATGAATTGCAGTATAATATAGGACACATGTTTTGTCCAGTTTCGGACTGGTCGGTTGGATTTATCTGCCTCTCAGTGTCAGTGTCCAAATTGGGGCTCAAACCTAGTGTATTTCACTCCAAACTCGCAATGAATTGTTCACTGCTCTACTGAGTTCAGTTACCCATCAGCCTACTCAGTGGATATAATGTTTGTATGTTCATTAGAAGGGGCTTGGATTATACATTCCGGATACTCGGGATGAAAGTGTTATCAGTCTTAGCTTATGTGCATCCTATGCGGATTGGCTTATTATGTCTATTTCATCATAAGTTATTTAGAAAAAATATATTGTTGCTAGTGTTTTATTGGTTCTTTTGAAATAAAGTCATCCTGGGGTTTATTGGTATTAAATGGAAATCTTATATTGACCAAAACCCAACTCAATATTTAATTCTTGAAGTAAGTGGTAAGCAGATATTCTCACCATTAAACCTGAATAAAAACGATTGAGAATTAATTCTCTTTGAACCTATAATATTTTTCATTCACGAGCGATCGAGATTATTCTAATACGAATGGGTTTATAACTGATTGATTGTTAGGTAGTGACCAATGTCAAGTCTATCTTAGTGCTCATCGAGTTCTACAGATCAATTTGCAATGTGGTCACTATTTTAGGTGACTTGATATCGCGTGACCTATGTTAAGATGTAAATTGGTGGTCGAAAGTAGTCTGCAGGAAACCTTGAAGCAGGGTTTCATTCTATTCAACATTCGCCAGTAAGGTGTGTCTGTAAACTTTATGGGATTTATACTCCCTGGTGGATTCGATACCATATCACCCAACTTCACAGTCTGAGACGTTACCACTGAGCTATTCAGGACGTGACTGACTTTCTGAAAATAGGTCTCAGTTCCCCATAAGGTCAGTCGCGACCCGAATATCTCACTGATAACCTCGCTGACTGTGAACGTGGATGACATAAGATCATCCGGCCAATAACAAATACTAGGTTTAGGATTTAGTGTTGAAGATTAGAATTTTAGGTGTGTTGCAGTTAAGATTGGGATATAGAAATCAATATTACAGTTAAAATTGTTGTGAAATTTTACAATTTGGTTTAGATTACATGCTTACTTTATATATGTACCTTAATTCTTGATCCAATATCTAGCCCTAAACAATTATATTCTAATTAAAAAGCAGCAGAGTTAAAATCTATAGATGAACCGATTAGATTTAAGATAGAAAATTTTGGTTTTCTGCATGAAACTCGTTCATCTGTATGGATAATTAACATTTTGGCATTATGGCTGATGTCATTTCGTGATGAAGACCCTTACTCTTAACTCTTACGTCTGGTCCTAATTCCTCACACTAACTTATAACTCTCTTTTGACCCTGGTAAGTGATTGACGTTTCTCAAGGCCACTTTACAATCATTCAAAAGTCGTTTATACATGATGTTCCTAGCTTTAAATACTAACCTTAAAAACAAAATCTAAACTCGTAATCTTAAAGCCTATCTCTTATTCCTTACCTTAGCTTAAGTTTCCAATAATATTTTCATTATTGAAATAAATTCCCTTTGGTCAAAAGACAATATTGTGTTCTGGTATACACTATATGACATTGAAATGACCTGCTCTTTACTGATTGGTTCAGTTTTATAAGTCAGGTCTGCCAATTTTTTGATAGGCCCCCAAATGCCCTGGTACGGCCGAGGGTGAGGAGGGTCCGATCTCTCTGTCTTTAAATGCTCTCACATGGCCATGTCTTCTCGCACCACGGGTGTTGTTTACAAAATTGAAAGGACTAAAAGCAAATGTTTGGTGCTTTAACCGCGTTGATGGATATGGAGGATCCAACTAGGCGAGTTGGAAAACCGTCATTCCAAACCACTTGTACACGTGGGCTCCAAGATCCTGAAGAAACAAATGGTTTATGGACCTATTGTTGGTGAACGACAATCATGAGATTACATCCCATGACGTTGCTCTACTGCCTTGTGGATTAGACCTCCAAGTCAATGGTTCAGGGAGTGACCCTCTAAGGAAACTATCTGCTTCGGTTTGGGCATCCAGACAGTATCCCAGTCTTCACATTTATTGTCTTATTTCTAATCTAATGTTTTCCCGACCGTTGTTGCTACCTTGACGTGGTGGTCGGGCTTGCCTATCATGATGAAGCAACCGAGCTACACTAGCTGAAACAACCATTCCCCAAGGTCCTACCATGTCAAACAGGTCGGTTGAAGAGCGGTAAGACTGAAAGCAACAAACCTAAGGTTCTCAGGCAAAGTCGTACTGTTGACTGTATAGAGGTGTGACAGCAGTAAGGTGTTTCCTTCAGACAACCAGCATGACAGTGATGCTGCCTTCCCACAAGGAGGGGCGGAGTTAGAAAAGGTCGACCCTGAAAATGCACACCTCGCCTTATCCCACGGATATCCATCTCCGGCGGTAAGGTCTCAACAAGTACGGAGCTAACACAAAAATTACTCATAAAAAGGTTGTGTGTGATCGACCTCAAGCAGTTGTCCCTTGAGCACTGCGGTCACGCTCCCAAGTCACTAAGACCACCTATAATCCACTTTCCTTTTCAGGTACTTCCAGAAGAACCCTTCCACGGTGTGGGCAACCGGGAAATGATAACCGCCCTCATAACTCTAACAGCACTCAAGACCATAATCTAATGTTTTTATATATTTATAGGTTGCTTTATTAAATTCATCCATACGTACAACTCCTAATTTTTATAAACAATTAAAGAATCTATCCAATTTCAATTTCTGTTATTCAACAATGAATTCAAATTCTTTTCAAAATAATATTAAACATCTTCATACTATAAATGAAATGTTACGTAATCATCGTCATCCTCCCCATCATCATCATTATGTAACTATGCCAACAGTTTCATCCATTATACAACATAATTTAAATATTATTTTACATATGATTTATTTATATATATCAGATAATGGTAAAACAAATTCATATTTATTAGGACGTAATGGTGTTGTAAAACTTTTAATACAATTAATTAATTTATTATCTGGACTTTATATATATCGTACATCATCTATTATAAATTCATTATTATCCTCATCGTCCGCAGCAACAACACCACCACCGCCGCCAGCAACAACCACAACGGTAACAAGAAGAAAGACAACCGTGTCACCAACTGATATTCCTGAACAGAATTTTATAAAAATAACTAAAAACTCAATGAATGATTACAATATTAATGAAAATGAATTGATTATGAATAATAGTCCAGTGAGATATATTATAGTTGTCATGGCATCATTAATGAAAGGATTGGTGAAATCTGTTGATCATAATGAAAATCAATCATTTCTTGAATTATTAACAGAATATGGTTTACATAATAATCCTGATTTAATGAATTCAATTATATCATTAATTACATCTAAGCCTACATTGATTGCTATTGGTGTAAAGCGTAATATTCATTTACTTCGTCTTCTAGTGAATACATTATATTGTCTTACTAAATATAGTAAGTCTAATTATGTGTAATAAGCTTAAAACTATATAGAATTTTAACAGTTGAAATCATAAATCGATCTAAGCTTAGGCCATCATTTCAAACATGGAAGCAATAGATGATCGTTTCATCTTAGTATGGGACTCCTCAGCTACGCGCATTCACGTCCTCGTATGCGAGACTCGAAAGTAGTACTTTCGGTTTCGCGAAACAACGCTTAGCTTCTAGAACACTGAGCCAGCATCGAACGGTGTCAATGTCTGACTTCAATCGATTCTGTATTTCTATTTTTAATTGAAAATCTATGGTGCACTACTGAGGAGTCCTGTTATACTAGAACGAAAATGTATATAAGGAAATCTAATTTTTTTAAAGATTCGTCCGCTAATGCTGATTGATTGGAAAATGGACTAATGAACATACTCCGACTTGACCGTCACTTAACAATACAACATTCAATGTTTTTACAGGATACATACTTTGATAAACTTCCTAAGTATCAAATAAATGACAGAAATTTTCACAGATTGGACTCATGAGTCAGTTGAAGCTAGACCACCATTGAAAACCTGGAAGCACTGGACGGCCGTTTCGTCCTAGTATGGGACTCCTCAGCAGTGCGCATCCACGACCCCGAACCACCCGGGGCTCGAACCCAGGACCTACTGGGTCTTCAGGAGACACTTCTGGAGTTCTAGTGAGAAGTCGTTACCAGTGGAGTTCAAGCAGGTCAGTTGTGAGATAGGAACTCACTGAAGACAATGGTGTACGGTAGCGCAACTTCGTGGATTGGTTGAAGTTAGACATTAACACCGTTGGATGCCGGCTCAATGGTCTAATGGTTAAGTGCTCGCGCGCGAAGCCAGTAGGTCCTGGGTTCGAGCCCCGGGTGGTTCGGGGTCGTGGATGCGCACTGCTGAGGAGTCCCATACTAGGACGAAACGGCCGTCCAGTGCTTCCAGGTTTTCAATGGTGGTCTAGCTTCAACTGACTCATGAGTTCAATCTGTGAAAATTTCTAAAAATCTCCACAAAACACATTCTGATAAAAATGACAGAAAATGTAATCCATCATCAGAGATTAAAAAAATCGATCAAACTGTGAGACTATATTCTGACTCCAATTAGATCGTATGAATGATTGTTGTCACAATCTACATGCTGGCTATTCTCATATATAATTATCGACTTAACTCGCGTTAGTGAATAACGGTAAATGTATAAGCCGAATACGAGAATGAATTTTTGAATACATGTTTACTGTTCTGAACAGGAAATGAGAAGAATGAGGCAAAATGATGCACGGTGGAGAATGCATGGGAGCCAACTCGATTTAATCAAGCGTTAATCAATATTGATAGTCACACGAAAATAAGTTACAGACATGTGATGAATAGGAATAAGAAGTGAACACACATACGCTCAAATAAGTACAGTCCAAGATTGATAAGCGGATAATTGAAAAGGTCAAAATGTAACTCAAGGAGAATCGATAAATTCGTCTGTCCAGAAGTATAGTAAATTATATGGGCCTAACATAGTAACGGACACTACAACTTTGGAGGATGGCATGTGAGCATAAACATGTAATATATATTGAATGCTCTCCCCTCCAGCCTATCAAAAGTACATTCAGCATTCCTTGTTCATAATAATACTGATTGATAATGCTGATCTTGAATAGGATTTAAGGTTCAATCAATTTCCAGCTAAAAAAGAAATATTTTTGTTTAAATACATGCAAAGATATGAGTGTATTTTAGAGACGAACCAATCAGAGCTGAGGACGTAATATTCTCAGGTTCTTCCATGCAATTAAAATACATTTGTTATGATTTGTGACCGCCGATTAGAGAGAGCAGTGACTTATCGATCGGATCACGACGCGTAAAACACATGCGAACAGTCCAGAATTCTGACTGGCCCTGCTTCCCGCCTAGCCCAGCCAGTTAAGTCCAGAACACAAGTCTCAGCCTTTGCGATATGAATCATTATATTACAAAAATACTGAGTTTATATACCAATCAAACAGACCATAACGTACCAATAAAATATGAAACAACATTTGTACAAAAATTAGCCAGATGTGGCTGCGAATGAGGGAGGTAGTAATTAATATAGTGGGTATAACTCAAGAATGGTAAAACGTATAATACTAGTTCATAAGTCAAAATAAAGCTTATAATAAGATGAACATGAATATGAATAGTTTAGTTATTTAACAATTATACGATAAAAATATACGTATAGTATTGGTCCATAAACGGATCCATAAAGTTACCATTCATTATGTTTATCGGGACCTAACAACATTGTATAACGTGAAGTCGAAATACCTTTATATACTGTTCAAAACATTCCACGTAATCACAGAGAAGTAATTGTTTTTGACATGGTGAAGTAAAAATGATGTTCAATGTAGCAACTCCTCGATCTTGTTTCTGTAAATTGCAATTACCAATGGAATCGACACTATCCCTAAGTTCTAACTCAAACCATTTAACTATGAAACAATTATTTATTTATTTATTTAAACACATACATATGCATCACACAATAACAATGAGAATGGGAAGAGATGAAGAATGTATCGCGCGTATAAGAAAAAGGGGGACGGTAACAAACAGATAGGATTCTTCCATCTAAAAATGTCATATCTTTTCTTTTTATGAAGAAAGTGTAATAACGTTACAGCAGAATCGCCACTGGCTTCTATTCTGAGGCATATCTGATAACACCTCTAGCCACTGTGTTGCATCATCTCTAGGACCCCAATCTGGGAATTGTGATGGACTGAGAGAAGCCAGTCCTGTACAATGTTCTTTCATACTGTAGTAAACTGGCGGGGCGCCGTTGGCTGTAACGGGTGATATCGACGAAGAAGAGCCGTTGGACATCCGACTGCTGGGTGGACGTCGAATGTAGATGGCCCGGTAGGTCGAAGGATCTATGAAGGTCAGCGCGCCACAGACTCGACATTTTGACAAAGAGTGTCGCGAAAACTGCAGAAAAGAAGAAAGTGATATGGCGAGCAGAAGGGCATGTGTGGTGTGTGTGCTACTAATGTCGACGGATATAAGTAGTATGTATCATCAGTCGAAAGTGAAATGCCTGACAGCACAACATTAGGCAGATCAAAGAAAAGAGATCGAGAACATACAATGATTAATGTGGAAACAAAAGAACAATAAAATCTGAGACAACTAATGAACATTTTGCAAATGAAGTATTTACTGTATGGTTCTCAGATTTTAGTACGAGATTCTGTAATGTATTTAAACTCATTCGATTGTCCCCACTTGTGTTCTCGTTCACTACAATACTACTTATATCTGTCGACATCAGTAGTAGCACATACCATAAGACAAGTAGTAAATATTCAAAATGGAGGCCTAGCATTCCATATGTTAATTTTAATTATTCAAATGATTAAATAGTAGTAACAATAATTACACATAACAATGTTGTTGTTTTTTTCCTCCACAGAAAATAATGCTGTACGTGCTAACAATAATAATGCAGTCCCATTACTATTGGATCTATTCCTTGATATACATCGATGTGATTTACAGTGGCGTTGGATTGATCTGCAAAGAAGCTTGTTGAATTGTTTAAAACTATTGACAGAAATAAGTAATTTCAAGTTTAATCATTGCTTTTTGGGGGTGTGTGTATATATATGTATATCTGTATGGTAGTTTCTTTTGGAGGTTTACTGTCTACCATATTCACCTTACTACTTATATCAGTCAGTAGTGAGAGCTGAAGAGATTATTTCGTCAATATAGAAAGTGTGATACATCTTACAACATTATATGAAAGATCAAAGTGTTTTAGTATATGTCCATCAGATCATTATTGATATGATAAAGTATCAAAAAGAATTTGCCAGTTTTAAGCTTTTATATTCATTCAAGTTATTGAGTCGATGAGATTATAGTTTATAAATGACGTTTGAACAACGTTTAAGTGAACTTGATACACTTCAACTACTCACTAAAGTTACTAGGACCCACTTAGGGGTGTTGGAAAACTCTTATTCCAAACCAATAGTGTACATGGACTACATGATCCTAAGGAAACAAATGGTGTATAAACCAATTGTTGGTGATTGGCTACCATGTTCCACTGCCTTGTGGATTAAGCCCTTAAGTCAAAGGCTCCAGGTGTGGCCCCCTAGGAAGACCACGTGCTTCGATTTGGGCACCCGGTCAGTATCTCAACCCTCATACAAATAGAATGATTCATGTGGTACATATCTATTTGGTGCCTCCGTGCACCAATGTTTATATGCTTAAATAAATAAATAAGTCGAATGAAGTTTGTGAATTGGTGTAAGAAGACAGAATCAGGATTTAGAGTTAGAAGTTAGGGTTAGGAACTAGACTTAAAGTTTTCACCATGAATTGACATCAACAATGATGCTAAAATATGATTTAACCATGTGGATGAATGAATTTCATGCTAAAATCTAAGACTTGATAATTTAAATCTAACTGATTCATCCATAAATAATAATCTCTCCAATGAATCATACATTACGCTTAATAAGTCATTGTATACACTTTAGTATTAGTAATATTGGTTAGAATTATAAATGAAATATCAATGTGATAGACTGCTTCAAAAGCTTTTATTAAGAACTACTGAGATGAAGCTGTTAGATGGAATCAGATATTCATAGAAGATAAAACATTTGAAACTCTTATTACTTGCTTACCTATACATGTTACCTGTCGTAGACGAGCTGAGTCATCTGCGAAATTTAAACCATTGGGTTGCATGCAAGCTGTACACTGTATTCCGTGCTTCCCCTCCGATGTTGAGGTCCTCACAATCCAATCAACCACCAGAAGAAAGAGAGAGAGTGAGCAACCTTGTCTGACTCCGGTTCTCACTTGAAATGCATCTGTTGTCTGTTCTCCATTCACGACTTTACAGTGTAGTTCGTCGTACAAATTCCTGATGATATTGACAATTTCCTCAGGTACACCATAGTATCGGAAAATGTACCATAACATCCTCCTATCTACACTATCAAATGCTTCCTCATAGTCAATGAAGTGACGAGTTCTATTCAATTGATTGTTCAACGATAATCTATAGTGTCGTGACTTGATCTTTGCACGATCGATTATATCTGTTTTCATTTTATAGTTATGACGTACATATTATTCTAATTATAAGATTTCATTTAACCTATTAACTGTCAATGTATCGTTTATCGTACCGGAATAATGATCAATTAATTAGTGTAACACTTGATCACGTTTGGTGTTAGCGTTTTGATTTTTTGCGAGTTAGTTTTCTACAGGATTGGATCGCTAACCTCATGCCTAACCCTCTTTTATCCGGACATGGGACCGGAAGTAGCCTGTACGTAGTCTATAAGAAACTGTGTACTACAATTCCATGTTAGCTGACACATGTCAGTAGAGTTGATTTGAAATTTTGAGAAAACTAGTGACCACATTGGAACTTTATTGATATAATGTAGTTACCATTAAAAGACTAGATAAACTTAACATTATTCACTATTCAATGATTAGTCAATTGTTAAAATCCTAGTTCTACAGGAGATCATCCACGATCCGTATAGCTCATTGAAAGCTTGTCAAATGGTAAAACAGTATAAACGAAGTTCAAATCTTCCAGTAAGCATCAAGATTACATGTATACTATGCTGAAAAATCTCAACCAACATGAAATCTAGCTTCACTCAGATTTACTATCATCTAACGCTAGCGATGTACGATATTTTGTGTTGTTGAAATTCATTAATGACAAATCAATATGAGAAACAGCACATTTATTGTTTTCTCTACTGAATCATAAGTGAGTTAATTGAAGCTAGACCACTATGGAAAACCTAGAAGCATTGGACGACCATTTTGTCTTATTGTGGGACTCCTCAGCAGTGCGTATCCACTATCCTGCTTCTCAAGATTCGAACCCAGAACCTATCGGTCTCGCACGTGAACGCTTAACCTCTAGACCACTGAATTGGCGTGCATCCAACAATGGTAATGTCCAAATTCAACTGTCCAGTGTTTCAATATTTTCCATGGTGATCTAACTTCAATTGACTCATGATCTCAACGATTAAACTTACTATAATAGCCACAAAACCCCTTATGATATGAATGATAAATGTCATGTATAATTCATTCTAGATATTATCTTACTATTGTTTTTTTATCCTATATCTTTTATTTAGATTCTGGACGTAAAGCTTTAATTAAATCTAATGGATTTCATACATTATATGCTATTTGTATTGGTTATATAGGACCTGATCCACTGAATCGAACTAACCATGTTATCTTATCAAACATTATTTCACAATATAAAACTATGAAATCTTCTACTCATCATAATGAACAAATAAATCCAAATATTAATCAATATAATCAATTACATTGTAAAACAAGCTTAGCAACAACAACAACAACAACTATAATGGATACTGTTGATAGAACCTATTCATCATTAATAAATAAAAGGTTACATATAGAAAATGTATATTCTAATAAAACGAATATTGATTTGTCAACTTGTTCATCTTCAATTTCATCGACTATCAAATCGCCATTATCATCATCAGCAACAGAAACATCATCATCAGCAGCAACAGCAGCAGAAGCATCGTCATCATCATCAACTTTATCTTCTTATAAAACTATCTGTAGAAATGTGAATCAACTTGAAATGGATAAATCGTACATCTTTGATAATGATCCAAATAGAATTCATAAACAATATCGAATATATTCTGATCCAATTAAAATTCTAATACAAATATGTATATTATTACGTCGTTGTAGTCCAAGATGTAGTTTACCAATAATTAGTGCTGAAAATATTCTCAATTGTTTATTACCGTCTAATGGTTTGTAAATAAGAATTATTCTTTTTTTTTCTTCTTTAATTTGTGTACATTCATGATATGGAAAATGTGTCCCCGAATGCTCTGGTACGGCCGAGAGTGAGGAGAGTCAACTCTCCATCTCCAAATGCTCTCACATGGCCACGTGCATACAACCACAACCAGGGAAGTTCTATTCACTGCCTTCTCTTAGCCGGGGCATTGCTTACGAAATTGAGAGGACGGAAAGCTAATGTCCGGTGCTTTAACTGGGTTGGTGGATCCATCTAGGGGAGTTGGAAAACCCTCATTCCAAGCCACTGGTGCACATGGGCTCTAGGATCCTGAGAGAACAAATGGTTTATTGACCAATTGTTGGTGACCGGCTACCATAGAACTGCATCTGCTAATGTTGCTCCACTGCCTTGTGGATTAAGCCTTTAGGTCAAAGGCTCGGGTTGTGGCCCCCTAAGAAAACCATATGTTTCTGTTTGAACATCTGGGGAGTATCCTAGCCTTCACACAAATCGAATGATTTACGTGGTACATATCTACTTGGTGCCTCTTGTGCCAATATTTATGTGTTTAAATAAATAAATAAATATGGAAAATGTAGTTGAATACGAGATAAGTACTAGTTTTTATAGTATAGATGTAACGTAACTAGCTATGGAATCTATGATATGTATTTCATACGATTCGGGATTTAAGAATTAGATTTGTACCTACATTGCAAAGTTGATGTTCCTCTCCGAGTGTTAAAGAGATATAGATTGGATTAAAGTATGTTCCGTACAGGATTGCGTTACGGCACGGTGATTGGCTATTTCTTACCCAATCAGCGTTAGTGGATACTTGGAGCAGACTCTAAAATCTTCTCATGTAAAAACTATAAATACAAAACTTTTTCTTATTGTGTTTCTTACTTCCATCTACCCTTGTTATTTGAAATATGATTTCGTTCCTGTTCAACCGTGTTCTTATTTGGGGATTTGTCAAGTGAATTATTGTTGAAGAATACTAAGCTGGGTGATTATAAGGGAAATTATAACACTGGGATTCGAACCCAGTATCTTTGGTTTCAAGTGGCGATGTGTTATCTACACCAAATATCCCATACCATCATAAATTTTGTGTGCCAAATTTGACATTGAACATCTTACTTTGTTCTTAGACTAAGTGATTTTTGAATTTTTGTGAATCTTATGGTTCACATCTTAAACGAATTGAAAACCAGGATCTTCTAAAGATAACCATTTTTGTCGTAGAAAGTCATTCTATACAATTACATATCTGTGACGTTGCTAAGTTTCGGACTTAAGACGTTCAGGCCACGAGCAAAGCAGTAATTAACCATGGTACAAATTTTACTAGTCAATTATTTTGTGGTACATTTCATCAGTCATCAACATAGATACTTTACAAAAAAAGTCAATCACCGCGTTCAACTTTCCTTTGAAGTTGTATTTATTTATTTTAGACGCATCATTGGCTTCGTTGTTACGTCGCAATTCAGAGCCACTGATTCAGTGAGTTTACAAGCACCTTGTTTGTTAACTTAAAATTTTCCTCTAATTCTAAAGTGTTTATTTTCAGTATGGGCCTTTGTTGAAATTGTTCGATAATTAGGGTCATAAAATGACATAAGTTTGACATCTATGAAAAATCAAGAAGCACTGAGCATCTATGTCACCCTGCTATGGGTTTCATCTGTCATCTGTAACCACAACCCCATTCGGGATTATGAGGTAATTCTTAGAGTTCTGGTGAGAAACAATAATCAGTGGAGGTTAACTGTATCAAATAAGAGGCAGTTGCCTACCGAAGACAATGAAATATGGTATCGCAATATCACAAATTGATTGAGTTTATACATGTAAATCATTGGATACTAACTCAGTGATCTAAAGACTAGACATTCAATAAGTGACCTGAAGGACATTGCCTCGACTCCTTTTGGTGAGGTCGTGAATAGACACTACTGAGGAGCACTTTTATAAGACAAAGCAGCCTATCTGGCGAGACTATAATATATGGATGACCCTTGAACGAGATCTAAGTGACCTTGAGAAACACTAGCCAATCAGAAAACGGTTAGTACAGAGTGAAAATAAGCTATGCAAAACTAAAGAATTGAAGTGGATACCTTTCTTTTACATGTTTCAAAAATTCGTCAATGTAAGAAAAAAGGTTCCAAGGTTCTAAAGTCTCAATGCATACGATAGAAGAACTCATCCATATGGCTCCATAATAGTCGGCCTTCGGATCCAAGATAAGGTTGCAAAACTTTCACTCTCGACTACATAGCTTAGATATTGTTCGTGTGCACTCCGGTTGTCGAGTCCACAAAATGCCACTTGTGGACGACGACGTGATGCACATAATCAAGTCTGTGTAGGCATCTGTACGATCTGCAACCATCCGTATATATTGTAGTACTCGGCTGCAGCCACTGTTACTGGTGCTTTTATTATCCAGTCCGCAATTTGCTTTAGTCTCGATCTGAATCGAGCGAAAAACCATATTCTAGCAGACTTCTTCCTCTAATATATATATATATCACATCAAAAGGCAACATCATCACGTTAGTCTGCACAAGTTATATGATTACCACAATCAAAAATTAAGAAACGTCTTAGTAGTCCCATTTATTGTAGTCGCTCAATTATCCAATTCTCTACAATCCGCTGTGAACCGATCGTATGTGAGCATAAGGTACTGAAATTGGCGCTGTGACTTTGAAATCCCTCAAACCCTTCTGATCGACTCGTTCATAAATTACAGTTTCGCCTTTTTTTGGAGGGGGTTTGTTTTTATTTAAAGCTGATTAACAACTAAATTCTCTTTTCATTAGTATCAGTAATAACACGTATAACACATGGTTGATTAATCTCGGTAATACACAAAGTTTGCAGTTATTTTTTTCTACAAAGAGAGGACTGATGATGTATGTCTTGCAATGGGATACATGACGCGCATTTCATTTTATATGGGTTTCTTCAGTTAAGTGTATCTTGATCCTAGTGTTGATATTCACGCTAAGATTCGAGCCTGGTACCTCCACATTTCAAACACTTACGTGACTGATACCCATTACTTAGTAACTTGTTAGTAATCTATGCGAATACTTAGTTCTTTTCGATTCGTTTCTTATCATGCCTTGACAGTGATTTGTAACGTTACATTTGAATCAATCGCTTATCGATCTTTTAGTAGTTAAGTATTACCAATAAGATCATATTGATCGATATAATACTCTTATCTGTTCCAGTGTTTCATTAAATTTTCTCTTTTTTTCTCATCTACTTTTTTTCATAGAAAAGATAAGTCCACTTCACCTGGAATAGAAAAATCCAGTATGTCAGTTTAAAATTTTTTTTACACCTTCCGATAATAATGTTAACCATCATGCTTAAACTTGGCCAAGACTTATGCTAAGTATCTAGTTTCAACAGTACTCAAATCCTCCATATTGACAATTATGATGTTCTCACTAGTGACTAGAATCACGAAGAAACTTCTGGGATTCTAGAGAGAAGTCGTGACCAGTGAAATTAAATTATGTTGGATATGAAGAGGGTATTCACCGAAGATAATAGGAAATGGTCGCCTAATATTGTATGTCGGTTGAAGTTAAACTCCTACATAATTGTATGTCGGCTCACTGGTTTGGGGGTGAGGCGTTTACACATGAGATAAAAGGTTCATGGTTGAGTACTCGGATTAGAAGTCACGGATAGGCAATGTTGAGGAGTCCTATGATGGTGTGAAAAGACCGTCTATTGCCTACAGGTTTTCAATGGTTGTCTAACTTGGACCGGTTCGTGATTTCAAAGAAATACCTCATTTCTATTTAAAAAAATCCGATCTGGCAAATTCAACTAGTTTTATCGAAGCCAAATATTGAATATTTAGATCGTTGTACCCGAATAATAGTTTAGTAAGCAGAAATAGGATAAATTATAGAGTTTAATGTTAAGATAGGAGTATGTACACAATAGAATAGTTTAAATAGATGATTACAATATGTTTGCTTCACGGGTTAGTGAGACAGCGTATTGTTATATTCCCTATTATTTATTTATTTGAACACATATATTGGTGCAGGAGTGCGCCAAATATATATGCGCCACACAATTTCAGTTCACTAATTGCGTGTGGGCTGCGATACTGCCCGGGTGCCCAAACCGAAGCAGGTGGTTTTCTTAGGGGGCCACACCCCGAGCCTTTGACCTAAAGGTCTAACCCACAAGGCAGTGGAGCATCGTAAGGAGATGCAATCCCATAGTAGCCGGTGACCAACGATTGGTTCATACGCCATTTGTTCCCGCAGGATACTGGTGCCCATGTGCACCATAGATTTGGAATCCGGGTAAGGCGCCGGACATTCGCTTTTCGTCCTCTCATTTTCGTAAACAACACCGCCACGAGAAGGCAGTGAGTGGGACTTCCCTTTCAGAGGCTGTATACGCGAGGCCGTGTGAGAGTATTTCGAGAGGGAGGGTGAACCCACCCCGCTCTCGGCCATACTAAGGCATTTGGGGGCTATATCCCGATAAGAATAATGAATGGTAATTCTTGGGATCCATTTATGGACCAATACTAAACGTATATTTTTTATCGTATAATTGTCAAATAACTAAACTATTCATATTCATATTCCTCTTATTATAAGCTTCAATTTGACTCATAGACTATTATTATACGACTTACCATTCATGAGTTATGGCCTGTCTATTAATAACTATCTCCCTCATTCACAGCCACTTTTGGCCAAATATTGTACAAATGTTGTTTCCTATTTTATGATACGTTGCGGCCTGTTTGTTTAGTATATAAACCCCGTATGTTTGAAAATAAATGATTCATATTACAGAGGCTGGGATTGGTGTTCTGGATACAATTGGCTGGACTAGGCGGAAAGCAGGATCAAAAAGGACTCGAGGCTGCTCGCACGGTTTTTATGAGTCACTGGTCCGACCGATAATTCGCTGCTCTTTGATTGGCGGTATCGTTGAATTATCCAATATACATGGCACACAGGTTCACAAGTTATAACACATATGTTAGTAGTACAAAATAAGATGACGGATTTCCAACTGTTATTCAGGCTTGACGACTCGTATGATCCCTCGTTCAATAACTTGCCGTCATTAAGTGTTAAATTTTCATCGATCTGTAAGCATCTGCTACGAAACCAGTATTTTTTTAGTGAAGTATAATTTCGAATTGTTGTATTGTGCGGTATTGGATACGCTGTTTATTTTATTTATTTATTTGAACACATAAATATTAGTTTAAAAGGGTACCGAATACATATGCGCCACACAAGTCAATTGATTTGTGTGTGAGCTGTGATACTACCCGGGTGCTCAGACCGAATGTTTTCATTGATCAGGAGCAAAAGTCCAAGTTTCGAAGACGACCAGATACCGTCGTAGTTGTGACCATAAACGATGCAAACTGACGATCCAGTTTGTTCTATGATTGACATCGCGGGCAGTCCCCGGGAATCCTTTAAGTCTTTGGGCTCCAGAGGGAGTATGGTTGCAAAGCTGAAACTTAAAGGAATTGACGGAAGGACACCACCAGAAGTGGAGCCTGCAGTTTAATTCGACTCAACACGATAAAACTCACCCGGCCTGGACACTGTGAGGATTGACAGATTGGTAGCTCTTTCTTGATTCGGTGGGTGAAGGTGCATGGCCGTTCTTAGTTGGTGAAGCAATTTTTCTGGTTAACTCCGATATTGGATACACTAGCGCAACCGGCTCCTTTGGTATCCGAATTGAGAGACAGCTGTACACTCATATATGTATATATAATGTAATTCTTCCTTAGAACTTTAAGCTACATATTCAACTAATGATATGCATCTCGTTCCCCAGAGAAAGAAGCTAGATCTCAGTCACTATCAATGTCTAATTGATCCAATGTATCATAATCTATTTCTACCTTTGGAAAATCCAGACCCTTAACATTAAAAATTTAAAAAGCATCTTATACAGGTTACTCTACCTTCAAGTAGGAAAAATAATGACGTGTAAATTCATCCGTATAAATTCGGACTGTCCATCTTCTTGAATCTGTTAAATAACTCCAATAGATTTCTTAAAAGCAATGTACAAAGGTGTTTCTACTTCTTGTTATACAATTTATTGCTTTCTCAACTTATAATTGGTCCATTCTTAAGTCATATTCTAACAATTTCAAGTTTTAGTTTAATTTGTAATGATTTAAATTATCCCATTTTTATCAGTATGAGGATTTTTGGAGATTCTAGTAATTTACACAGTTGAATTCATGAGTCGATCTATATTAAACGACCATTGAAAACCGATTTTTGATATTTCGACTGAAATTTCATCAGTTTACATTAGCGTATGTACAATCTGATGTGCTGTTACCGGGTATGAGGGCTGATGTCACTTCTCGGCTGCCCACACCGTGGAAGGGTATTTCTTGACGAACCTGAAAAGGAAGTTGGATTAGTGTTGGTCTTAACGACCTGGTAGCGTGACCGCAACTGTATTGGATAACCGTTTCGTCCTAGTATGGGACTCTTCAGCAGTGAGTGTCCATGATACCGCTCGAGGGATTCGAACCCAGGACCTTCAGTCTATAGATTAATCGTTCGCCCGCGAGACCAAAGGTCCTGGGTTTGAGTCCTGCGAGAGGGATCATGGATACTCACTGCTGAGGAGTCTCATACTAGTACTAAACGTCCGTCCAGTGCTTCCAGGTTTTCCATGATGGCCTAGCTTTAATTGACTCGTGAATTTAACTATTAAGAACTACTACAATCTCCACAAAACCCCATCGTGATTCTAATTTTATGTTTTAACGTCTTCTGTGATTGTTTCTTTTGTTTATACACATTTATTGTCAAAGATGTTGCCAAATCTAAACTTAATCAACAAATATCTTGTTCAACTACTATTAATCCAATTCCAAATGTGAAAAAGAAGTAAGTATGCATTTACTGTCTGTGTAAATTAAATGTTGACACTTATCCAACCAATTCTATTCAATTATGCTATATGTAAGACTTCTCATTTGGATACATCATGATAGTAATAAATATGTAGAGAGAAATTCAAGGGACTTTCTGTTATGAGCAAAGATGTATGGTGATTAGCAATAAAATTCAGGATGTTCATTTCGTCCTTTTTGGGACTTGTTTTTAGTTAGATGTGCTGTGGGACTCGAACTCAGTACTGTTCGCTTCAAACATCATCTCATTATCCATTTAATTACTGAGTCCCGATAGCCACTTTGTTGTGCAATAGGGTGATATATATATCGTTATTATTGATAACCTTTTGTCATTCCGATTCTTTTTATTTACCTATATCAATTGTTTCACACTATATCTTACCTCAATGTAAACAGATGATAAGAAACCAAGAAATATATAATGAATTCTTATTATTCTGCAACAATGTTTATTCTGGCTTTGTTTAAATTCATAAATGGAACTAACTGTGTGACATTGAGATACTTGAATAATTAGACCATCACTATCGACGTGCTATGTTCAGTGGTATAGGAGTAGGTTGGAAGAAAGCTAGGGGCGGCCAAACCAAAACATGGCACTAGTCCATGAAGTCACTGACAAGTGAACTGAGTCATGTTGGTAGGTGTAGACTACCTGGTTGGGGACCGCGAGATGACAGCAACCGATGGTTAGAGACCCTGAATGACATGGCTCAAAATCGTTTGCAATGGCGCAGGTGCATCCACTCTCTGTGTTCTCCCAAATTCTAATCTTCTGAATTCTTCATGTCCCTTTTTTCCTCTTTCCAAATTTCTTTCACTGGATTATACTCTTTAAATAACATCTCCAAACCCTAATCTTCCCGATTACTGCTTATACTCTTATTACCTCTACCACTACGGGATTTGAATCGACAAGAGCATCTCTGTGCTAATGTGGTGTGGCAACTCGAACTGATGTACGTATGTACGAAGTTCTACGTTGTTACTGACTGACTGACTGAGACCATCACTATACTTTCAATCAATCGAGCATTTTGACGATGATTCTTTTCTTGATAGTTTTTTTTTCTTTTATTATTGATTAGATGATTGTCAAGTATACTGATAGTTGTGTTGAAATCACGAGTTAGACAACCATTGAAAACCTAAAAGCATTAGACGGCCGTTTCACATCAGCATAAAACACCTCAACAATGTGCATCTACGACTTCCAATCCGAGTACTGAACAATAAATCTTTAATCTCACATGTGAACACCTCACCCCCAGACAAGTGTTCTAATATCCAATCATGCAGAAGTCTAATTTCAATCAATACACGTTATTGGGCGATCATTCCCCATTATCTTCGGTGAATACCTTCCTCACACTCGACATGATTTCAATCCCACTGGTCATGACTTCTCACTAGTATTCCGGAAATTGCCTATCGAACGTAGTTACGAGGATGAGATGTCTTCACAGAGCTTCTAGGTTTTCAAAGATTGTTTTACTTAGATCAATTTGTGATTCCAACATAATCTAGTAACATCATTTACTTGAAAATCATCCATATTTATATACATTCTCTTTCATATTTTATAACTTTTCTACAGTTTGTTTGTTTCTTTCTTTCTTTTCTTCCTTCTACTATTAAAATAATGAACCATTAATAAACTTATTTCTTTTTATAAATGAAAGAAAGTACATTTTACACCATGTTTTTTTCTTCATACATGTTCCACTGTAGATACATATGTTACAAATTCACCCATCTCCCCCCCTCTCTCATATATATACACCCTATCCTTTTTAATCTCTATCTTTTCATGATTATTTTGTTTTCTCTTTTCCATTTTTTTTCTTTTATTTATAACCTTTCCAAGGTCATGTGAAACTTCACTCCTACACAAATCTTCCTCTATTCATGATGATGATGATGATGATGATGTAACCAACAATCGAAAATCTTCATCACAACAAATGAATTCAATTAATTTTATAATGAATAATCCATTTATTGGTGTAACATCATCTAATGATTCTAAATTATTATTATCATTATCCAACACTACTACTATCGATACTACTACTACTACTACTAATAGTAATAATAATAATAATAATCCCAAGGTTATTCGGAAGAAATCCATTGATGATCGGAAACAATTAATCAATGTTAATAATAAAGGAATTACAACTAAATTAAATCAATCTTATTACTATGAAGTTAATTCTCTCATTGTAAGTGCATCATTTGTTGTAAGTTGTAATTTAAATTGTGATCTTGATTATTTGTACTGTATAATTTGATCGTTTCATACAACAAACAGAGTATTTATAAACAAAGATAAATAGTGGCTAACAGTGGAACTCAGAACTCAGTAGCTAAGTGGATAACGCGATGGCATTTGAAGCGAATGGTACTGGGTTCGAGTACCAGAGTGAACATCAACAAGTCTGAAATGCAGGCATATATCCAGATGACGAGTCCCAAATAGGATGAAACGCGCGTCTTGGATTCCACTGCTAGCCACTATCCATCATTGCTTACAAATAGCTTGTGAATTAAGGTAATATCGAGGCATATGCACAGTATGCATATATGCCAAAAAGAGACTGATCAATTGCAGTCTTAAACCTCAATGGGAAGATACAAGCCAAACAATACCAAGTGAATTCAAATTCATCCCATTGCACAAGCAAGTGGCTATCAGGACTCAGTAGCTGAGTGGATAACGTGATGGCGTTTGAAGCGAATGGTACTGCGTTCGAGTCCCAGAGTGGATATCAACACATCTGAGATGAAGGTTTATCCAGATGACGAGTCCCAAATAGGATGAAACGCGCGTCTTGGATTCCACTGCTAGCCACTATCCATCATTACTGACAAAAAGATGAATAGTGGCTAGCAGTGGAATTATAGGATGCGCATTTCGTCCTATTTGGAACTTGTTTTCAGCTGAATATTTCTGCATCCCAGAATTAATGTTCACTCTAGGACTTGGACCTAGTACCATTTACTTTAAATGTCATCGTGTTATTTTCTGGTGATATGGAATATGTGGTATCGTTTAATCTTACTGGCGAACTTAAATGATTTGTGAATTGACCTTGGGAAAATGTCTACTCATCGTAGCCAATAGGGTGAATCTAATTTATTGGGACAAGTTAATAAGGAACAAAACTTTATTCAGCGAACCACGAATAAATATATATGGATGAATGATTTGAAATGCTAGGAATATGATTTATGTTTTAGCATTAAGGTTTATTTTCTATAAATGTTCATCATAAACCGTACATTCTAACTTCTAATTGTAACTCAAACCCTAAATCCTGAACTCTATATTCTGATTCTGTATCTTAGGTCTTATTCCTAATCTCAACTTTAGGTGTGTGCTTTTGTCATAAAATTTCAGTTAGTGATCTTGAGTGCTGTTAGAGGTGTAAAAGCGGTTATCACTTCCCGATCACCCACACCATGGAAGGGTTCTTCTGTAGGTACCTGAAAAGGAAATTGGATTAGAGGTGGTCTTAATCACGTGACCACACTGCTCAAGGGACAACCGCTTGAGATCGGTCATACACAACCTTTTGGTGTGTTATTTCCATGTTAGCTCCATACTTGTTGAGACCTTACCGCCAGAGACGGATGTCCGTGGGATAAGACGAGGTGTGCATTTTTAGGGTCAACCTTTTCTAACCTCACCCTTCCTTCTATGAAAACAGCATCGTTGTAATGCTGGTTGTCTGAAGGAAACACATTACTGCCGTCACACCTCTGTACAGTCAGAAGTACGACTTCGCCCCCCCCCCAGTATTGGGTTCGCTGCTTTTAGTCTTACTCTTTCTGACATGGTAGGACCCTGAGGAACGATTGTTTCAGCCAGTATAGGTCGATTGGTTTATTGCGATAGGCAAACCCGACCACCGCGTCAAAGTAGCAGTAACGGTCGGGTTATGTATGTTCGATAAACAGCAATCTGTTTTAGTACACACACTTGGGCCTTGAAACAACTTGTTCATCCCAAATTAGCTCATAGTTATAATTTAGTTTTACTTGAAATAACTCTGTTAATGCTTTGCAGTTTTCAACAACTTCGTAAATAACATCAGTTCACGACTGAAACTGTTATCAAAATAATTTCTTATTTTGAATCTTGATTCATTGATAAGAAATAACTTCCTGTTCTATGAAAATGATTTTATGTTGTGATTATTCGCTGAATTTTCATAGTGGAATGATATCAACTATGTAGTCAACTAAACACCAGTTTTAAACTTATCACATTCACGCTAGTGACTAGCTCCAAGATGCGATCCCTGGACATCTGGTGAAAAAAGTTGACTAGTAAAGTTCAGCCACGTTACATGTTAGATAGCTACCGAACGTAGGCAATGATCGAGGGTTGGGCAATATCGTGAACTGACTAAAGTTAGAGATTAACATCGTCGGACTCCGCGTCAGTGATCTAGAGTTCTCACGTGAGGTTGAAAGTCCTGTTTTCGGTTTCCAGTAGCGGAATCGAGGATACGTACTGCTAGTATATCTCATACGAAGACGAGACGACCGTCCAGTGCTCTCAGGATTTCAATGGTAGTTCAGCTAAGATCTGTTTTTGATTGACACTATTGGAACTATTAACAAAGGTTCCATTATCGAATCTTTGACTCAATTTGGAAATCTCATATTGTACAATTAAGGTTTAATTAGAGCAATGATTTGAATATCATTCAACAGAAAATAAGTTATGGGCTCTGATTCAAATGTCTTTCAATCTTTTCTCTATCTATTGTCATCGTTTGATGAATGCTAAACGGAGAAGAGGGAAGGCTAAAGAACACACTGCCCTGAGAATTGGACATAGAGATGAAAAGGATGAATAGCAACTGAAAAGAATTGCCGAGGATATAGTGGGATGGAGAATGTTGGTGGGCTGCCTATACCTCCCCCATGAGGGATAACAGGCGTAAGTTCCTTCACCAACCATAAGAATGATAATACATAACTTATTCTGTTGATATTTATTCATTAATGAAACAACCTCGTTTAATCACAATGTCTATCAATCAAACACTTCTGACTGATAGGCATCAAAGAGATCCGAAATGCCATTTTTGAAAATCTAAATAAGCCTTTGATAACCATACAGCCTGATAGTATATCTATATCTTAAGTGTCTTTTAAAGCACAAGCGCATCCAAATGATGCATTCAGCCAATCAGATATCGACTTGATGATAGCCACGTGTGATTGGTTAAGATAAGGCTTCTATTTTCTATTCCTCAAGATGCATCTCATTAGCGAGAAAATATTTCTCAAATACCTAAGAGACAAATATTCAGTTGGTCAATGAAAAGCCTTCTTCTCATTCGAATAATTGGCTAGTTTCACAAATAGGAAGCTTATTTATCGGTATCAGAATTGGACAGGTAACAGTAGAACATTAACATCACTGAAACCTGAATAAGAAGTACTCATTTTACATTGAGGTATATTTATTTCCCTGTGAGGATAAACAATTCACACTACTATATACATTTGTATTTCTAGAATAAAAGGGTGCCTAAAATCACCAATATGAATTCCAAAAATCTTCATAGTAAATCAATAAACGATCTGTATACAAATAACCAGGTATACAATAATTCATCAATAGACACATTCATCAGTCAGTCTTGTACAGAATTAGCAAATACACAACAATTGAATAAATTATGTCGTATACAGAAACTGAAGATTATAAGAAGAGGAGAAGATGAGAATTCGAACCAATCTGAGAAGCAACAGGATTTCAACGGTGCAAAAAGTGATAAATTACCCGTTACCGGTGACAAGTTTACTTCATATCAACAGATCAGTTCATCTAATACATCATTAACGTCACCAGAAATATTCGATATAATTGAACAAAATACTCAGAATATTAATGGTGATGGTGTTGATGACAATGACGAAGAAGAATCGGAAGACGAAGATGACAACGATGATGATGAAGATCATGATGATGATGGTGCTAATGTAATTGGACACGAGGATGCCACAGCAACTAATCAACGATGCACATTTAGTGAATTAATTTCAAGTCATTTAAAATTTTTTCCCGAATGGTTTGATCTACCCAATGTAAGTGGTGTTTATTCTATACCCATCGTATATTAGTTTCGTAAAAATGTTTTTTCAAAATATGATTTTATCAAGAAACTAAATGCTTACAAACTTGAGATGGTGGATAGGATTTGTAGCTCTGGTGGATGGTTTTGATGGGGTTTTGTTCTCTGGGCTGGATGGTTTGATCGTGGAGCTTTCATCGTTCTTCTGAACGACATCATCAGCATAAACTCCAGGTAGAAGTGGAGTTTGTGCTGATGATGTCGTTCAGAAGAACGATGAAAGCTCCACGATCAAACCATCCAGCTTAGTGTTTACAAACTGTTGAAACTTACACTTTAATATTCCTTACTGGACGAGATTACTTCATAATAGAATCTGCTAATTATGAACTTCATTTATACCTATCGAACTGATGATCCCTTCTTCGATCAATTACATAATGACTGAACCCCAAATGTCTGTTTTCTGTGATCTCCTTCAAACTTCACTATCCAACCAGGGAATAAATACGAACCTTAAATACATGATCACAATAAACCGCAAATATGTAAATAAAAACAAAATGCTTTAGTGGATATCTAATTAATTCACAATAACTCCAGAACAATTAGATATACAATGAGTAAGATAGAAGCTTACAATTAAAGGGGATATAAAGTACTACAACCCAATATTTATGTCAGATAGACATATCTTACTAATCAATGATTTAATATACTTGTTTATCAATCAATTAAGGTTCAAACGACTGATAACTATCAAAATGCCAGTAAATGATGAAGAAATATCAATGAAATAGTCGATAATATCGGAGTTCTATTTTGTGATTTTGATATGTTACTGTGATTATCGTCTCAGGACATAAAAGGTGTTCCCATAGGGTTGTGGAGATTGTTGAGTTTAGATTGATATCATGAATGGTGGATAAATATTAGACCATGATTGAAAAGGTGGAAGTAGTGGACGACAGTTTTGTTCTAATATGAGATTAGTCAGCAGTGCGCATTTACGATCCTGTGTGCTAACACCTAATATCTAGACCACTGAGCTGGCGTCCAATGGTATCAATGTTTGACTCCAACCTATCCACAATATTGCACGACCGTCTTCCATTGTCTTCAGTGAGTAGCTACCTTACAACAGACACGATTGAACTCTAATTGTTACGTCTTCTCACTAAACTTCCGAGAATTACCTCTCAAAGTTAGTCAATAGTGAGCACATAATAATTATTATCAGTATAGGGTTGTGTAATAAAAATTCCAGCCTAAGCATTCACACTAGAATGCAGGTATATCCAGCTAACTTGTATCAAATAGAACAAAATGTGCATGCTGACCTGCACTATTAACTTCATACTAACTTCACTATACATACTGAAGTTTCCAATTTGTGCATTTTATTATGTCTTGAGATTCTGATCGCAATGGAAGAGGGTCGCGCAATATGGTGGATTGGTTGAAATTAGATATTAACATCGTTGGATGTGTTGGGGACGATAGATCCCCAAAACTCAAATTTTGTAATTTACTTATCGATTAAATGTGCAGATAGGTCAATTGATGAACTATCGATTAAATGTACAAATAGGTCAATTGATGAACTATCGATTAAATGTTCAAATAGCAGTCAATTGTTGATTAATGTTCAAAAATCTTCCATGACAATATCGATTGTAAATATTTGTATAAATACGCTCGACTTGTATGCTTGATCTGATCTGCCTGCCTGACTGGTTATCTGCTGTTTGTCTGTAGAATACACTTTCTACACCTTACCCAGACTTCTTGATCGAGTTAGCAGAGTTGGGGACAACGGACTAGAATAGACTATCGAGATTCTGAATCCTTGGTCCGATCGATAAGTCACTGTCATATAATCGAATGTCTCTTTGAGCATAACAGGATGCCAGCTCAGTGGTTTAGACACTGCAACAATTACCTGCTAATTATACAGTAAAAATATAAATAATAATTCTAGAAATACTAAGCATAGATGGGTAGTCGCTATCAGTGGAATCCAGGAAGCGCGTTTCTTCTTCTTTGGGAGTTGTCAGCTAAATGTACCTTCATTCCAAAGTTGATGTTCACTCAGGGACTGAATTCTGCTGCTAGTCACCATCCATCTCTACCTAAAATGCTTTCAACTTTATAGGAATATCGAGGCAATCTGTACATAATGCATTTATTTCAAAAGAGACTGATTAATCTCAGTCCTAAGCAACGACTGTAAGATTCAAATAACCAATACAAATGAGTTTTTTAAAAAATAGTACCGAAAGTTTCAACCTTTTTAATGTTCTCCTTATTGAAACTTTCATCATATTTCTACAGTCCTAATTAGTGATGATCGAATTCTATCGATCATATCACAATGTGACTACTTGTCTAAGTGACTTGACATCACATGTACTATGCCAAAATGTGAAGTTGTTGGAATTAGTCGATAGTAAACCCTGGCTTGATATGTGTTTCGGCCTGGTGTTGACACTCGTCAGAAAGGCGTACATACAGAACGTTGGTCACTTCACAGTGACCAATTAATTGTCAATATCTTAGTCCTACTGGAGGTCAGTCACGATCGGAACAACTCAATAATAACATTTATGAATATGAATTTACCAGAGAGCACTGATTCTCTCAGGATTACAGGTGCAGATCTTGCTGACGAGCACTAACTTGCATAAAACTCAGGTCATGCCATGGTTTTCTAGTAACTACATTCAGCTACCACCTTATCTCTCAACTGAGTATTGATATTTAGTGTTATCTCATTGCATTTCTTTTTCCAATTACCTCCTATATCATTAAACATTCAATAACTTGTTTCTTTTATGATTACTCCAATAACTATTAACTTTGTATATTTCAACAGGAAATACCAAATAGATTGATGAAAGAACAAGTTGAAAAACCATTGGATATGATGAATTCTGTCAATTGGCCTTATGAATGTGAGTTGTTTTCCTCTGATATACCTTTTAGTTATGATTATGGATCGATATTACATCATCTTAGAGACCTAATTGAAGTATTAGTCCTTAAGAGATATACACTTATATCAAATAATAATCATCTATTTTATATTCATTGGATTTATTCAGTTTTGTGGAGTAATAGATAGAAGGGAGTTGAAGAAATTATAGATACAATGAAGTACAAGATGTGTGTTTCAACCTAGTTTAACGTGTCTTAACAGTAGACACACATTTTGTCAGATGTTGACTAGTGTAGGATTATGTTTGAAGAAAGCTGAAGGAAGCCAAACCGAAAGGTGGTATCAGTCCATAAAGACTCCTCGGTTGGGATTTATATGATAATTACCACCAGTGGTTGCAGGCGCCACATAAATTGGCTAACAATCATTAGCAGTGGCGCATATTCACTCAATTTTTCTCTTCAATTAGATCCTGAGTTTTAAAATTATCTAATGAATTTTTATTCCATAAATTTATTCTTCTCGAATCATATCGTCTATACTTAATCTTCCGTTAATCATTCTGCTACCTTGGGATTAGTCCTGGAAGTTTCATTTGGTTACGCTAATATGGCGTATAATGGCTTGAACTGATGCACATTTGGACCCACGTTCTATATCACGTATGTCTGATTGACGAACTCATACACACACACACCACGTCATACAAGATCCTGAACAAACATGTTACTGGACTCATTTTTCGATTGCATCACTTGTGGAGTAGGTGAAATATCCGTCTACCAAGCAAAGGGCGAGCACACTGAGCAGTAGTTGGCTCTTCGTCACTCTATAACCGTGAAACAATGTTTGTAAAGTTACATTTAGAGTGCAGGGTGACCTTGAAACACTGATAACATATATTTAAATGACCAATTCAGGAACGTTGAGTTTATAGATAGATTACTGGGCAAAAATGATAGATCGATTGATAAGGTCGTAAACCTTAAACAAATCGGTTATACTGTATTCATGCTTCATGTTCTTCGAGTTGTTATGTCCTAGTATTTCTTCATATATACCTTTTCTTTTTACGTTTATTCATATCAAATTCTCAATGTTCATTGTTTCACTTTTGCATTAGCACTACATTATATTCATTCCTTTATTATCAATCTTGTTACTTTCATCTCATCATGTTATTATGATGTATTAACTTGCCACATAACATTTGTGTCATGCCCTATATCGATTATGTACAACTGTGATTGACAGATAGCTCGCTGAATACAATCCATTTATACAACTGACAGGATTCATTATTATTAGAGGATTTTATCTGTTACTTAAGTACTATCATATTTATCCTTAAATAGTCCTAAATAAAAACAATTATTTATTTAAACTAGAAAATGTTTACATAAGGTAAGATGATCAATATTGAATTCTGTCCATCATCTGTCTATATGTCTATCACCTTTACCCTAGTTACTTTTTGAAAGAATGATTATATAATCTGTTAAGTTCATTGTTATCTGATCCCAGATACTCTTTTAGCTTAGTTTGTCTTCAAATATTTTACCTCATTCAATCAAATCCTTAAAATTAAGATTTTGTAGTCATCGTCAGTTATGTACTAGCGCCAATCGACTACACCTGTTACTCCTCGTGAAGGAGCATAGGCCGCCCATCAGTACTCTCTATCCAACCCTGTCCTTGGCAATCCTTTCCAGCTCTTTACAGTTTTTATTCATCCTTTTCATATCTGCTTCTATTTCTCGATGTAATGTGTTTTCTTGCCATCTTCTTTTCCGCTTCCCTTCAGAATCCCAAGCTAGGACTTGCTTCGTTATATAATTTGATGATTTCCTCAATGTATGTCCTATCCATTTCAATAGTCTTTTCCTAATTTCCTCCTTAGCTAAAGGTTAGTTTATTCTCTCCCACAGTAGATTGTTACTGTTGGTATCTGGTCGACAGACACTAAGTATCTTGAATAAGCAATTGTTTATTGATATGTGTATTTTTCGATAATGGTTGCGGTCGTTCTCGACGTTTTAGCTCCGTACAATGGGACTGTCTTGATGGTCGTATTGAATATTCTCACTTTGAAGTTGGTTGACGGTTTTTTTGAGTTCCACATGTTCTACAACTGGTGAAATGTGGTCTATTCATTGTCAATTCTTACATTTACGTCTGCATCAGATCCTCCATGTTCATCGGTGATGCTGCCAAGGTACGTGAAGGATTCCACCTCTTCCAGAGCTTCTCCATCAAGTGTGATTGAGTTGGTATTCTCCATCTTGTATTTGAGGATCTTGCTTTTTCCTTTGTGTATGTTGAGACTTGATTAAGAGACTACTGCTACACTAGTTATCTTCACCTGCATTTGTTCGTGTGTATGGGATAGGAGAGCTAGGTCATCTGCGAAGTTCAAATCGTCTAATTGGTTCTTGGATGTCTACTGTATTTCGTGCTGTCCCTCTGATGTCGAGCTCTTCATAATCCAGTTGACCACCAGGAGAAAGCGGAAGGGGGAGAGTAAGCGACCTAGTCCGACTCCGGTCCTCACTTAGAATACATCTGTCAGATATCCTCCATGCACAACTTTGCAGTTTGGTCCGTCGTATGAATTCCGGATAATGTTGACAATCTTCTCTGATACTTCATAGTATCGAAAAAATTTTCATAATGTTCTCCTATCTCTATACAGTTAATCGCCTTTTCATAGTCAATGAAGTTGATGTATATTGACGAGTTCTACTCAATTGATTGTTCGACGATGACCCGTAGTGTTGCAATTTGGTCTGCGCACAACTTATTCTTACGGAATCCAACCTGTTGATCTCGAACTTTGTCGTCTACTTCATCTTACATTCAGTTCAGCAACACCCTGTTAAAAACTTTTACTGGTATTGACAGTAGTGTGATATCTCTTTCTTCAATCAAAGTACTACAATATTATCCACTATGGAACATTATTATTTTATTATTTATTATTTAAACACATAAACATTGGTACAAGGAGGCACCAAGTAGATATGCGCCACATAAATCATTCGATTTGTGTGAGGGCTGTGATACTGCTAGGGTGCCCAGACCGAAGCAGGTGGTTTTCTTAGGGGGCCACACCCCGAGCCTTTGACCTAAAGGTCTGACCCACAAGGCAGCAGAGCATCGTGAGGAGATGCATTCCCATGGTAGCCGATGACCAACGATTGGTTCATACGCCATTTGTTCCCGCAGGTTACTGGAGCCCATGTGCACCATTGATTTGGTTTGAAATCCGGTTAAAGCGCCGGACATTCGCTTTTCGTCCTCTCATTTTCGTAAACAACACCCCCGCCACGAGAAGGCAGTGAGTAGGACTTCCCTGGCAGAGGCTATATACGCGTGGCCGTGTGAGAGCATTTCGAGAGGGAGGGCGGGCCCACCCCACTCTCGGTCATACCAGGGCATTTGGGGGAACATTTAAATTATAATTCCATATCTCACAAAGTTCTCATTTCTTTTTATTCACTGTTTACAGCATGTAGATAAAAATCTTATCTTTTGAATTTCTATGTAATAGATAACTATTCTAATGGTAATATAAACATACATCCTCCTACCAAAGATAATACTACTTTGGAATATTATTATTTTGCTCAAAGAGTTAAAAGTTTATTACCATTTAAAATCATAGCTTATCCTGATTTAATTGATGCACATGGATCAATTGATTGTGAACCATTTTATTCAACAGATCAATTAATTGAGAGATATTTTAATCAACCATCAAATCTATCCAATGATGATATAACTACTTCATCTTATTGTAAAAATAAATTATCCCAAGTTACATCAACTATTAATGATAATGCAGATGATGATGATGATGAGGAGGAGGAGGAGGAGGAGGAAAAGTGTGCTCATCTATCAAACGTTCATGAAGGTATGTAATTGATTCTAACTATAAGTTCAATCAAATCATCTATTTCGCTTCTATTGTCAATCATCGTAATCTGAACTTATTATGTCTTATAGCTGCTAACTCATATCACGTAACAAAACCACTAATCAGAATCATGATTTCTTTGATCTAGTATCTTTGAGTTGATCAATTACACATTCACTTGGCATTAATAAATAACCTTGAGTCAATTGCTAAGCACTTATTAATCCATGACCTTATAGCTTCTCTCTCTCTCTGCTTCGCTCCTTGAATCTAAAATTTAGTATCCATCCTCCATTATACGAATATTATATTTCAAAAATAAGATGTTATTTCCAGACCTAACCGACCACATCACAGCGTAAAATGAGAAATAATAATGATTCATTACCTGCATCTCCAAGTTGGTGTTCACTCTGGTACTCGAACCCAGTACTCTTCGCTTCGAACGCCATCGCATTATCCATTTAGTTACTGAGTCCTGATAACCACTTGTTTGTGCAGGCATATCCAGCTGATGAGTCCCAAAGGGGACGAAACGCGTGTCCTGGATTCCACTTCTAGCTACTATCCATCTCTTCTTAAAAAAGCTTGTGACCTAATGCTATATCGACGCAATCCGCACAAGGTGTACATATGCCAACATGAGACCGATCAATTGCAGTCCTAAATAACAATGGGAAGATACAAGTATAACAGCACCAAGTGAATTGAGATCAGTTTTGTTCAGTAAGAATTTAGATGCTGTTAAGGAATAACTTATTAATATAAAACTTAAAATGATTAGGAGTCATAATTAGAATGTCGAGTTAAAAGCTCAAATCAAACTTTAAATAAAACCTATCCTTCTGTGTATATTTGAAATAGTTTGGATTATCCTGGAGGGAGAACCAACCCCAGGATGCATGTACAATTCGGCTGATGAGTTGCGCAATGGATGAAACGCGCGTCCTGGATTCCACTGTTAGTCACATTCCATCTAATTATCCTTCTTTGTTTTTTGGATTTCGCGCGAAAATCTAAAACCATCCATATCTGATTGGTTCGTCAACGTATGACACTTTTACCAAATTATTTTGAGAAAGAAATACTATGGACGATTATTTTTTTCTCTAGTTTTTTATGAGCACAGAAAAGTATCATTATTTTATGATTGACAGCTTTTACATAGATCAAGGAGACAGATATTGAATGTTTTTTATACAACGGAAAATAGAGTAACAGGTTCCTTCAATTGTATTTGACCACGTGTGATCGTACCGCGATGACAAACAAGTGGTTGTTTAATCTCTCTCCCTCTTGTCCCGTTATCAATTAGTACCCTCATGTTCCCAGTAGGACCGACCGATGACCTTCTGTTTACCACATGGCACACTGAATGATGAACAACAACCAACATCATAACGCCTATTGGCCCTCGAGCCCTGTCTAACCCAGCAGGCAATTAGAAGATAAATATAGAAAACAGAAATAAGGAAGTATAAAAATACAAAAGTCTAAGGGTCTGCTAACTATATAACAAATATATATAATTCTTCGTATAATATTTTCAAAAGTTATAGTTTCACATTATTTGCCTCATTTTCAGTTTAATAGTTGAGATCATGAATCAGTCGAAGCTAGATCACCATGTATAACCTGAAAGCACTGGACGGCTGTCTCGTCCTATTGTTGGACTACCTCAGCAGTGTGCATCCACAATCCCATCTCACGAGACTCGAACCCAAGACCTAACGGTCTTACAGTGACCAGTGGAGTCCAACCGGGTCTGTTGTGCGATACTAACTCACTGATGACAATGGTGGATGTGTCGTTCGATTTCATAGATTTAATGAAGTAAGACATTAACACCGTTGGATACCGGCCAACTCATTGGTCTAAGGGTTAGGCGTTCGCGCGCGAGACCGATTCGTCCCCAGTTCGAATCTCGTAAGGTGGGATCGTGGATGCGCACCGCTGAGGTAGTCCTACAATAAGACGAGACAATCATCTAGTGCTTCGAAGTTCTCCATAGTGATCTAACTCCAATTGTTTCATGAATTCAATTATTGAAATTACGTATAATACCTACAAAACCTCTATCTGATAATTACTATTATATGCTTATTTTATAGCTGATGGCTCCACGAATTCGATCATCCAAACGAACTCATCTATAAACAATCTAAACAAAACTTCTAAATCAGTTAAATTAAATAAAATTATGAATAAATCATCAAATAATAATAATAATAATAATAATAATAATAATAATAATAATAATAATCAATCATTCCATAGACCATTTAATATATCTGATATACCACATATAGAAATACTTGATGATCTAAGACGATTTATTGAATCCAATGATTTAATCAATCGTGTTGTATATGATATAGATGAATTAATTAAATCTCAATACCAATCATTAACATTAAAACAAATTCATCAATCTCAGGAGGAGGAGGATAAGGAGGAACAACGTCGACGACAACAACAACAAGAACAAGGTCAACATTTGTCAACATTGAAAATCAAATCAAATCAACTTTTATTAAATAGTAATTTAGAACATAATGTTAGTGATACAATTTCAGAAGTCTCAACTAAATCATCTAAAATGAACGTTCTATCATCAACAGTTATGTCAACTTCTTGTGTACAAATAATGAATAATGATCATACTGTAGATAATAGTTCGATAGATAGTACAAAGTTGACAAGTAATAATCATCAACAGGATTATCATTGTCCTTCTTCAACTATATCATCTTCATTGGATAACTTCAACTTAACGAATCATGATGAACTATTGTAAGTTGGCATTTATTAGTATGAGTTTATTCGGTTAGCAATGTTCATAATCGGTAAATAGTTATTTATCTTTGACGGTCTTACAATTCACAGTGGGTTTTATACCCGATTCATGAATGTCACCGGGAAACTATTTCAACCATGCATGTACATTGTTAAAAAAAAAAAGCTTCAAGCTATAATGTGCTATATTTGAAGCGATGATGAATTCACCTAGTCTGAGAACGAAACAAAGATTCTCTGACCAAAGACCAATGAGTTAGCTATTCTAACGAATCCCAATCCCGCTAACTAGAGAGAGAAGTTCAAGCTCGAATGGGGAATTATATATTCCGCAAGCAGGCAGAAGCTCGAGCAATCACAACAGACACAAATCAAACATATGTATACAGTATAAAATTGTCCTTGAGAAGCGTTACAGTATAGCATACTAAAAGATACAACGAACCAATAGCATTTAAGATTCTCCCAAATGGGAAATACGACATGAAGGTGAAAATGAGCGCTTTTGGCACGAAAACAAGAAATTTAAATTTTTTAAATAAAATTACAAAAATAAAGGTATTTACCAAGTGAGTTCTGGGGATCTAACATCCCCAATATAATGCTGAACAACTGTTTACCATTAGTTGATCACTAGATATTACCAGCCTGATGTTTCTTCAATCCTTTAATGTTGATCGAATTCTATTGATCAAGTTTTAATTCAACTACTTGTTCCTCTAAGCTCTAGGGTACCTCCTGTTGACGTATGCCAACTAATACGAAACCTAGGTCTAGTAAAGTTTACTGTCGACTGTCTTTAACCTCAAGTTTACTACAGTTCTCTGTGACGATGAGATGAAACAGATAATCCGATTCCATTATAGACTATTTGATTGAGTAATTGTAAATATGTCTCAGCGAAAGATCGTTTAATCAAATAATTAACTATGACATACATTTCACATGCCTAATCACTTTCTACGTCGATGATGACTGGCTTAGGAAATAGTTGGGAGGAAACTGTGAGGGGAGGGTTACTAAAAAAAGACCTGGCATGTTGTAACGGGACTTTTGTAATCGTTTTTCAAATTATGATCAATTATACTTTTATTGTATAAGTATTAAGTAATCGGATTATTATGTTCCTATATTCCGTTTATCGTCAGCTTTGGCTTAATTCATTAACTACAGTCGTACGACTTGTTGTTCTCAAGTTCTTTCCAGTTTATTAATTATAGCTTGGACTATTCACAGCCACCTTTGGCCTGTTTATGTATAATTGTGATTTTTCGATTCATTGCATGATGTGGTCTAGTATATATATAAGTTCGCATATGCTTGAAATATAGTATATAATAGAGGCTGGTTGCTGTCTTCTCTTTAGACACAAAGCAGAAGATGGAGAAGGGCTTACGGATGGTTAACCAAAAAGAGCTCAGCTTGCTCTGGTTCTACGTCAACTGTGAATGTCCGAACTGTAATTAGTCAGGTCGAGAACGCTAAGCTATAACCAAAATACTATACAAGGGATAAAGAAAACTAGAATCGGAATAGCAGTTGGGGAATTTTGCACGTGATATCGATTGGCAATCTCAAGATATAACTATGCTATTAGTCTATGAAGTCAGTGACTATTGATTTGAACCATGTTGATGGGTGAAGACCCCACCTGGTTGGGATTTTCACGTTTTGTTTTCACAATCACAATAAGTGAAATGTTATGTACAGAAAAATAAAATATTTTATTCTCTGAAGAAGACAGCATTCAATGATTTCTAAGTTCAACCAATTCACAAGTCCCATACTAGGACGAGACGGCCGTCCAGTGCTTCTTGGTTCCTTCCTGGTTTTCATAACCCCCTACTGACGGTCAAAATCTATTTTAAATTATCATGTTTATTCTTGGTGATGACACTTTCAATGATTTAGGTATTCGGTGACATGACTCAAAATCATTCACAATTTCATCCATTTATTATTCTCGAATCATACAGACTGTGTGTATTATTTTCTTCTACTATTGCTACTCTGATAATCTTGCTGTTGTGATGTTGTATGGTCATTTAAACTGATGCATAGATCGGTTAGGTTCCCTTTTGTGTACAACTGACTGTCTAATCATTTTAGTATGTTTATTCATTCATAGGTTTTGGTCAAGTCTGACACCTATACCGCAAAATGTCAATTAATCATCTCAGACTTCATTGTTCGTTAGTTTCTCTACTAATCATTCTCTGTTCCTGTTCTCTTTTCTTCAATCTTCTTAATGTTGTACCGCCAGGTATTTCACTTTCGACTGGTGATACATACTACTTATATCTGTCGACATCAGTAGTATATACCACAATATCTTTGTGTTTGTTGAAAATTTATTATTAGGCTATGGATAAACTTATGAATCTGAAAACGTATAGCCTATTGATATCATATGTTTGTTTCTTTTTACTTAGGATTGGTCAATTTGACGCTGAAAAAGGTCATTTAGAGTTTGAATCTCGTTTCGAATGTGGTAATTTGAGAAAAGCAATTCAAGTAAGTCAGTCTAATTAAAATGACATTTTTTCATCTGTATTCCAGTATCCCTTCATACAAACCTTTCCACTCTGTCTTTTAAAAGCATATTCCCAAGGTTGTGTCATTACTTTTAATCATTTTACCATATTATTTTGATCGCTTTTACCATTTACATTTGGTCTTGTTAATCCAGGTCATGGCAACTTGCACATATGTACCAGGCTGTATGTTATTGATATCTATTTATCCGTCTATATTTAAAAAATCTGCGACAAGACTCTACGTGAAAGTGAGACGCAATCATTTTTATGATTTTCTAAAAATTCAACAGAACGACAGGACACGCTAAACTATTCCGATGCATCCTAGCCCTGCTAACTATAAGGATAAGACCAGGTTTAGATATGGGGAAAGGTATATCCTACAAGAGGCCAGAAGCATGAACAACCAAGCACAAAAGTCAAGCATATATATACAGTATAAAAAGGTCCTTGGGAGACGTCACAAAATAACGTATTAAAAGAGGCAACGAACCAATGACATTTGTGGTCGTTCCAAGTTCAAACTACAATCTTAAAGTATATATATTAACTTTGAAGAATTTCTTATTTATTCACTTTTCCATATTTCAGAATACTTTCATCATCAAAAAGGTTTTTGTGGAGATTGTAGTAATTTCAATAGTTCAAATCATGAGTCAATTGAAGCTGGACTACCATGGAAAACCTGAAAGAACTGAATGGCCGTTTCATCCTATTGTGGGATTCTTCGGCAGTGCGCATCCACGATTCCGCTTTTCGAGACTCGAACCGAGGGCTTATCGGTCTCGCGCGCGAACGTCTAACCACTAGATCACTGGGTTGGCCGGCATCCAACGGTGTGAATGTCTGAGTTCAACTGTTCAGTGCTTCCAGTTTTTTCATGGTGGTCTAGCTTCAACTGACACATGATCTCAACTGTTGGAACTTTCATCATCAATAAACCTATCTAGTCTTGGATGATAGTTCAATAAATCTTTGTTCAAACTGACCATAAATTTATAAGAAATAGAATTAAAATAATGAATTCCGGCTTTTAGAATAAATCACTTTAAATAAGATCCAGTTAGAATTTCAATATATATATATATATATATTTCGAACTTGTACTTGTACCAGAAGGGGTTTTATAGATATTACAGTAATGTTTATAGTTGAGATCATGAGTCATTAATACCATTGGATGCCGGCCAGCTCAGTGGTCTAGAAGTTAGGCGTTCGCGCGTGGGACCGATAGGTCCTAAATTCGAATCTCGCAGGGGGACGGGATTGTGGATGCACACTGTTGAGGAGTCCCACAATAGGACGAAACGGTCATCCATTGTTTCCAGGTTTTCCATGTTGGTCTAGCTTCAATTAACTCATCTTTACTACTAGAATTTGTATTTATCAAGTGGAATCGAATTTAAGAGGAACTCTTGTATACCACATTTCAAAAACTCGGGTTAATATTAATTTATAATCACATATCATTAATTATCAAAACGTGTCACGATTTATCAAGAATAACTTGATGAAGAATAGATTACAAGGAATTGTGAAGAAATTGATGAATTCACAATAAGTAAAATACTATTTTCTGCATCAAAGATTAATGTTAAACAAATATTGAAAACTTGAAAGTACTTAAAAGTTGTTTCGTCCTATTGTGAGATTTCCCGACGATAAGCATTCAAGACTCTTATCTAGGATTGAACTCATAACTTTCGAGTTTTGTAATGATTTGTTTTACCTTTAAACTATTGAGCCTTCATTCAATAGGTTTCATTTTTAATCTTATTCAATTCGAATTATTACATGATCATCTTCCGTTGGCCTTTAACGGACAACTATCTAACAATGAAGTTGGTTGAACTCTATCACTTTCTTGGTTTTCAATTATTGTCTAATTAAAAACCTGTCAAAAAACGTAAATATATTTAACTAAATAAAAAAGATACTGTGGTGTGTGCTACTGATATTCACATAAGTAGTATATAACGCGAGTCATGAATGTAATGTCTGGCAGTAGAAGATTAGGAAGATCAAGAAAGGAAGAACGGGAATAGAAAGCAATTAGTATAGAAATGAAAGAACAATGAAATCCGAGACAATTATTGAACATTTTTGCAAATTAAGTATTATAGTGTATGGTTTTTCTATTTTACCCAGCAACTCTGTAATGTTGTGCAAAATATGATTCGATTGTCGTCACCTGTGTTCCCCTTCACTACAATACTATTCTATATAATATGCACACAAACGTAAAAGTGGATGATTGTTTTGTTTCCCTCCCTTCCCCGTCCCCCACTTTTCTCTTTATAATCAGTTCCTAATCAACCGCCTTCATTATGTTGTTACCTTCTATGTATATATATTTTTCAATATAAAGGTTCGTCAATATGAATATGATTTAATATTAAATCCTGATATTAATACAACTACTTATTTACAATGGTTTTACTTTCGTGTATCTAATATGGAATCGAATATTTCATATCGTTTCAATATTATTAATTGTGAAAAAGTCGATAGTCAATTTAATGCTGGTAAGTTATACATTGTATACCTAGAAACTATATGTGTGTTCTGTTTGTTTATTTGTTTGTTTGTATTAAACGTTAACAATTTTCTATGCCAGTGACCAGTGAGTTACTTGATTGATTGAAAAACCGCTCAAGGTCGGCGTCAGGAGAGGTAAATTTTCCCGTTTGATGAAATATATAATGTTAATATCAGACGGGTTTTGTGCATATTATTAGTAATTTCAATGGTTAAGATCATGAGTCAGTTGAAGCTAGAGTTATATCCTGGAGTTTTAGTGAGAAGTAGTGACCAGTGGAGTTCAACCAGGTCTGTTGTGAAATAGTAACTCATTGAAGACAATGGTGGATATGTCGTTCAATTCTGTGGATTAGTTAAAGTTAGATATTCACGCCGTTGGATGTCGACCAGCTCTTGTGGAACAACAACCTACATTGTTAACTGTTCTAGGAATTTGTATTTTTCGTAGTCGCAATGCATCTTTCTGGGCGACTAAGTAAAAGCATAGTTAAACTTGTAAATACCTTAATCGTCATTCATCTAGTACAAACGAGTCATACAACCAACATAGAGTAATCATTTACAGTGATATATAGTATTAATAGCTATCTGATTAAATCCATCAAAATAAGAATCCTTCAAATGACTGAAGCAATAGCTAATTGGATCAAAAAGGTGGAGCTTTTCGTCCAGAAGAATTACGTTCAACCGTTTCTTTTAGTTTGATTAATGTGCACACAGCCTTCTTCTTTGTATTTCCACAGCTTAAATTTATCTAATATATATATATATATATATATATATATATATATATATATATATATATATATATATATAGAAATCTGGCGAACGTTTTTAGTACCTACCCGTATTTACTAGTTCTCACCTAATTCATGTTACTGTAGAGGATTTCTGGAGATTATAGTATTTCCATTGTCGAAATCACAAACTGATCTATGGTACATCATCATTAAAAACCTAAAAGGACTACACAGATGTTTTGTTCAAGTATGAGACTCTTCAACAATCCTCATCCATGTAATCCTTGACCAAACATTGATATCCATCTGTAATTAAGCTACCATCTCTCACCCTATCTTACCCATATATATTCTGTAAATTAATATTACATAATTTCAATGGTTAAGATCATGAGTCAGTTGAAGCTAGACCATCATGGAAAACCTGGAAGCACTGTACGGCCGTCTCGTCCTACTATGAGACTCCTCAGCAGTGCGCATCCACGACCTCGCCCTCTGCGAGATTCGAACCCAAAACCTATTGGTTTCGCGCGCGAGCACTTAACCACTAGACCACTGAGCTGGCCGGCATCCAACGGTGTTATTGTCTAACTTTAACTAATCCACAGAATTGAACGACATATCCACCATTGTCTTCAATGAGTTACTATTTCACAACAGACCTGGTTGAACTCCACTGGTCACTACTTCTCACTAAAACTCCAGGATATAACTCTAGCTTCAACTGACTCATGATCTTAACCATTGAAATTACTGTAATATGCACAAAACCCGTCTGATATTAACATTATATATTTCATCAAACGGGAAAATTTACCTCTCCTGACGCCGACCTTGAGCGGTTTTTCAACCAATCGAGTAACACTACTCAGTTATAAAACAATGAACAATACAAGATAGACAATTTACAATGAAACAATAATTTCAATATGAAAACTAATCCCATATATGATAATCTATTTATTATGATAATGGAACAAGGTTTATTTTACGTAGAAAGAATTGGGTGTATGTATGTATGTGTGTTGTAAGATAGATTGGGTTATAATTAAGTGATGACTCGCCATTCTTTTGACTGAAAACTTGACAAACTTGAGGTATTTCTTGTTATTTAATTTAAGCGCTATGTCATATTTACTGTTTTGTTGAATGATAGACAATTTTTTTCATTAATTTCAAGCATTTTACGAGGCAAATACTGTTATATCCTAATGAGGAATAAATTACGAGTAAATTCCGAGACCTATTGATGGACTTACTTACTTATGCCTGTTACTCCTAGTGGAGTAGCATAGGCCACTCACCAGCATTCTCCATCCAACCCTGTCCTGGGCAATCCTTTCCAGCTCCTTCCAGTTATTATTCATCTTTTTCATATCTGCTACTATTTCTCGACGTAATGTTTTCTTTGGCCTTCCTCTTTTCCGCTTCCCTTCAGGATTCCAAGTTAGGGCTTGCCTCGTGATGCAGTTTGACGATTTGCGTAATGTATGTCCTATCCATTTCCATCGTCTTTTCCTAATTTCTTCTTCAGCTGGAAGTTGGTTTGTTCTCTCCCACAGAATTGTGTTGCTGATGGTATACGGTCAATAGATGTTGAGTATCCTGCGTAGACAACTGTTTATAAATACTTGTACATGTTTGATGATGGCTGTAGTAGCTTATATTGTTTACATTGAATTTGTAACCTTTTAAATCTACAAATGTCTAAGTTGTGCTACTGTAATATAGCATAGTAATTATAACTTGTTAATAGTATATTCCTCACTTAGAGAAATATTCCATGGAATCACTATTTCGAATGTCCGAATAAACTTTCAACGGCACAGTGAACCTGAAAAGATCATCAACATCATCTAGAATTCATATGACAGACTACACTGCAAAGTCGTGCATGGAGGACAGCTGACAGATGCATTTTAAGTGAAAACCGGTGTCAGGCGAAGCTGATCACTCTCATCCCTCCTCTTCATTCTGGTGGTTGACTGGATTATGAAGACCTCTATATTTGAGGGAAGGCACGGAAAACAATAGACCTCACAGATGACCTGGCCCTTCTATCCCATACACACGAACAAATGCAAGTGGAGACAACTAGTGTAGCAGTAGCCTCTGCATCAGTAGACCTCAACATACATGAAAGAATAATCAAGATACTTAAATTCAACACAGAGAACATCAACCCAATCATACTTGATGGAGAAGCTCTGCAAGATGTGGAGTTTTTCACGTACCTGGGAATCATCGATGATGAACGTGTAGGATCGGATGCTGACGTAAAGGCGAGAATCGGCAAAGCAAATATTACATTCCTACAGTTGAAGAACATATGGAACTCAAAACAACTTTCAACCAATATCAAAGTCAGAATCTTCAATGTAAACGTCAAGACAGTTCTGCTGTACAAATCTGAAACTTGGAGAACTATTACAAGCATCATCAACGAAGTAAAAGTACTTTTAAACTATTGTCTACACAAGCTACACAATGTCCACTGGCCGGATAGCATCAGGAACAACCTTCTATGGGAGAGAACAAACTATCTTTTATTTGAAATGGAAATTAGGAAAGGACATATATTATGGAAATCGCCAAACTACATCACGAGACGAGCTGTGACTTGGAATCCTGAAATTAAACGGAGGAAAGGAAAACCAAAGAACACATTGCATAGAGAGGATGACATCGAAAGAATGAATGGCAATTGGAAACAACTGGAAAGGCGAGTTTAAGACAGACTTAGTTAGAACATGCTGGTCGATGATGGCCTATGGTCTTCCACGAGTAAGTAAGTAATATCCGATTGAAGTCTTTCAAAAGCACTATGTTTTGAAGATTAAAGTCTTTTTTTAACTACAATTAATGTCTAGGTATGCAGCCTCTTCTTTTCTCAGTGCATGAATCACTTCAATCTCATCCATGCTGGCGACGTGTTGGTTCAAATATTATTTATTATAGAAACTATTTTACTCGACCGTCAACTCGTAAATGTAAGTATATATGTATGTATATAAGTCATTGTGGAAGTGTTTGTTGATAAGGCTATTGATGATAGAGCCTATAATATTGAAGTAAGCATCAAATTCACTGCAAATTCAGTGAATATTTAGTCTCATCACTCATTTGATTGATTGATTGATTGATTGTGTTAACTAGCAATTCCACTCAATCGATCATGTACAAACTAGAAAATCATGAGAAGTATTAACATCAATGTCATTCAAAACATCCCAGGTAATCGTGTTACAGATAGAGATAGAGCTTCATGAGTAACAACAGGAATTTCTTATTATATTTCTGAATGTATGGTTCCAATTAGTTGATTAGTTTTACTTCATATTTTTTATTTAACAGATAAAGAGGCATGATTCATAATCCTCAGCCAGATACTGAAAGGGTTAAATCCTAGTAACATCTTACTATTTTGACAAGATCTTAGTTGTTTTCACACTTGTTGTGTCTAACCGCTCAAGATATTGAAACTATTTTATGCATAAGTACAATTTTTCTGTATTAGAATTAAAAACCAATACCAGTTGGTTGCTCTATGTTCACTTTTCTTCTATGAAAGGGATTCTGAATCTGCTCTTTTAAACAATGTTTTTTGATCAATCTTAACTTTTCCATCCTGACTAGCCTACTTAAGTCTTTTGGTGGTAGTGGTCAGTTCATAAGATGTAGTATTTTGTTATGATTGGTAACCTTACAATGAACTACCGTATGTGCATCCAGTTTTTGGTAGGTTCTCTATAAGCTATATGTTTAATAAGGTCGATTGAGTTATATCAAGGTACACATAAGCATTTTACTGATTGGTCTGAACAGAAGCATATTTCTAGCGATTATGTTATTCAGTGCTGTTAGAAGCTACGATCATCATAAATATAAAATGATAAACAATGCCCATCGTTGAATGTAGCCAATTATGCTTTCAATCAAGGTCTCCGCCTACCTGTCCTTGTCTATGTCGGAAGGAAGAATTGATACACACTAATAAGATTTGTACATATCGTAAAACACGACAATTGATAGGAAGAATGTATATTTATTGCGAGGAGTTACAATGTATTTGCATAATACACATACATAGCCTTCGCTGGTTCACTTAGATCTTCCAGTGTGTCCCACAATCTGAACTGTCTTCTCGACTAGCCTCCAAGTGCTCGACCAACAGCGTGCTTTCAATGCGCTGAAATTTTTCAATATTATTTGGTTTGCTTCCTAGTCGTTTCTCCATCTTCGCTCTCCCTAATCTATGATTGGGCAAGTTTATAGGAGAAATGTGCTTATCTATGGCTAAATCTGACGACCTCAGAGCGTCATAGTTAAAACGTTGAATAGGTCCCTCATAACCCAATGTATCTCCAATTTAGTGATTAACTTACATGATACACTTTCATCATCATCATTGTTGTTGTTGTTGTGTTTTTTTTTCAAGGTAATGTGGATGGTGGAACGTATTATACAGCTACATTCACGATATGCTTTCCATATACTGGTGATGTCTGCTATCTTGCTTATCATTATCCATATACCTATACACGTTTATTAACTGATTTAAACAAATGGCAAAATAAAATATTAAACCAACCAAACAATATTTACTTTCGTATTCAACAGTTAACTTCAACTGTCCTCTCCAATCCAGTCCCATTAATTACAGTAACACAAACTTCGGACTCTTCAGGTGAGCATTTTTTTAGAAATTAATTTTCCTATACAAACTAGACAACCAGTGAAAAGCATAAAACATCGGACACTTGCATCATGCTATAAAGGTATTCACGATCTATCCAGATCCATGATCTGAGACCTTTATGTTTCGTTGTGAACACTTAAACTATTGGACTAATGAGATGAAATGTGGTATTACGAAAGCTCATTCCATTACCATTTAAAGGCAATTGCCTAACGCCCGATGTTGTTGAACTCCACTGGCGATGGTTTCTAATTAAAGCTATGTAGAATACCTTTTGAAATAGATCGCTAGTGAACAAATGATTATTTAAACATCAAGGAAGATAGTTGTACAATTTTGTGAATACGTTAAAGTTAAGAACTCATACCAATAAATGTTGAACCAGTAGTTTATAGGTTAACCATTTGTCACTAGAACTGGAGGTCATACGTTCAAAACTCACTTCAGTTGTGGGTGCCCACTACCAATTGGGAAATAAAACAACTGTCCAGTTCCTCTTTATTTTAAATGTATGTTTAACCAAGATCAATTCATGATCCAAATAATAGTTTCATTCATTTTAATATTTTTTACCTTGAATGACATGACTCAAAATCGTTCGCAGTGGCACAGTTGCATTTACTGTTTGTGTTCTCCCAATTTCTAATCTTCTGAATTCTTCATATCCTTTTTTTCTCTTTCCACTGGATTATACTCCTTAATTAACATTTTCAAATTCTAATCTTTCCAATTACTGCTCATACTTTTACTACTTCTACCACTATGGGATTTGAATCAACAATTGTATCTCTGTGCTAATGTGGTATGGCAACTTCAACTGATGTACTCACGTTTTTATTATTTATTTATTTGAACACATAGATAATGGTACAAGGGAGCACTAGATACATATGCGCCACACTAGCCTCATTTGATTTGTGTGAGAGCTGTGATACTGACCGGGTTCCCAAACCGGGGCAGGTGATTTTCATAGGAGGGACCACACCCGGAGCCTTCGAACTAAAGGTCTGGTCCACAAGGAATTGGAGCAACGTAAAGAGATACAGTCCCATGATAGCTGGTGACCAACGATTGGTTCATACGCCATTTGTCTCAATAGGATCATGGAGCCCATGTGCACCATTGGTTTGGAATGAGGGTTTTCCAACTTCCCTAGGTGGGCTCTCCATGTCCATCAACCCGGTTAAAGCCCTCGCCGAACATTCGCTTTTCGTCCTCTCAATTTTTTAAACAATATCCGTGGTGCGAAAAGGCAGTGAGTATGACTCCCCTGACATCGGCTGTATACGCGTCGCCATGTGAGAGCATTTGAAGAGGGAGAGATGACTCTCCCTACTCTCAGCCGTACCAGAGCATTTTAGGGAATATACGCACGTACGAAGTTCTACGTTGTTGACTGACTGACTAAATTTTGTTAAAATGTATGAGATTAACTGTTGATTCGGCTTTCCGAGAACTGCAACGGAGCCTCCAGAGGCCCTAAAGGAGCCGAAGAGTCCTAGCCAATCAGAGTATGATGGAGCTTTCTAGAATATCAACGTGGCGTGCTGCTATTGGTTAATAGCATAATATATCTTTTAGCGGATTGGTCAAAATATGATGTTGATTTAACAAATGTGAACATCTATGAATACCCGTGTTTTTTCCTGGCCTTTTCTCTCGAATTCAAGTCACTGCATAGTTTCTAGCTTGCGAATTACCAGAATAGCTTAGGAACTGAATAAAGCGTTCAAATTAACAAGACTTATCATTAATACATTTGTATTTCAGTATCTTCTTGAATTCCTTTGCATTAATCCTTATTACATCATTTCTTAACAATTTGTATTCTAAATTAGATGAATCTACAAATATCAATAATCAACGTCCTTACATCATTCTTACATGTCGTGTACATCCAGGTGAATCAAATTCTAGTTGGATAATAAAAGGTTTAATAGAACAATTATTATCTAATGATAATATGAAAATGAATGAATTACGTAAAATGTTCATTTTTAAAATAATCCCCATGTTAAATCCTGATGGTGTTATTGTTGGAAAGTGAGTATTATTCAGTTAGTTGTCAAGGGAATTTTATGATGAGATTATAATTTATGAATGAACCAATCAGATTGAGGACAACAGGTCTTAGATTTTGGCACGAAATCCATTCATACATTTGGCTGAATAGAGTCTTGGCATTAATAGCTGATATCAGTTTGTGATGAAAACGCTAAATCTAATTCCTAACCCCAAACCATCAACTATGAATCATAATACTTATTCTTCAAACTGTTTTATAACCCTCGTTTAGCCGTGGTAACTAGGTAGACACTCTCAAGGTTACTTTGGCGTCACTTAAAGGTCGTCCATAAATTATAGTCTCACCGAAATTGTTTAATTTTATTCAGAAATGTTATTATTTTGCTCGGCATTTCTGGATCTGTAGACTATGGTAAGTGTTTGAAATGTACCGACTCGAACTTGAAAGATACAACATCTAAATGACTTGATATGGAATGACTTATTGGACACTTTATTGAGTTCTTCAATTGGACGATAGGAAGTAGACAATCGATGTAAACTCTATAAATCTAACTCAGAAATTCACTTGATAAAATACAAGACTATAATGCACCGTAAATAAGAATTCATAACATGTAACAAAATGCTGCACTTAGGAAATAAAATTGGAATAGTTTGAGAATAGAAAAACATATGAGAACAGATTAGTATGAATAGTGATGCCTCCTGTTATTTCGACGAAGAAATAAAGATTTGAGTTGTATTGAATCCCATGTGATTGGGTTGTAATGACTGGAAATTGGTTGTGTGATTTCTTCCTCTGTTCTGATCATCGATTAGTTTACTTATATTGCCAGAAGGACTGGTGACCTATTTACCAGTTGACAAATCATCCAAGAAACAACAAGCAAGATCCTAACGCTTATTGTTCCTCAAGCTCCTTCGAACTCCAGTGTCCAATTACAGGGCGAAGATAGGAAGTAGATTAGTTCATTATTGTATTCAATCCAATCATAACTCAAACTTATATAATAATATACTTGAAGTATCTGACTAAACAACGAAACTAATTGGTAAGTGATACCAAACCGGGCTAATTAATTGACGATAACAAAATACAAAAACGATTTCTGAGTTAAACAAAAACTAGGAAATAAGAAAATATGATGTATGTCAGTCTGAGAGTCTACTAATCAATATAACAAAAATATGGTAGTCTAGCTTAGATCGACTCATGAATTCAACTGTTACTACAGTCTCCACAAATCCCCACTCTGATAATAATCATGTACTCACTAGTGACTAGCTTCAAGATGTCTTTCCTGGAGCTCTCGTCGTGAAGCTGTGACAAGTGGAGTACGATCCGTGTCGTGTATGAGACAGTTGCGCGAGATGATGGATCAACTGAAGTTAAAGATTAACACTGTTGAATGCTGGCTCAATGGTCTAGAGATTAAGCGTTCACGGACGAGACCGAAGGTTATCGGTTCGAATCTCACATGCCGGATCATCGATGAGCACTGCAGAGAAGTGCCACAACAGAACGAACCGGTCGTCCAATGCTTTCAGGTTTCCAATGATGATCTAACATCAATCGGTTTATGATTTCAATCAAGTACTTTACAGTTGCACAGTTTTTTATTATTTTTGTTTGACTGGTTTCATTTCTTCTGTCATATATATATTTCTTCTATGAAGTCATCGATGTTCAATATCTGGTAAAGATTTAAATCGTCATTGGATTAATCCATCATCTTTAATTCATCCAACTATTTATCATACTAAAATGTTAATGGAACTTCTTACATTTTGTGAACGTTCACCTTATGTAAGTTGGTTTGATATATATATATTGATATGGGTTATTATGTAATTCATTGTTCAGTTCGGTTGTATATATACAGCTCTGATAATTAATCAGACCAATTAAACAGAAGAAGAAGAAATCAGTTTCATCATAGCCCCCAAATGCCCTGGTACGATTGAGAGTGAGGAGAGTCCGCTCTCGCCTCTCGAAATGCTCTCACATGACCACGTGCATACAATCATTGTCAGGGAAGTCCTACTCACTGTCTTCTCGCGGCATTAATGTCACTTACGAAATTGAGACGATGAAAATCAAATGTCCGGCAGAGGCTTTAACCGGGTTGGTGGACACTGAGAGTCCACTGGTCAACATGGGCTCCAGTATCCTGAAGGAACAAATGGCGTACGAACCAATCGTTGGTGACCGGCTACCATGAGACTGCATCTCCTTGCAATGTCGGTTACTATGTTAAGCCCATATACCTTATTCCAGCATTCGGACAGCCCATTCTATTCATCCTACTTGAGTCACATTCTGACCTTGTTAATTATTCGCTTATCAATCTTGACTGTTTTTATATGAGCGCGTTAGTGTGTGTACATTTCTTATCCCATTACTCATCACATGCCTGTAACTTACTTTTGTGTAACTATAAATATTGATTAACGCTTGGTTATATGGGAGTTGGCTTACCGGCCATCTCCACTGTGCGTCGTTTTGATTCGTTCTATTCCATTCACTTCATACACAAAATCTATGTATTCAAAAGTCCATTCTCGTTATTTGATTAACGCGATTAAAGTCGATGATTATACACGAGGATAGGCGACATATATATTTCAATAACAATCATCATCACGATCTCCTTGGAGTCAGATCTCGGGTCACTAAAGTGGACAGCCCTTTCGACAACATCGTCCGATCTAAATGACGATTAAATAACGGGCCTCCACAGCTTACAACTAATCTATGTTTATAGATGATGAACAAATTGATTCCCCCTACAAATATGTCAATAGTAGTGGTGATGTTAACTAGATAAATAATTCATATATTCACTAATAACTTGTTGACATCCATATTTCAGTCGGTGAATAATCTCATTGGGATCTGTTGAGAAGATCCAGAAAACTCCGCGAAAAAAAAACTAAGAGAAGCTCTGAAAACACGGTGATGTATTTTATCCAATCAGCGTTCAGTAGAAGTTTTGCCAGAAACATCTAGAAGTCAGAAAGTCATATTTTGAGTTTCTGACTGGATGAGTACTATATCGCTACTATGTTTAGTAGCTCAATGGGCTCATGGTTAAGCGCTTGCGCGTGAGACTGATAGGTCCTGGGCTCGAATCTCTCAGAGTGGTGGGATCTTAGAAGCGCACTTCTGAGGACTCCCATACTAGCACAAAACGGCCGTCCAGTGCTTCCACATTTTCCATGATAGTCTAGCTTCAATAGACTCATGATTTCAACTATTGAAATTTCTAAATTTTCCACAAAACCCCTCATGATATTAGAATATGTTATATAATATTAAGAGTAGTAACATTACATTTTTATTCCACTCCCTTATGAAGTATTAATCAAAATATTGTTTATATTCCCTTACTTACTTACTTTCGCCTGTTACTCCTAATGGAGCATAGGCCTCCGACTAGCATTCTCCAACGCACTCTGTTCTGAGCGTTCTTTTCTAATTCCATTCAATTCTTGTTCATTTTCTCTTGTCTATTTCCATTTCCCGGCGTAATGTGTTCTTTGGTCTTCCTCTTCTCCTTTGGCCTTGAGGATTTCATGTGAGGGCTTGTTTTGTGACGCAGTTGGGTGCTTTCCTCAATGTGTCTCCTATCCACTTCCAGCGCTTCTTCCTGATTTCTTCCTCCGCTGGGATCTGGTTTGTTCTTTCCCACAGTAGGTTGTTGCTAATAGTGTCCGGCAAACGGATCCGAAGTATTTTGCGTGGACAACTGTTGATAAAAACCTGTATTTCATAGTTCTCCAGGTTTCTGCCCCATACAGTAGAACTGTGTTGACATTTGTATTGAAAATCCTGACCTTGGTGTTGGTTGACAGTTGCTTTGAATTCCAAATGTTCTTCAGTTGTAAATATGCTGCTCCTGCTTTTCCGATCCGCGCCTTCACATCTGCATCAGATCCACCATGTTCATCAATGATGCTGCCCAAATACGTAAAGGTTTTTACATCTTCGAAATCTTCTCCGTCAGTTGTGATTGGGTTAGTGCATGCTGTGTTGTATCGGAGAATCTTGCTTTTCCCTTTGTGTATATTGAGACCTACTGCTGCTGAGGCTGCTGCTACACTGGTCGTTTTCTCCTGCATTTGTTGTTGCGTTTGGGATAGAAGGGCCAGATCATCTGCGAAGTCTAGATCGTCCAGCTGTATCCTATAAGTCCACTGTATCCCGTATTTCCCTTCAGATGTTGATGTCTTCATGATCCAGTCGATCACCAGGAGAAAGAGAAAGGGTGAAGGTTAGCAACCTTGCCTGACACCGGTCTTTACTTCGAACGACTTTGTTAATTGTCCTCCATGCACAATTTTGCAGTTTAATCCATCATATGAGTTCTGTATGATATTGACTATCTTCTGAGGCACGCCGTAGTGTTTATATTCCCTTGAAGTGGAATAATATGATTGAGTGAATATATATTTAAAGCCCATTATCTATACTAACTAATTGACTTCATTCATGTATACTGTGAATATTCTGATTGAATCTCACTTTGAACTTTTGAATATCAAGACATTTTATCAAATTGATACATCAGTTCTCGTTGCTAATCGTAATCTTATTTATACTTCTGTTTCTTTTCTTTCTTTCTTTCTTTCTTTCTCGTTTGTTTGTTTGTGTGTGTGTATGTATGTATGAGCAGATTTTCATTGATTTCCATGGTCATTCACGTATGAAAAATATTTTCTTATATGGATGTAGTTCCATCGAATCATGGTTATGTCCAGATATAAAAAATCCAACTTATCGTGGTATCAATCAATTAGAAGATAATTCATATCGTAAATTAGCTGATATATTAAATCAATTATCACCATATTTTTCAAAACAATCATGTTTGTAAGTTAATTTTTTGTTGTTATGCTAATATATATACCAAACTCCCGCGAGCAGGGTCGTGGATGCGCACTGCTGAGGAGTCCCACAATAAGACGAAACGGCCATTCAGTGCTTCCACGTTTTCAGTGGTGGTCTAACATCAATCGGTTCATGATCTAAATCAAAAACATAGCAATCCCCACAACCCCTAAACTTTCATTCTATTGACTTTATTTTCTAGGTTATGGATTAGTTGATAAATTTCCAGGTTTTAAATTGTTACCATAGTGTTTGTGAATATTATTGAATTTTGTAAAGGTTACATCATGGTTAGATAACCATCGAGAAACCAAAAAACAATGATCACTTGTTTCATCCCAGTGTTGAACAGCTCGGCAACAAGCATTTACGACCAACACACACATCACCACCACCATCACCAAAACGATCGAATTGTGGATCATAGGATCTTCGTTTAACCCTTGGATCATTGAGTGACTATTTGATTGTAACCACTTCTTAATATTACACAAATATCTTCTTTTTATATCATCGGTGATTAATTTGCCTTACACTTAATATGGTTGAACAAGTGGTATGTGGCTAATAACCCCATGTTTAAATATCTAGCGATATGACTGAGTACTTAGCGTTTTTCTAGCAAGGTTGTTTTCTAAGGGATGTGATTGCTAACTATATGCCCGGTAGTAATCCTAGAACAGCATAAGAAGGAGTTGTATAATAGAGTAGTTATAAACAATTGTTTTCGTAAGATACTTAATGTCCGTTGACCGGATACCATCAGTAACAACCTACGGTAGAAGAGAACAAACCAACTTTCATCTAAAGAGGAAATGAAGAAAGGACGCTGGAAGTAGAAAAGACATACATTGCGAAAATCATCAGACTGTATCACGATACAAGCTGTAACTTTGAAATCCTGAAAGGAAATAAATATGAGGAAGACCAAAGAACACATTACATCAGGAATTGGAAACAAACATCAAAGGAAATGAATAAGAACTGGAAAGGATTGCCGAGGATAGAATTAAATGCAGAATGCCAATGATCGATGTAACGCTCCTTTATGAGGAGTAACAGGCTTAAATAAGTAACGAAGTATTGATCGAGTATTTAAGTTAGTATTGTAAAATCACTGTAAACAATGACAATCATATCAAACTTTAACGATGCAAAAGTTTGTTTTCTTATCCATTTTCTTTTTTTTGTAGTTTAAAATGTATCATTTTATGGATATGCCTAAAATTATATTGTCTCTATGTTTAGTCAGTCAATCAGCTACAATGTAGGATAAGGCACATATATGCATCGGTCCAGATTACCATACCGCATTAGCACAACAAGGTGAACACTGGATTCATAGTAGTGGTGGTAATCTATAAAAGAAAGATTGCATATACAGGAAGAAAGAATTAGTTGATAGAAAGAAAGATATGAAGTGATTTTAATCTCTTAGTTTAAGGGAAGACAGAATGTGTATGTTAACCGTTAGATACTTCATATGGGATTTATTCATTATCTATAAGATAATTCAATGTGTCAATAAAGTTTATTTATTCCGATTTGTACAATCTATGTACATGTACGTGTGTGTTTGTAAGTGTGTGTGTGTGTGTGTGTGAAGGGAGGACTAATGAATGGACTAGTTTTAGGTCATAAACTATGAACAGGAATACATTTCTAAATACTTTATCATTCAATCAAATTATGATCTATTTCTTCCTTTAAGAGTTAAAACTTTATATTCATATTTACAAAGCTTTCATAATTCTAACTGATTCATCATTCAATTTAATAGTTTCTTCTTTGAATTGATTCAACATTTATTTCCCTGGAGTTCCTGGTGAGGGGCTGTCACCAGTGTGTGCAGTCCAATCCATGTCGGGTGTGAGATAGTTATCTACCTCAAACAATAGATGAAGTGTTAAGCAAAATGATAGATCAATTGAAGTTAGACATTAAAACCGTTGAATGCCAGTTTAATAATCTAAAGGTTAAGTGTTTTCATACGAGACCGAAGGTCCTATACTATGACAAAACGATCGTCCATTGTTTTCATGTATTTCACGATGGTCTAGCTTATGAATCCAACCATTAATTTCATAAGTATTTTGCTCATATTAAAATGTCACATTAGTTTGATTCCTATTAATTCTCAATTATTTTCATCATCAAAATCTAATCCCCTTCCTTATAGAGTTACCTTCAGGATCTCTCAAGTTCATTCCCATTTGTTAGTTTTGTTATATTTATAAATTTTAAGCTTTTTTGTTGCTAAATATTTCCAAAATTTATTTAACTTTAAACATGCATCAGACTAAATGTCACTGTCATCTGAATCTCGCACAAATGTCCGACAGTCACTACTTTTAATGTAATTGATTTGTTCATATTATAATGTCCGGCAGGCGCTTAAACCAGATTAGTCGATATAGAGGATCCACCTAGGAGAGTTGAAAAACCCTCATTCCAAACCAATAATGCACATAGGCTCTAGGATCCTGATTGAAAAATTGGCGTATGAACCTCTTGTCGGTCACCGGCTACTAGTGGACTGCATCTCCTGACATTGCTTCATTGCCTTGTGGATCAGACCTTTAGGTCGAAGGCTCCGGATGTGGCCCCCTAAGAAAACCATCTGCTTCGGTCTGAACACCTGGGCACTATCACAGCCCACATACAAATCACGTGAATTGTTTGGTGCATATGTATACAGTGCCCCGTTGTACCAATATTAATATGTTTGAATAATAATAATGCATACATACATACATACATACATACATACATACTATTATTATTATTGTGTTACACCTTTAATCATTTTAAATTATTTTTTGGCCCTTGGATTTGCCTAACTGTTTATTACTTTTTTATGGTATAAATCACGAATTGATTCGAGCTAAAGCAACATTGAAACTTAGACTTAATGGACGACCGTTTCACCCTATCGTGGTACTCTTTAGTCCCAGTCTGCAACTAAAGACCATTTACAAGGAAATGAACCCTTCGATCTAACGTGTCATCAGTTAACATCTATACCACTAAGCTAACATTTATTGGTTTTGGTGTCTAACTTCAAATAATTCACAATATTTCTTGCTCAACCTTTATTCATCATACTTTTTTTCTTTATCATTTCAGATATATGGTTAGTAAAGCTAAAGAGACCACAGCACGTATAGCTGTTTGGCGACAATTCAATGTAGTACGCTCTTATACAATTGAAGCTTCTTATTGTGGTATTCACCGTAAATGGTATGATAATCAGTTAATTCCAAGTAAGATACAAGAAAAACACCAACAAGAAGATAATGATAATAGAACAATACAGGAAAAACATTCAAATGAATCTGTAGTAGTTATTGAACATCAAATAAGACCAATTGATTTAATGAATTTTGGTTCACAATTATTAAATGCATTTTTATTGTTATCAGAAGAAGAAACAACAATATTGATGTCAAATACAAATAAAACAGTTTCATCCATATCTTCATCACCATCTTTAATGACATCTTCAATGTCATTATTCAATGTATCTTCCCCTGAACATCCATCATCATTCTTTGATACAAACATTATGCCTCAGTATGGTGAAGATGATACTGACGTTTACGATGATGCTGATGAAAAGAATAATGATAATAATAACAATCGTAGTAATGTAGATGAGAAACCTAAAATATCTTCCAAATTACATTGTAGTAAAAGAAAATATCAATCTAAGTTAAAGAAGTTGAAACAACACAAACAAAAGTCATAATAATAATAAGAACTACAATATAACAAATAGAAAGTCACATATATTTCAACTATGTTGCCTTCGTTTGGTATAGTGGAACTCAATTGTGTTCTTTATTCATGATCCAACTATTCATCTTTCTTTATGAATCAATATCATGATCATGATATAGATATAGAAGAATGGGGATGGTAATAAGGTGAACTCAATGAACTGTAAACAAATAAAGAGAGTATCATGTCATTCAAATGAAAAAGTTTATCATTTTCACCATCTCATTGTATATTTTCAAATGTTTTTATATAATTGAATCTAAATTGAAACAGAACGTTGCAAAATAAGCATTTATTTGAAAAGTATTGATATTCAACGTTCCTTAAACAAGAAAAACACTATTTCCTTTTGAATCTGGATTATTTTTTTGGTTTTCATACTTAACCTACTTTTAAATTTGTCAGTAGTACAGATATTATTTTAGATTTTTACTGGTCTTTTAGTTTTCATATACTTTTTTAAAATCTGGATGAATGTATGATAACACTTGTTATGCTGGAGTGTACTATTGTAGTGAACAAGAGGATAGGCGGGTACAATCAAATGTATTTGAATACAAAATTACAGGATCTATTAGTAAAACCGTTATCAAGCGATCTAGCTGTGGATAAAACTATCGAAGTTGATTTTTTATCACTACATCACTCGTTACACCCAATAAAAAGTGAGTATCACAGTCTGTCGTCTGTGAATTTCTGAAATCGAGAGAACATAACCTGAGTCCTTCGGGTTTATTAGAACCTGAGGAACGTCCTTCATAGACATGTCCAGTGTCATTAAAACTAAATTAGTCCAACAAGACAACTATAGGACAACCGAAAAATACAGTTCAGTATCAGTTGGCTCCAAACAAACCATGACGATGAGAACTGAGGTTATTGTCATACTACATGCGATACACAGGGAGAAGATTAATATTGGTTGGTTCACCGGGAACTGATCAAACTTAACCAAACTCGAAAAAACATGTACTGGTTTAGGTCATATAGGCAAAACACAATCTTTCGTACTGAAAAAAACTTCTCCAGTCCGATAATACTAAAGTTGCTTTTCCCAGTAACTTCATGGTTTCGGGGTGAACATACTCATTTATATTTAAGAAGTAATAACTCTAGCTTACAAGTGGAGGTATATCGCATGTCAAGTATGCTGTGATGAGCAAACCGATCAATTTGTTGGAGATCGCCAGTGAAGTAAATCCTCCGATGGAATGCGCACAAACTATCACTTCAACTAGCATCCAGCAAACTACAACTGTTCAATCAAAAGTGAAGATTCAACCAACAAGTCGGCCAGTATTTTAGATCAAACTTCGATTTTATCTTACAATGTTGCTAATGTTATATTGCTTCCCCATCTTTTAAGCGTTGCTTCCAATCGCTTTCAATAATCTAAGCATAAGAAATTTCTTTTCTTTTTTTTCACTTTTGTAATGAAAAGAACAACAATCCGTAGGACGTATAGTAATAGTTCAACAGAAACACAATAGTAATTTCACGACCATATCGGAACACAAAACGTGACAATAAGTCACAAGATAAAAGTTAACTTCTCCCACTCTGGTATTTGTAAATAATAAACAAAACAAAATCGTAAACCAATCTACTTAACAAATAACTTAGATATAAACGTCGGTGAACCATATATCATTTAGGGTCATAAGCAGGTTTTAGGCAATTTTAGTGAACAACCATAGGTAACCGAGAATCGTCTCTGGTATTTTTTTTTTCATTTCGTACCTAGATTCTGTTGAGACTCTTTCCAATTCATAGGGAAATGTCTATCCTTTGTATATTTTAGTAACTCTCTCCTCCCGGTAGGTTTTCAGTTTTAAACCATACTGGTTGTCAGGAAGCCCCATGACCCTTCTTATCATAATATTTATCCTTATGTTTCTGTACCACACCTAACTGTACTCGAGCCATATTACAAAACCTTGATATATCCTTCTGCAGCTTCACCAGCTTGTATGATAATAATAGAGGTTCTTAACGCATGGATGATGTCAGTAACTTAGGTGAAAGCCTCATATACCTCCCTGTTTATAATAAGCGAGACGTATGACCAGTAAACATATGGATGCTACCGCAATATCCCAGTAAAAGTTTATTTATTGCTGAGACCAACGATCTAGCTTCTTTCTGATTATCAAACGCTCTCAGTAACGTTTTGAGAGTTCGATTGATTTGTTAGACAACCCTATTGTAAGTTGTTTGTTGTTTGCGTATTTCCAGCAATTCACATACCTCCTTAACTTTAGTACATCTATACGAATATAACTAAACTGGAGCACACCAACGAGCGACTCAAATTTCAAATACCACTCTAGCTACAGTTGGGTCATCCAAACTTTGCACGGGGATCGCTTCACAGTACTTCGTAAAGTGATCAATTATAAATAAAATAAACTTATTTCTTGAACTGACCCACTATCTTGTTAGGATAACCTGGTTTCACATCCGCAAACGTTGGATTTGGATTGCCTTTTGGGCTTTTAATCATTCGACAAGCCTTACCTATGTTCCTCCGCAGTTTCGCTTCGCGGTTCAGCGGACTTTATCACTTTTGCTTATCAACATTTAAAAAGGACAGTGGTATTTTTCCTCGCTGAGTAAATTTCATTGTTTTGATCGTTTATTACGTATCAAGACTACTGTTTTTCACTTTAATTGAATTTATTTCAGTTAAAGTATTCGACTAAAGTATCGTTTTTACTGTTTTGTCGTTGGTACTCTTTAGTACCACTTTTTCAACTGTATCTGTTAGTACTTTTGGTCCTAGCAATCTACAGCTCTTCACTTTTTTTGGTCATTGATAATTTTTTTGTTTCTGGGTATCATTGCATATTGAAAAAACCCCTCCTAAATGACCGGACAGTGTAAAAAAAGCAGTTGCCAACGTCCGGGTTGTCGTTATCCTGTTGAAAGCGGCATGCAGTGCGACGAGTGCAAAGGCTGGTACCACGAAGTTTGCACGAACTTAACGCCTGCTGCTTTCAAACGGTTCAGTAAGAAGGGTTGTGTGTGGCTTTGTCAACAGTGCTGCTCGGATGCAAACAGCTTGTTAACCGAGGCTATCTCACTGGTTGATGCTGCCAAGAAGTGTTTCAACAAGCATAGTCGGAACGCGTCAAACAGCACTCGATCTGTTGACACGCAAATCAATGTGAAGGAAACTAAGGTGAGTCCGGTGATAGATGACTCACGCCCGTCAAAGAAGGAAAAGCAGTCTCCAAAGGGGCCTGCCTTAAACAAAAGCTCAAGAAAAGTAGGGTCTTCTGTTCCCCGTCTCCCAGATGGGATCCAACAGGAAACACCTAGGAGCCACAATCGCAAGGCTCGATCGGTTTCAAATGGTAAACATAACACGACCCCTCAGGTCGTCGACAACCCACCAAAACCCAACACTAGTTTTGACGCAACTGCTATTGCTTCTACCAGCAGCGTTAACGAATGGGTAAAGGTTGTAAGGAAGAAAAGTATTGATATAAAAGGGAAACCTGCCCCCGTAAAAGTGGTTGAAAAATCGAAAGCTGATCATAGCGACAGATCAGCTATTTTTCATAGAATTAAGGAGAGCGATAGCTCTGAACCTAAAGCTCGTTTTGAGCATGACATTGTACTGATTAGGCAGCTGCTTAATCAACTCATGCCTCAAAATATGACTGGGGTCACCTTGCTAAAGGTGTATAGACTAGGGAGTCTAACGGACTTGAAACCAAATCATTCCAGACTGCTTAAAGTAGTATTCGGCTCTTCAAACGAACGTGACCTAATTTTACAAAATGGACACAAATTAAAGGGTTCGGGAGTCTTTATCCGAAAGGACCTACCGTTGGCAGACCGTGTTAAAAGATGGGAAGCCGAGAAAGAACTACAACATAGGTTAGACGCTGGCGAAAAGGACCTGAAAATTGTAAATTTTCGGGTTGTAAGACTTCGACAGAGAATGATGCCGAAGCCACTCTGGGTGAAGCACGAAGGCACCTAAACAGGCTTCGGATCTGTTACACCAATGCACGAAGCTTACTTAATAAGCGATCGGAACTAGGTGTACAGATTGACTCTATAAAGCCAGATATAATCGCAGTAACAGAAAGCTGGCTGACACAGGCTATAGATAGTATAGAACTTGATTTCGAGGGCTTTACGTTAGTAAGGGCCGACAGAACACAAAAGCGCAAAGGAGGGGGAGTAGCTCTACTCATTAGGAATGCTATCCCATTTACCATTATCGATAGTGTATCCCATGAGAGTGGGACGTGTGAATTAGTTAGTCTTCGCTTAAAATGCAAGGGACAAGAGCTGCTGATTGGTTTGGTCTATCGCAGTCCAAGCTGTGAGGCAAATGAGATCCTGTTAAGCAGTCTCAATACTTGGTCCCAAAGTGGTCGATGTCTAATCCTAGGGGACTTTAATGCACCTATGGTAGACTGGGAAAATCTGCGAACTGAATCGTCAGAAAATTCCTTCGAGCAGGAGCTAGTTGATGCGGTTATCACATGTGCCCTAGTGCAACATGTGAAAGAAGCGACTAGGTACGACCCGGACACTGAATCATCCTTATTAAATCTTATACTGACTCACTATGAGGATGATGTTGCGAACCTCCACCATATGCCACCCTTAGGTAAAAGTGACCACGCAGTTTTAACTTTCGACTTCCATATAACTGCCAGTCATGAGGACGCGTCAGTCCAGTCCAGACCCAACGTCTGGAAAGCAAACATACCAGATATCATGCACTCAGCATCGTTAATAGATTGGACAATAGACCCAGAGTCCTCCATTGAAACGGCCTGGGACGCATTTCGAAAATCATACTTAAAAGTTACCACACCTCACATCCCTTGGACTATACCAAAGGGGCCGAAAAACTCACCACCATGGTTCAGTAGGGAGGTCCGTATCCTTCTCCGTAAGAAGAGGAAAACGTGGGATAGATTTAGGTTACTGGGGACTGATGAGTCAAAATCTCAGTATCGAAAGGCTCGGAACACTTGTGCCTCGACCCTCCGTAAGTCTAGAAAATTGTACGAAGAAAAACTTGTTAAGGAATCCATAGAATGTCCTAAACGCTTGTATTCCTATATAAACCAAAGGACAAGGAGAAAAGGAAATATTCCTGCTCTATGGGGAGACAGTACTGCTTCATCATTAGTGGAGGACGACTTTGGTAAGGCTCAAGCGTTCTCGAACTACTTTAGCAACGTGTATACCATAGAAGCGCCCTTCTCGTCAGCGTATACAGATCCCCCCATACATACACTGGATAGCGTGACCATTAAAGAACTCGATGTCTTTGATCTGCTAAATAAGCTTGACACAGGTAAATCCACGGGGCCCGATGAATTACATCCTAGGCTACTGAAGGAATTATCTAACTTCGTTGCGAACCCTTTAAGTACATGCTTTAACCTATCCGTTACGCAGGGTCGCTTACCGAAAGATTGGAAAAACGCCATAGTAAGTCCTGTCTTCAAAACAGGCACGAAACACAAACCTGAGAACTACCGCCCCGTTAGCCTAACTAGTGTGGTTGTTAAAATATTAGAAAAGATTATTCGGAAGGAGCTGTTTAAGTATCTCGATAAAAACCGGATCCTCTCGGAGAAGCAGCATGGCTTCAGAATAGGTTATTCTTGTCTCACTAACTTATTAGTGGCTCGTGAAAGCTGGTGTGCTCTTAAGGACCAAAAGCTACCTGTAGACGTCGCCTTCATTGATTTCAGTAAAGCTTTTGATAAAGTTCCGCACAACCGGCTGTTATATAAGTTAAGACATGTCGGGATTGGAGGTAATTTATTGATGTGGATAAAAGACTTCTTAGTTGGGCGTCAACAAAGAGTAAGGGTGAACTCAAAGTTATCTAGCTGGGAAACTGTGCTTAGTGGAGTGCCCCAGGGTACAGTTTTGGGGCCAGTGCTATTCCTCTTGTATGTAAATGACCTTCCTTGTCTCCTATCTTCATCGGTCTTGCTATATGCTGACGATGTCAAGATATGGAGAACGATACGATGTAAGAGTGATAGCTTGGAACTTCAAAATGACCTGAAGAAGTTATCTGAATGGTCTCAAACATGGCAGTTGCCGATAAATACTTCCAAGTGTGTTGTGATGCATATCGGTCATCAAGGCACAGATACATACACGATGAATAACACTGAGCTACCTGTCGTCCAGACATATAATGACTTAGGAGTTATCGTTAGTCAAGACTTAAAGACTTCTGCACACTGCCGTGCAATAGCCACCAAAGCGTTTAGAACCTTATGGTCAATACGTAGGGCTTTTAGTCATGTCGACACTAAGACGTTTTTGACTTTGTATACAGTGTTCGTTCGTCCTAAACTTGAGTACTGCATACAAGCGGCTAGCCCCTGCTTTAAAAAAGACAGTGAGCTTCTGGAAAAGGTTCAGAGAATGGCGACTAAGCTGGTTCCCGCAATAGCGAAGCTTCCGTATGAATCTCGACTGGCCAAGCTGAACCTTTTCCCGTTGTCATATCGCAGAACTAGAAGCGACTTGATTACAGTCTACAAATTGCTTAGTGATAAATTTGCACCTAACATGCCCTCATTTTTCTTGGCTTCCAAAACAGAGAATTTACGAGGACACTCCAAAAAAGTTCATAAGCCGAGAACAAATTACTTGTCAGCTGACTATCGACTTTCCCATCGAATCATCAACGAGTGGAATTCACTACCTCAACACGTGGTTGAGGCTCCATCCGTCGACTCTTTCAAAAGAAAGTTGGATCAACTGAGAGACCACCATTGCCAGGACTAACATAGGCCATCGAGCCTCCTGTCCTTCCCAAACTGAAACTGAAACTGAACTAAAACATATAATTTCACAGTTTTCTTAAGCAGTACCATAGTCGTTCGCTTATGCATTAGATTCAGACTTTAAATTTAGTACTAATGCTTTAGGCATACGGAAATTCCAAATCTTTTATTACGGACCGAGAAAACAAAGTGAGCAACTACATCAGTTTTCTGAAATCGACACCGAAATGAATCCTCCGAAGAAATGCGCATTGGTTTCCGACTACATACAACCGTTCAATTAAGATTATAAATCCAACCAATCAATCAATCTGTAATCACAAATCAAACCTTGATTATATCTTACAATACTGTTGATGTTACAAAACATAATTATTATTGAAACCCTGTGCTTACAGAGCTTTCTTTAAAATTCGTAGGAACGCGGGGCTTCAACTCCGGATGGTTCGTGTTACTTTATATTTACCGGTAATTCTTTGACTGTTTTATGACCTTTCCTTCTGTCTTGAATAAAAAAACACAGTTTTGGGCCTAATATCGGTCAACATGGTCTTTGTCAAGAAAGATTTGTTCAGAATATTTATTTCGCTATTTGTATTTCATTAGCCATCACACCGTAGACTATTTTGCTCTTTTTCAGATCTATGATAAAATCGTATCATAACAAATGACATTTTCACTTGAGTATCCCTTACGGATGCTTTTCGTCCATTTATACCCAAGTATTTTGTGTGTCTATGTGTTTGTACTAAGTTAGCTTTTCATTTCGCGAGCAACATAAAAAAGGTAAATAAAGGGGTAAATGTTTTGGCAGCGAAAGGGGAAAACGCATAAGAATGTCGCATTTTTCGCCTGTCCGGGGGAAATAATGCGGATTTTCCCCTTTTTCGCCTTTTTGTCGACAAATTACCGACTTATCGCCTAAATATCCGCTGAATTGTCGCATTTTCGCCTAAATGTCCGCCGAATTGCCTACTTATGCGCTTAATTGTCTACTTTTCGCCTAAATACACACATTACCTCCTATTTTCTATCCATCGACAGAACCCCAAAGGTCTCCTATGTTCGCCTTCATTTTCAACAACAGACCAAAATATATCTGCAATGCAGTGGAGAAGCGGTAAATATTTTAAAATTTTATTTAAAAAGAAAAGCGTATTATTATAGAACAGTAGAGCACAAGCTTAAGCATCGATTGTTATGCATATCCGATGCAATTGCTAATTCATTGTTATTCGAAATTATCTGAAAAAGAAGGAACAGGTTATAATTTATTCATAAGAAATGTGCATTTAATCAAAAGTTCACTGAAACTCAAACACACATTCTCAACACTTCAACAGTTTCCCATGTAAGTAAAAGAGTAAGCTGTTTGAAAGAATAATGTTTATTGAAATCGCGGTAGAACATCAAAACAATTGCACGGACTATTCAGAATTAAGGTAGTCGTCCTGTGAATTCTGAATTTAAAAAAAACAAACAAAAAAAGTCACAACCATATCTCAATGACATGCTTTTGCACAGCCAAATACTTGAAGCTGAACTTACGGTTATGTTCGTTAGTATTGTTGACTGTAACTATAGAGCCGTAGGGAGGTTATCACTTTAAATTAGTACATACCTGATTTTCTTTTCTTCTACTTCGTTTTATCATCTTGTCTCGGATGTCGTGAAAGTAACTTTGTGTCGCGATGTCGTAGAGCTTACCAAGGTCTTTCTCGTTGACAGAGGATGACAAAAAGCGATGAGTTAAGGCACCTGAAGTTTAAGTAATAGATATAGGTTACTTCGTATGCAGCTGTAAAACGTGCATTTCTGTAGTGCTCGTTTTGAAGAGGTGCCAAGTAACGTGAATTTACTGGCAACCTCCGGTGTCAGCAGATGCGACAGAACAAAACGCATGGACGTTTTTGGATCGTCACCTGATAACCCAGTGACCATTGCCATCTGTAATCGTAACAAATTATTAAATTCATGTAAATGACTTACAAATCTGTCCCTGGTTTCTTTCTGCGACAAACCAGTATCTAGCATCTGTAGTTCCTCTTCAGATGACAAAGGGAACTGCTGACTTGACAGTCCGCAATCGAATTGATGCGGTCTTTCGCGCTCATTAGACTTTGAAAGCAATTGGTTTACATTAACATTCAAGTCCATAATGGCGGACGACATGTTGTTAATCGTTTTAGTCAAGTCATTGATAGCTGACGACATGTTCAGCACCACAGTATACAACCTATCACATCTGAAAAAGGTCACTAGATGATGCAGGTTACTTACTGGTCCACTACAGCGCCACCAACATGCTTACATTCCGATGTGGATGGTGATGTCTCTAATTGTGTCGAACTAAATCGTGAATATCTAAATAGTAATTAAACGTACTTGGCGATTGGCGATATCAATTTTTCGAAAACACGGAATTTGGGATATTGTACGCGGCTATTCCCAGCCTGCATCTCAGCCACATCCATGTCGACTGAATTGTAAAGAAAATCTTCTTTACGCTTCATTACACCTCTAGGAAATGTTAGTAAGACTATTGTACAGACCTCTTTGGCTTCTCAGTGTTAAGTGGCAAAGTGTTTTCATCCATTGAGATTCCAGTATCTGTAGGGCAACTAACAGATCTTTTGCCGACTGCAGAGAATCTATAGTGAATTATGCTTTCTGTGTATGTAACCTACCTAATTCGTGAATCACTTTACATTTCATAAGTGACCAATTTTCATTCGGTTGGTCGCACTTCTGAAGGTGTATATCGACAAGCTCGTTCGGATAAGCGCAAAGTTCCTTGCCTATTATCCACTCCTTGGATGCTATCATCAGTTGTTTTTTGCTGAGGATGTCAACAATGACGTACTTCTTGTTAGCGGGCTGAAAATAACATAAGACGTAAGTAAATTATTTGTCGCCATTTATTCAACACTAGTGAAACAAAACGCATTTACAGCCAAGTATGCAGCAATGGGATAAGAACTAGATAATTCATACAATTTATGGCCATACATTTACAATCTATGTCGTTAACCGATATCCAGGTGTGTTCATGGCTAACTACGGAGCACCTAAAGATTCCAATATCAGTAGATGGGAAAGGATCGTCAAAGTAATTGCGTGGGTCAGTGAAAGTCCTAAATTTTAGTAGTCCATCATCCTTTATATCAGTGACTAAACCTGGCTGGCTGTTCACTATTACTACATTATCAGGCTGACATGAAGTGATTTTACTGTTGTTAAACATAATTACTTGTTTAGTGGAGACATCATTAGCGCCTATTGGGGTAGTATTCGTTAAGCCACTAATTTGAAGCCTATCGCTGAAGGACATTCTCTCAGCATAACGCTGTGCTACTTGCTTAGCTACTGCAAACCCACTACGCACGGAATCCTTAATTTGTCTCATATAAGACTCGAATGGAAAGGCTGAAAAACTATCTAAAGGTCCATGTGCACGAACGTCATCAGGTAGGTGCTGTAACGAATGCACATTGTAAACTAAGTGTTCACACCCATAACACCATTCGTATTCATTCAGGAAGTTTAGTAAATCTGTTTTGGCGGTTTCTACAACAGTTTTATGTAATTTGGGATGTGCAAGCAGATACATGGATAACGCTAAACGCCGGAAATTAAGATAAAAAGGTTTTGGCAATGTCTTTTCAAGAATCACCAGGCCTAAATACAGAAGGAACAACCTACATTCAAAAGCTTTCCATGCCGATACAAAGTCTAGTGTACGGCTTTTACGGGGAAAGTCAGAAGGAGTACTTGCCACACAACCGGATATTGAATTATTTATGCACGCCGAAGACTGCGGAAATTTAACTCATGTGCAATTAGAGACCTAAATAATTTAATATCCGGTTGTGTGGCAAGTACTCCTTCTGACTTTCCCCGTAAAAGCCGTACACTAGACTTTGTATCGGCATGGAAAGCTTTTGAATGTAGGTTGTTCCTTCTGTATTTAGGCCTGGTGATTCTTGAAAAGACATTGCCAAAACCTTTTTATCTTAATTTCCGGCGTTTAGCGTTATCCATGTATCTGCTTGCACATCCCAAATTACATAAAACTGTTGTAGAAACCGCCAAAACAGATTTACTAAACTTCCTGAATGAATACGAATGGTGTTATGGGTGTGAACACTTAGTTTACAATGTGCATTCGTTACAGCACCTACCTGATGACGTTCGTGCACATGGACCTTTAGATAGTTTTTCAGCCTTTCCATTCGAGTCTTATATGAGACAAATTAAGGATTCCGTGCGTAGTGGGTTTGCAGTAGCTAAGCAAGTAGCACAGCGTTATGCTGAGAGAATGTCCTTCAGCGATAGGCTTCAAATTAGTGGCTTAACGAATACTACCCCAATAGGCGCTAATGATGTCTCCACTAAACAAGTAATTATGTTTAACAACAGTAAAATCACTTCATGTCAGCCTGATAATGTAGTAATAGTGAACAGCCAGCCAGGTTTAGTCACTGATATAAAGGATGATGGACTACTAAAATTTAGGACTTTCACTGACCCACGCAATTACTTTGACGATCCTTTCCCATCTACTGATATTGGAATCTTTAGGTGCTCCGTAGTTAGCCATGAACACACCTGGATATCGGTTAACGACATAGATTGTAAATGTATGGCCATAAATTGTATGAATTATCTAGTTCTTATCCCATTGCTGCATACTTGGCTGTAAATGCGTTTTGTTTCACTAGTGTTGAATAAATGGCGACAAATAATTTACTTACGTCTTATGTTATTTTCAGCCCGCTAACAAGAAGTACGTCATTGTTGACATCCTCAGCAAAAAACAACTGATGATAGCATCCAAGGAGTGGATAATAGGCAAGGAACTTTGCGCTTATCCGAACGAGCTTGTCGATATACACCTTCAGAAGTGCGACCAACCGAATGAAAATTGGTCACTTATGAAATGTAAAGTGATTCACGAATTAGGTAGGTTACATACACAGAAAGCATAATTCACTATAGATTCTCTGCAGTCGGCAAAAGATCTGTTAGTTGCCCTACAGATACTGGAATCTCAATGGATGAAAACACTTTGCCACTTAACACTGAGAAGCCAAAGAGGTCTGTACAATAGTCTTACTAACATTTCCTAGAGGTGTAATGAAGCGTAAAGAAGATTTTCTTTACAATTCAGTCGACATGGATGTGGCTGAGATGCAGGCTGGGAATAGCCGCGTACAATATCCCAAATTCCGTGTTTTCGAAAAATTGATATCGCCAATCGCCAAGTACGTTTAATTACTATTTAGATATTCACGATTTAGTTCGACACAATTAGAGACATCACCATCCACATCGGAATGTAAGCATGTTGGTGGCGCTGTAGTGGACCAGTAAGTAACCTGCATCATCTAGTGACCTTTTTCAGATGTGATAGGTTGTATACTGTGGTGCTGAACATGTCGTCAGCTATCAATGACTTGACTAAAACGATTAACAACATGTCGTCCGCCATTATGGACTTGAATGTTAATGTAAACCAATTGCTTTCAAAGTCTAATGAGCGCGAAAGACCGCATCAATTCGATTGCGGACTGTCAAGTCAGCAGTTCCCTTTGTCATCTGAAGAGGAACTACAGATGCTAGATACTGGTTTGTCGCAGAAAGAAACCAGGGACAGATTTGTAAGTCATTTACATGAATTTAATAATTTGTTATTATTACAGATGGCAATGGTCACTAGGTTATCGGGTGACGATCCAAGAACGTCCATGCGTTTTGTTCTGTCGCATCTGCTGACACCAGAGGTTGCCAGTAAATTCACGTTACTTGGCACCTCTTCAAAACGAGCACTACAGAAATGCACGTTTTACAGCTACATACGAAGTAACCTATATCTATTACTTAAACTTCAGGTGCCTTAACTCATCGCTTTTTGTCATCCTCTGTCAACGAGAAAGACCTTGGTAAGCTCTACGACACCGCGACACAAAGTTACTTTCACGACATCCGAGACAAGATGATAAAACGAAATAGAAGAAAAGAAAATCAGGTATGTACTAATTTAAAGTGATAACCTCCCTACGGCTCTATAGTTACAGTCAACAATACTAACGAACATAACCGTAAGTTCAGCTTCAAGTATTTGGCTGTGCAAAAGCATGTCATTGAGATATGGTTGTGACTTTTTTTGTTTGTTTTTTTTAAATTCAGAATTCACAGGACGACTACCTTAATTCTGAATAGTCCGTGCAATTGTTTTGATGTTCTACCGCGATTTCAATAAACATTATTCTTTCAAACAGCTTACTCTTTTACTTACATGGGAAACTGTTGAAGTGTTGAGAATGTGTGTTTGAGTTTCAGTGAACTTTTGATTAAATGCACATTTCTTATGAATAAATTATAACCTGTTCCTTCTTTTTCAGATAATTTCGAATAACAATGAATTAGCAATTGCATCGGATATGCATAACAATCGATGCTTAAGCTTGTGCTCTACTGTTCTATAATAATACGCTTTTCTTTTTAAATAAAATTTTAAAATATTTACCGCTTCTCCACTGCATTGCAGATATATTTTGGTCTGTTGTTGAAAATGAAGGCGAACATAGGAGACCTTTGGGGTTCTGTCGATGGATAGAAAATAGGAGGTAATGTGTGTATTTAGGCGAAAAGTAGACAATTAAGCGCATAAGTAGGCAATTCGGCGGACATTTAGGCGAAAATGCGACAATTCAGCGGATATTTAGGCGATAAGTCGGTAATTTGTCGACAAAAAGGCGAAAAAGGGGAAAATCCGCATTATTTCCCCCGGACAGGCGAAAAATGCGACATTCTGATGTTTTTTCTCCTTTATGTCCCGTTTTTGTGTTGCTTGGGTTGTATTTGTCTGTTATGCATCTATCATGTTTTTATGTATAATATGTCATGAAATATACTCATTCCATATGACTTTTTTTAACCATTACATTCGATCACATGTTATCCCTTAATCCTGACAAACTTTTTAGTATGTATATAAATGAGATATTTAAAGGTTATGAAACTTCACGGTTATTAGTTACTGTGGAAACAAAATATGCATGTTGCGTTTAAGCCATGTGTTGTAATCGGCGAGACTATAATATATCGACGGACCGATTGGATTCTATATAGTAAGTCGTTTTCTTTTACGCCAAATTCATTCATCGATACGGCTAAGTAATCTTTCGGCATTATTGCTGAGGTCAGTTTGTAATCAAACTCTGACTCATTCTCAACCATGTCGTCCAACTGTAGATCATAATTTCCCACACTAACTTATAATCGTCTTTTAACCCTTACATATTTTGTTTAAACACAAATATTGGTACAAAGGGGCACCGGATATATATGCGCCACACAAGTCAATTGATTTATGTGGACCATGATACTGACTGGGTGCCCAGACTGAAGCAGATGGCTCTCTTAGGGGGCCACGCCCGCAGCCTTTGACCTGAAGGTCTGACCCACAAGGCAATGAAGCAATGTCTTGAGATGCAGTTCAGTGGTAGCCAGTGTCCAACAACTGGTTCATACGCCATTTGTTCCTTCAGGATCCTGAAATCCATGTGCACCATTGGTTTGGAATGAAGGTTTTCCAACTCCCCTCGGTAAGCCCTCTATATCCACTAACACGGTTGAAGCTCCGGACATTCTCTTCCCGTCCTGTCGATTTAGTGAACAACATCCATGACGCGAGAAAGCAGTGAGTAGGACTTCCCTGAGATTGGTTGTGTGCGCGTCGCTTTATAAAAGCATTTGGAGAGCGAGAGCTGACTCTCCCCACCCTCAGCTGTGCTAGGGCATTTGGGGCCCATTTAGCTCTAGTGAGTTGGATATTCTCAAACTCACTTAAGAATCGCTCAAAGTTCATTGATAAATTATAGTCCCACCCAAAATTCAGCTATTAATGAAGTCACTCCATTTTGATGTACATAAGCGACTAAGTGGATGGTTCAGCTTATGAACTACAAAATGCAGTATACCATGATGTCACACTTCTTGACAGATCAAATTCTAATATTTTCACATAACATATTCATCGGGTTGATCATTATCCTTTGATAGTTCATCCACCTGACAGTTCCATTTCATTTAAGTTATCAGCGAAAGGTTATCAATCATTATCATCTATATTCTGTCTTCCGTTTGATTATTATAAAAATTCCTCATTGCCTTTTCAAGTTTCGTCAATTCAACTATATGCGGGCAACATATTCATAATTAATATAGATAACACAACTGTCCTACTCAATTTTATCATCTTATTCACGTTTTGTGTTGTTTTCTTATGTATTTTTTTCATTCAGAATTGAACTAGTCCATAAATGACAAATACATCTGAACTCCTTAATGAATGTCCAGCAATCATAAATGATGAAGATATTCTTAATGATTGTGGACCTGTAGATATCCCTCCACCGCCTCCGTTAGCACAGTCCTTAGATGCTAATGGCCCAAGATTAATGATCACTCAAATTGTTACGGAAAATTTCAAATCTTATGGTGGTATGCGTGTTATGGGACCATTCCATAAAAATTTTAGTTGTATTATCGGTAGGTGGACATGTTTTATTGTGTGTAATGAAGAAACATAATTTCAGGCCCTAATGGAAGCGGTAAAAGTAATGTCATTGATTCAATGCTGTTCGTGTTTGGTTATCGGGCATCAAAAGTTCGTTCGAAGAAAATTAGTCAACTTATACACTATAGTGAACTGGTACCTAATGCTAGTAGCTGTGAAGTGTCTGTACACTTTCAAAAAATTATTGATCATGGTCCTGGTGCTTTGGACTATGAAGTAAGTTTATATATGTATTTATGTATACCTTGAGTTATTTTTATTATCTCCCGTCGGATCATTGTATTTAAAGCTGCTCCATCCACTTTAGACTGGACATCTGGGTCGTGCCACTAATTCTTATATGCCAAAAGCTACTACTACAACAAAATTAAGGTCTTGTGCTTATTATTATTCACACCGAAATTATTTTCAACTTGCTACGACCACATTCTATAACGCGAAATAGCAATCAATGTTAGTTTAATAAACGGATTCTTTAAAGACTACTACTACTACTTCTATGAATCTGGTGTTCATCTTACTGTTCTAATGAGGTATGGGAACTTGGACCGATGCATATATGTGCCTGGTCCTACGTTGTAGCTGACTGACTGAGTAAATGAAAGACTATACTTACATGTGGTTGCTCAAATTCTGGAAAAGTTAAGTTTCTGCAAAACTAAACTTGAACTCTTTTGTTTATTATAATTTGTTTTGTGAAATGAAATGCTTTTCTTAGTCGCCTTCAGATACCTACCAATCAGTTATCTACAATGTAAGACCAGGCACATACATGCATAGGTCGAAGTTGTCACACCTCATGAGCACAACAATCTGAACACCAAACCCATTGAAGCGTTTACCTTAGTAGTAATATATAAAAAACTGCGTGTAAGGATATACAGGGAAAAAGAGTTATTTTGTAGAAAGATATAAAGCGATTTTAATCTCACAGTTTAAGGGAAGACTGTGAGTGTGTACACCTACGCCATTGTGATCGATTCTGGACCATGTCACACAGAGTCTAGAACCATTGGTTACGATAGTCATGTGGACTCCAACCAAGTAGTCTGCATCAACCAACATTGCTCAGACTAGAAGTTAGTGACTTCAAGGGCTGATGCCACGTTTTGGCTTGGTCGCCTCTAACTTTCTTCCAACCATCCCTACACTAGTCAGCATTGTGCGTTGTGGTAATCAGTGTTCAGGCATACGTAACACGTGGTCCAACCATCTCAGTAGATGAAAATTCACAACCTCATCAACTGATTTACTATCATCATTCCCTAATACCTTGTGTCTAACCTCACTATTACTTACCCAGTGATCCCAGCAGATGCGAGCAATATTTCTGAGACATCTGTGATCAAATACTAGTAACTTACGAGTATCGTCTAACTCTAATGGCGTTTCGCAGTCAGCCAAGCTTTGTTTTCCCATTCTTAAGCATTTTGTAGCAAAAAGCACTTTCCAGTTGTTTCGTAAGAGGAAAATTATGCTTATATAAATAATTATAAATAATTACGTCCAGAGCACTCATATTATCCTGTTTCATGAACAAGGCATTGCTTTTCGTGATAGGTTGTTCCAAATAGTCAGTTCGTTATTTCACGACGAGCATACAAAGATAATTCAAGTTGCTATTTGGTTGATGGTACTCGAGCTGTTTATCGTGATGTGGCTAATCTTTTGCGCAGTCATGGTGTGGATATTGATCATAATCGATTCCTCATATTACAAGGCGAAGTGGAGCAAATTGCTTTGATGAAACCTAAAGCTCCAAGTGAACATGAGGATGGATTTCTTGAATACTTAGAGGTAAACTACTGTTCATATTTTTATTTTGTTTCTTATATGTTTATATAACCGCCCTCCTTCTAGCTAAGAAAATAAGGACACACAAATAGAACTTTTTGATCTATAACTAACAAATGCACTATAAACTTGTGTTTTTAATGATGACCTACGTATCATTCAAAGGTTCATATAAATTAACTACTAATAACTCTGCTCATTAGCTACATCTAAGCTTTTTAAATAAGCACATGCTCACTAAATGATTTCTAGTGGTATAGACTGTTTCCGTTTGACTATAGATTTCGTTCTAAAAATGATTACTTTCGTTCTAGTCTTAGTCGTTTCTTGGACCGCATCTCATCTATCTTACCGTGTGACCGGCGGAAACTGTTAGCGGTACTAAGAAAGGTATATGTCCATTCTTTACGTAAAAATTTGTCGTTTTCAACGCGGGAATTTTCATAATTAATGGCTCTTCTCATTTGTAGTTCTGTCTTCACATCTTAAGAATTAACCAGATCATCTAGTAGATAATCTCTGTTCATCATGTGTTTCATAGCTTATGATAACATAGGAAACTTTGGCTATGTTGTTAAGGTTCTTAACTCTGTATCAACAATCAAGAGTTCAATCCTTATTTCTACACATAGACTTCAAGAAGAGGTACGAACAAATGAACTAACAATGTTATGGTAAAGTGCGACAATAAGTCATGTGATTTGGATTAAATATATCTTCATGTTTTATTATAATTAAATTCCCATTAACAGTGGTACCCCTAACATTTTCTTAATCATCCTTACATCATTATTTTAACTGACTACAAAATCGTTGAAATAACTTCATCATATGTATTAGTTTATGGAAAAGACGACAATAATATTGCAATGTAGATCGAAAAAATCAACGATATATATACTCGTCTGGATGGTTCTAGATTATCCACCTCCTGGAACCCTTAAAATAGCAGATTTTTAAGAGTCCCCCACATTTTTGCCAGTTAAAAATTAGGGACTTTGTGGTTAAGATTAAAGGTTCATGAACTGACATCAACTAAAGTGTAAAGTATTCTGTTTATATTAATAAATGAATTTTGAACAAAAAAATATTATAGGAACTATCTGATTAGTTCGTCCATAAAATACAGTACCACTACCAGGTTTCAAGGTAGGATTTAGAGGTGATGTCGATTAGCCTGTTGTGTACAATCTAAAGAAATAGAATAGACCACTTGATAGGTTTAACATTATCATTTATACTCCATGGTTGCAAAAACGTTTTTCTGTTCTGTCATTTTAAATATTTTGAGTAGTATACGAAGACATTTTTATTTCCCATGATATATATGCTATTTGAATTCCGCACATGAAAGTCGTGTCCTCCATCATGGTATGCTCTTTCCTATGCCATACTTCTATCATTACTGAAGCATTTATTATTTTATCATTATTATTAATAATGGCTTTATTCAATATTATATCATCGGTATAATACAGAATTTTCAGCATAAATCATTTCAATAAGCTTCCTGTTCTTATTTCTTGATCGATCCTGACTTGATAAGTATTGAGTGATCGTCAATTAGATGTCATCAGTTCAAGAATCGATATCTGAATAATGTTCATTCCTTTCAATGTATATTGCCAGCCATTACGATATTTCTGATTGTATATAGCGAAAGGCTGTAAACTTTTCATAAACGCCACCTGAATAGGTTATGCGACTGATAGACATAATGATGTATTAAAACAAACAAACAAACAGCAGATAACTTGTTGAAAGAGGAACAGATAGTCCAAATATTTAAGAGGGCCATTAACACCGATGGATGCCGGCTTAGTGGTGTAGAGGTTGTGTTCGCGTAGAGGACGGAAGGTCCTGGGTTCGAATCCTGCGAGCCGGATTGTGGATGCACATTGTTGAGGAGTGCCACATTAGGACAGAACGGCCATCCAGTGATTCCAGGTTCACGATCTTAATCAAAACAAAAGATAATTTTAATCTGTTTTACCATTCATTTTGTTACTTTACATACAAGTCATCCCAATATTGTAGTACAACTGTAGTGTACAAGAACACTAGTGGAGACAATCGAATGTATTTGAGCACAAAATTACAGAATATCTCACTAAAATCTGAGAACCATATAATCAATAGTTAATTTGGAAAATGTCAACCCATCATCTCAAACTTGACTATTCCTTTCACAAAAAATCAATTCATTGTTCATGCATTTTCATACCAGTTGTGTTCCGTTCCGGTTGTTTCCTTCTCAATGTTCTACTGAAATACATTAATCTACCTGACCACCATTATATTATTTATTACTAGTTCAACACATAAATATTGGTACAAGAGGGCACCAAATATATGTGCGCCACACCATATCTATGTGTGTGTGGTCTGTGATATTGCCCGGGTTCCCAGATCGAAGCAGGTGGTTTTCTTAGGGGGCCACACCCCGAGCCTTTAACCTAAAGGTCTGACCCACAAGGCAGTGGAGCATCGTGAGGAGATGCAGTCCCATGGTAGCCGGTGACCAACGATTGGTTCATACGCCATTTGCTACCTCAGGATACTGGAGCTCATATACACCATTGGTTTGGGATCTGGTTAAAACGCCGGACATTCGCTTTTCGTCCTCTCAATTTCGTAAACAACACCCTCGCCATGAGAAGCCAGTGAGTAGGACTTCCCTTTCAGAGGCTGTATATGCGTGGCCGTGTGAGATCATTTCGAGAGAGGGGCGGGTCCACCTCACTGTCGGCCATACCAGGGCATTTGGGGGCTACTACTACTTATATAGATATAAGTAACCCACACCATATAACAACAACTTTAACTAGGTTACATATAGTATCTAAGCGTCTATGTGAATACTGACTTTGAATATAGACTATCAACAACTAAATATTATCTTTAAGATATTGTCCTACTTTTATGATGATGATGATGATTTGTTCACTTGTTTTCTTGTTGTTGTTGTTGTTTTCTTTCTTTTTTTTCTTTATCATACACACACACATACACAAAAGTAAAACAAACAAACCGAATATGATATTTATTTTTTTAATTTTTATATATTTATTATTATTATTATGGTGATGATGATGATGATGATGATATAAAAGCTTTCAATTCATCTAGGATATAATTGGTTCATCACGATTTAAACAACCATTAAATATATTTATAAATCGTATTGAAAAATTAAATGATTTACGTTTGGAAAAACTTTCACGTGTAAAATTAATTGAAAAAGAAAAAGATGAATTAGAATCTGTACGTAATGAAGCAATGGATTATTTACGTTTAGTAAATCAATTAATTAAAATGAAAAATATATTATATCAACAAAATTTATTCAATGAATATCATACTATACAAATAATTAAAGAGAAATTAATGAATACACAAAAAGAAACTGATGTAAGTCATGAATGAATGAATGAATTGGTGTTATCATTATTAGTTTTGTTGTTTGTTGTTCATTTTATTTGTCAGTTCTCCTTACCGAAATATACTCTCATATGGTTGTGGTCTTCTAACCACTCTAAACAACAAAGCAGGTATATTTGGGATGCAAAATATATTACTTCAGGATTGGGTTGCATCGACACTTGAACTAATAATAGGGAGTGAAGTAATTGAGTGTATCGACTGCTTCACTTATCTTGGAAGTCTCATCAACCCTTATGATCTGATCTGTGACGAAATCTCTGCACGGATACAGAAGGTTCGACTAGCTTGATTTTACCAACTTGCGTAGGCGGGATATCCGTCTATCAACTAAAGGATGTGTTTACTGCGCGTGTTTTACGTGTCATTGATTCGATCGATAGTACGCTTCGCTCCTATCTGCAGCCACGCACCACAACGGGTGGGCTGCTGATTAGAGCGCAGCAGCGTATTATTATCGATCGGATCAATGACACGCAAAACACGCACGAACGACCTAAAGTTCCGATTGGTCCAGCTTCCATGTCTAGCCCAGCCAGTTGAGTCCAGAACACAAGTCTCAGCCTCTGAGATATGAATCATTATATTTCAGACATACTCTGTTTATATACCAATCAACCAGACCGCATCGTACCATAAAATAGAAAACAACATTTGTATAATATTTGACAAGTGAAATAAATATTGACCAATAGGAAATGTCCATTTAAAGTCCAAGGACACCATTACACTTAACATGATAATTATTGGTATATTCCTCTGCACATTCTAACACCTCCCTTTTTTGAAGATCCGGAGTTGATATCCGAATCTTAAAATTGTCCCCATCCATCCTTCCCCGCGAAATAGTGTTGGGTCCTCATATCCCCAAGTTACAATTAATTCGACTTTATTTAAAACATGTTTCTCGCATTGAATGTAGAATCCACTAGAAATGACTAGATGGTAATGAACGATTTTTGATTTGTGGTCAGAGTTTGGTTCTTCTGAAGCATTTATTTTCAAATTCATTAAGAATCTCATCAGCGAATAATCGGTCATTAGGAAAATCAACATCAAACAAAATTAAATTAGATCTTTGACCATCGTTTGACTCAGCCGATATATTTTCCTCATTTTTGTAAGAAATTTCATCAGAATTATGTGCATTATTATCAGAATCCATATCTGCTACACTGTCATTAGAAACTGGATAAGTTGATTCAATATAACTTTCTGTTTCTTTGTGGACGGGTACTGCAATACATTTATGAGCATTTAATACGACATCGTCTTCCTATGATCTGGACAATCCAGTGTCTGTACATAGTTTTTCGGACGCATGTCTCTGAAACAGACATTTCTGGACCACTGGACGGATCATGAACGACTGCTTCATTTGCATTACCGCTCGTCAGGGATTCATAGAGGCTTTTATTGGCACATTCATACATTCTGCAGTCATTTCCCAGTTCGGTATGCAAATGAGGAATTAATTCATCAATTTCTGTCACATCTCCGAAACATGGGAGATTTAGCAGTCGTGTGCGTAAATTGTCCAAAACATTCAACTGGCTCTTTCTGAAACGCTGCTGTTGGCGGTCAAGTAGTAACTGCGATTGATCATCGGGAGACGTGACCATTTTCTGAATCAGCACAGTAATGAGAGATACCGTATGATTAACTAGCAACCAATGTCTCCCAAGGACACCGATGATAAGTCTGGATGCTGATTGTCCAAATTAATTAGGCTGAATCTCGTCCAATTACAGGGTTCAAAATTTTCTCTACCCCGTCGCCAACTGTTGTAGCGTGTTGATTGCAGATTAGACGCGTAGCATTTATATCGATCGGATCAATGACACGTAAAACACGTAGGGACGACCTAGAGTCCTGATTAGCCCTGCTTCCCTATCTAGCCCAGTCATTTGAGTCCAGAACACAATTCTCAACCTGTGAGATAACATCTTCAAACCCTAATGTTTCCGATTACTGCTTATGCTTTTACTATCTCTACCACTACGTGATTTGAATGAACAACTGCATCTCTGTGGTATGGCAACTCGAACTGATGTACGTATGTACGGAGTTCTACGTTGTTACTGACTGACTGACTCACATGGTCATGTGCATACAATCACTGTCAGGAAAGTCCTACTCACTGCTTTCTCGTGATGGAGGTGTTGTCTGTTTACGAAATTGAGATGATGAAAAGAGAATGTTCGGCAAGGGCTTTAACCGGATTGGTGAACACGAAGGGTTCACATAGGGGAGTTGGAAAACCTTTATTCCAAATCAATGGTGAACATGGGCTTCAGGATCCTAAAGGAACAAATGGCATGTGAACCAATTGTTAGTCACGGACTATTGTGGTACTGCATCTCCTAATGTTGTCCCATTGCTTTGTGGATTAGACCTTTAGGTCGAATGCTCCGAGTGTGGCTCCCTAAGAAAACCACCTGTTTCGGTTTAGGCATCCGGGTAGTATCTCAGCGCTCACAAAAATCGAATTATATATGTGGCCCATTACTATTTGGTGCTTCCTTCTATCAATATTTATGTGTTTAAATAAAGTTGATACATCATCTTATTGTTACACAAATATTACTATGAAATATCTCAATTATAATGTGTTGAATTCTGTTAGTGATATAGTTGTATTATTTCTTAACCTTATGGAGACGTTTGACTTGATTGTGAGATTCTATGGTAGTGTCTGTCATTGAAAGGTAAACTAAAGAAATACAATAACCTTGTACAGGTTCTCTACTCGAACATCACTGGTCAAGTCAAAACCTATAGTGAACTGTTATAGGAACTGCTTACTTCGAGTGGTGTTTGTCAGGGTTGCTCGCTTTCGTCTTTTTTATTTAGGTTTGTCATAGATATACTCTTAGAGATAATTTCGTCGTCTGACTTTTCTGTGGTTGATCCTTTACTAGGAGACTCATCTGTTGACGTGGAACACACAGATGGTATAGTTCTGTTTGGTGAAGGCGCCGACAAATTACAATCATCTGACCGCCTTAAGCAACAATACAAAGATATTTGGGATGCTATCCTCTTCCTCAAAGTGTAAAATGTTTCTTTAAGATTGCTCTGCGTCGGTACTTGAATTAATGATGGAGTTTCTGGTGTCCGATGAAATCTCGGCACAGATTTAGAAGGCTTGATCGGCTTTAGCCTCCTTGCGTCATTTGTGGCGTAGGCGAGTTAACATGGCATCAGTTCATGAAGTCATTGGCAATTGATCTGAGCCCTGTTAATAAGTATACACTATCTGTTTGGAGTTTACGTGATTATCCTGACCACTGGTTAGAGACTTTGAATGACATCGCTCAAAATCGTTTACAATGGCTCAGGTGCATCCATTCATTGTCTTCCTTCAAATTTTGAATTCCTTATAACTTTTTTTAATTTCACTAACTTTTATATTCTTGAATCGTATCTTCGATACCTAATCCTCTCTATTACCACTGATACTATTACTATCTCTACTATTCTGGGATTTGGCCTGACAAATTCATCTTTCTTTGCAAAAGGGGTATAACAACCTACGTACATACATACCGGGTTCTACGTTGTGACCGACTATTTTTGATACACAAGCTTCCTGTATTCAAACCCACCTAGCTAATTCAAGTAAAACAAACCAGATTGAATAGGAGAAACGAGACTTAAAACTAATTTAGTATGTCTATCTTCCTCTAGGAATTAACTCAAATCATGACTGACAATGTGCACCCACCAGCATTTCTCTCTTATCATTTGGCCTTAAACTGATGTTCATAATCGACCAAGCTTATCATCTTTAACCTCAGAAAAATATCTCTATGTTATTGAATTCTACGGCAAGAATTTAGTTCCGTATCGATCATAATATAGAAAACGTCTAGACCATATTGGGTATGATAAATTTTGAATTCATAGCTATAAAGGGGACTAACTGCTTTAAATAGTTAAAGCCGACAAAATTGACAAACTATGCATTTACTCCATTCATATTGTAATCATATATATCGAGAAATTGGTTTGAGGATAGGATTTTATGGAGATCGGTTTAATTTGTAGATAGTATTTGTCTCAAATCGATTTCAATCAAGGTATAATCAGATATTTTAGATTGATTTCAATTGGAAATGTGTACTGTTGTATGATAACCTAGTGGTCTAATAATTATGTGCTCGCCATGAGACTTTAGGATAGTGAGTCCGACTTTCAAGAGGATTATAGATGTACACTTCTTTAGAGTCCTATTCTAGGATAATAAGTCCGTTCAGTAGTGCTTTGTAAATCTCAGTGATATCCCAACTGAGCTCACTTTGACGAATACAACCATGTTTCATAACTTTAGAATCGTTAAGATCATCTGTTTACTTCAAACACTTATCATAATAAAAGACTAATATTTGAACGTTCATAATGTTATTCATTTAGTGCAAGTTAGTCGGCAGTTTATGTTATTTCTAGGACCATTTGATTTTATAGTTTCCAGCCTTAGTTGGGATATATTTATTTATATCCGATTTCTACATGAAAATAACCTTTAATTGTTTTTGCTACTTCAATGGTTAAGTGCTTGATCTCTCGTAGGTAGGACATTATTATTAGGTTTTAGGTCTTAGGTTTTCTGATAATTATGTTAGTCGAAAGAAATGTTTAATATCTCCATTTTCTGATAGTTTTTCAGAGGCCAGTATCTAAATTAATTAATTATTATTATTCACATTCATTTTTTATTATAATGAGTTATAATTGTATTTTATCATAAAGCTACGACGGTATTAACCACCGATGTTCTTCATGTTTTCACCTGGTTTTTTTTTAGAATTTATCAAGTCAGGTACGTGAGAAAACTCGACAAATTAAGCGATTAGAATCTGATCGTGATGAGCTTACTCAACGTCATGCTCAATTGCAAATAAGACATCGTGATGGGAAAGCAAGATTTGCTGAATTTGAAGCTCAAGATGGACAACTGCGTGATGAACATGCACATACAAAAACTTTAGCACGTCGTTTGGCTAAAGCAATTCAAGTAGAACGAACTAAGTTAGAAGAGCTAGAACGATTACCTGGAGAAGCAGATGCTCGTCGTGAAGCAATTAAGAAACAATTAGCGGAATTTGAAGAAGCTAAAAAGAAACATGAAGAAGTTTATAAGGCAAGTTTCCTCATCAATTCTGTATAGGCTGGATATGAGTACCTTCAAGAATTGTTTTTTCTCAACCTAGAACTATTTTCTAGTTATAGTTGAACACTACTATCCAATACTAATGTTTCTTTCTCTTCAGAAGTGATCAGCCAAATACTCATGCATTTCAAGGAGGCAATGCGTAAAGCTTTTCCAGTCTCATTATTTGTTTGTTATAATGCATTGTTACGTCTTTGTTGCTTCACAAAAATTTCCACAGTCCCAGTGAAGTGTCTGATTGTTTCGTCAGTAGACATATCAATTTCCCGGTTTTTCGTAACTATGATCAGTCTACTTTTAAAATCTAATAATCTTTGATATTTGTAAGTCTCTGTCAAACACAGAACAAACCATACATGAACACTTGGAACTATAATCAGGGTTTGCAGTCAGCCAGTAAACTGGTTACTAAGAAAAAAGGTTGTTATCATCAAAGTAATTTAAACAAGTGTTTCTCCGATATACTTAGCTGGTCGTAGTCTGCCTCGTTATTCAATCACAAATACATCGGAAATTTCTCAGTATAGTAGTGGGATAACATTCTGAAGATCATGTTGAAACATAAAACCTTTCGAAGAATCATCAACTGTCAATCTTATTGAATCTTTTGACCTTTGTGATCAAGTGTGGGTATATGAAGTTAAAGGCTAACTGTTTTAGTCATAGTAAACATATTTGAAAATGATAACGGGGTTTATTCGTTGGCAAGATGATCTCGGGTACTGTTTGATGTATGAAAAAAGTTATCATTTCCCAGCCCCCCCCACACTGTGAGAGGATAATTATTGAGGGACTTGAAAAAGACTAGATTAATAGATGTCTTAAGGACCTAGAAGCATGACCACAAAGGCCATGGGACATTTGCTTAAGGCCGATCACACGCGCCATTTGTTGGGTGTTTTAGGAATAGTTAACCCCATCTTTGAAGCCCTTACTTCCTGAGACTAAAATCCATGGGTTAACGTAGGGTGTGACACATGTAGGGCAAATCTTTCCTAATCTCTTCCATTGTGGGGAGGCTGCATTTCTGCGGACGTTATTCACCTTACTACCGTCGAACCCTTGTACAGTCGGCAGTATCATTTCACTTTCTCACCTCAGGTTGCCAATTTTAGTCTTATCTTTCACCAACTGATCTACTTATCATGGTATAAGACATACAGTCAATGTAGCTCCATTGGGTCATCACGATTGGCAAGCTTGACTACCACATTTAGGTAACGGCTACGGAAAAATAGTCGACTTTTTAAATATACATGAATATCAAAGATCAGTTTATAACGTTCTTCATCCTTGGACATACTCAAATGTAACTGTTCTAAAATTGTTGCTTTCTTTTCGGAAAACTATCTCAGAACTCATCATCCTTTATAAAACATGCTTTTTATGACTAAACCAATCCCAGTTTCAGGACGGTTTTCTTTCTCTCTGTTTTCATAATTTCATGTGATATGATGTGATTGTTATATCAAATTGTTTATTGGTGTAGGAAACAGCTGATAATCTGTCTAAAGAATCTGCACCTTTACGAATTAAAGTTGAAGAAAGTGAATCCATGTTGGCTCCTTTACAAACAGAAGCTGATCAAATTACAAGTAAACTAACACTGGAGCGTCAACAATATGATCTTATGATGGCTGGCCAACGAAGAGAATTAGAACGTATGGAAACAGCAAAGAAAAGTATGCAATCAACTCAAAATAAACTTAAAGAGAGAGAACAAGAATTAGCTGATGCAAAAAAACAATTATCATCTTCGGGAAGTGGAGGAAGTAAAGGCAATTTAGAGATGGCATTAGCATCAGCTACACGTGATCTAGCTGAAGTGAAAACACATGAAGCTGATCTGACAAAAGAACTAAATGATTTACGTAGCAAGTTGACAGAGTCAAAATCAGCTCTTCAGGTAAAAAGAAAAACAAAACAGTTTTGATTGTGGTCACCATAAGTTGGATTATGATTCTCTGTTGTTGTTTTTTATAAACTGTATATAGTCGATAGAAATCGTAGTCGTGACTGAATATGACCAAAGTGTTGTAATCATATTCAAAGCATTGTAATTCTCAAATTGTCCAACTCTGCTTCATTAGTATGTGTTATAACATCGTTTATTAATATCAGTCATTATTTTCCTTCTCATGGCTCTGTTAGTAGTTTTAAAGGTGAGGCTATAATTTATGGAGCGACGCTACAGTACCTGCCTACTAACTAGGACTAATTAAGGTTTATAAACCAGCACGAGGAGTTTGGATTATGATTTACAGTTGATGGTTAGGGATTAAATTCAAGGTTTTCACCACCAACTGATATCAGCTATAATTCCAAAATGGTGTTTAACCAAATGGATGGGAATGGATTCCGCGCCAAAGTCCAAGCCTTGATATTCCAAATCTGATTGGTTCATCCATAGATCATAGTCTCGCCGTTTTAAACTAAAAGCAAACTTTCAGTCTCAGAATTTCGGTTTCCGACTGTTAACCATCATCATAGATTTTCTCATAATGAGCCTTGTATAGACATATTACGTAATAAATCTCGCGACCCTCCCATCTGGTTTCAATGTTGTTGTTCTCAATGGATCTCCATATTTTCAGCGTAGCCACCTATACAATGTAATTTTTTTCTCAACGAAGCACGTACTACTTATATTTATAAATTTGACTTGAGATGCCAATTCAAACTCTACTACAATCGTGTTTTAAATTTCATTAATGTAATTCATCTTACTATAAAAATACATACAAGTTGATCCGTTTAGATTTAAACCTAAGTTTTTGTGCTGTGGTACGACCGAGGGTGGCGAGAGTCAGTCCTCCCTCTCCAAATGTTCTCACATGACCAAGCGTTTACAGCCACTGTCAGGGAAGTTCTACTCACTTCCACAAGTCATTCTTTCCTTATTCTTTTGATTAATATCCTCGTTTTCTTATATGATCAAGTTTTACCATGCCTCATGTTATACAACATCCATCAAATTTATTTTCAAATGATCATTTTCATTAAAATGTTATGAAGATCATTGATCGGCTACACTATGTGTCACACATACTATAGATTAATATCTTGTTAGTGTTATACTAATCATTTCGAATTATCAATAGTTTTATATTGTCGTTGACTTTGTTCTCCCATGTGTTCAATATTTTCTTTGTTGTTTTTTTCTTGCCAACAGGCGGATAATTCAAGAAATCGTATGTTAAATGCTCTACTCGAAGCAAAACGTTCTGGAACATTGACTGGAATTCTTGGTAGACTTGGTGATTTAGGTGCAATTCCATCACGTTATGATATTGCAATTTCAACAGCATGTGGAGCTTTAGATCATATTGTCACAGATACCATGGATACAGCTCAGAAAGCGGTGAATTTTCTGAAACAAAATAATCTAGGACAAACTACTTTTATAGGTAATGCTGATTGATTGCTTGAAATTCTTGACAGTTTACTTAATATTTATTTATTTGAACACACAAACATTGGTGGAAGGAGAAAACAAATATATGTGCACCACATCAATCTTTCAATTTGTGTGAGCTTGGATATTGGTCAGGCGCTCAAACCGATGCAAGTGGTTTTCTTAAGGAGCCACCCCCGAAGCCTTTGACTCAAAGGTTTAATCCACAAGACAGTGGAACATAGAGTCTAACAGATGTGTACTCTAGCTTAGTTTGTCATACCATATAATAGGGCGAGTGGCGAAGGAATCGAAGTGATATAGTAGAAGCAGTAATGAGAAAGACTAAGTATTGAGAAAATAATTCAGAAAGACAAAATGAAAAGATACTTTTGGAAGAATACTGGCGCTTAAGATCTAGAGGAAGATAAAATATAAATTCATCTAGATGTGAATAATATCGCCCGTATCCAACCACTGATCGCAGTTATCGCGCGAATATTAACTAGATTGTCTGCATCTCTATCTACACGGCTTAGACCAATAGTCAGTGACTTCATGAAATGCTGTCTCACTTTAATTTGACGGTCCCTGTTTCTTCCAGTGAACTCATACTGACCAACATTCCCCATCGAGGTAGATGATTGTTGAACATATCCTTACTACTTCCAACCAGTGAAGATTCACAACTTCATCAATTGATTGATTCGCCATCAACAATATTTGTACGTATTGATAACCTTATGTAATTTCACAACCAATTAACGCTTAAGACATATTTCACTATTAAATCTACGTTCATTAATTTAGTTCTTTATCATTTTAAGAGAACATTTTCTCTAGGATTAACTGTGTTTTATGTATTTATATTCCAGCTCTGGATAAAATGAAAAAATGGGCGGAAAAATCTTCAATTCCATTTAATATGCCTAAAGTATCATTTCAAGTAGAACGTTTATACGATCTAATTCAAACAGTTGATTCCAATGTGAAACCAGCATTTTATTTCGCTTTAAGAGATACTTTAGTAACAGAAAATTTAAATGCAGCTACAAAAGTTGCTTTTGGTCAACAACAACGTTATCGCGTTGTTACTCTTCAGGTAAGATTTCATTTATCTATGCAGTTTTTCTTTTGTAATTTTCAAGATCTAATCTGATATGTTTTCATTACCTTCTACTCACCCACCTAATACAAAGTGAGTTCAACAACAGGTCTTTAATGATTGGCAGGCTGACCCCGGATAAGTAGATATATTTTTGGATTAGTGATTGTATTCCAAAATATTATAGGTACAAGTACTTGTTTCTAAGTTTAATCAATTTTAAACAAGCATTGAAACTAACTGCCTTGTTGACCATTGACGAATTTCATGGATACATCATATTTTTATTATCTTTGTAGAAGATACTTAGGATAATTCATGTTTTTTTCACAGTTTTCGCTTCCAGAATGAGATTTTTGTTGACGGAGAAGTCAGTTAGACCTATTATCAATGTATAAGAACGACTAGGACCTTAATTTGGTTTAAAGAAGTACTCAGTTTACTGTATAGGCCAGTGGTAACGACTCTAACATGTTATAGATCAATCTAGTGAATTTCTGGATTCTGTCAGACTTAATGAATGAATGGTTTGAAGCTCACTCCGACTAACTATGAATGAGAAATGAGACGAACTCAGTGAAATCTAATGATCATTATCTTGATGGTCAGAAAATACTGGTTAGATTGACAGAAGTGGATAGTACCCTCAATTTCCTACAGTTTTCATGCAAAACATTTCTTGACCTTAGGATGACTGAGTGGAAGAGCTTGGAGAGTCAATTAATGCATAACATCGTACAATGAAATAAAATTTGTTTTATTTAGTATGTGTTGTTACTAACATCATGACTCCCCGTACATTGTACAATTCAGTGTCTACATATGTTATCAAACAGCTTAATGTATAACCGGTGATTGCATAACAATAGAAATAGTAAATATTCACTGTAGTAGTAAGCAAGGTTTGGTATAAAGAAAGACCGATTTCAAGGTTCAGGATCTAAAGGAAGACAATGATTAACTGCAACTACGCCGTTTCGAACAATTGTGAGCCGTGTCATCCAAATTCTCTAAATACTTGTAACAATCACACGGACGCTAACTAGGTAGTCTGTATCTATCTACGTTGTTCAATCTATTCACCAATTACTTTTTGAACTGATATCACGTCTTGGTTTTGGAATATCTAGCTTTCTTCCATCCCACTCCTACAGTGTACTGTATTCACAGAATGAACATAAACCATATTAATTGTTCTCTACTTGCATTGTGTTCTTTAACATACCTATTTTATTATTTATCCTCTTGTTCCACAAAACCAACATCCCGTATATTTTGTATATCACTTGAATATCTTGATCCACAGTGTTGTGCATTGAGTGTTTATAGGTTATCACCAAAATTCTTACAACTGTTTTTTTAGATTACTCAACTAATGCTTAGCATGATAATGGGAACTTAATCAAGAGTGAGATCACTAGTCATTACTTCCAATCAGCGTACTGTCAATACTCCCGATACACTTTACAGTTAATAGCTTTTTCATATCTTTCTGAGCAATTAAGACGTTTGACTTCCACCAATTCCGGGGTTCGAACTTTGTTCTGCTTACTTCGTTTCGGGCAATCCGATAGTATCATTAGCCCTTACACAAGTCGATTGTGGCCCATACCCAAGTAGCTAGTGAAAAATGAGTTTATAAATTGGCTACTTGTTATTGAATATCTGTAAAGTATGCTGTTTTGTTTTTTTCTGTCTCGACTTCTTTCCTTTTTCAGGGACAAGTTATTGAAGTATCTGGTGCAATGTCAGGTGGTGGAGGTCGTCCACTTTCAGGGAGAATAATGGCAGATATTGTACAAGTGAAAAAACTTCATGAAGCCAATTATAGTTGTGAATCTAGACACAAACGACTATCAACCGATAGTTCCAAAGAAACAAACGATCTATCTGCATTAGAACGTCAATTAACTCAAGGGGATGCTGAACTTGGTCGTTTACGTGATACTCGATCACGTTTAGAAGAAATGATTGTACGTATGACTCGTCAACGTGATGAATCCGAGCGTACAATTAAACGGTGTGAAGTAAGTTGTTCACTCGTAAATTTTAAGATAATCAAACTCTTTCTCTGTGTGAAGCGTCTTTCATGTTTTCTGATATGTACTTTTACTTCTGAATACTGTAATAAGTAACTCATTCGTAAGTGTTTGTGTCTTCCCGTTGTTGATGTTAATATCTACGATTGATCAGTCTCTTTTGATCTCATTTACACCTTGAACGGATTACCTCTATATTGCCATTTAGTCTCATGTTTTGTGAAGTAGTTGGATAGTGGCTAGCAGTGGAATCCAAGATTCACCTTTCGTTCTTTTTGGGATTCGTCAAATGAGTGTGCTTACATTCGACTGTTGATGTTCACACCGGTACTCAAACCCAATACCTTTTCTCTAAACTCTCAGCACGTTACTCCACTGAACTACAGAGTCCAGATTAATAGCCAACTGCTTGATTAATTGCATTTGTTAACACCAGCAACGGGGAAATACATACACTTAAAAATCAATTTAAAGTAATTTAGATTATCCCGTTGATATTTTAACTGAAGTTTCATGAGTCTTGGTGTCAAAGTCAGCTCTTGGATACAAGTACAATCAGCTGATGATTCCGAAATAAAGCGTCCGAAATTCCTATGCCAACCACGTTTCATTTATTCTGTATTTAAAATTCAAATTCGTACCCGTCGCACAATGAATAATTGAAATTTCATATCAGTAATAATACAGTTGTAGATGAAAGATGACGCGGGAAACTGGTCTTGATGAAAATTGTGGGCTATGTGAAGTCCATCGAAATGATCACCATTTGCCGCCCAAATGCCCTGATACGGCCAATGTTGAGGAGATTTTACCCTCCCTCTCAAAATGCTCTCATATAGCCACACGTTTATACCATTGCCTGGAAAGTCGTACTCATTGTCTTCTCGAGGAGAGGTTGTTGTTTACCAAATCGAGAGGAAAAAATCCGATGTCCGGTGGGGTTTAAATGGGGTTGGTGGGCACGGAGTGTCCACTTTGGAGGGTCGAAAAATCCTGATTCCAAACGAGTGGTGCACATGAGCCCCAGGATCCCGAAGGAACAAATGGCGTATGAACCTATTGTTAGTCATCGGCTACCATGAGACCGCATCTAACGCTGATGCACTGTCATGTGGATTAGACTTCTTAGTCGATAGATCAGGGAGTGGTCCATTAACAAAGACACCTACTTTGGTTTGAGCACTCGGCTAGTATTCCAGTCCGCACACAAAACATTATTTGGCGCATATATATTTTGGTGCCAATGGTAATGTGTTTATATAACTAAACAAATCACTGCTTTATCAATGTTGCTACTTATGTAAGTATTTCGTTTGCTTTCTTTAACAGAGATGACATCGGCAAGCATTAATTAATTGATTGATGAGTCAGTGACTTACAAAATTGATTTCCTCCAAACACCTATGATATTTTATCACGTTTATTCTCTCTTAATATTTTATATATAAGATTGTTGATGATAAGATCTTGTTTCTCTGACTAAAATGTCTTGTTGGCGAGACTATAATTCCTGGACGACCTTTGAGTGACTCCTTGGTGACCTTAAGAATGTCCACCTAATTACCAGATGGTTATAAACCAGTGTGAGAAATCAGGATTATGATTTTTAGTTGGTGATTATAGTTGGGTATTAGATTTAGGGTTTTTATCACGAACTGACATAAGTTATAATGACAAAAATGTTATTTAGGCAGATGGATGAATGAATTTCGCGCCAAAATCCAAGACCAGTTATCCTAAATCTGATTGGTATGTCCATAAATTATAGTATCACCGGTCTTGTCTTTGATATCACTCCATTCCACCACTCGACCACATTTATCCTGTTGCGTATATCTTTATCGACATCTATTCTATTCATTCATTTTAGCTGAAATCAATTCCCCTATATAACATAAATCGTATAATTTGTTCCATTCAGGTACCATTACATGGTCGAAATCAGTATATTTGTTGTAATGTAATAAATTATTTTCTGTAACGTTAAATATTTCACTTGAGATCAAGAATCAATCAATGTTAGACGACCATTGAAAGTCTGAAAGTTCTAGTATGGGACTCCTCAACACTACACATCCACAATCACGCGCTCGTGATTCGAAACCAGGATTTTCAGTCTCGGCCGTCTAGTACTTCCAGGTTTTCAATGGTGCTTTAGCATTGATCGATTTATGAACTCAATCCCGGCTACCATGGGACTGCATCTCCTAATGTTCCATTGTCTTGTGGATTAGACCTTTAGGTCGAATGCTCCAGGTGTGGCCCCCTAATAAAACCACCTGTTTAGGTTTGGGCACCCGGTCAGTATCACAGTCCTTACATAAATCAAATGAGATTTGTGTGTCGCATGTTTGTCTGGTACCCCGTTGTACCAATATCTATGTGCTCAATCTGTTCTATTTACTTATTTATTTGAACACATAGATATTGGTACAAGGAGGCACCAAATACATATGCACCACACAGATCTCATTTGATGTGTGAGGGCTGTGATACTGCCCGGGTGACCAAACCGAAGCAGGTGGTTGTTTTAAGGGCCACACTTAGAGCCTTCGACATGAAGGTCTGATCCACAAGGCAGTGGAGCATCGTAAGGAGATGCAGTCTCATAGTAGCCGGTGACCAATACTTGATTCGTACACCATTTGTCCCGTCACCATACTGGAGCCGATGTACACTATTGGTTTTGGATCAGGGTTTTCGAACTCCCCTAGATGGATCCTCCATATCCACCAACCCGGTTAAAGCGCCGGACATTCGGTTTTTGTCTTCTCAATTTCATAAATAACACCCGTGGTTTGAGAAAGCAGTGAGTAGGACTTCCCTGGCAGTGGCTGTAAACGCGTGGCCATGTGAGAACATTTCAGGAGGGAGAGCAGAATCTTGGTCGTACCAGGGCATTTAGGGGCTTTAATCTGTTCACGATTTCAATTCATTCGAAAAATACTAATAATAATAATATTTTTTTTCTTTTTAAAGAATGAATGTGTTCGCTTACGTGTTGAATTGAAAGCATTAACAGATGAAGTTAAACAATCTGAAGAACGTGTCAAATCAATAGGACCATCCGATATTGAACGCAAAAAATTTGAAAAACAATTAGAAAAACTTGAACATTTAACACAACAAAAATGTTCAATGGCCGCGAAAAAACGTGAAGAATTAGAAAATTTAAAAAATCAATTATTAAATTTTGGTTCAGATCGACTAGCTACTGTAAGAACTCGTCTTGATATTATGGAAAAGAAAATAAAAGATGTAAGTTTCTTTGTGAGTGTTTTTGAAAAAAAAATTTTTATTCAACTGAATTCATCACTGAAATCATCAGACTGACTGACTGAATTCATCACAAACTGGTAGCTAAATACTTACTTATGTTTGTTACTCCCAATGGACCATAAGCCGCCGACCAGCATTCTCCAACCCACTCTGTCCTGGGCCTTCTTTTCTAGTTCCATGCAATTCTTGTTCATTTCTCTTATGTCTATCCATTTCCTGGCGTAATATGTTCTTTGATCTTCCTCTTCTCCTTTGGCCTTCACGATTCTATGTGAGGGCTTGCCTTGTGACACAGTTTGGTCCTTTCCTCACTGTGTGTCCTATCCACTTCCTGCGCTTCTTCTTAATTTCTTCCTCATCTGGGATCTGGTTTGTTCTTTCCCACAGTAGGTTGTTGCTAATAGTGTCCGGCCAACGGATCTGAAGTATTTTGCGCAGACAACTGTAAATAAACACCTGCATTTTCTGGATGATGGCTTTCGTAGTTCTCCAGGTTTCTGCCCCATACAGTAGAACTGTCCTGACATTTGTATTGAAAATCCTGACCTAGGTGTTGGTTGGCAGACAGTTGTTTTGAGTTCCAGATGTCCTTCAGTTGTAAATATGCTGCTCTTGTTTTACCGATCCGCGCTTTCACATCTGCATCAGACCCACCATGTTTATCAATGATGCTGCCAAAATATGTAAAGGTTTTTACATCTTCTAAATAGTCAATAGTTATTATAATTACCTGTGTACAACAATCGTATAGCTTTAAATAGACAGGATAATTTGAATTGGTGTTGAGTAGATCCAAAATATTGCTGGAAAAAAGTTCTAACGGGTCCTGAGAACACTGAGAAACAGTTTAGCCAATTAGTAGCAATAAATAAAAGTTTTTCAGAAATATCTAGGAAATGATTAGATGACTGACTACCTATCCTCCGGCTATGTTTAGTTGGGTCATCTAGAATGCTGCTATAGATATCCTCGACTTTCTGTACATGAACTAACATTAGACGTAAAGCGTTCTTTTCACACTTCATGCCTTCTCTCCCATGTGCATGTTGGGTGGATTTAGCCTGAGATTGTTAGAAAAGTTTAGGAAACCAATTCAAATGTTCAGTCAGAAAATTTATCCATTGGTACATAAGGTCGCTGATTAGTTCCTTTCCAAATTATGGAAATCATTTGTCTTCGGATTCGCAATTGTTTATACTCACCAAAGAAAAAAAATACTATAATCTTTCTAATCGAAAAAGTGGAATTCTTTGTTTTTCGACTAGCAATAGTTAAACAAAAGAGAAAATTGGTAGTCAACAGGGTGACCTCAAGTTTTCCTGAGATTGTATAAATGGTTTCTACATCGCACAACATTATTTCTTTTCTTTGGATTTAATCTATTCAAACAGTTGTTCAAAAGGTTGATCAAAAGGCCTTTATTAAAATATTCGTTTTCAGCATAACATGATTGAATTTTCACTTTCAAAGTCTCACAATTGTTATCAAACACTTTTCTGCTTCATCTATTCGAAATGTATGATGATGGTTGATGTAACAGTCGGTTGGAAAAATGCTAGTAGCGGACAAAACCAACACATGGCATTAATCCATGGAGAATTAATATTGAACTGAGCCATGTTGGTTGGTGCAGACTACTTGGTTGACGTTCGTATAATTATTGTAACTAATGATCAGAGACTTTGGGTGGCATTGCTCAAAATCATTGTACATACTTTTTAGATCTCAGCACGGATTCAAAATGGTCGTTTGGCTTTTACCAACTTACGTGACGTAAGGCGAGATATCCGTCTATCAATAAAATGACGAGTATACTGCGCGGCAGTTCTCTCTATTTTAATTTACGGCTGCGAAACCTGGAGATTAAGAGTTGAAGAAAGTCGTAAGCTACTAGTATTTGACCACAGATGCCTTATAAATATTGCTCACATCTGTTGGAATCACCGAATAAGTAATAGTGAGGTTAGACACAGGGTATTAAGAAATGATGATGATAAATCAATTGATGAGGTAGTAAATCTTCATCTACTGAGATGGTCGGACCACGTGTTACGTATGCCTGAACACCGATTACCATGACGTGCAATGCTAACCGGTGTTCGGGATGGTCGGAAAAAAGTTAAGGGCGGCCAAACCAAAACGTGGCATCTGTTCATAAAGTCACTAACTTCTAGTATGAGCCATGTTGGTAGATACAGACTACTTGGTCGGGGTCCGCGTGGCTATCGTAACCAATGGTTGGAGACTGTGTGTGACATGGCTCACAATCGATCACAATGGCGTCGGTGTATACACTCGCTGTCTTCCCTTAAACTAAGAGATTAAAATCGCTTCTTATCTTTTTACGAACTAATTCTTTCTTCTTATACTATGTTCTTATATTTAATCTTTCTTTTATATATTGCCACCATTGAATTAACTACTTCTATGAATCTGGTGTTCATTTTGCTGTGCTAATGCGTTATGGTAACTTGGACCGATGCATATATGTGCCTGGTCCTACGTTGTAGCTAACTGACTGAGATTTTGATGTTGTTCACAACTGAAACTGATCTAACTCCGTTTTTTGGCAATTTGAAATTGATCCATGAATCTGTTAACAACTCTCTGAGAAAACCATTTTACTTTTGTTACACACAGTGTGGTACATTCAGTCACTCTGCGACCTGAAAGTTGCTTTACTTTAGTTATACCATCTAATAAGATCTCAAATAGCTGATATTCTCGTCAAGATTCTACTTGTTAGTCATTATGATAATATACAATGTTCATTTAACAATTCATACACATTTACATACCTTGTAACATTCTTGGTTTGTCCAACCACTAGTCTTAACTCAATACACAACGAATGAGTTGTCTCAATCTAGTTTACGGATAAGATCCAATATGTCCCTTAGTAACAACCTTGAAATTTTTTACTTATACTTTAATTTATAGATGAGATAAGAAATTATCCCACTACTGATCTGATTAGTTGTCAAATGGAGAAAGTAAATGATTTAAATGGAACAGTATATATATATATAGCATTTCAGATGACCTTAGACACTTGAAAACCCTACTAAACATAACCGGAGGATAGATAGTCAGTCATCTAATTATTTCCTAGATATTTCTGAAAAACTTTTATTTATTACTACTGATTGGCTAAACTGTTGCTCACTGTTCTCAGAACTCGTTAGAGCTCTTTTTTTTTCTTCTAAGAATATTCAATTGGTTCCCTAATTCAATTCACACTTTACAGACAGTATTATTCTCTTAACATTTATATGATTGTAATTGTTTCTATTTTTGTTTTACTTTTTCTGATCTTCTTTATAGACAAATGATGAATTAACTAAATTAGAAGTTAGTTTAAAAACGGTTACACGTAATCAACAAAAATCTATGGATAAATTAAAAAATATGGAAAATGAAGCAGAATTATTAAAAACAAAATTAATGAATATTGATAATAAATTAAAACAATTAGAAGATGATGCACGTGCTTGTATGTTAGATTATCAAAATATTCAAAATGAAGTAAGTTATTTTAATGTGGTCACATTAATGTTGTTACTATGGCTACTAATAATGTATGTGTGTGTACGTGTTATGTTTTTAACTCTACAGTTGACTCTGAAATCCATAATTGAGGAATTTCAATGATTTAAACGGTCTATAATTGTTTCTATGGGATCACAAGGTAGTTTTTGTACTAGAAGACATATGAAGTAGCATAAGTGAAGAGTTGGAGAAAAGAGAAGAACAAAAGAGGATAGGTTTTTTAATAATGTATGTGTTATGTTTCTAACTCTACAGTTGACTCTGAAATCCATAATTGAGGAATTTCAATGATTTAAACGGTCTATAATTGTTTCTATGGGGTCACATGATAGTTTTTGTACTAGAAGACATATGAAGTAGCATAAGTGAAGAGTTGGGTTGTGACAACACAGCAAGCGCTTATACAATGCATTTACATGTATTAGAGAAAGCAATTGATAATGAACAGAAATAACACAAGTGTCAAATGAAGATAAATTGGAAATCGAAACTAGAATCAGATGTTTTAACTCGCTATAGATCACACTTACGAACTCCTTCCTGTCTCACTACATTGAGCTAGAAATATGAGTATTTAAAACAGTGAATTAATACTAGTGTGTTTGGTTTATGTTGTGTACACCATCCGTATGCCTATCGTGTTGTATACATAATCTACCTAATTTCATATATCAAAATTTGGTGAATTCAATACACTGTGTAACTTGATAATCCTAGGTCCAGCTTAAAATTAAACACATAACTGTTTCATTAAAACAAGAAAGTTAGTTTCTCTTTTATTTAAATGTGATTTTAGTGACTTACTCTGTGGTTAACAAGAGATCCTGATCGACCTAGGTTTCGTGCTAATTGAGGCTCGCTAGCAAGTTGTACTTCTAATTTAGAGGGGACTGATGCTCTTTGTAGGATTCGAATTGGCATCAGTAAACAAACTAAGATTTTGACAAAATAAAATAGAACTGATTGATTACTGAGTAGTGAAGAATGTCATGTTTGATTAGTCTTTTAATGATTGATAGATTACTACTACTAGACTAGCATAGTATTTGTCACTATTTAGTAATCACTCAATCGCACTTACTTAACCTGTTTAAATTTGTTTATTTATTTGAACACATAAACATTGGTGCGAGGAGGCAACAAATACATATGCGACAGACAATAACAATAAGTCCAGTAGCAGTTATCATTAATTAATATGAGGGCTGTGATACTGACCGGGTGCCCGAACCAAAACAGGTGGTTTTCTTAAGGGGCCACACCCCGAGCCTTCGACCTGAAGGTCTGATCCACAAGGCAGTGGAGCATCGTAAGGAGATGCAGTCCCATGGTAGCCGGTGACCAACAACTGGTTCATACACCATTTGTTCAATCAATATCCTGGAGCCCATATTCACCATTGATTTGGAATCAGGGTTTTCTAACTTCCTTAAGTGGATCCTCTATATTCACCAACTCGATTAAAGCGTTGGGTATTCGCTTTTCTTCCTCTCAATTTCGTAAACAACACCCCTAGTGCGATAACGGAATGAGTAGGACTTCGTTGGCAGCGGTTGTATACGCGTGGCCAGATGAGAGCATTTGGAATGAGTGAGCTGACTCTCCTCACCTTCGATCGCAACAAAGCATTTAAGGCTAACCTGTTTAAAAGCCTAGTTTATTTACTCATTCCCATTTAAGAGAGATATCAAGTATAATTGACAGAAGTTTTGCCGATTACCTGCAAAATTTAAGTGAATATATTCACTAATCGTTTCAATGGATTTTTCAAAGTGATTAGGACAATAGAGTCGGTCAATCGATTTATAAGCAACCTAGTACTTGACATCTATGTTCAAGTTGCTGTAGCACCTTATTTATTGTGTTATTATTATTATTATTATTAGGTTGAAGAATTACAAAAACTTAAAGAAAAATGCCAAACTGAATTAACTGAAGCAGAAAATACTTTAGCAACGGTACAAAAGGCTGAAAATTCATCTCGTCGTTTAATTAGTCAATTCGAAAGTGAATTGGCTCAAGCTACAACCAATGCTCGTCATTGGGAACGTGAACTCAGAGGTCTTCGATTACATCGTATTGACGATGATGATGATGAAGAAGAAGAAGAAGAAAAAGGAAAAGAGGGATTAGATGTTGCAATAGGAGAGGAAAATGTAACAGTATCATCAATTTCTCAAGATGTTTCTCAATCGATTGTTAGAGATTCAGTAGTTCATTTGAATAATGAAAAATCACCAACTTTACAACTAAATGAACAACAACGAATCAATAGAAAAGCTGATCGTGAAACTAAGAATCTTCCGAAATTCACAGATGAGGAATTGCAAAGTAAATAATGATTGATTTAATTCGAGTTAATGGTCTAGTACTACTCTTCACTGTCATTAAAATTGATTAATTCACCATGTTGTATATTCACAGTTAATTTATAGTCTTGGTAGATTCCCTTTCTTCAGTGAGTTTGTTTTCACTAAGTGCAACAGCTCTCCATATTTCTAGTACATTTTAGGATCTAAGGTGGTTGATTTCGGTTTCGTGACATTTTGCACTTGTCAGCGAGGTGTATCCAGGGTCTTGAGGCGAATGATACTCTTTATGGGATTTGATCCCATATCGCTTATTTTCACAGACTCATACGTTACCACCTAGTCATTCGAGCCGCAATCGATTGCCTGTATGACTGATAAATATACAATTGACTCGTAACTAAGTGGTAATTAGCGTCATTTCATGACTGCCAACTACCACGAAGTCTAGGTTAATACAAAGGGTTACCTTCCAGCTAATATCTCAACATAATACATGCTTTGTCTAGTAAATTAGACTAGTGATCACAGTTCGAGTTCATCTATAGAATTCGGTCATTAGCAAAGTAATCGAACAAGCTTGACATTAATCACACTACTCAGTTATTGACCAATCAATTACACTTAATAAGATGCATTTCATAAATTGGAACATAATGTAAAACACACTCACTTCGATTTTTTATTGAGAATAAACTCATTTTGTGACACCTTGTTTCTCAAGTTTCTCCATGTAGTTCATGCTATTCAAATTTTAAATTGTTATCTCCTCTTCATTGAATGACATCATTAAAATGCTTCTGAAATGAAGCACGTGGCGGTGGTATGACGCATCATAAGCTACACAAACCGAACATATTCAGTTGACTATCAACTCAGAGAAAATCAATCGTTCTCATATTAAACTAGATACCCCTTGATTTCTTAAGTGTTGCCATATTTTGTTGGCTTTAAGACTCTATATTATCTGTCTATTCGGAATAAACAATTTATTGTATCAATACAATGGTTCGAACTCGTTCACTATTTATGATACTTTAGATCCTTACTTTTGAAATTATTTTATGCCTTTCATTCAACAAATTCATACTTTCTCCTTGACACATTGTGTATACCCAATCTTTGCTACTGATATTAATACTACTACTAGTTTCACTACTCTGGCTTTCATTTCCATAGTTTTGTCTCGCTGTTCCGATAGTTTGATGCGGAAACATGTACCGGTGTACTTGTCCCAGGTTCTACATTGCGTATGACTGACTAACTGATCAGTACGAAATATATCATTAACATATACGCTTTGTCGGAGAAACTTACTCATGAGGCATAGGCTACCGATGAGAGATCTCTATGCTTCTTTATCTTGGGTTCTAGTTTCCAGTTGTTGCCAAGTGGGACTCCGAGTCTTGATGTCTACCTTCAATTTCCAGTGCTATATGTTCTTTAATCTACCTATTCCTTTTCCCTTAAGGATTCCAAGTAAGGTCTGGCCCTGTGATGCAATTTAATGATTTCTGTAAACAGTCCACCTGAAACGTCTTTTCATGAGTTCCCTTTTAGTTGAAAGCTGGTTTGTTTTCTCGCAGAGGTAAATTATTCCTGACGGTCTCTGATCAATGTTTCTGGAGTATTTTGTGTAGACAATTGTTTATAAATACCTATAGTTTTTCGACGATGACTGTGGTAGTTTGTTTCGTTTTCCAGATATTCTTCAACTGTAGGAATGTTGGTTTTGCTTCATTAATTCGTGCATCAGACTACCTATTTATCAACAACGTTGTCCAGGTACGTAAAGGCTTTCACCTCTTCGTGATCTTCGCCATCTATCGTCTGTGATCTGATTGCTGATCTCTGTTCTGTTTTCCCTTGTGTAAGTCTAGGCTTACTTCTACGCTGACTGCCTTCATCTGAATTCGTCTCTGTGAATAAGTTAGCAGGGTTAAGCCATTTGTGGAGTCCAAATCATTCCGTTGCATCTAAGACATATATTACTTTTTCCTAGATTTAGGGGCTTTCGTAATCCAGTTAACGGTTAACTGACAGAGAAAAAAGAATGGTAACCTTGTTCGACAACAGTCTTCACTTGAAACCCATCTGTGAACTGCCCTTTGTGCAAGACTTTGCAGTTTAGTTCCTCTTAGGAGTTCGGAATAGTGGTGACAATCTTCTCTGGTACTTCGTAGTGTCAAAAACGTTTTCTAGTTTTTCATTATCAAAGAAGTTTATGTATAGTGATGAGTTCCATTCAGTTGACTGTTCAACAGTGATCCATAGTATCGCAAACCGTTGGGCACACGATCATGGAATTAATTGTATGGAACAGCTGTGCAGCTTTATTATTACTATTATTAAAAAAAGGAATCCTCATTCATATTATCATTGATCTCTTTTTCTTTTGTTTCTAAATTTGTAGATCTTCATGCTGATCTAAATGAAATGAAACACTTGGAAGAGCGTATAACTGCAATGGCACCTAATATGGCCTCTATAGAAGAATATCGTCGTAAAGCAGAAAATTATTTAACACGTGTCAGTGAATTAAATCATATCACTAATATATTAGGTGAACAACGTAAACATATGGAAGATGCTAAATCAAAAAGATTAAGTGAATTTCTCGATGGTTTTCATGCTATTACAAATAAATTAAAAGAAATGTATCAAATGATAACACAAGGTTCGTGTTCTTTTGTTGTTGATGAATTGCATTAGTGGTGTTTCATTCAGTATTACATATTTTCCAATAAAATCACAAATCAATCCTAGTTAGAAAACCATTAAAAACCTGGAAGGCCGATTTTTCCTGGTATTGAACTACTCAATAGTGCGAACCGATGGCTCCCCAACCGAGAATTGATCCCATGACCAACTGTCTCGCAGTTGGATCCTTAACTTCAAGACCACTGAGCCAAAATCCTGTGGTGTCCAAGTCTAGATTCAATCTATCCACGATATTGTATGACCATATTCTATGTTTGTCGTTATAAAACTGTCCCTGAATATATAAGGTGACAGATATTTTTGAACGAAACAAGCAGAGATCTCATGAATTCGAAGATAGTTACAATTTCCAATTGATTGTTCTGTTCTCTTAGACGCTGGCATATAAACTGAGGAACTAATATGTCTATCATAGTGTAAGGTAAACTTTGAAACTATAACCACGTAAACTGAATCAATGGTCTAAATGATCATGAGATCTGATGATCGCGGATCCTAATCTCTAGTGAGATCACCGAGTGATACACTGCTGAGAAGTTAACACATTCAATATTCATCCGCAAAGCCCCCTCTACCTGCTCTGATTTTGGCGACCGAATAATGTCACTAAGCAAGGTGGTTATATTGCCATATTTCTTCCGAGTACCATTTCATCTTTGATTCTTGATCAAAATACACTGGTTCAGATTCCTAGGCACGCAGCTTATGATGATGTTTTATCAGTATCTTGTACAGTTCATACTGCATAGTTTTTCTAAGTTGGACCTCGCCACCAAACTAGATTTTATTATATCCTGAGAGAAAAGTCAGTTTCTTAGTGAGATTTTGTGACTGCTTACTCACACGTGATCATTACTGGGAGGTGTTATCTGTATATCGGAAATCGCGTAGTTACCACCCAGCACTGAACTATTATCCATATCTATTCAAACATCAACAGTAACCACAATATATATATATTAGTTGTTTATCACCAAGTTTGTTGTGTTTTGTTTATAAAATCCTTAATTAAGTATTCAACTAATTGAAACACTGATTAATTATGCAATCTTGAGAGAACTGATGCTCCCTGGGAGATAATACTCAGTAGTTGATCAACTGTAAATACATCTCAGTCAGCCGAGGGTCAAACAGCTGTGAATCTCGGTACCATGGAATCGAATCCTCCAGGAAGCATCAGTTTCCTCAAGATTACAGGGACATGGCAAACAGAGTTATCTGTGAACTACCTCTACTCATCACCGACTTACGTCTCAATACAACGCACACATATCAACGGTAATCATATTATAATAGTTGTTTATCACCACATTTGTTTTGGTTTTGTTTATAAGATTCTTAATTATGTAATTTCTTTTCATTGATAACAAAAACAATATAGGTGGAGATGCAGAATTAGAATTAATCGATTCACTTGATCCATTCTCTGAAGGTATTGTATTTAGTGTACGTCCACCAAAGAAATCTTGGAAAAATATTGCTAATTTATCTGGTGGTGAAAAAACTTTATCTAGTTTAGCATTAGTATTTGCATTACATCATTATAAACCAACACCATTATATGTAATGGATGAAATTGATGCAGCATTAGATTTTAAAAATGTTTCAATTGTTGGTAATTATCTTAAAGAACGTACAAAAAATGCTCAATTCATTGTGATTTCATTAAGGAATAATATGTTTGAATTATCGGATAGATTAGTTGGTATATATAAAACATATAATATAACAAAAACAATTACATTAGATCCTTCACCATTAATGGAACATTTACGTAGTTTAGTTATGCGTGTAGCTACTGCACATGGTCATGAAAAAGATTTATCATTGTTACCACAACAACAACAGCCATCCTCACAACAACAACAACAACAACAACAAGCAATGATGATTATGAATTCACCAACCAATACAACTTGTTTAACACCAGTCAAATCAATAAACTATTCAAAAGTAACTAACCAAGAAAATCATGATACTGTTGTACTAAAATCAAATATTACAGAGATTATTCTAGTTAATGATGATACCGATATGAAAACGAAAAGGATAACAATAAATGAAGAAATTGATAAACGGAAAACATTGATTGCAGTAAGTTTGTTTTTCTCTTATGTGTGTATATATATATAGATACCTGGGGCTATTGCCGGTTCCAAATCCGAATAAAGGAGGAAGTTTGGGTATGGGGTTAGCAACCTCATCCCTTAAAAAACTAAGTCGATAAAAAAAACACCAACCAGAAAAAAAAAGATTCTGTAGATGGAGAAAAAAAATCAATTGTTTATTCTACTTGAAGTTTGTACTGTTGATATCATTCAAAAGAATAATGAATGCTCCATGATCAGACTATTCAGCTGAAAGAATAAAACTTCATCAAAATAATTGACTAAATTGTTATAGATATTGAAAGAGTTCTATTCATATTGATGAATTGTATATTACTTATTTCAGTTAGTAAGTCAGTTGTAAATAACATAGAACCATATCAGATATGTTCATCGGTTGAAATTCTCATACTAGATATTATGACTGTTAGATAACAACGTAGTAGGAAATAGTATTTGTAATAGTGATACTGTGGTGTGAGCTACTTATATTGATATAAGTAGTATATAACGTGCGTTAAAAGAACGTAATGTCCGGCAGCAGAAGATGGTGAAGATCGAGAAAGGAAGAGCAAGAGCACAATGGAATTGTAAGAAAACGCATGTACAATGGAATGGGCGACAATGGATTAGTGTTTGCAACGGGAACAGTACAGTTTGATATGATGGAATGATATTTTGCAAATTGACGATTGACTTTATGGTATTCACATTTTATTGAGATAGTCTGTAATCTTTGTGCTAAATACAATCGATTGTCCCCACCCGTGTTCTTGTTCACTACAATACTAGTAAGTATAAGATAATAGAAGGTTGGAATTAAAATAAAGAGTGAAAGTATCTATGTTATTGTAATTGATTCTGAGGCTACCTCAACTTACAAAGATAACTGATATTGCAAAATTGGTTATGTAGGGTAGAAGTGACCAAATCAAAATATGACATTCGTTCCAGTCTGTCAGCTACAATGTAGGACCAGGCATACCTCATTAGCACAGCAAGATGAATAACGAATTCATAGAAATGGTGGTAATATATACTAGATCCCATTTCATACTAACCGACCAGTTTTCATCTGAAGGGTCTATTAAACTCTTCAAATTATAATTCCGTTTCCTCAGCGACGGTCGTTATGCTCTTTAGCTTTTTGATCGTTGACTATACTATCTTATTTAATGAAAGAATCACTATTTTTCTTTGCTAAGTTATCGGGTCTAAAATCCAGGTGAACATGTACTTCTTGTTTGAATTTCTGATCAAGTATTACATCAGGTAATAGTTCAGAATCACCTACGCTTTCACTTCATCTGTCATGATTGGTGCTCTTTATCTAAACGGATGTCAGTCAGTCAGCTACAAGGTAGGACCAGGCATATATATGCATCGGTCCAAGTTGCCACACCTCATTAGCACAACAAGATGAACACCTAATTCATAAAAGCAATTACTTCAGTGGTAATAATATATAAAAGAATGATTGTTTACTAGAATATAATACAGGGAAAAAATCAGTTCGTAGAAAGAAAGGTGTAAAGTGATTTTAATCTTATAGTTAAAGAAGGATATAGTACAGGAAGAAAGAATTAGTTAGTAGAAAGATATGAAGCGATTTCAATCTCTTAGTTTAAGGGAAGACAGAGAGTGTATACACCTACGCCATTGTAATCGACTCTAAGCCACGTCACCCAGAATTTCCAACCATTGGTTACAATAGTCACGCGGACCCCCAACCAAGTAGTCTGCATCTACCAACATTTCTCAGACTAGAAGTAGCAGTTAGTGACTTCAAGGACTGACGCCACGTTTTGATTTGGTAGATATAAACTATCTGGTTGAAGTTCATATGATAACCGGTATCAGTGTTTAAAAACTTTGGTTTTCATTTCTTAGAATCATTCACAATAGCTCATATATATATTCACTCTTCATTTTTCTCTCGTTCTTGAATTCTCAGTATTCTATTTTGTCTTTTCAAAACCTATTCTTCATGCTTAGCCATTTCCATTATCACTGCTACTAACATTACTCCGATGTTATTTACCATACATCTTGTTAATTTCATCTCAAGCTAACGAGTTTCGCAACTTTTGCCAACACATATTTGTGTTGTACTCTACGTTTTTTGATGTCTGCTGATATACCGTGGTAACTTGAATTGATACACATATGTGCCAATTTCTACACTGCATATGACTTACTGATTGGGGCATGTCACCCGACATCTTTAACCCATTAATAACGATAATCGCACATACAGTCAGTCTACATTTATTTTCAACACAGCTCAGTTTAAAATTCAGTGATTTCATGAACTTATGAAAGTTCTAACATGGTTTAACCTCTTCTAGTTAGTTAATTCTATTTCAACCCCCAGGTTCCCCGGTACGGTCGAGGGTGGGGAGAGACCATTCTGTCTCTCGAAATGCTCTCAGCTGGCCACGCGTATACAGCCGCTGTCAGAAGTCCTACTCACTGCCTTCTCGCACCACGGGTGTTGTTAACACAATTGAGAGAACAAAAAGCGAATGTTTGGTGTTCTAACCGGGTTGGTGGACACGCAGAGTTCACCTGGGGGAGTTCGAGAACCCTGATTTCAACCCAATAAGGTACATAGTCTCCAGGATCACGGAGGAACAAATGGTGTATGAACCAATTGTTGATCACTGGCTACCGTGGGACTGCATCTGCTTACGTTGCTCTATTGCTTTGTGGATTTGACCTTTAGGTCAAAGGCTCCGGGAGTGTCCCCTAAGAAAACCACCTGTTTCTGTTTGGGCACCCGGTCAGTAACCCAACCCTTAGACAAATCAATTGACTTGTGTGACGTATATAGTTCATTCGATGCCCTTTTATACCAATATTTATGTATTCAAATAAATAAATAATATACAACCAACGAAGTGTATTACACTCCATAATATTTAATAATTATCCTTTATTTCTGTTCATTTCAGAATCAGACTAATGATAATAACACTGAGTCTGCTATGGAATGTTGAATAATATATCTAATATAGTGTAGTGAATGCGATGATGTTTGGAGTGTATATTATAGAAGTGTAATTGATAAATAATGTTAACATTGTATATATTTTGTTTTGTTTATAAGATTTATGTCTCTTTTTTCTTGCATTTATATCTATGGTATTTATAATTCATATATGTATATAGATAAATACATAAATTTATGTAAAAATATGATTTGTCTTCTGTATGCTTAGTCGTTTAAGTTCCCTGATGTTTTTTTCGGGGAGAAGAAATGTACGTTTACGTAACAACCAGTGAAGTTTGTGTTCATATCCTTTGCCTTAAAACACATTGAATCTTAGTAACGCCAAAGCAGTGAAATTCAAGATTGACGACAAAACACACAAAACTCACATGTTACTAATAGCAATGTCGTCACATTGGTGGTGTACGAAGATAAGTAACTAGATAATTTGACTATAAAACAATTATCTACTTATAAGCATAGAAGGTTTATGGTTTATGGTGGGGGTGTGAGTGATGAGATTAATGCACGAATAGTGAAAGCCAGAGCGGCTTATGCCAATCTGGGCCACCTTTGGCGCCTTCGTGATGTCAGTCTGGCTGTAAAAGGCCGGATCTACAACGCGTCGGTGAGAGCAGTTTTGCTCTATGCTTGTGAAACCTGGCCTCTCCGAGTTGAGGACGTTAGACGACTCTCTGTGTTTGATCATCGCTGTCTCCGAAGGATTGCTGACATTCAGTGGCAACACCATGTCAGTAATGCAGAGGTTCGGCATCGTGTGTTCGGGCACAGAGATGATAACTCAATTGGTGTCAGCATCTTGAAACACCGACTTCGGTGGCTTGGACATGTTCTCCGAATGTCGTCCCAGAGAATTCCACGTTGTGCATTATTTGCCGACTCTGGGACTGGTTGGAAGAAGCGGAGAGGTGGTCAGTGCATGACATGGTGTCGTGGCATGAAAGAAAGCTGCAAAGGACTGGCTTGTGTTGGTCCTTCACGACTCCCTGGTTGGGGTCTGAGAGATGGTGCAACACAGTGGCTAGAGACGCTATCAGATATGGCTCAGAATAGAAGCCAGTGGCGATCCTGCTGTAACCTTCTTTTACTTTCTTCATAAAAAGTGGTTGTGTCTCCTTTACCTGAAAGATTTCTTCTGATTGTACCTCTTCGTCATTACTCTCTTTTTCTTTTGCGTTCCTTAGTTTTTTTTTCTTTCTTTCTACTTCTCTTCGAATTCCCATTGTTTTGTGTGGCGCATATATATTGGCGCTCTCTTGTACCAATATTTATGTGTTCAAATAAATAAATAAATAAATAGAAGGTTTATGGGGATTGTTCAATTTCATAGTTTATGACAGGGATTGAGAATCAGGAAGCGTCGGATACCTGTTTCTTCCTGGTACAAGATCTTTTATTAAATAGAGTTAAGAATGTAGTCTATCCTATAGCATCTCAGTGGTCTAAAGTTTAGGTTCTTACCACGAATGTTCTGGGCTCTATTCCCTATGGTATAATCTAATATGAACTGCCGAGAGTCGGACACATTAGCAATATATCTGATTTCACCGTCATGAAATATTGGCTTTGTTGGCTCAGAAATTTAATGCGTGTGCGTCGTCCCAGTCATTTCAGATTTTCATGTCTGTTCTCGATTCCAATAAGATTAAACGATATTGCAGCTAGTGAAATGTATAGTCTATTAGTCTATGTATTCTATCAATAAATCACCTTAGTGAAAGTCAAGCACAAATCGTACTTAAAATAGGTATATTTCAGACATGCTAATTACTGAACCATACAAAGACGAACGAAATATGCAACGATCTTATAGAGCATTATAGATCGCAATACATAGCGACTTAAATAGCGTAGATAATACAGGAAGAGGGTAGAATTACATCCTTAGGGTCATACTTGAGTATTCGATTAAGCAAATGTGCGTGTGTAAGAGGATGCATAGGATGGTTAAAATAGCTAGTTAGGTTTAATCACATAGTTGTGAATTAATACGAATGGCTAAGATATCAAGATAACATTGAAATGATTGTGACATTTTAGTCTCAATAAAACTGTGGTGTGAGCTGTTTATACCCACATAAGTAGTATATGACGATGGACAGGAACAGAATGTAGTTCAATAGAAGATCGAGAAGGAAACAACGGGAACAGATAGCAATTGGTATGAGAATACACGAACAGTAAAATCTGAGACGATGGATTGACATTTGCAAAAGGAACAGTGAAGTTTAAGATGATGGATTGATATTTTTCAAATTAACTATTTCCTATATAGTTTTCAGATTTTAGTGAGATATTCTGTAATTTTGTACTCAAATACATTTCATTGCCGTCACTCGTGTTCTTGTTCACTACAAAAACACTTAATTATTCATTGGAACTATCGTATTAAACTAGTTCGGATACGGTGGCGAATTCAGTATAACATTCAATGACTAACTTTATTATCAGTACGATACACGCTTCATGTCTTCCACTGTAATATTTTAGTGAATGAGGACACAAGTGGGGACAATCGAATGTATTTAAACACAAAATTACAAAACAACAGAGTACAATCTCAGCACTATACAGTAAATACTTCATTTGAAAAATGTCAATTGATCGTCTCAGAATTCACTATCCTTTCATTTCCACACCAATGATTCTCTAACCTCGTTCTCTTTCCGCCAGACATTTCACTTTCGAGGTACTTGAAAAGGAAATTGGATTAGAAGTAACTTGAGAGCGCGACCGCAGTGCCCAAGTGACAACTGCTTGAGGTCGGTCACACACGACCTTTTTATGAGTAATTTTTTTGTCAGCTCCGTACTTGTTGAGACCTTATCGCCGGACTGATATCCGAGGGATAAGGCGAGGTGTGCATGTTTAAGGTTAACCTTTTCTAACCCCATCCCTACTTGTGGAAAGGCAGCATCGCTGTCATGCTGGTTGTTCGAAGGAAACACCTTACTGCCGTCACACCTCTGTACAGTCAGCAGTACGACTTCTCCCTTGAACCTTGAATTTGTTGCTTTTAGTCTTACCGACCTGACTGACATGGTAGGACCTTGAGGAACGGTTGTTCCAGCCAGTATAACTCGATTGATTCATCACGATAGACAAGCCCGATCACCACGTCAAGGTAGCAACAACGGTCGGGATAGTACTCAATTACTCATGTTTTCCACATAACGTACAAAATCTATTTTGTCAGAACGATAACAATGTATTGCATGGACCAGATGTCACGAACCCTTGGTGTTAGAAAAATATATAGCTAAAAGCTCATTTACTTAAATTCATGCTCACTATTGGATGAATGGCAGAAGAAGAGGAAGAACAATGATGACTATTATTTATACTTAAAAATTTCATCAAATATGTATGTATACATTCTTATCGAGATATAACATCTAGCCCAAAACTACCGCTACAATTTTCTCTTGAACACTCATTAATCACTACAGAGATTGAAAATAAGCAAATATGAATTCAAAAAAACATCCTTTTTTAATCTTCAATAAAACTGCATTATAGCATTTACGAGTATTTTTCCGTTCATTTCGTGGATCAGTGCTGCATACGAGTGCAGTTCTCACTACTAGTAACTACATTTTGATCATCTGAACCTATCTACATATGTCTTCTGTAAATACACCCACTGTAGACCATCTCAACGCACAAGTTAGAGCTTGAAATGAAATTCTCAGGGAAAATTGTCCTCTTATGTGTCATTACATAAACGAAAAAAGTGCTAGATATATCACGCACATATTGAATAGTGACAAGTAGATAAGCTACAAATTCAAAGACATAGTATACTATCTCTACAAGTAGCCCTATATATACATCTCACAATAATGATAATTGAATAAACATAGTACAAACTATCTTGTGATCGGATAAATTAATCTAAATGTAATCAACTTCAGGATGCGCGATTGATACCATAGTTTGTCATGAATTCACTAATGGATAACTTCAATAGTTCAGTTAAAGGATTACAGACAATATGAGTGATTTGATAAGCTAAAAAGAAGCATTACGTACAAGCTTGACAAGATAGATCATGAAATATGTAACGAAATTAGACATTGAATAGTTAATTATTCATCTGAATATACTACTTAATTGATGAAATAGACACAATATGTATAATCCAAATATTATTATATCAATCCAATTCAGATTTACTAGAATATGAGCTTAAACACACTGAAGATTTTCAATTATTATGAGTAAACAACAATTCTGTGCACTACTACTAACAAGTAATTTGAACATCTAGTAAGATATTGGGTTGAGATAACATTTCTCTGATATACTAATTCAATGGTATGCATATGGTCAAGTAACAACTCCACAATCTAGTGTTTGACTTTTTATCACAATGTGAAAACAAACATTGGAAGACTCAATATCAATCATCAGGAAAAAGTACATTAACAAACCTCCACCCAACAACAAGTTAGTCATGTTGACTGTTCATCTTACTAGAGATGAGTGGTAAAGGGAGATATGAAATGTCGTGAATTGATTCAAGGTTGAGGTTAGACATGTAAATGTTTGCATACTGGTCCAGTGGTTCAAAGAGTAAATATTTGCAGTGAGACCAAAGTGGATGAGCATGGATTGAGGAGTCCTATACTAGGACAAAACAGCTTTACAGTGATTATATTTTTTAAGTGCTGTCTAATTTAAGTCGGTTCATGGTATTATTAGCCACATTCAATAATCACCACAACCTCCCTGGATAGGTAGACAATTACAAAATTGGATTTCACTAACTAAAACTAAGAATTGGAGATATTTCCGAGTTATTATCTTCTACACTATGCAATTTTGTAATACTAGTAATTAATAAGACACATATGTCAAGTGAAAATTTGTGTAACTGGCTTTGAGTGAAACTATTTCTGTGAAAGTTAATGAAATTACCCAGTGGCCTACATCGAAATAGGTGGAATTTGTTTCGAACAGCTAGAATACATTGTTAGTAATATTAGTCCACATGAATTTAACCTGCTAATCTTTTCAAGACACCCCACTAGCTCCCATTGGTTGAAAAAAGACTCATTTGCGAGTCCCGATATGATCCTGACTCAGATATATAGAATTAACGACACTATCCTGCTAGGTGTTGCAAAATAATTTACTAACAAATCATGTTCTAATTTACATCAACTAACCTAAAACACTTTACTGTTTGAAACGGGACGACCAGCTAGTGAACACCTCAAGGGATCTAGGTTTACTTGATAGGATGATTTTATTTAAAGTTCTTCGTTTAAAATGTATCACTATATTGTTAACATTGGAGTCAAAAATTTTTTATCATATATGATCGATGTGATGTGCTCCGGTATACTTATATGTAGACCACGTCTGTTTGATATTGTTAATATTATAGAAGCTGGTTGATACTTATCAACTCAAGGCTTAACTTAGAAACAAGCTTGTGAACAGTCGGTGCACCTAGTAGAAATTAGTGGTCGGTTCAAGGTCAATGGTGCTGGTCAATTCAGAGACACTAAGCTATACAGTAAATAATAAACTAAATTAAGATCAGGATACTCATCGGTGATTTGGAACGTGACACTGGTCAGAGATCTACAGGGCATAATATTAAGGGCCACGAGAAATCAATGAGTTAAGAGATTGTTTCAAATATCGAACGAGTGCGATTCAGAGATTGTGTATCTGGAGACTCAGCAACATTTTCTTGTGGTCCTGCTGGAGTAGGTATAGTGCTAAGTTCGAAAATAGGACAAATAATTCTTGAGTAGATAACAGTAAACAGTCGCTTACAAGTTGCCAGAATAAATGTACAGTTAGTATTCTGAAATTCAGAGATATATGCCGATGTCTATTCGTTATTTTTGTATACGCCCCCACTGACTACAATACAGATGAAATAAAAACTCAGTTTCATCAAAAGTTTTCTGACCTCTAGAAGGATAAAACATTCAGGTGAATTAGTTGTAGCCCGATTAGATAGATTAAGAAAACCTGAAATACACGTGGATGAGTCATATGTCATTCCAATCCAGAACGTAGATAAGTGACCGTCTATTACAACCATATACATAGAAAACCGTTTATGTTCTAACTTCAAAGCATCAAGAAATGTCTATAAATATCACCATAAAGTTGGACACAAATAAGTGAAGTTCCTATCAGTCATCACAGATGCGTTGCGATTGAAAAATTCCAGTTCTCTTAGCGGATATGTCTGTATTACGAATACACGACTATCGTAACCAATGGTTGGAGACTCTGGGTGACATGGCTCAAAATCGATCACAATGGCGTCGCTGTATACACTTTCTATCTTCCCTTTAGTTTAAAGAGGCTTAAAATCGCTTCATAACTTTTTTTTCTATCAACTAATTCTTTCTTCCTGTAATATAGCCTTATATGCAATTTCTCTTTTATATATTACCACCACTGAATTAACTACTTCTATGAATTTGATGTTCATCTTGTTGTGGTAATGAGGTATAGCAACTTTGATCTATGCACATATGCGCCTGGTGCTACGTTGTAGATGACTGACTGACTGACTGATTGTAGATTTCGGTATTAACATGAAATCAGATGAAGCTTTTATTCAGTTAGTGTAACTATCTCATTTCAAATGTTTGAGAGAGAAAAAAAGAAATAACGGGAACATTTTTTTTGAAGTGGAGAATATATCTAATAAATCAAAACATAATCAATTGAATTATATACAAACCATTAACTTTCTTGGTGGTATTGCTTGTTTTAAACTTTCTAACCAAGTTTTTGTACCGGATAATACAGGACATAATGCTTGAAATACATGTAGAGTAGATAAAACAAATCGACCTTCAATATGTAAATTAATTTCTTTTATTGGTAATCTAGCTGTTCTATAACCACGTTCAATGGCTTGTTGATAACAATATCCTTTTAATCTATTATGATCAATTAAACCACCAATAACATAAATATCATCTTGAGTAAACTGATTAGTCTCGTTATTGATTGAATTAGTTTGGTACTTGGTATTAAAATGTTCTGGTAGAAGATATTCTGATTCAGCGCATAAATAAACAATTTTATCAGCTGAAAATAGTTTAGTAAAATCATCCTATAAAGATAAAGAAAAATTTTGTTTATAGAAGCAGAAATCATTGAAAAGATATTGATAATAAACAATATTATCCATCACTTATGTCTACAGGTTAGGAGTTCACGCTCAAGACCGAAGGTTCTGGGTTCGATCTCCATATGCAAGATCATGGATGTGCATTGCTGAAGAGTTGCACACCAGGATAAAACAACAGTTCAGTGTTTTTGATGAAGTTTTGTTCTCTGAGCTGGATGGTTTGGTCGTGGAGCTTTCATCGTTGTTCTGAACGACATCATAAGTACAAACTGCGGGTAGAAGTGATGATGATGTCGTTCGGAACAACGATGAAAGCTCCGCGACCAAACCATCCAGCTCAGAGGACAAAACTCCATCAAAATCATCCACCTGAGCTACAAATCTTTTCCACCATCTCGAAATCATATGAGCGTAGTACGCTTCTCGTTGTTCGAGAATGGGAGAATTTCGCCAAAAGGCAGACTTCTACTCGAGAACAGCTGTATTTTCTCCACGACTGTCTTCGCCAGCATGTTCTAGCACCATATGTAAGATACAGAACTCCAATCAACTGGCCAGTGAGATGGAGAATAGCTGAGCGAAGTGGAGGAAAAATGATACAACCAATGTTAACCATTCAGTGTTTCCAGATTTTCAATGATGGTTGAACATTGATCGATTCATGATCTCACTCAAAAACTTAACATTCTCCACAACCCCATTCTGACTATAACTCGTATGTTACTCATTGACCGAGTTACCACCAACTAATTGGAACTTATAGTGATTGAGATGTTGTCAGCGAAATTTATCAAATGTTTGAATATAGATATCCGAATAACGGTATAAGGATCAGATAGTGAACATCCGCCAATTCATGACAAAGAATAAAGAAATTTTTTATAGATCTAAGACTAGAATTGTGAAATGACGTATTGTAGAATTATTCATTGACTTCAGAAGATCTATATTGATTCTTTTCAACTGATGATCAGTGATAGATTAATAAATTATCGTCAATTTTTAATTAACATGATTCAGAATCGTTTGCAATGGCATAGATGTGTTCACTACTTTGTCTTTCCTTAGATACCTAAGTTTCTAAATTATCGTATCCGTTTTTTTCATCATTCCACTAATCCATATTTCTTTTCTCGGAGCATAACTTTCATGTCTAGTCTTTGCTATTACCATTAATATTAATATTATCTCGACTACTCGGCGATTTGCTCTGACAATTTTATCTCTCTATACGCTATTAGGAATGCAGCAACTTACATTGACATACACATATGAAACGTCTTGGATTGTGTTTGACTGACTGACTTCTATAATAAGGTGTGTATTTTCTTACACTTTTCATTGTCCTAATATCATTTGTCACTTTCTATGTTCAATTTTCATTACAATTGATGTTTTTCTTTGGTTTACATCAATTGCATTAATTTCACCTCACACGATGCCAAAGTGAAATAAGGCAATTTATATCGATGTGAGTTCGTATAAGGTTATGTAGATATACTAATCTATCACATGTTAGTAACCAAAGTTTTGTCCTACCAGTTAATTCATCCAATAAGACCGATTAGGTGAAATGATTCGGAATTGTGGCATAGTTTGATAAGCTAAAACAATTTTCCATTTAAGAAACCGAATAATAGGTCTCCTCGGTATACAGCTCTTTGCGAAAAATATGTTATTAAAATAATTATCGAAGATCAACAAATACTTTCTAGGGCTCTTAGGAAGTAGACGTTCTTGTTAGATGGAGGTAGTCAACAGGGTGGTGATCAATCAATTGTGATTACATCTCAGTCCTCCAGGAGGTCGGTCGCCGCCCGGACAGCCCAGTGGTAACGTCTATGACTGTGAAGCTGGGTGACACGGGATTGAACCCGTTAGGGAGCATCAGTTTCCACAAGATTATAGGTACAGTTTACTGACGTGTGCCAAATAGCACGAAACCTAGGTCCAGGGTTCCCAGTCAACTAACTCCAACCACCATCTTATCTCAACATAGTGCACATAATGTCGAGTCACCTAGACTAGTGACCGCATTGCAACTTGATCGATAGCTTTCGATGCGCACTAAGAAGGACTTGACAGACATAACATTGATCACCACCTAGTGATCAATCAATTATAAAGGCTATTGTCTCTGTATAGTAGATCGAGCATCCAACGTAAATGTGTTGATGATATCGATTTTATACACCCAAGTTTAATGGATAAAATAACCCCAACATCATAAAACTAAAAGTTCGATATCTGGATAAGTTGAGTATATTGTATAACAATACCATAAATCAGATTCAAAAAATGTCAATACATTAGATTAACTCCTTTCAAAAGTTCATTCCCTGTGTGTGAATTGCTGTTATTTCATCAAAAGATGAACATATGAGGTTACATTTACATTTTATTGGAAAAGTGTGGACATACGCCTGACAAGCTTATTTTGTAAATAGTTTTTAATACTATTTGTATTTACTTTGTCAATCTTTCACTGTATGTATATTTATCATTAAATGACTGTAACTGTTGTTTTAGTAAATGACCTCGAACTCACTTTCCGTTGTGATACTGACATAGCGTGACACACTTGTGATTGTTCTCAAATACACTGCTACACACACACACACATGCACACTCGTTGTTCTACTCTCACTCGTTATTGAGCTAATTGCATGCTAAATCGAATATTATCCACATTTATAGACTGTGAGCTGAGACATATCGCACATAACAGTGGATTACATTATTGGAGAGTTCAACAACCTGTACGGAATTATCGAATATTTATAATTATGGATTTATAATACCAGACCCAACCAGAACACGTAACTCTTGGTGAATTTAAGTAAAGTCCATATTTTTTATGTTGTATTAATAACTATTAACATTATTATTTATTCTTCATAACTTGGTTAACACTTTTTCGCGTTCATATTTGTCTGGTCCACCACAATTATTTGGTGAGCCTCGAATTTGTTATAGACATTTACTATATATATATATATATATATATATATATATATATATATATATATATATATATATATATGTAGTGTGGTACCAACAAATATCCGTTGCGCGTTTGGGTGACCTAGGGCGATGTCGGGACGTTGATCGCTTTTTGGAGATTGATCTTGCAGGTCGAGAGTGAATCGTGGCAATGGCCGCCTGCAGCGATGCGACTTGCCGAGTTTAATCTGCGATTTGTTGATGTATATCATGAGGGGGAGTCGTAACATCTTGACTGGAGGTTTGTATGGCGTTTAGGCGTCGACTGTCAGGATAAATTTCCATCGTCTTGTCTGCCATATCAGCTGGATAGTCGAGATTGACGGAAGTTCCTGATACGCTGAGAATTTGGGTGACGTTGTGTGGTAAACGTTGAAACCACATCTGTTTAAGTAATGCGTCGTCTACCTTATATGACCCTGCTAAATGTTTCATATGCCGGAGTAACTGCGAGGGTTTCTTGCCCCCCCCCCAATTCGCAAGACGTGAGCAACTGATGTAGTCTTTTCTCGGCTGAGATCGAGGTGCGTTGGATTACATCTGCCTTTATTTTATCATAGGGTTCTGATTCTGGCACATGGTCAATCAAGTCTCCAACCTCAGCAGCAATCTCTATGAGGAGTGCGCCGACTACATATGCATACTTTGTTGCCTGTGATCGTATGTCTCGTGCCATAAATAATGCGTCGACCTGTGCAAACCAAATTCTAGGATTTTTGGCACCGTACATTGGTAATCTTAACTCAGAAATGGCGTTTATCGAGCTTAAAACATTATCTTCTGGTTGTGATGAATTGTGGGGGTTGGTCGGTGGGCTATCTATATCAATACGTTTACTGGGAGAGTTCACAATGGGAGAAACAAGAATGCTGTGGCGTGCCAAGTAATAATAATAAAAAATATATATATTTATAAATAGTTAATGTCTATAACAAATTCGAGGCTCACCAAATAATTGTGGTGGACCAGACAAATATGAACGCGAAAAAGTGTTAACCAAGTTATGAAGAATAAATAATAATGTTAATAGTTATTAATACAACATAAAAAATATGGACTTTACTTAAATTCACCAAGAGTTACGTGTTCTGGTTGGGTCTGGTATTATAAATCCATAATTATAAATATTCGATAATTCCGTACAGGTTGTTGAACTCTCCAATAATGTAATCCACTGTTATGTGCGATATGTCTCAGCTCACAGTCTATAAATGTGGATAATATTCGATTTAGCATGCAATTAGCTCAATAACGAGTAAGAGTAGAACAACGAGTGTGCATGTGTGTGTGTGTGTAGCAGTGTATTTGAGAACAATCACAAGTGTGTCACGCTATGTCAGTATCACAACGGAAAGTGAGTTCAAGATCATTTACTAAAACAACAGTTACAGTCATTTAATGATAAAATGTACAGACAGTGAAAGATTGACAAAGTAAATACAAATAGTATTAAAAACTATTTACAAAATAAGCTTGTCAGGCGTATGTCCACAAAAGCATCTATAAACTAACTTACCTCACATAGATTCACATCCCAACTGTCACAGTTGCTTAACTTTAATCTATCATATACGCGGGTAGATATACCTTTATCTACAGCTAACAAATTATCTTTATTGTTGACGTTATTCTCTGTGGTGTTATTGGAACCTAAACCGGTGATATAAAGTTGAACTGGATGTTTGGCACGTCTATTGATAGAATAACAATTAGCAACCTAGAGGGTGTAAAAAAAATATGCAAAGTTTACATTGGCTTCTTTAAGCAAATCCATCATAACAATCCATGAAATAAATGAATCTGAAATTAGTAGGTTCCATAGTTTGATTACTTACTTACTTACGCCTGTTGTTACGTGTGGGACAGAAGAGCCAGATTTTTTGCGAAGCCTAGATCGTCCACCTGCATCCTAGCTGTCTACTGTATTTCATGCTTCCCTTCAGATGTTGACGTCTTCATGATTCAATTGATCACTATTAACCGGTAACTAAGTTATTAATTTGAAACCATTACTCTTCTTGCCTTTATGCACTAGAAACTCTTACAGATTAGTCATTAAATTATCTCGAATTAGTAGACTACACCATTATCTAATAACAAGACTTAGATTAAAGAGATATGTTTTTGATAAGTTCTAAAATAAAACCGAACTCTTCAACCATCACTTGATTTCAGCTATTATATGACTTGGTACTAGTTTATTTTGAAAAGTTATAAATAACAAAGAAAAGAAAGAACACTATGGTGTATGCTACTTATGTTAACAGATATAAGTACTATACGTAACACTTAGTCAGAAGTGGAATGTATGCCAGCAAAACATTGAAACGAATAAAAAAGAAAAGAATATTGAAAACAATCAAAATAACAAAAGGAATGAAGAAACGATGAAGATTGTACGAGACAACTGATGGAAAATGTGCAAATGATGGATTGAATGTATAATTTTCATATTTTACGAAAGCACTGTAACTTTCTCATTTACTACACTACTAAAATTAGTATGAATGTTAGAGATTAAGAGATATAAGGTGTAGAAGATTTTGTGGATGATTAAGAATAAACAAATCTGTACTATCCTAATCAATTTTACGCATCACCTTTCGGATTGGTTCTCAATATTTCAAGGAATCAAACAAAACGTCGAGAGACAGAGACTAATACCTGGTGAATTTCAAAATGAAACAGCCTACTCTATATTGAGTCGCCAATACAACGTGTAACACGAATCCGAATAGAAAAAATCAATTTCAGGTTCACAATATTATTGATCAAATCAATTTTCTTGACTGATAACACACACTTTTGTTAGATCTGCTACGGCATAGTATTTTCTTGTACATTACATCGTCCAATTCAGCGGATAGAACTCCACCTGCGCTACAAATCCTCTTGATAATCTCAAAATCAAATAAGCGTGACACACTTTTTGCTGCTCGAAAAGAGAAGAAGCCAGGCTTCCATAAGAGAACACCTTTACATATTCCATAAATATTTTCTTCAATATGTTTTTGTTGGGAATGTTAGATCCCCAGAACTCACTTAGAAATGCATGATATTTTGTAACGCTTCCGAAGGACGGTTCTGTGCTGTTATCGCTCGTGCTTCTGGCTTTCTACGGAATATACTTCCCCCTTCGGACTTCGACTTCTCACTCTAGTTAGCGAGGCTGGGACGCAATAGAATAGCTAGTTTATTGATCTTTGGTCACAAGTCTTTGTTCCGTTCGCAGTCAAAGTGAACCCGTAATCGCTTCAAACTTAGCAGTTTTGTTAACACACGATTAAACTATCCAGATTAGAGAAAGACACTCCAAACGAAACTCTTCCCAAATCAGAACAAGAATCCAGTCAGTCAGTCAGCTACAACGTAGGACCAGGCGCATATATGCAACGATCCAAGTTGCCATACCTCATTAACACAAGATGGACACCGGATTCATAAAAGTAGTTAATTTAGAGGTGGTAATATATAAAAGAAAGATTGAGCATAAGGATATAATACAGGAAGAAATAATTAGTTCGTAGAAAGAAAGATATAAAGCGATTTTAATCTCTTAGTTTAAGGGAAGACAGAGAGTGTATAAACCGACGCCATTGTGATCGATTCTGAGCCATATCACCCAGAGTCTCCAACCATTGGTTACGATAGCTGGAGACAAGATATATCCAAGTGAACTGGAACAACAAACATATGGCGTAAAGAATATAAGAGTATTGAGTATCCTCTCAAACAGTTAGAAACGGGTTAATCAGCGTGCTACGACTTAATGTGAACTTAATATTAGTTTACAAATTTAAGTTTATTATTATTATCATTACTATCATTATTATTACGATTATCACTAACAAAGTGATAGGTAATGTATACATATTATCAAATCTATAATAAAAACTGTGAATATGAATCTATGTATAAAATCTACTTACTTGACTAGCCAATTTACAAATGTCTTTGAATGACATCAAATGATCATATGCACAATCAATGACAACTTTAGTTTGACACAATGATTCTGACATTTTTAAACGTTGAATTTTGTGTGAAGTAAAAGTATCATTTGGAATTGAAAGGTTATTTTCTGTCGATATACAAGTATCATTATTCACATCATGAACAATAACACAAGATGATTGTTGTTGTTGTTGTTGCTGCTGTTGCTGTTGTTGTTGTTGTCGAAGTTTACGACGTTCTTTACACGCTTTCCTTGTTACACGTCTTGCCTATTTATATAATAAGAAAAAAAATTATTTTCTAGATAAATCTGATTATATTTTATAAAAATTACTTCTTTACGCTTTAAATATTGATCCAATTTACGGTTTGCTCGTTTTGATATACTTTCTTCATTAGTTATAGGTATAGTTTCCTGAAACAAAAAAAATTAGAGAAAAAGGTGATATTCAGCATTAAAAATCAGTTAAATCACTTTCAAGAATAAAACGATTTGATAACCAACATCTACAATATCATTGTCTACAAACAAAACGATGGAGGAAGTTAGAAAACATTTGATATCCCCTAAATACTTTGGTACGACCGAGAGTGAGGAGAGTCAGCTCTCCTCGAAATGCTCTCACACGGCCATGTGCACACAACCACCGTCAGGGAAGTCCTACTCACTGAAGGAACAAATGGTGTATGAACCAATTGTTGATCACCGGATACCATGGGATGGCATCTTCTGATGTTGCTTCACCACCTTGTGGATCAGACCTTTAGATCAAAGGCCCTAAGTGTGGCCCTTAAAACAACCACCTGCTTCAGTTTGGGCACCCAGCCTCATACAAATCGAATGATTTATGTGACGCATATCTATTTGGTACCTCCTTGTACCAATGTTTATGCGTTTAAGTAAAAAAAAAAATAGAAAACGTTGACCTCACAAATAGCACACGTTACTTTGTTACATGGATTTCCGTAGCTGGTAGTAAAGTCGGATAAGTATGGAGTTCATTTGTTTAAAACAATTTGAATAAAAGATATGTGTGATTGGCCTCAAGTATTTATCTCTGAAGCACTATGACTACACTCTTAAATCATCAAAACCAACCAACCACTAACCCAGTTTCCTTCTGAGGTTCCTCAGGAAAGAAGGATACATCGATGGACTGACTAGTCGGGAAGTGATGTATCATGCTTAGTGTTGACTACTCATTAAATATATATAAACTAGGGGTTTACTTAACAATTGCACTTAAGATATTATTGAAATCCTAACAGAAGTGTCTTCAACATACGATTCTATTATAATGAATTCTTCAGTAATGAATCGATAGCAGATCCAATATCAGGAAAAAGAAGTACCATTTCTATACTATATTTTCTGTCACAATGTTCAAGCATTTGATAGATGATGACGTAACCAGTGTTATAATAGAAAGAATATTGTAAAAGTTGTTTGAATAATTATTAATTATAATTGCATTGTATAATTACTGAGTAACTAGATTACTATGTTTATACATTTCAATTCCATTAATTACGGTTATACGACTTAATATTCTTAATTTATTGACAATCTATATGTTGCAATTTGTTCTATTTAAAGCCACTTTCAGCTTTTTCATGTATGATCGGTGTGATGTGGTCCAGTATACTTATATGTAGACCACGTCTGTTTGATATTGTTAATATTATAGAAGCTGGTTGATACTTATCAACTCAAGGTATAACTTAGAAACAAGCTTGTGAACAGTCGGTACACCTAATAGAAATTAGTGATCTGTTCAAGGTCAATAGCGCTGGTCGGGTATGTAAATCATCAAGTCAGAGACACTAAGCTATATCATAAATAATAAACCAAATTAAAATCAGGATTTTGATCGGCGATCTGGAACGTGATATTGGTCGGAGATCTACAGGATATAAACACAATCAGACCTCTCATGTAAATATATTAGACAACGCCCAGGAATCGAAACTTATCTGGAAATAAATGTATCCATTCCGAAAACAAAAATATAGTTTAAATGAATATTAAACATTGACAGATATGTAATAGTAGAAGCAAGGGAAATATCTGTTAAATATTTAAAATAAATAAAAAAAACATTTACCGATTGCACATTCTCAAGATGTTCTGTATTCATTATAATCAACGACACTTTCAATAGAGAAGAGATCAAATAACCTAAAATTAAAGTCATATATAATGGTATATGTAAAACTCGTAACAATTATGCAACATTCATGATTATTGACAATATTCGATAAGAACTATTTGGTTGAGATTTACAATGTTTTAGTCTTTTTTTTTCAAAATGATTAAACAAAATCAACATTGTACTTGTTTGTTTAAGTTTTGTTAGCTATCTACTCATAATAGATGCTTTAGAAGAGCAATGTTTTCGCTTGATAGAATTTTGTAAAGGATGTTTATTTATTTATTTGAACATGTAAACATTGGTACAAATGGGTACCGAATAGATACGCTCCATATAAGTCGTGATTTGTGTGTGGGCTGTGATACTGCTCCGGTGTCCAAACCGAAACAGGTGGTTTTCTTAAGGGGCAACACCCCGAGCCTTTGACATAAAGGTCTGATGCACAAGGCAGTGGAGCACATCGTGAGGAGATGTAGTCCCATGGTAGCCAGTGACCAAGATTGGTTCATACGCCATTTGTTCCCGCAAGATACTGGAGCCCATGTGCACCATTGGTTTGGGATCCGGTTAGTACGCCGGATATTCGCTTTTCGTCCTCTCAATTTCGTAAACAACATCCTCGTCACGGGAAGGCAGTGAGTAGGACTTCCCTGGCAGAGGCTGTATACGCGTGGCCATGTGAGAGCATTTCGAAAGGGGGGAGGGCCCACCCCAATCTCGACCATACCAGACATTTGGGGGCTTTAAGCCCACCATCTCCGGCGAGGCGTTTTAAGCAAACGGTACTGGGTTCGGGTTTCTGAGTGAACATCAACTCTGACATGTAGGTACATCTAGCTGACGAGTATCAAAATAAGACGAAATGAGCGTCAAACTGGATTTCACTGTTAGCCACTATCCATCTTTGTTTAAAAAGCTTGTGATTTCAAGCAATATCGAGACAGCATGCACATATGCCAAGAAGAGACTGATCAATTACAGTCTTAAATAGCAATAGGAAGATGCAAGTAAACCACACCAAATGAATATCACCACATAGTTTTCTGATAATCTTTATTTTCTTATAATACCATCGAAATTTATCAAAATGACCAATTGCTTTAAATTATCAATATCAATTCATGATGAGGAGTCTCATATTAGGACGAAACGGCCGTCCAATGCTTCCAGGTTTTCCATGGGTGGTCTAGCTTCAATTGACTCATGATTTCAATCTGTGAAATGAAGGTATTAACACATAAACAGAAAAACTATACCAACACCCCCTCTCCAAAAAAAACTACACACATATACATACACACAAAAATATATGAAAAGTTTTGTCTATTTATATGTTCTTTTCTTTTTTTTAATTAAACATTATAAGGTTACAACATTATAGTCATAGTTACTAACTTACAAAATATAATACAATTTTATGACAGAAATGTAAACACTTAAAGATTAGTTCTACACTTTTTTCGTATTTTAAAAGTAAATAATTCTTGTTTTTCCAAATTAACATTTTCATTATTATTACAATTAACAACAATGGAAGTTGGTGTATTATTATTATTGGATGTCAACAATAAGTTACCAGGTACGCCTAATTCAGTAGTCATAATTGATGGTGGTGGTGGTAGTGGTGATGATGTAACATTCAATGAATTATTTGATTGATATTTTATAAATAAAGCAACAAAAAATCCATTTGTTAAATCTTTTTCAGATGAACGTATACATGATTCACATTGATATATATCAGATAGACCACGATGTTTCCATATTGGTTGATTTATAGAATTAGAAGATGATGCAATATATGGCCAAATTGTTTCTAAATAAAATTTATCTGATGCATAATCAACAATTTCACGTACAACTGCTTCATTTTCCTAAATAAACATAACCATGCAGCAACAACAACAACAACAACAACAAAATGCACAATTAATATCATCGTTATTTCAGAAGAAAATCTCTTCAAAAAAATTAGAAATAAACTTTATAGGTGTTGTGTCCCGATGAGAATATCTCAGAGGCTGAGACTTGCGTTCTGGACTCAACTGGCTGGGCTAGACAGGGAAGTGGGACCAATCAGAACTCTAGGTTGTTCTTACGTGTTTTACTGTCATTGATCCGATCGATAGTACGCTGCCGTCAAATCTGCAGTCACAAGACGACAATAGGTCAATCTGCTCAGGATGAACATATAATCCACAGAAAATTATTCACTACAGTCTTTAATATCAAGAATGAGAAGACACAAACTGCTACAAATAAAACAGACAATGGTTTGAGACTACGCTGATTTTCAATGGCTTTCATAAAAGAGTTGTGAACGGCGTTTTTTTTTTGTTTTATAAACAGTTTTATTATTGAGTTTGAGTACCTTATTCCCAAAAAAACAAAAGTTGACAAGATTCCCAAGAGGAGATACATTGGGTATACGATGGTACAGCTTAGTCGAGTTAGAAAGAACCTCCCTTACTAGTTGGGAAAGAATCTAACAAAATTGTTTTGTAGCCCCGTTTTATCACTTTCGGTTGATAGCGCGTCATGAAGTAGACCAAACCGTTTAAAGTGATCTAGTAAATACCTTCAAAATTTCTGAATGGATTTTTATTTGATTTTTACACATAGTGTAAGTTTCAGGGACTGAAGCCAAGAACTCTAGTAATTGTTTTTAAAAATGTTTGTAATACGTATGTCCACTACGTAGACAAACGATGATACTAATTCTTACCACTTTTTTTTATTTTCTTCCCTCTTCTTTACAAGCTGCATCCTGAGATATCCTATTCTCAATTCAGAACTTCGTGCAGATTGACATGTGCTAGGCAACCATTTAGGTGTTAATATATCATGGCACTGCTAACACTACAAATTCAACATACAATAGTAACACTTCCAAAACAATTGTGACTACACACTAGTAATCTACCCATATAGATCTACCCATAGATCAAGTTACACTGCCTCAAGGTAAACAGAAATAACTGTCAACCAGTATAAATATTCCCTTAAATTTATCCAAAATGGATATTATGTAAAACAATTAACATTAAAATGTGACTCAATGATCTAACTATTCAATTTTCAAAAACTGGATCTGTAAAGTTGAATTGTGGCGAGCAGTGAAATCCAGGATAGTTGTTTCATCCTACTTCGAACACGTTAGCCGGATGTACATGGCCCACCCCAGTGCTGATGTCCATGTTGGAGCTTAGACTCAGTATATTTCCCAGGTACATACAGCTGACGACGCCTCAAGTGGACAAAATGCGCATCCACTACTAGTCAAAATCCAACTTTACTAAAAAGTATAATCGGAACAATGTGCCCAGCATGAAGATATCTTAATAGAAAATGATTAAATGAAGTCCACAGTAATATTGACAATGGATTAATTCTAACCCTCATGTATGTAAAACATTGAATGATGTCATTATAGAGTTGTAGAGATTGTTGAGTTTAATTGAAATCATGAATCGATCATGATCTCAATGAAAATCATTCGATCATGTGTTAAAAGTAGGTCTGTCTAATTTTAATTATACGACAAAAGTTTGACCTATAGTTTAGTACACAAAACTGTATACAAATTGCACAGTTATACAAATCTTACCTATGCCCGTTAATCCCAGTGAAGCATAAGGCGCCGACTAGTATTTTTTTAGGAGTTCCGATTCCTGGCTTTCACCCGGGCGGCCCAGGTTCGACTCCCGGCATGGGAGAGTTTAACTGCGCCTGGAGCCCCTCTGGGGCTATCGCCTGTCCCAAGCTCAGATAAAGGAGGAGGGTTGGATATGGGATTAGTGATTCCATCCCGTAGAAAACTAACTCGCTAAAAAAATGCTAACCAGTCATACATATCTACAATATGATAATAACACAAAATTAGATTATATTAGAAGAATTCTTACTTCAGGGTGTATTGAACAAGTTGAATAGACAACACGCTGAACATTTGGAAACTTTAATGCATGTTTTAATAACATAGCTTGAAGATTCGATAATCGTTTTAAACGAGATGTATATTCTTCATTATATTCATCTGTATAATTATTACTATCTTTATATGTGCATTTTTCATATTGTTCACCACCATCTGGTTGACGAATTGATAAACCAGAACCACTACAAGAAGGATCAAGAAGAATTGATTGAACATTGGAAAATTTTGGATTATATGGATCTATAGATAAGAAATCTGAACAATACGCTTCAACGGATGGTTGTGAACTTTGAACAGATTTTCTATGTTTACTATTTTGTTTATTAGAATTAGACCAATCCATTATTGATAATCGTTCTACTCCATTGACAATTAGATTTTCAGTAAAACGTCGGAATCTAAAGAAAAATTATAACATTTAATCTATACTAAGAATTGTTTACTAATAAGTTTGTAAAACGATTTGATTCTGAGGGTTGACAAAGAAAAAAGTACACATTTAATAAACATGATAAAAGACAAATATATGGATCCTTGAAAAGAAATCCAATGGTGTTTGGTCAGCACTTTATCCCAACAAATCGAAGCTGATATCTAAGGATTAATCTTTGCTGAATTATGCTCGTGTGAGGAAATCGCTAGGATGACATTTGTGAAAACATTTCGAAATCAATGAAGTAAATGCAATCTATACTCTGTCGAATGTGAGGCAGATACCCACTGAAGACAATAAACGATGGTCACGCAATGTCGTGAATTGATTGAGACTAGAGATCAACATCGTTTAATGCCGATTCAGTGGTCTAGAGCTTGAGGACTCACGAGTAAAACGGAAGATCCTGGGTTTGATTCTTGCGTACAGGGTAGCGGATACGTACTGCTGAGTAGTCACGACCAGGGAAGAAATCGCTGTCCGGTGCTTCCAGGTTTTAAGTGGTGATCTAACTTAGATCAGTTCATGATTTCAATGAAATTCAACGATCTCTACAACCCCTCACTGAATCTTGTTCGAGATATCCAGAGTATTCCTCGAAAGAAGCCCACAGAAGCCCTGAAAACTCTGGGAAAAATTTTGTCCAATCAACATTGAATTGAAGTTTCCCAGAAACACCTAGAAAGTGGAGTCACGTGTCACACAGCTGACCGGATGATTACCTGTACTGTGATTATGTTTAGTAGGGTTCCAGAACCTTCCAGAAGTCCCAAACCATCTGAAATGCTATAAATACAATCGATTTTTTGCACATGAACCAACCTTGGAGTAAAGCGTTCCTTACACATTTTGCGCCTTTGCTCGTGTGTTCAAGTTGTCGAGTAGATTTAGCCGGAAGTTATTAAAAGAGAATAAAAAACCCATTCAAGCGTTCAGTCAGAAGGTTTATCGCCCTGATTAACATTTGAAATGCTGCCGTCATGCAATAAGTAAATCAAAAACAAAATAGCTGTCCTCAAGTCAATTAATGAACAGATCCTTAAAATTCCCCCATAGTAAGTGAACCGAAGGCTACTTCTATCTTTATATGGATTGCAATTATTAATATTTAATAGCGTAGAAAAAAGAAACAGAGAGAGCTAACCTGTTTGGATCACGATCCACAGCGAAAATGGTTGATTTATTGGACAACATAGAAACTAATTGTAATGTTTTATTCCCTGGAGCAGCACAAGCATCTAAAACATCTGAATTTGGATCTGGTTGAAGAATCTCCGGACTGAAACAACTGGCCTTTAAAGAAACAGTTACAAATAACACACTCAGAAAATAATAAATGAATAGCACAAATAGTAACATCTTGGTAAAAAAAAAAGTAATTTTTAAATACAAATACAACATGATCATCCATCAGTTTAGGGGTTGTGGCGATTATTAAGTTTTTGATCGAGATCATGAACCGATTGATGTTAGACCACCATTGGAAAGCACTGGACGGTCGTTTCGTTCTGTCGTGGGACTCCTCAGTGGCAGTGCGCATCCACAATCCCGCCCGCGGGACGCGAACCCAGGGCCTTCAGTCTCGCACGCGAACGCTTAACCTACTGGACCACTGAGCCGGCATCCAATTGTGTTAATGTCTAGCTCCAACCAATCCACGAAGCTGCCCGACCATCTTCCATTGTACTGAGGTAGACACCTGTCTTGCGAGAAAATTCTCTGAGTTCTGATGGGAAGCCGTGACCATTGGAGCTAATCCATGTCGGGTAGAGACAGGTATCAACCTCAGTACAATGGAAGTTGGTCGCGCAATCTTCTAAACCAAATAATACCTAGTAGATTAACCGCACTCACAATTGCATTCCATTCTTAACAATACTAATCACAGAATCTGATTTCTTTTATTTATAACTTCTTGTTTCAAGTACTTCCTAGAATAATAAGAAATATTTGTTCAATAATCTATGAAACTTTACCTTGTCTTGAATAAGTAGAGATTTAGATTTGTACAATTCTAAATCATGTAAAGCAGTACCAGAGGGAAATACTAACAGTAGATGTGGGAGATGATAATCCAACATGAATTCACCACGATCAAGTTTACAAACTTTTTTACGAAATCTAAATAGGACAACAATGAAATAGTAATAATTCATGAGGATTTTATTTAATATTCACATGTGAGGATATTATCTTTAATGGTAATCGCTATAATATCTGTACATGGATTGGGATACCAACCAGACTCCTACAGCGAATCAAGTAATTTCCTTAGGAAGTCCCACTCTCCGAGGCTCTGAACCATAGGTGTACTTCTCAAGGCAGTGGAACAACATCCCATGGGTAAGCGATGATCAAAAATATGTTCATATTCAATTTGTTTCCTCAGGATTTTGAAGTTTGTGTACACGATTGGTTTGGACCCGGAATTTTTCCCTAGGCGAATTCTTTACATCCAACATATTTGTGTTTCTATGCTTAGCAAATAAAATGAAGACTACCATTTCCAGTAATACTCGATCACCTATTCACTAATTTAAGTAGTATGTTCGTATCGTTTTTAGAACATATATTATTAATGCTTTGCTACAAGACTTAAAACTATATTTTCTTTAGTCTGTCATATTCCTTGATAAAATATTTTTCTTGTTTAAAATGGTTTTCTAAGCTCCCGCCTGAGCAATTAGAGCTTGTAATATCCCATATTATTGGTATTCACAAGACCATCTCGGATTCCCTTATGATCTAACGTAAAAGTATTTCCACGATCATTTCATCATCATCATCATATGAGAACCTGAGTCAGTTAAAACTATTACAAATTTATTAAGTAATGACTGGGAATATATGTATGGATGAGTATACACAGATTGTTCGATTTGGTTTTAGTCCATAAAGCTTCTTTCCAGCTTAATTCACTTTGAAATGGTTTGGATTATCCCATTCCCAATATGAACGTTATGTGACTAGCAGTGGAATCTAAGGCGAGCATTTCGTCTTATTAGGGACTCGTTAGTTAGATGTATCTAATCTATGTCAACTTGTGTCACAAAGGTTATATCGAGGTAATCCACACAGGAAGCCCATATACCAACCAAGACTGATCATTACGCCTTAATATCAATAATCACTTCATCATTTATAAGATGACTGTAATTTAAATACAGAATGAAATGAACAACCTGCTCTTATCCTATAACCACAAAGAAGACAGATACAGAACGTTGAATATCTAAAGAGATTAAACCACAACTGAGTAACGATAGTCATCTCACAGAATAGAAAATAAACACCTGAAATAATAACTATTAAAATAATGAAAAAGAAATTAATCATTTACATTCCTTACTGACTGTTTAAGAGAAAAATAAAGTGAGAGAAAGAGGTTTACTTTCGATAAGAAGTTTCTGATCGATTATATTCCACATGTTTAAGTCCACAAGTTTCAAGCTTTTCAATAACATCAGCTAGTGTAGTTTTCAAGAAATTGACACGAGCATAACATGGAAGTAATTCTGAAAGCACAATTATATTGTAAATATTACAAACTTAGCATGAATGATTTCAATTAATTTAGCGTAAACAAATCAAACGTTGGAATATATAACCACATATTAAAATAATAACTAAATAAAATTTGAACATTTTCAAGACTTCTATCTTCAAACTAGTCAGCACTGACTGATAAAAGTCGGCAAAGCAATGGTTTAACGGTTAAGATGTTCAACTTTTAGCTAGTAAGTTTGAGGTTCGAACTCCGCTCCATCTACTATGTTCTGGGCAACCGAGTAGCAGTACTGTTAGCCCTCATACCTAAAGTGTGGCTCATACCGGTAAAGGTCAGGATGTGACAAATAACTAATTTATGTGGTTTAAAATATGACAGTAATTTGACCAAACAAAATGAAGACATTTCAGTAAAGAAAAATTTATATTCGACAATGTCATTTGATTAAGCTGTAGAATAGAACTGATGGTTAATTTAACATGTGGTGGTCTATACTAAGATAGAGGAGTATTATGCTAGTCTGACTTAAGTATGAACTACACTTATTATACCTAAACTAGAAGTACTTTATGTATATTCACACTCTATGACGTACACCGAAGTCACAACTCGAGTACCTATATTTCTATTGATTGCATTGATATTTCACCCATACGAATCCCAAATCAGTGCAAACTATTATTGTCAATAGAGTGTAAAATGTTGTATTCGATTTCCAGACAGTTATAAATCAACAAAGTTATCTCCTAAAATGGTAAAGATCTGTAACTCAGACGAATGGTTTTGCTGGAGCTTTGTTCCTTGAACTGGATGGTTTGAACGTCAAACTTTCAACGAAGTAGAAGCAGTGATGCACGGACTAGAAGCCTCGATTTTACGATTGGTCAAGCCGAAAATGTGGACCCGTTTTGTGGATGACACATTCGTCATCATCAAAAAGGGCAAGCTGGAAAACATATACGACCTGATCAACAACGTCTTCGATGACATAAAATTCACAGTGGAAAAGGATTCGAAAAACGAACTATCATTCTTGGATGTACTGATCACCAGAATCGACACAGGAAAACCGAAGACTCAAGTATATCAGAAGCCAACTCACACAGATTAACTTCCCAACTACAGTGGCAACAACCCAAGGACTTATAAAATCAACTGCGTATAAACTTTATTTAGATGGGTGAAAACATACTACAGCACATTTACAACGTGAAAAAATGAAGAAAAATATCTAAAGACTATCTTTAAAAAACGGCTACCCACACAAACTCGACGAAAAAATACCAACCCAACTTATCAGAAGGAACGAAGTCGGATACAGAAACCAACAAAAGGATCATCTTACTATATATAAAAGACATATCAGAAATTGTGAAATTATTGACGCCGTTTGGGATAGGTGTAGTACATAAACCAGCAAAATCACTCCAATCAATCTTATGCAAACCAAAGGATAAAATAGCAAACAAGGAAAAACAGAACATCATCTACAAAATGAACTGTTCCAATTACGAAAAACACTACATAGAACAAAGTGGACACTCCTTTCATCTTCACCTGGATGAACATCAATTAGCGATCGAACGCCATGAGATATCTTCGCTTACATGAATACATGCGGACAATTTCGGACACACATTCGATTAGAATAATTTCTTGGATAGAGGAAATACTAAAAACATCAGAGAATTTTTAGAAGCTTAGCCCTTAGGTCAATAAGAAATCAAAAACACATCAAAATCGATCCAGTTTATCAACCAATCAGAAAAACCATGGACAAATATAGGATATCAAGAATCAGATCAAAAGGCGATCCAATCACAATAAATAAGCGGACGATGAAAACAACAACCAATCAAGATCGTATTGGACAGGACAAGCTGTAAGTCATATGTGGAAAAATCCGAACATTTTGCTCCACTTCTACTTGAAGTTTGCACTGACGATATTCAAAAGAATAATGAAAGCTCCACAACTAAACCAACCAGCTCAGAAAACGAAACTCCATCAGAAAGTTATCTCTATACTATCTGATTGCCTAAGCTAATAATACTTGTGTGTATAAACAAATGGTTACTTAACAGGTACATGCTCTCTTTGGAATGATTTATCGAGTTCTTGAGGGACAAAACACTTATTTTACCTAGAGGCGTCAAACTTTTAAACAAAATTAATATGCGATATAACTTCAAGAGGCAACAACAGAGCAACCAAAGCTTTTACTTGAGCATTGAATATAAAGATTTTTCGTTTGAAGTATGCTAATGGTAATGCACGGGCAGGTGTTACGTACGCCCAACCACCGACTGCCTCGACGTGCGATGTCCAGTGGTATAGGAGTAGACTAGAAGAAAGCTAGGGGCGACCAGGCCAAAACATGGCACAAGTCCATGAAGTCACTGACAAGTCGACTCAGTCATGTTGGTAGGTGTAGACTACATGGTTGGGATCCGCGAGATGATAGTAATCGATGGTTAGAGACCCTGAATGGCATGGCTCAAAATCGTTTGCAATTGTTCAGTTGCATCCACTCTTTGTGTTCTCCCTAATTCTAAACTTCTGAATTCTTCATATCGCTTTCTTTTTTCTCTTTCCAAATTTATTTCACTGTATTACACTCCTTGAATAACATTTTCAAGCCCTAATGTTTCCGATTACTGCTTATACTTTTACTATCTCTACCACTACGGGATTTGAATCGACCACTGCATCTCTGTGCTAATGTGGTGTGGCAACTTGAACTGATATACGTACGTACGAGATTCTACGTTGTTACTGACTGACTGACTGACTGACTGACTGAATGATAATGCACAACTATCTAAACTGTAATTAGTCAAACGAAATTAAAACCCATCATTAATTGATTGAATGTTAACAATTCAGATTGACAGTATCTAAAAAACAACATTGAATACATAGTTGACTACAAATGAAGTTCAATGTTAAAAAAGAGTAAATATTGATGACAAACCTTTATTTTGTCTTTGATTTTCAGTTTGTAATTTGAATGATTTATCAACTGATTGATAAGCATGACGAAGTTTTTTTACAGCTAAAGAATCTTTAGTTAATTCATGAATTTGTGAAAGTAGAAAATGATGAGATATTTTCTTTTCTTTTAATAAATCATGAATTAAAACAATCAAATAACAATGAACACAAGCATGTACATCATTATCATTATTATTATTGTTAGGATTGTTTTTTGAAGATAAATGGATCATTTTAGTTGTTGGTTGAAGATTGGCTTTTTTAAGAGTTTGAAGTAATATCCCATAGGAACTAAGAGTTTTTGATGCTAATGCATAGATTTTTCGTAAATTCTAGAAAAGTACAAAAGTAGTTTATTAATATGAATAAAAATAGGAGATAAATTTATGATGATGTCTTTACAAAAAAAAAGGTAGACAATATTCACTGAAACTATGTGACAACTTTTTTTTGTCCCCAAATACCCTGGTATCGCCGAGAGTGGGAAGAGTCCGCTCTCCTTCACCAAATGCTCTCATCACATGGCCACTGATAGGAAAGTCCCACTCACTCCATTATTGCACCACGAGTGCTGTTTACGAAGTTGAGAGGACGAAAAGCGAAAATCAGGCGCTTTAACCGGGTTGATGGACACGGAGGGTTCACCTAGGGAAGTTGGAAAATCCTCATTCCAAACCAATGGTGCATATCGGCTCCAATATCCTGAAGGAACAAGTGGCATATGAACCAATCGTTGGTCACTGGCTACCATGGGACTGCATCTCTCAAAGTTGCTCCACTGCCTTGTGGGTTAGACCCTTAGGTCGAGGACTCGGGGTGCGGCCCCCTAAGAAAACTACCTGTTTCGGTTTGGGCACCCTGGCAATATCCCAGCCCTCACACAAGTCGAATAATTTGTGTGATGCATATCTATTTGGTGCTACCTCGTACCCATGTTTATGTGTTTAAACAAATAAATAAACACAAAATTTTAAGGAACTTTAACCACACTGAAGCTGTAATACCTGCCTAATGTAAAAGATTACCGACATCATTATGGTTTAAAAACTTTACATGATAATAGGTAACCTTTATACACATATATAATGGCTCCGCTCTAACTACTTTCGTTTAGCAGTCAAGTACTATCACTAATCCTAACATGCAAACAAAATCGATTAAAATTAAGTACATGTACCAGCGCTTGGCAAATGATTTACATATTTAATAGGAATTACAATCATCACTGATTATATAGGATCATTTGCAAAATGTGTGAATTCGAGAAGTAAAAAGTAATTAGAAATGATGATTCACATGTCTACTGTTAGTTCATAGACTTAGAGGTTATCAGTATAAGCCAAATAACATTTACAAAAATTGAAAATCCTGTTATTGAATTACATCAAGGTAAAGCACTAAACCCATGTGGACTTTGCAAGAAACATCAAAGCATTTTTTGGAAAAATTTTCACTTTGGTCATATTATCTAATTATAAGATTCCATTTGACTTTGCAGATCAGAATGCCTTATTTCAATAACCAATATGATCAGCAAACTAGATCGAGAAAATTTTATGAAGGAATTTAAAGTTTTCATCTCAGTATACTACAACAATTAGTATACGACAACATTCGCTTCAATTACAAGATAGTAGTTAGCAGTGATATCTATTTGGACTTATTGCTGAAAGGCTAGTGCGAGATTAAAAGTTAAACGACTCGTTTGTGGTGAGAGTATATGCTAATAGTAAAAAGGTGTTAGATATGTACAACCACAAGGCACTCGATAATTTGTCACTTGGCACTCAGTGAACTCTGGTATGTGAAGTTTAGAAAACGTTTCGACTGAATATGTATTGACTATACTAAGATGAAGCCTTCTTTGGTAAAGTTGACGTTTCTTTGATGAAGCATAAATGTGATACCGAAGAGTGACCTGGATACTGTAAAATCCTATGGTATAAATGTCATAGTTATAAATGCAAAGTAACAGTGAAAGGTTGGTGTAATTAGTTTTGCTTGTCTATGGAAAAGTGGAAAGCTGAAGATATCAGTCACCTTATGTATTAAAGATGATAAAGCACTCCAGTGAAGTGGTAAACAATTAAATCTCAGTATACATAAAGAGATTATGATTACTAATACAAGTTGGGCCTGGCATTTCTCTTTATACATTACATTTAAAAGAAAAATTTCAAGAACACATTACATACAGTTGTTGATACCCAGTTAAACGATAGAATGAATTCGAAGTACATAGTGGGCCGACAAACGTAATAGTCCGTCATTTAGTGGCAAGTTTAGTACACATTTTCTTGTATTTAACACATTGTTTAATTGTAAAGTAATCCTACTTCAGTGTTAGACGGATGAGATTCTTGTAAAAATGATGATTAGTGTTGGGGATGGTTGGAAAAAAGTTAGGGGTGGTCAAACCAAAACGTGACATCAGTCCACAAAGTCACTACCTTCTGGTTTGAGCCATGTTGGTAGATGCAGACTACTTGGTTGGGGTCCGCGTGACTATCGTAACCAATGGTTGGAGACTCTGGGTGACATGGCTCAGAAGCAATCACAATGGCGTCGGTGTATACACTCTGTCTTCTTTTAAACCGTGGGATTAAAATTACTATATATATATATATAAATCAATTTTTCTTCCCTGTATCATATGCTTATAAACAATCATTCTTCTATACATTACTACCATTAAAGTAACTACTTTTATGAATTTGGTGTTCATCTTGTTGTGCTAAGGAGGTGTAGCAACTTTGACAGATGCATATATATGCCTGTTCCTACGTTGTAACTGACCGACTGACTTTTGTGACTCTAATTCGTAGTTAAACGTTTCTTACCAATATTACACTTCCAAAAACACAGAATTTACTGTGTAACTAGAGTACTTCAACTGATAATATTGAATGAGTAAAACATGCGTAAAAAGGTTATCTGAAATTCGTCGGGGAAGAAGGGGAAAACAGGAAACTGTAGGCTGTTTAAAGACTTACGCTTGTAAATTTATTAGTATACAAACCAGTTTTCAATCGACAAACTTGTCCTTTGACTAGACAAACTAAATAAGCAGCTTCCGTGTAAAAAATACTCAAATTGTTTTTCATGCTACGAATTGAAATGAACTGAACTGACAGCTAGTGCGACATAAACGCCTGAAAGTAGCGAACTAGTTTATTTTAAAAAAGATTTGGAAACAAAATATTAAGTGAAATACAAAAAAAGTTGTAAAGTAAAAATTAGATATAAAAGCATCTTAAATTTCACTAGAATCTAATCGTCACAAACGACTATTTGTATTGAATCTCTACGACAGAATGCATGTCTAAAAGACGTAATAAAAATCATTTATTTGTTTAAACACACAAACATTGGTATAAGGAGGCACCAAATAGATATGCATCACATAAACCATTCAATTTGTGTGAGGGTTGTGATACTGCCTGGGTGCCCAAATCGAAACAGGTAGTTTTCTTAGGGGGCCGCACCCCGAGTCTTCGACCTAAGGGTCTAATCCACAAGGCAGTGGAGCAACTTTGAGAGATGCAGTCCCATGGTAGCCAGTGACCAACGATTGGTTCATATGCCACTTGTTCCTTCAGGATATTGGAGCCGATATGCACCATTGGTTTGGAATGAGGATTTTCCAACTCCCCTAGGTGGATCCTCCGTATCCACCGGTAGAAGATAATGCTACTTATTGAAACATACTTTTGCACGATCACTACAATTCAGACATCTGTGAATAACCAGCCGACATATGATACCAATCCCTATTGCATTCTGAGTGAAAAACAAGTTAATTGCTTAAAGTAGTGCTTTATAATAAGAACAGGAAGACATCTTCCTTAAATACTCTGTACATACTCTCAAAAAAACGAAACGACGCTTAATCTAAAGAACTAGATGGTCATTATGTAGTTTTCAATTCTCTACTGACTTAGTTATGATGCCTGCTTCGGTTTGGGCACCCGGGCAGTATCACAGCCCTCACACATGTCGAATGAGATTTGTGTGGCGCATGTGTATTTGGTGCCTCCTTGTACCAATATCTATATGTTAAAATAAATAAATAGTTATGACGCCAGTCTAATCACACAAAGTTTGTTCAGTCTTCATAAAAATAGCCTGATAGAATAGTCTAGACTGTTGAATACTAATAATCGAATGCAACAACGTTATCTGCGTGTAGCTTACTTTTAAATGATTATTATTCAGCCTTTCTAGGCATGAAATTTTATTTAAAAACCTTTGAAAACACTTAGCTCCATGTGATAATATTAACTGACCATTTTGTAGTGAATTAGAAAGGTTCAAAATTTATTCTGGGTTTCGATAAAGTAAGATTTAAGAGGCACCACAGGCTAGGTTCAGAAGCTGAAGTCAATAAAAATGAATAAGAGCTTTTTTGGTAATTATTGAATTTTACGAATGGTTTAAACAGCATACGGTGAGTATTCAGCCAAATAGCTAGAATCTTAGTTATCCGAATATCTAGTTCAGTCGACCACTTTGGTAGGCCAGAACAGTAGCAATGGTCCTAAAATGTACAGTACACAAGTAATATTCACGAGGATTAAGTATTTGACCCTCATTAAGAGGGTCGAATTCTTGAACATACATTTAAGTTCACCAGTTTGAGCAGCGTATGCTGGTATTAGTGGTAGTGGCAGTAGCTTTATGGTGCGACCAACGACCTACTCATGTACTTGGAATACTAAAGTCACTAACCACGCATGTCTTTCAATAAAATCACTTATGTCAAAAAAACTAACATGTCTTTCACAGTGTTTTACCTGTCAGACATTATTGGATTTTACGTGTTGTGGACTGTTGATTCATGATACACTTAATGAGCAAGTGGATTTCCTTGTAAGGAAATAACGACTTCAGCAAACTGAAGTCGTTATATTTGACCAGTGCGGGTACACGTTATGGATTAGAAACAGAAGGCTGATTACCATCTTAATCTCTACAGAAGTTTCGAAGACCCACTAGAAACTTTGGTGAGCCCAATCAACCAAAAAAGGGGTAATGACGGCGAACGAAGGGGAAGTAAAGTGGAAAAAGATCTGGAAAATAATGGGGAAACGCGCCTTCCTTGGAAAAATAAAGTTAGCAACAGGCAGATCTAGTTGCATCTGCATATAAGGTGTAAAATTCCACAAACTCCAAACGAAAATCAAACCATTAAATAATCAAGGAATTTACATGACAACCACATGGGCAATCTGGCCAAATGACCTTGAGGACAAATACCCTCCGCCTGTAACTCCAGACTTCAGTGATTTGTAAAAAGATAGTAGGTTAGTGGACCTGTGTTAATCCTGACGATTTTGTCTTCCAAGTAGGGTCCATCTCCTCCTCGAAAATATTCACTGATGGGCTGCTGCCACTTGTTCTGGTGAGGCGTTCCAGTCATCGACCACTCGATGTGAAAAACGGAACCTCACTCTATGTTTATTAGATCGTGGTTTGTGAACCTTCTCGCTATGACCTCGGAGATTAGAAATGCTGGAGGGGACGAAAAAATAGGACATAATAACACCCAAATCCTAATTAAAAATACGAGATGCCAGTATAAGGTCACCCCGCGTCCTACGATACGACAAGGGGAAAATGTTTAGATATTTTAAGCGCTCATCGTAAGGGGGCTTAGAAAGGCCCTTCGCTTATTTTATTCACACACACTGAACACGCTCAAGTGAAATTGCTCGTATATCCAACGTCCTTCCAGCTGATGCGATCGCAGACCAATTTTGACGCGACACTCTCTATCACTTACTTACTTACTTACGCCTATTACTCTTCGTGAAGGAGCATAGGCCGCTCACCAGCATTCGACATCCAACCCTGTCTTGGGCAATCCTTTCAAGCTCCTTCCAGTTGCTATTGATCCTTTTCATATCTGATTCTATTTATCGACGTAATGTGTTCTTTGGCCTTCCTCTTTTCCTCTTCCACTCAGGATTCCAAGTTAGGGCTTACCACGTGATGCAGTTTGATGATTTGCGTAATGCATGTCCTATCCATTTCCATCGTCTTTTCCTAGTTGGTGGGTGCATAACATTGGATAATATTCATTGTGATCCCCTCCTTCTTTGTTTTGAATGATGCTTTGCTGATTCTGAATCTGTGAGATTCCCATCCTACAAGTGCATTTCGTGCTACTTTGGACAGCACTACAGCGACTCCCTGAGTGTGTGTAGCATTTTCCTCTTCGTGATCGGAGTATAGCAGCATCTCCCCCGTATTTAGCCTTTATTGTCCAGCTTGGGTCTAATGGGTTTCACTGATTATCAGTACTGCCAAGTTGTATCTCCTCATTTCCGTTGCTATTTGACTGGTTTTCCCGGTCTCCCACATTGTCCGGACGTTCCATGTAACTATATAATTATGGTCTACTATGATATTAGTACTGCTCTAATAATAGACTTAATCCTAAAATTGTAGATTTGTCATGATATAACTGCCTAATCTATAAGATCTTACGTGGAAGTCACACCATCGACCATACCAACTCGCTGTATCGTATCAATTACCAATACATGATGTAGGACAATGTTAGGCTAGAGAAAGAACAATATATTTAATATAAATAGAAGATATAAGGTAACATTCAGCAGGGAAAACGCCTGCATGGCCGAGCCGTACCATTCATTCAACTTCAATTCATTCAATACATTCTTCCCGCTTTCTCCATCGTTAGGTATTTCTCCGCGTTAAATATTGAATATCTATTTTCTGAGCAATCTCGTATTCAGCTTTGAAGATTGTGCTGTTATTGTCCAATGCCACTACATACCTATAAAAATCGTTGCTCTGGTTGTTAGAAGGAGCATCGGCCTCGTGGCTTCCGATGGAACTCGGCTTTCACCATGAAGCGTCATAATTCTTCTAAATGAAAACCTTCTAACTCCTAGGGCAGAGTTAAAACGGTTTGAATTATTTTTTCTGGTAAGCGTTTTTCTAGCGAGTTAGTTTTCTACGGGATGGGGACGCTAACCCCATGCCCAACCCTTCTTTACCCGGGCTTGGGACCGGCAGTAACTCTAGAAGAGCTACAGGCGGAGTTACTCTCTATCATGTCCGTACTTATGGTTTACCAACAGCCAGCTAAAGCCGCCGTCAACTCGAGGCGCTAATAAAGATAAGCGTTAATACATTGGTTGAACCTACCTGCAAGATGTGGGTTGGTTTATCTATTATTAATAACTGATACTTGCGTACTTCATTTATCATCTCGATTTACTAGTTGCTATTATATATTTATGTATCCACAATTTTTATCCATTCAACTTGTTGATTTATTTGTTTTGAACTCTTGTCCACCCTCCGCTTCTTAGCACTCAAATTTTACAGCTTTCATGTAAAGAAATGAGGCTATTCTAATACAGCAGCAGTTTGGAACTTTGGTATTACCTTAATATACCTGCAAATCATAAGTTGGTCTTCTTGTGGTGTTTCTGTCAATGACCAATTATTTTTATAAATCCTTTACAATAACTGTCAAAAAATAAATGCAATCTCATCACAATTTTTGCTTCTTCAAACAGCCCTGTAAAGCTCTGATGCGACTGTTATTCTGTAATGTATAATGTACCAACTCCAAATGGACATAAAAACCTGACTTCCATGTGATGCGGTGAGATGATCAGAAAGTCAGAGACTTCATAACTGAGCCGCGGAGACAGGGTGCAAGAAATAAACTCCGTTGGCAAGCGCAAATTTAACTTTTGGACTATTTGATTACTTGTTTAAGAGCTTATTTATCTCAGTAGCAGGCTGTATTAACAATGGAGCATTGAATGATAATTGTTTGCGGACAGTGAGACGTTTAGATGCTATAGATTTAACAGATATACAGGGCTTTGCAGCCCTGTCATTGCAAACGTTTTCTTGACTGGTTGCCGTAAAAGTTGAGCAAAACAGCGTACACAAACAGGTATAGTTTAGATCCCTGACCACGTACCTTAATATCAGACTGCATTCGATGAAATCAGTGAGGTCAGAATCAATTTCAGGAGCTTATGAAAAAAAATGTTTTTATGTATGAATTTACCACCACGCTCTACTGAGTGACCACGAAGGATAACACTGCATGATCATCGAAATTCTCATGAAGTAAATAGTCATTCTCATTTCTGTGGAGATATAGAGAACGTAGGCACAAGTTTGTTAAACATGTGTTCTGCGGTAAACATCGTTCTTTGGAGCGATGTTCATTCGGTCATGACTTTTATGAGGTGAGAGCTTCTAATGAGTATAAATCTTTATTTACACTCGAAGTAATCACAGTGTCGATTCACGAGGTATTCAAATTATGATTTTGCCAAAAATTTAAAGTGATTGTGATTAACAGTCTACAAGTCGAATACAGGTTTTTGTTTAAAATAGCTAGAATTTTTGGGAAGAACGCTAGTTATCAAAGAGATACTGGATATTCGTTATCATATCTGTACTGTATGACAGAACAACACCTAACGGCCCTAAACAGTGCTAACGTGTGTCGATATTGTAGTTTCTAACGTCGTAGCAATAGTTGTTAGAGGTTAGGAAAGCTCCAAGGCATTCTCCAGTTGCAGAACGACTTGCTGCAAGTGTTGTGGTATCAATACCAGTCAGTGTTCTCAGTTTCAGATTGTTGAGCAAAACATTCCTTGCGTGAAGAGCCTCTTAAAATAGTTAAGTAAACGTTTCATTGACTTTGAAGATTTTAATTTAAGTGAGGACATTATCTTGAAGAAGACAACAATATGGAAGGTTTGGTAGTTTATAAGATCTGGTTTGCCAAATCACCAAGCACACTAGTTTTGAAAAGGATGAATACAGTTTCCACTTGTTACAGGGACTTGAACGGAAGAAATGATCTGTAAACCTGTGGTGGTTGAATGAACTAATGATTCCTTTGTACTTGTTGAAAGCTCGATTTCGAATTCTAAATACAGTACATTCGTTTGTGGTTATCTAGTACTTCTTGATCCAATTATGTTATTTCTGGGATTCTTAGTTCATACTATAATTCAAATACTCCCAATCATCACAAAACCTCTTCGCTAAATCCACGTTTATTTATGACTCCCCTTAGCTTCAACATTTCTTTTCAAGAACCATGTCCCAGCTTAACACCGTGAAATATTCTTACCAACTCCTGTAGATCGGTTAAATCTCACTTTTTAAAGACACTTATTGGGCGTTTCGTAAGGTTCATGCACTTCTCTTTTAAACATTCTGGATTTAAAGTATGTTTGGTCAGGTAATGCGTTTGTGACTGCAAGAAAATGAGCATGCAGACTGATCACACCACGACTGTAATAGTCAGACTATACACAGTAGTACTTTGCTGCCATACTATCCAACCATAATGGCTTGAGTTGTAAAGGTGAGGAGATCCGGCCTCCTAATCTAAATTGGCTTTGGATTGTGCTTAATGATTGTAGGATAAGGAATATGTAAAAATAAGAGATTCGAAAAACACAGAAAAGCGTATCATAATCCGTATTATTTATACATAAACGGTGAATCAGGGAATAAGCTTATAGGATGTTCTTTGATATACTGAACCATATAATAGGGACCTGTTTTTTTTAATACGATTGAGTTAAATGATAATGTTGGCAGAACGTAGGCTCGAAAGATATAACGGGTAGTGTGGAGAAGAGACGCATTGTGTGAAATAATGAGTGACAAACCAGGACACACAAGTATGAACAAAGCACATAGGCGTAGAAATACTGTTATACAAATAAGCTGCGTGCGTGCTGAAGTTTACAGGTTCTTTTGAAAACAGCAGAGTTATTATAAAGGCAAAAGTGATTAATTGTCACATTTCGTTTGAGCTACCCAGGTCTGTTAAAGTTAGGGTTGATTATATGAGCATATATTAATATTAGACACTACGACATCGAGCTCACTAACGAAGATGGTTTTTATATGGTAGAGTAAGGCTATGTTAATAAGCAAATATCTTCTGGAAATTAATCCCAGGGGAAATAGGGATGAATTCGGTGATGAATACGCGAAGAGTGATATTAGATTTGTATACAGAAGTATCGTAATATATGGCTTCTAAACAGGGTGGGAATAGTTCATATTGGTCTAGGCGGAACAGAAGAAGCTTTCGCTTGAAGGGCTTTCGTATCTAGTAGCAGTGAATCACCAATACCTTCAGGTTGTAACCTAGGTGTACTAACGGTAAAATAGAAAAAGGAAAACAAATTTGATAAACCATAGTAGAATACTGTCCTTAGTCCTTAAGAATATGTCAAGTTTTCTGTTAAACTACTCTTGGGAAGTCGCTTGCAATAGCTCAGCCGGCAGTGAATTCCGGCATTTGACAACTCTTAAGGAGTAGACAATGTGTCTAAAGTCCATTCTGCTGTGTTGTGTCTCCAGTTTCTTAGTGTTTCTCTTTAGATTTGAGTTGGGACTAAGCTCACGTAGGTTTTTAAAAGGATTCCCAGAGGTGTTAAGGATGCTGTAAGTCATAAGGTCACCTGTAAGACGCTTAAATTTGAGTCCACGAACTGATTTTGTGACTTGCCGTTGGATACATTCCAGAGTGTTTTTATCCTCTTGGAGTGAGAGAGGAAATACTATGTTTCTGTACTCTAAATGTGAACAAATAAAACTGTTGAAGATTATGTGGAAAGTTCTTCCATCGAACTGTCCGGAAACGCGCCTCAATGTTGCCAGTGCAAGGTTTGCTCGGGAGGTATTTTTGTCACAGCGTTAGACTTCGAATCATAGGGTATCAACACTCCTAGATCATTTTCAACTTTGGGATACCTTTAGAGGGGAGTTGCCTAAGTTGTAACTGTAGTCTGCAGCATGTCTCAGATGGACAGCTCTACACCTTGAAATGTTAAACATAAGTCTGTTGTCATCTGCCCAACTTTGAAGTCAAGTCAAGTCCTTCTGAAGTGCCAGTTTATCCTCTTGGTTGCCTATCTCTCTCCAGAATTTTAAGTCATCAGAAAAAAGTAATAAATCTGACGATACTTGCTGCGGAAGATCGTCTACGCAAATCAAGAGGAGAACAGGTCCTGGTACTGAACCCTGGGGGACTCCACTAGGACATTTCATAGCCTGAGAGAAATTGAAGTTAACCGTAATTTTAAAATTTCGATTTTTTAGATATGAAGTGAGCCAATCAAGTAAAGATGATTTGACACCTAATCGTTGAGTTTATTGATTAGACATATATGGTTGGCCTTATCAAAATCTTTTGAGAATTCAAGGTATATGATGTCAACCTTCCCCTTGCGATCAACGATGGTTGTCCGTCTGCCCACCACGGACAGCAGGTTGGTTATGCAAGAGTGACCTTTTATGAAACCACAGTGTTAGGGTGAAAAGAAGTTTATGAATACGGGTAGGAAATATATGTCCCGGTACCTTTGAAACTTGATTTGATGAGGTTGCTTAATTAAGGTCCTTTAGGTAGTTTAGGCATATTAGAACTAAATCCACCTAGTGATCCAATCTGTTATATATCCAATGCAGCCCTTAAACATCTATTAAATCAACATTCGGGAATAATGTCGAGTCCTTTAAGAAACTATTTATTTTGAGGTATTTTTAATCCCACACAAACCAGACAACCTTCAGATAATGTGATAACATTTGGTTTTGGAAACTCTACTACTATTGAATAAATGTATTCGTCTGTGCTCATGACATATCAAAACGCAAAAGACTAGAATCCAATAGAAGTAGGGTAGCTGAGTGTTTATCTGTTCCTCGCTTAATGCTTCCGAAGGCATTGATTAGCACTTTAGAACCGAGATATGAACTTCAAGAACTCAAAAGGTTTGCGCAGGCTAATAAGAAAGGTTCTGGATATTGGTATAGCCAATGATACAAAGATTTGGAGACCTATACACAATATATCAGATAGAATAGTATTACAGGATGATCTCAACTCATTAGTGGTATGGATAGACGGATGGTCAGTAGAAGCAAATATTAACAACAATGCGGTGATGCAATTAAACAACTGTGACGAGTCGTAATATCACACAATATGTGGATTCGCGTTAAGCAGATTAAGAAACTAACGATTTAGGAGTCATTATAAACAGTGATCTCACAACTACTAGTAACTGCAGGGTTGCTCCTGCAAAAGGCTATAGGGTGTTATGGAAAATTCGTCCCAACCTATTTCAATTATCTTACCTCAGATTACGGTGTGATCTAATATTGGTTTATCGTATACTGAACGATGACCTAGGTAATAATATGTCTTATCTTTTCCTTCCGTCTAGGACTGGTAATGTGGGAGAACATTCGAAGACAGTTCAAAAGCCGAGATCAAATAATCTAAGTCTGGAGTTTCTTTTCTCACACTGAGTAGTGAATTACTGGAATTCTCTTCCAGAACATGTAATACAAGCACCTTCTGTTGATATATTCAAAACAGTATTGGACCTTCACAGTTTTACAAACTGCAGGGATTAATATGATTCGATAGACCTCCTGTACCTATATTTATTACTGAAGATTGAAGATAGAGATATTGAACCTCGATGAGTAAAGTTTGTCAAAGCGCCCGGACCGAAAGTTATGAGGGGTTATGGTTTTCAGGCTTGACCCATGTGGTATAGCATGTGTTTTGATAACTCACTTGCTTGTATTATACTCGGATTATGTCGTGGTATTTTACTTAGTTCTTCCGGTTCTCAAAAACAGGTGATGGTATTCGTTTCACTTTGAATCATTTTTATTAGTAAGCCGTTACTTAAGTGTTCTTGTCCCAATATTTCCAAGGATTTGAATTTAGTATAATTAGCAACCAGTAAACAGTAGCTTTTGAATGATATCTCGTGCACCTGAGACTTAAGAGCCGAGAAAACTTGTCATAACTGCTTAGTACTGATTAGCCGATCAAGTAAAAAGTAGACAGTCTGGTGCTTATTTAGGTGAAAAATAGAGCACTAAGTGACATTTCAAACATTAAGTGATGTAATAAGGAAATTTCAGGCAAGATTTCTAGCAGGTAAAACAACCAAGTGGTCCTACTAAAGTGTTCGTTTACTCGTATCCACCCAATGAGATTACCTTCTGTCGCACCTTCCATGTGGTAAATAAATACTTTTAAACTCACCTTCTGTTCTTTAGTTTCAGTAAAAAGGTTAACACAAGTTTTGCTGTTTTATCCATGCCTTGTGTTGAAAACTACTTGTAAGGCTAATGTTCTGCACCAGGGTCAAAATTGCAAGCGAACTGTGGTTACAACATTCTAGGTCTCTTAAATAACCGTACTAGATTGTCTCTTTCCTTTTTTCTACTTACTATCGACAGAACCTTGTTTTTTCAATCTTTATATCTGCCGGATTCGTCAGACTATGAAAATTCACCTAATTTAAAAATACGCGGGACCTCTGACGTAGCCTCTCGTCATTGGAAAAAAAGGAATGAACCAGAATTCAACCTGCCCAGATACCACAAATACTTCACAAAACTGAACGGCCAACTCTTATCTTTTATGGTCACTTTCCTAATACCATTGCAGCATGTGGCCTCGGCATACTGTTAACAGGAAGATTAGACTAACGTAATTATACGCGAGATGTGGGAACAGACTGCGCTACTCCCTATCTCTTCCGTGGAAAACTTGTTATGCTCGTCATGGAACGTTATTTTATGTATGCGACCCCACTTCTAAAACCACAGTAATGCTGCACTTCCTACGATAAAACAAGTCTTTCTGTCAAAGTTCGAAGGCATTTAGTGATAGAGATTCTAAGGTTGAGACTATAATTTATGGACGACCTTTGAGGGACGCTAAAAAGACCCTAAGAATATCCACCTACATACTACGGTTAGATGAGGGTTATAAACCAATGTGAGGAATTAGAATTAATATTTGCAGTTGATAGTTAGGGTTAGGAATTGGATATAGTGTTTTCATCACGATCTGACATCAGCTATAATGTTGAAACTATTTAGTCAAATGAATGAATTGATTTCACGCCAAAATTCAAGGCCGGTTATCGTAAATCTGATTGGTTCGTTCATAATTTGTGGTCTTGACATTCTAAGCCTTGAACCAATGACATACGGGGATTGGCTCTAAGAGTCAGGGTGGTTTTCTCTTAGCTATGGAAAAGGAGTAGCCTTATCACTGTCTTATATTATGTAGTCCAACTACTCCAGTAAGCTAATATTACAATAAAGGGACATTGTGATCCACGAAGTTACTGCAAAACACCTATCAGAGGTAAAACACAGGCGATTTGCTACTCTTACCCACTACGCATGTGTTCTTTGTAAAACTCCGTCCTACCGATCTAACTGGTCTCCAATTGACAATTTCAGACGAATACCGATCGGTCGCGTGAAAATTCATGGACTGCTCTTCATTGACTAAAAAATAAATAACACTATTAAACACTTTTAAATCCAACTCTTTGGTTTAATTTCCTCTTGCATTTCAGTTCAATGTCTTTCACTTTTTCATTCTCTCACCTGCATATTATCTTCATTATGGTTTAAATTTATCTCCCCATTATTTTGGATTGTTTAAATTTTGTTTTCTATCGTACTTCACACCTTATTGTCCTGGTTTAATACGACCAACCAAACCACTGCCGAGTGGTGTGACAGCCACTAATCGCAGCAACTATCATTTATTGAAAAAACGAGTGACAAAACATCGAACTCTAAATGGCTTGTTTCTGGAACTTGCAGCCGAGTAGCTCGAGAAGCTACAGCAGACTCACCCAAAGATTTAGAGTTACTTTTCCCTGGTATCAAGAAGGAAACTGTAAAATCAACTGGTTTATATATATAATATGACTATTAAAATTTTGAAACTATAGTCATGGAAAAGTCTATTTGCGAATATTTCAGATATAAGTCCACTATAGTTGTCCGCTTCTACCTCATATTTCAATAACAATAAACCTCAATCCACCTATATTAAGTAGCTATTGGATTTGGAATATGTCAACTACCATATATGTATATTTTAGTAATTGTTAGTACTATTATTAGCTGTACTCATTCACTACAAGACTATTCCACTGACTTGACCAGTCTGATTTAAAGTATGTCCCGAAGATGTTTTCTTATTCAACTGCGATATAATAGCTGAAAAATTTCTGATTTTGCGCAGTTAAATCATTTGTTTGATATGATTTGTGTATGGGTAAATTACTCAGAATGTGATTTATCGTAATGATTGCTTTCATTTTTCAAAGAGCATGTTCTCAACCCCCTTTTCTACCATTTGCCATTTCTTTTCAGCTTTTGGGCTATTCTGAATACGATATGCTTTAATATAGTGGCTTCTTTACTATTATTTTCTCATATATGTGCTGCCGTAACGGATCCAGGACTGATACCTTTGCATCGGTATACTGTTAGTCAGTTAGCTAGTGTCCAGGTAATATCTCCTCTTTTACATACAGTTTTCCGAATAGTTTGTTGTGTAAGGTTATCAAACTTGATGCTTTTCAGAGTACAAGATGTAATAAAAACTCATCTAGCTTTGTCCACTTATTGTAAACGGGCCAGTATCACCCATTAACCAAATTTAAATGACAGTTTTAAGTAAATTTCACCACAATTAAGAAACACCCTAACTAATACTTCAGTAAGTTATCTAAATAACTTTATAGTTAGAAAATGTGATCGGTTGACTAGTAGAGGAAAGTGAACCTTTAGGTCTATTCAAAGATGGTTTTCTTTGCAGAATGATAACAGTTGATAAAATTCTGAAAACCACAAATCATTGTGTAGCTCTTCCTAGTTTAGGACACCTTGGCTCTACTCACTCACTACTTCGTCCAAGATTAAGTCGAAAACCTCTAGGTGTTAAAGCACACAATACCATTCAATCAACTGGTTGAAATCCACTGATCTCGGTTTTCAGCTTTAACCGTTTTACTATATCGCTCAATTTCTATCCAACAGCATAGGTAGGTAAACACATCATTCTTGTTTTGGTCACAGCTTTTGATTAAAATTTAAAGATTCATCTCAAAGCACTCACCAGTAGTAGTCATACTATTACCATTAATATATGTAATTTGTGGAGATTTGGATATTTTGAAGGTATGTTTTCGCTGCAATATGTTATTAAATAAAAAACGACTTCTATTAGTTCATAACAAAAATGATCAAACTAAATAGATGTCCGCAAGCAATTTAAGTAGGTTTCTTATGCAACAGTTCTGTAACATTATCAGTGCTTTAAGTTAGAATTTAGTCTACTTGTATCCAGCACACCTGTTACGTGATAAAACTGTCAGGGAACGATAATGCTTTATTTTTTTTAGTTGATTTTGATGAACTCAGCTATCGATTCATACATAACTTATATCTTGTATGTTTAATCTGTCCTATTACCACTAATGTAGGATTTAATCTGTCTTGCAAACATTCTACCGGAACTGTAAACGCGACACTGACGACCCAGAGTCTATGTGAAACGTATAGTAAGAACAAGGATAATTTGGCTTTAAACTTTATCTATTTCTGAATGTAAAAACAATTCAATTAGTACAATAATTAAAGGAATTATACTCACTAAGTGAAACGCACAAACATGCCGACCAGTGTCGCGTGTTTTATCGAAATGAATAAAAAATATGAATTACAGTCACACTAATACGATATGACAACAATGTCCTTCAATTGACAGGCCACATGCAACAGGAATAGTCTACAGACACATCAAACCAGGTTGACGTGGTGGGTGTTTGATCAGCGATTTGATTGGTTGGTTAAGGACATTACTAGTACTAATAATGCATTACTTTTGCTACTCTAGGATATGCTGTGATAATTTCATCTATGTTAATGGAGTGTGGCAACTTGGTGTGAAACATGCATGTCCAGGTTCTGCATCGCATCTGACTGAATTACGGCTTACTGGTATAATTTACATCTTTGTTTTTGAAATTGATATCCCCACTTTTTTAAACGTTATATACAGAAACCTGATGGATGGACTACTTGTAATAAATGTGGAATACATAGGCCACCGAGAGCTCATCATTGCCGGATTTGTCGACGGTGTGTCAGACGAATGGATCACCATTGTCCCTGGTCAGTGATATATGTATGTATTTAGACAAACGTTTGTTCATTTTATACACCGTGCTTTTTTGAAAAATATTTTCCCCAGTTGTATCATAAATATTTTTCATTCTTTTATGCGGAGTTTAATGAATTGGATGGTTCAATGCTAAAGCTTTCCTTGTCCTTCTAAAATATCTCAACAGAGATTGTAGTGTCAGATCATGCAGCTCGGCAAACATGACATCACCAACCACACCCATCAGAGTTCAGTTAGTCAGACATACACAACGTAAATTTTGGAACATGTGCACCAGTTTGATTTATCACACAACATCGGCACAGCGACATGTCAGTATGATATAATTAGTAACGGTATTAGTGGTGTCATTACTACGGTTTAACTTAACACCTGCAACGACTCATTGGATCACACAAAATTAAAAAATTCTATAAACGAACAATAAACACTCTTCGAAATGATTTAGTTCAAATAAAAGCTAAAATTCCTATAATTTTGGCACAGAATTGTGTCTATAGACTAGCGTGTCCAGACTGTGATGCATCACATATTAGAGAGTTTTCTCGTTAAATCACGACTCATGCCAAAGAACATTTAATACACTAAAAGAACGATCTGAAGTAGTAATTTTTTGGGGTGTGAAATTGTCTCCATTACCCTTAGATTAATGAAAAATGTCATATAGAGAACCTGCTTTCTGATGAATAGAAACTGTCAACTTCAATAGTGTCACTTTACAAATCTTGTTGCCGCAGTAAAGTCATTTTACATGTCTATATCAAGCACCGAGGTGGAGAATATGTTTCGAGAGATGTTCGTTGGCGTTGGGTTTTTAACGGAAGAAGAGTTCGCCAAACAATTTACAGTTTATGGGAATCAAACTTTGTTGTTTTGTCAACTGAGATACCTATCGGGTAGAGAATAACTTTTATATTAAATATGTGTGCAGAATGAAAGGAAATCGGCAGCGGCTGACAAAATCTCCATCTACACGAATACATGTCTTTCCAAACATCCTGTATAAGTTAGGAAAGCTATTGGTTGTGGATATTGGTCTTCTGCTCATGTTCGTCTGGTAGATGGATTGTTTACAGTAACCAGATGATCAATGGCTCATAACCATGGTTTCTGATGTGTTGCTCATGAGAGAAGCTCATGGTTGATTTGTTTGACGGAAGATCAAATAAAGCGCACTCTCCCTTTACTGTTGTCTGGAGTTGCACTCTTCGTTGTTATAGATATTCTTTACGAAACCCACGTTAACCCAATCACAAAACCGGATGTCTGCAGTATGCGCCGCTGTGTGTCTCATCAATCAAAACTTATAGGTTTCTTTCATTTTTCTCTTAATTTTGAATTAACAGTCAGTCTTCAAACTTTTGGAGCATACTTCGTCCAGCTGGGAGTGAAGCCTAGGTGCAGCTTGACGTAATATCTCTGATTGGGCCAATTACACTTCCAGCCATCACCAGTAACCTTGAATGCTGAATTCGCACTGGTGCTTTATTCGGCAGGTTCTCTTTCTATCCTTCCTATAAGCCCCAAAGTCAGCAACTAGGCTCTACCGTATATATCTTTCGAACCTACTTACTTACTTCCGCCTATTATCCCTCGTGGAGGTGCATAGGCCACCCACATGCACTATCCATCCAACCCTGTCCTGGAGAATTCTTCCCAGTTGCTATTCATCCTTGTCATGTCTGCTTCCGATTCCTGATGTAGTGTGTTCTTTGACCTTCCTATTTTATGTTTCCCTTCAGGATGACAAGCTAGGGCTTACCTTGTGATGCAGTTTGGTAGTTTCTGTAATGTATATCTTATCCACTTCCAACGTCTTTTCCGAATTTCCCCTTCAGCTGGAAGCTGGTTTGTCCTCTCCCACAATAGGTGGTTGTTGATGGTATCCGGCCAACGGATATTAAGTATCTTACGTAGACAACTGTTTATAAATACGTGTACCTTTTAGATGATGGTTGTAGTAGTTCTCCACGTCTCATCTCCGTACAGTAGAACTGTCTTGACACTCGTATTGAAGATTTTGACTTTAATGTTGGTTGACATATATGTTCTTCAACTGTTGGAATGCGGTCTTTGCTTTGCCAATCCTCACCTTTACGTCTGCACGGGGTCCTCCTTGTTTATCGATGATGCTTCCCAAGTACGTGAAATATTCCACATCTTTCAGAGCTTCTCCATCAAGTGTGACTGGGTTGGTATTCTGTGTGTTGTATTTAAGGATCTTGCTTTTTCTTTTGTGTATGTTGATGCCTACTGATGCAGAGGCTGCTGCTACACTAGTTGTGTTCACCAGCACTTGTTCGTGTGTATGGGATAGAAGGACCAGGTCATCTGTGAAGTCCAAATCTTCTAATTGATTGCAAGCTATCCGTTGTATTTCGTGCTTTCCCTCTGATGTTGAGGTCTTCATAATCCAATTGACTACTAGAAGAAAGAGGGAGAGGGAGAGTAAGCAACCTTGTGTGACTCCGGTCCTCACTTGGAATGCATCAAACAAATCAAGAGCGGGAAAGCAGCAGGACCTGACAATATACCAGCTGAAGCACGGAAGTCAGACATTGAAGTAACTACAAACATGCTTCATGTTACGTCCTTGATCTGTCTACCCACTTCGTGCAGAGGATAACATGTCTAATCTAGATTAAGACCTTGACGAGGTAGGCTGACTGGCTTAACCTTGAGGCTAGTATGCGTGGGTTTGGAGTGGGGTAAAAGAAGAAAACTATTCTATCACTGATTGGCTGACAAGCACCCGAGTGAGAGAAGATAAGCCAACTGGAACACTACTCGATCTATTCTATAGCTAGCAATATTCTTTTGAGATGTTAGGCGGAAGGCGTTTTTCTTTTGTCAAAATGTGAGATATTTCCTAGTGTATACGAGAAGACTTTCTGGTAATTGTTCGAATTGACCTCTGAGATTGTGACCGATTTCTAAATGGTTTTGTTTATAAATTAAGATTCAATCCTTCACTAAATGAATAATCTCTTGGTTATTTTGAGTGTTCTGTTTAAGACTGTAAACTAGTTATTTGAGTCATTTATTCATCAAATAATTTCCATTTAACTAAGACCTATTGAATCATTTATTGGATTAGGATGCTTTCAAATTGTTCCATGAAATCGTCTTTCTTTTTTTTCTTTCTTCTTCTTCTTCATTACTGGCTTATATCATTCACGTTCAAGTGTATTGTAAATATTAACAAATTAAATTACTGATCAAGATGATTGATTTGTTGTTATGTGTAACCTATTTACTTTCTTCTTTTTATTCAATATTACAGGATTAATAATTGTGTTGGTGAATGTAATCAAAAATACTTTATTCAATTTTTAATTTATGTCGGTAAGTTTCTAATATGAATGTTAAATCTTTAAAATTGTGGTCTACTTTTTATTTACATGAATTGCATATTGGTATATTGTTGTTGTTGTTGTTGGAGTTTTATTCTCTGAGCTAGATGGTTTGATCGTGGAGCTTCCATCGTTCTTCTGAACGACGATGATGTCGTTCAGAAGAACGATGGAAGCTCCACGATCAAACCATCTAGCTCTGAGAATAAAACTCCATCAAAACTCATCCACCTGAGCTACAAATCTTCTCCACCATCTCAATATTGTTGTTGTTTTTGTCATGAACTGTTTATACATGCATTCAAATGTAAATATAGAAAATTTATTATTAAATAGTTGAATGCATGAGTCAATCTAAGGTAGATTACCATTGAAAATGTGGAAGCATTGGACAACTGTTACATCCTAGTATGGAACACTTCAAGAGTGTACATTAAAAATCTTGTTTAGATTGATTCATGAATTCAACTATTAAAATGACTACAATTGTCATAAATCTCCATTTTGGAAATTTAGTATTATCAATTTATTTCTTGTCAGTCTAGAAAAAATAATTGCATTAGACTTAATTTTTAAGCCCCCAAATGCCCTGGTATAGCCGAGAGTGGGATGGGACCGCCCCCCTCTCGAAATGCCCTCACATGGCCACGCGAATACAGCCTCTCCCAGGGAAGTCCTACTCGCTGCCTCCTCGTGGCAGGGGTGTTGTTTACGAAAATGAGAGGGCGAAAAGTGAACGTCCGGCGCTTTAACCGGATCCCAAACCAATGGTGCACATGGGCTCCAGTATCCTGCGGGAAGAAATGGCGTATGAACCAATCGTTGGTCACCGGCTACCATGGGACTGCATCTCCTCACGATGTTCCACTGCCTTATGGGTTAGACCTTTAGGTCAAAGGCTCGGGGTGTGGGGCCCTCTAAGAAAACCACCTGTTTCGTTCTGGGCACCCGGGCAGTATCATAGCCCACACACAAATATACTGATAATGAAAATGTGTGGCACATGTGTATTTGGTACCCTCTTGTACCAATATTTATGTGTTCAAATAAAATAAAATAATATAATTTTTAAGCAAAAATTAATATTTTTCATGATCTCACACACATGGAATACATTTCTTACCAATGACTGTTAAACCTGCTTGTTTAAGTTGTATTAATTAATTTTCGAATGTAAACTAAACACATATTGTATACTGATTACTATCCGTATTTCGTTTGTGTAACGTAACAAATTTAATTGTGATGAGCCTGCATTTTTATTAAAGACTATGATTAGTTACATGAAATATCACTTGTAGGTAATAGATAACCAAATGTCCATAAATATTATACACAGGAGAGATATATTGTGTTGTGAGGTCGTCTGATTCTTCTATTGATATCAAGACTTCCTGTACTCGAGCCCAAACCAGTTATTCCTGTGAGAAAACCGATAGTGAGAAGGAAGCTTTATTAAGTAAAACCGATTGCAGAATACATATACACTCATTCTTATATATATGTTTGTGACTGAAATAATGTTAAGTTTCTCCTGAAACGTTGATTTTCCTAGGACAAACGATGGAATAATTCCGTTGTGTATACGACCGACTTGTACGTTACTCAATACTCAGCCACACATCAGCTCAACTCAGATTATGAACACGTTGTCCAGTTGACTAGCACGAATATTAATTAGTACATGAAGTATAAAGGGTAGGAAAATATAAATAACAATCAGATATGTGTCTGACTACCAATCAGTACATCTGGAAGCAATAACTAATCATCGTTGGGTTTCACCTACACAACAATTCATTAGAAAATGAAACTAAATCTTGACCAATGGTATATATATATATATATATATATATATATATATATATATATGAATGCATTCCGTTCTCCCTCCTATTTCTTCACAACGATTGTGTATCTCCAGATTTGAAGAAACGAATATTTTGTGTATAATTTTATTAAGGAGTTACTAAGGAACGAAGTATGAAACGATATTTTTGTGATTAAATCAGTCACTTAGGTTGTTTGTCCAAGTCACATCACACCTACCCAGTCAACCGAATTTTTATCTCTAACACCATAGTAACGAAATGGCTCACAAACGACTACGTTAGTCTGTACATGCTGAGTGATCAATTAACTACATTTTTATTAAGAAAGAATATGTTATATTTTTTGTGTATTCTGATTTCAGGCATTCTTTGTGTATATGCTTTGATACTGGTACTTATATGTCGTGCTATGATCTCGGCCGGTTTAAAAGAAGACGCGTCTAATGCCGATGTTGTAGTTGTGTAAGCAATGAATACTAAACTTTCTTATCAGATACTGTCTTTTAATGTGTTTCTTTTTCATTGCCACTGTTATTGAATTTATAAACTGTAGATCACTGAAGTGGGCAAATTTTTATTAACAAGTTAGATGAATACGGATAATGCTAGGCGGACTTCACAAAACGCTAAAATGTTTCCCTAACTAATTTATTGATATGCATCATTTACTAATAAAATTCTCAAGTACTCACTTCATTCATCATTGTTAAAAATGTAATTTGATCAAGGAGATAAGTTCAACTTTTGTACAAATTTTTTTCCTTTGTGTAACTATGAATCAACTTTGTCTGTCGTAATTTACATTACCGACGTTGGATTAGCGTCTGTTTACTTTAATCTGTGGGAATAATGATATTTTGCTGTGATTAAGTTTATTACGTGGTTGTGATTAATACTTCTTGACTGACTATATACTTATGTCTAACCCAAATTTATTTTGAATTGTTTACGGAATAACTAACCTAATTAGTTTTAGAAAACAATAATTTTAATGTTATATATATAAGGTAAGGTTCACTCTACAATGTCAGTCTTTCTATATCCTTCACATACGTTTATGTCAGTTCAGAAATCATTCAATTATGCACAACGTAGAACTTGACACATATGCATCAGTTCAACTTATTATATCACTTAAGCACAGCAAGATTATGTTATCAAGTTAAATTCCACGGTAGTAGAAGTAGTAATAGAAAAGATTGGGCATAAAAAAGAAAAAAAGAAGGTATAAGGAGATTTATAGGGTAAGATTCTAGAGGTAGATGATCAGTGAATATGTCTGCTTCATTGTGAATGATTCTGAATCATGTCACCCAAGTTCTCTATCCATTGATTACGATAATCCTACGGACCATACGTGGTTTAATCCAACTATCAACGACTTTATCGACTGGTGCCACGTCTTGGTTTATTCCGATATAGTGGAATAAAAATGCGATTTTTCATGCTTATTAAACATTCAATTTGAATAAACATAAACCACTAAACAACTTATTTTATGAATTGTTTCCTAAGACTGTTTTCCTAAAATATTTTAAAATTATTCTCATTTCTAGTCCTTGTTTTACGCATATTTATAGATGATCTCGGAGGTAGGAGGTTTAATAAAAAACATAGTTTGCCCATTTCTGCTATCGAGTTTTAAAAAAAATTTACTTGGTAATTAGTTGGAATAGTTTCGGAAATTAATATGAAAGATATATATCGTATAAATTACTTACAGTTAATCTAAGCTTTGAATCACACCTTTCTAGCTTATTGATTCTCCGCATTTATGCATGACAACAATTATCTGATCAAAAGTATCATATTAGTATGGGAAACGGAGAGTGTTGAATTCTGTAGTTGGATTTACCTTAGTTAGATCAACCATTGGATGTCAGGAAACAATAGTTTTTTTCGTCCTATTATTGGTATTCCTCAACAGTGCCTACTCACGACCTCACCATTGATTTTGGATTAAAACTAAAACCATTCAGGTTTCATAGCGAACGCTTAACCTTTAAACCATTGAGCCAGCATTCAATCGTTAGTACTTCTACCTTTAATAAATTCGCCAGTTACAGATAGCGCACACACATACGCACACAGTTGGACATTCAGGACACCATTTTTGTTATCTACCAAGGGTATGCTTAGAACAGATGGAACACTTGATATTTAGTATTAATGCAATATATATATATATATATATATATATATATATATATATATATATATATATATATATATATATATATATATATATAACTTACTCCGTTTGAAAATTTACAGTATATTTTATTTTCTTACTATTTTGTTTGCTTGTTCTTTGTATTCAGTGCTCATACAATTGTACTTGTAGCAATCTCTTGTCTATTTGGATTATTTATTCTAGCTATTCTATCTGATCAGGTAATTGAAATAATGAATTGTATAATATGAAAATATGTTAATGTTACTAGTATTTACCTTTTTTTGTAAAAAACATATTAGAAAACTTAATGGACATTCTGTTGGAGACAACATCAGAGCCTTGCATAAATATATGCTAACCCACGTCGGCATACAGAAGCAACGATAACACAACAAGGTAAATATCAAACTAATCGAGATAACTGCAGCACAAATAATAGTAAGAAAGGTTAAATATTGCGGATTCGGTTCGAGAATAAGTTATGTATGAAAAAGTACTAGAACTGAAGATCTGCCCTTAAATGCCTTGATATAGCCGAGAGTGGGTTGGAAAGGTTCTCTCTCGCTCAAAATGCCCTTATATGGCCACGCGTATACAACCACTGCCAGGGAAGTCCTACTCATCGTGGCGAGGGTATTGTTTAGGAAATTGAGAGGACGAAAAGCGAATGTCCGGCACAGGCTTTAACAGGGTTGTTGGATATGGGAGATTCAACCAGGGAAGTTGGAAAACCCTGATTCCAAACCAATGGTGCACATGCACTTCAGGATCTTGAAGGAATAAGTGGCGTATGAACCTATTGTTGATCACCGACTACTATGGGACTGCATCTCTTTACGTTGTTGAACTGCCTTATGGATTATACCTCTAGGTCAAAGATTTGGGACTTGAGGCCTCATAAGAAAACCACCTGCTTCGGTTTGGGCTTCCATACAGTATCCCAGCCCACGCAAATCGGATAATCACTACAACTTGAGAAGTTATTCTTGCTTTAATACTCATTTTCACAAATTATACTTAACTATTCTGTTACATCCATTTTTCTTTATGTTGCATCACTTGTCTATTTCCTTTATATATATTTTGGTGTCCCTCTTTACCAATATTTATGTATTTAATAAGTAAATAAAGTACTCAAAATCTAAAGAGAGATAAAGAGTGAATGGATCTGTGCCATTGTGATCAATTTTAATCGATGTAACTCACCTTCCCTAACCATTGGTCGAAGTTACGAGGTAAATCCCAACCAAATAGTCTCCATCTACCAATGTGATTTAGTTCAGTGGTATATGATTTCATTAACTGACTGGTCCAACGTTTTAGTTTGTGCATTCTTAGTCATTTTACAAACTATTCCTATATTATCCAATCATTACATACCGAGCTGGGTAATGGTTTGGTATATGTAACACTTGTCTCAACAATATCAGTCTCTGAAGATTCACTATCTCATCAATCGACTTCCCTTCTTCATTAGATACCTACCTGTCCTCTATTCTCAACACTGATCATCACTCGATCGTTGCACGAGGCACGAACAATACTTCGAAAATACCTATGATTGAAAAAGTGTAGTTTACACTTGTCTACTACTTCTACAAAGCATGATTTACAATCATAAAGTAGTGTTAATGCATGTAGACTGTTGAGTTGATTGGGAGTGATTGAGGTTTCGCCTAAGCCACAAATGACGTAAGTTGATGAAAGCCACTCGAACACCTAAGTCTGTGCGGACATTTCGTCAGGCACCACGGAACGAGGACTGATGAGTCTTCCAGAATAAGTGAGCTACTCAACACATGTAGCTACTTAAATCCTTATAACCAATCTAGGTATTGAATTATCATTAGTCTGTGTGTACGGTTCGGCAGTTTGAGCCTTCGACACAACATCCAGGTCTTTAAGTTTCGTTCTTCGATTTGTATGATAGACTAGTTTTCTGATTTATCAGACGACGATAACAGTATAATGTGTTGAATCGATTGCTGCTTATCTAGGTAGCTAGTTCGCTTGGTCGATGAGGCACATACTTAATACTGCTTATTCAATATGTCAATCTGGTCATCGATCTGTGTCTGTATGAAGTTTTATTGCTTTCTATATCAACGTTTCCATCCATATCATTAGACTAGTTTATAAATTCAGTGCCCATAAACACTGTCCTTGATATACATTCACTATATATTGAACTAAAATAAGATCTAGCTTCAATTCTCTCTACTTGGTTGCCATAATTCCCACAGTCTTAACACCGACTAATCAGAAATACAATCCTCCCACGATGATTTAATGGTAAAGACTTATAAATATTGATCTTTGCAAACAATGTATACCTACTAATTTACTTACAAATATCTTGAAAGTAAATTCAATGTCTAGCTTACTAATACAACTGTCTACCAAAACAAAGACATCGTCTCCAAACGCGGTATGAATGTGTAATATGTCTCTTTTATTGTTGTAGGGTGGGTGAGTACTACAAAGCAACAACTTCACAAAATTATTAAAAAATAATCATTGAATTTTATAACTCTATTTTTGACAATATAAACAATTTTACTTTCTTTCTAGAAAGGATTTCTGATCTTAATATCGTAACATTCCATTTCAACATAAATCGATTCTTTCAGTTGAAATACTTGATTGTTATAAAAAATATCAAAACTTTTATTTTAAAGTTTACCTTGTGTACAATAAAATGTATTTTGACATATGATTTCGGAAAAATCTCATCTATATGTATTTTACCAGGTTATTTGAAAACATAAACATTGGTACAAGGAGGCACCAAACAGATATGCACCACATAAATCATTCGATTTTTGTGAGGGTTGGGATACTGCCTGGATGTCCAAACCGAAACAGGTGATTTTCTTAAGGGATCACATCTCGAAACTTTGACCTAAAGATCTGATTTTCAAGGCAGTGAAACAACTTTGGGAGATGCAGTCCCATAGTTGTCTGTGACCAACGATTTATTCATACATCATTTGTTCCTTCAGGATCCTGAAGCGCATGTGCACCATTGATTTGGAATCAAGGTTTTCCAACTCACCTAGGTGAATCTTCCATATCCAACAACCCTGTTAAAGCCTGTGCCAGACATTCGCTTCTTGTCCTCAGAATTTCGTGGACAACATCGCCACGTTGGAGATTATATCTTATTTATTCTTACTGTTCATATTTATAACCACTTATTAATATATGGCTAGTAAAAGTAGAATATGATTGGACACGGTGTGTTAATTGAAAGATATTGACCTTACTGACATAGTAAACATGTGATTTTTTGTTCTATTATCGATTTGCACTATGTATATTGGCACCTGCTTCGGTTTGGGCACCAGGGGCAGTACCACAGCCCTCACACATATCGAATGAGATTTGTGTGGCACATATGTATTTGGTGCTTCCTTGTACCAATATCTATGTGTTAAAATAGATAAATAAATAAATGTATATTGGCTGCTTGGAATAATGTATTAAGTAGTCTATACTCTGGTTCTCTATATTTGATCTTGAATCATGTGCCTGGTATAATATGAACTAAGTCTGTGTAGAGTGTAACAATTGAGTATTGAGTCGAGCTTCAAATGCCCTGGTATGGCCGAGAGTGGGGTGGGTCTGCCTTCCCTCTTGAAATGCTCTCACACGGCCACGCATATACAGCATCTGTCAGGGAAGTCCCACTCACTGCCTTCTCGCACCAGGGGTGTTTACGAAATTGAGAGGACAAAAAGCGAATGTCCGGCACTTTAACCGGATCCCAAACCAATGGTGCACATGGGCTCCAGTATCCTGCGGGAACAAATGGCGTATGAACCAATTTTCGGTCACCGGCTACCATGGGTCTGCATCTCCTCACGATGCTCCACTGCCTTGTGGGTCAGACCTTCAGGTCAAAGGCTCGGTGTGTGGCCCCCTACTAAAACCACCTGTTTCGTTCTGGGCACCCGGTCAGTATCACAGCCCACACACAAATAAATGAAAATGACGATATTTACTGAAAATTCTATTCACGCTTTGATTAACAGTCAAACGATTCATATTATTATTATTATTATTGTTATTATTATTAATAATAATATTTACTACGTCATTATTCACCCTCTTTTATTCCCACTCTGTCTATACTTATTTTTCGACTTATACAGCAGCTCGCCTGTGGTGGAAATTCGGCTCTGTCTAAACGTAATCGAGTCAACGCCTGGTTGAAAATTGTATGCTACCGCCAAATACGAATCATTTTTTTCTGAAATCACGTGCACCATTCAAACTGGCTGCCTTCAACGTTCGCACACTTATGCAGGTTGGACAACAGATAGGGCTGGCTATGTCTTTGGAAAGTCTTAATATGGGCGTTTGTTGTCTATCGGAGACCCGTATTCAAGACTCTGGTGAAGTACTACAAATTCGCTCTCCATCTGCTGCTTCGAAAAGCTTGTTTTACATGCGTTTATCCGAGTACTTTGTGACATCTTTGTCTGGTCTTGCTGGTGTTGATGCCTCACTAAGCGCTAGAGCTAAGGCAGCACTCGTCGATTGGATCCCCATTAACAGTCGGTTATGTGCTGTTAGATTAGAAAGTTCCATCAAAGTGAGAAGAAATCGGCGTGAGAAACGATGTCTTTTCGTCATCTCCGCCTATGCTCCGACAGATTGCAGCCTGGATGCAATCAAGGATGAGTTTTACCACCAGTTATCAGTTCTTCTCCAGAAAGTGCGTTCGACAGATATTGTAGTACTAGCCGGAGACTTGAATGCTCAGGTCGGGCGTCTAGGCACAGAAGAGAGTCGTTTAGGTGGCCGATGGGGGCTTGTTGGTCTCAGGACAGATAACGGGGACCGTTTTCTGCAACTGTGCACAGAGCATAACCTGTTTCTGGCTAGGACTAACTTTCGGCACAGTCATCGCCGATGTGCCACCTGGCGTCCTTCCTCTGCATCTCAAGCCTGGACTCAGATTGATTACATCGCGATCAGCTACCGCAGGCGTGGTTGTGTACAAGACTGCCGCTCCTTTTGGAGTACCTATCTGGACTCTGATCATGCCCTGGTCTGCGCCAATCTTACCTTTTCAGTGGCCAACGAAGTGACCGCCATCAACGGATTGATATTAGCAAGCTGGTTGCAAATTCTGTTGCTAGTAAGTATCGAACCAAGCAAGCTTCTAGGCTAGCTACCACTCCACCGAAACGTGTAGATGAGCATTGGTTGCAACTGCATGACGCCATCAAAATGGCGAGCAAAGCCGCTTGCGGCTTCGCGGAACGTCCTGCTTATGAGCACTGGGTTTCTTCAGGCTCCTTACAACTCATTGAAGCCCGTCAGTCTACTCCGGGTGACCGTGAGTTTGACCATAAACGAAGGCTGTTACATAATCAAATTGAACAAAGCTTGCATAAGGACCGAGAAGCCTGGTGGTCGGAGCGTGCTAATGAGCTGGAAGCAGCAGCTGCATCTGGTAACTACCGGAAGCTCTTCCAACTCATCCGAGCCACTGGCAGCAAGTCTGGTGTGAGCGAAACAATCTGTGAGGATGACGGGATGCCAGTCACTAACATCCATGGACGTCTTGGACGATGGGCATAATTTTTCGAAGGGCAGTTCAACTGGCCTGCTGCTCCGGCAACATCGGTCAGACTGTCCTTCCCTTCATGGCCGGTGATGACTAATCCACCAAATGAGACGGAAGTCCTCAAGGAACTCCAACTCTTGAAGCGCTACAAATCACTGGGCCCAGATAACTTACCTCCGGCTCTTTTTAAAGATGGTGGTGACTTTCTGACTGGGGAACTGACTGTGTTGTTTACAAAGGTTTGGGAACAAGAGAGGGTACCAACGTCATGGAATGAGTCGATAGTTGTCCCTATCTTTAAAAAGGGTTCACGTCGTTCCTGTAACAACTATCGGGGGATACGTCTACTTCCGATTGCGTCCAAGCTATTGGCTTCCGTCACACTTCGTAGGTTGTTCAAAACTCGAAAAAGATTGACTCGCGAGGGGCAGACTGGTTTTTGTTCTGGTCGAGGATGTATTGATCATATCTTCACCCTCCGCCAAATGTTAGAACACCGCCATACTTATCAAAGGCCAACAATCGTAGTGTTTCTTGACATCAGGGCTGCCTTCGATTCGTTGGACAGGGCTGTTCTCTGGGATTGTCTATTGAAGAAGGGTGTGCCTGAGGAGTTTATTAACATCCTAAAAGCCCTATATAGAAACAGCTCAGGCAGAGTGAGGGCATACAACCACCTCTCTCCATTGTTCTATTCGAGCAGTGGGGTTAGGCAGGATTGCCCAATCTCACCATTCCTCTTCAACTTTGCCATCGATGACATTCTGGAAACAGCTCTGATGAATGTAAGTAATGGTGGTGTGGATCTGTTGCCTGGAGAAAGACTTCTTGACCTTGAGTATGCGGACGATATTGTCTTACTGTGTGATAATGCCCAAGGCATGCAATCCGCACTTAATCAGTTAGCAATCAGTGTCCGTAGGTATGGTATGTGCTTTGCATCTTCGAAGTGCAAAGTACTTCTACAAAACTGGCAGGATTCTAATCCTGTACTCACTCTGGATGGTGAACAGATAGACGTAGTCGAGAAGTTCGTGTATCTGGGTAGCTGTATAAGTGCTGGTGGGGGTGTGAGTGATGAGATCAATGCACGAATAGTGAAAGCCAGAGCGGCTTATGCCAATCTGGGCCACCTTTGGCGCCTCCGTGATGTTAGTCTGACTGTAAAAGGTCGGATCTACAACGCGTCGGTGAGAGCAGTTTTGCTCTATGCTTGTGAAACCTGGCCTCTCCGAGTTGAGGACGTTAGAAGACTCTGTGTTCGATCATCGCTGTCTCCGAAGGATTGCTGACATTCAGTGGCAACACCGTGTCAGTAATGCAGAGGTTCGGCATCGTGTGTTAGGGCACAGAAATGATAATTCAATTGGTGTCACCATCTTGAAACACCGACTTCGGTGGCTTGGACATGTTCTACGAATGTTGTCCCAGAGAATTCCACGTTGTGCATTATTTGCCGACTCTTGGACTGGTTGGAAGAAGCGGAGAGGTGGTCAGTGTATGACATGGTGTCGTGGTATGAAAGAGAGCTGCAAAGGACTGGCTTGTGTTGGTCCTTCACGGCTCCCTGGCTAGAGACGTTATCAGATATGGCTCGGTATAGAAGCCAGTGGCGATCGTGCTGTAACCTTCTTTTACTTTCTTCATGAAAAGTGGTTTTATCTTTCTTAACTGAAAGATTTCCTCTGGTTGTACCTTTCCGTTTCCCCCATTATAACTATTATTATTATTAGTAGTACACTACTTTACACTTATCTGGTCGTTATTATTCTTTTTTCTTCTTTTACGCCCCTTACTTTTTTTCTTTTTCCTTCTCTTTAAATTCTCATTGTTTTGTGTGGCGTATATATATTTGGTGCCCTCTTGTACCAATATTTATGTGTTCAAATAATAAATAAATAAGTGTATCAATTGAGTATTGAGTCGAATGAAAAGAAAATCTCGATCACATTTAAATATGCCTTTCTCTTTTTTCCCTTACATAATCCTACTGAACTACAATATTGTTTATGAATCAGTACAAGTCGATCGTTGAAGATACAACAGCAGTTGAAGCTTGGCTATCCGGTAATATTCCACATTCTTCATCCGATACAGAAGCTTATCCAAATGGTGGTGGCAACGGTGGTGTTGGTAGTGGAGGATTTCGTCGTAAATTATCCAAATTGACTCTGTTTCGTGAGGTTTTTGGAAGTGGTCAGTAGTAATAAGTTATTATTACTCTTTTTTATTGCTTACAATTCATATCCATTCGAATAAAATCTTTTTTATCATTTACATAGAAATACTATGGTGTTTTGAATATGGTCTTTCATTTAGAAAAACACAAATCAATATCTAAGTTCACTTATCTTACTCACTGAAGAAGTGCAATTTGTTTTTGCAAAATTACTGCAATCAACTTGTTCTCTTCAATCATTTGCATTCAGTAAAGTAGGTACCTAGGTGGAGAAGAATTTTTTGTGACTATCAATCAAATAGGGTTGAGATTTCGAGGTCTATTCTGATTCAAAACCTAACTATTTCAAGTTTTAAAAGAATGGATTTAATTTATACAAGTTTCGATTATCCCATTCTTGATATTTTGAAATGTACTTTACATGCAGTTTATCTCGATGTACACATTGTCACAAGTTTATCTAGAAGAGATAGACTGTGATTAGCAATAAAATCCAGGACTCGTATTTTGTCCTATTTGGAAATCATCAGTTGGATGTACCTGAGTCTTAGAGTTGTTGATGTTCACTATGTAAACTTTAAAATGCATATACATCCAGCTGATAAGTCCCAAATATGAAAATATGCACGTTTTGCACCAAACTTACTAGTCACATTCTATTTAAAATATCCGACTTTTCGGAAAATTTTATTCTCAGATTTAAATTACTGTGCAGTTTTTCTGTTATTTACAATTCAAACATCAAAGTGAATTCAATCATTTGTCCTACTGTTATTCATTTACCAAGTCCATGTTAATTGTTTACTTGACTTGTATTATAAAGGCTAGTGTTCATATACCACCTGCTAGACTGCCCAAACTGTCATATACTGCTTGAAAAATTAGTAATTTTTTAACCACAGGGTCACTACTTCATTTGATTAGATACAATTTTTGCCATATTGTTTGTTACACATTAAATTTATAACAATATGAACTGTAATTTTCCAAAACACTTCCCCATTAATAGTTACTTTTTAAGTATTTCTAGTCAGTCTACGAATCAACCATATTGGAATTGCCATCAGTGTGTAAAACTTCAGATAGGTAGGAAAAAATCATCATAAAACGTTGTCCAAAATGGCACCACAACTATTCAGGAGAATTAGAAAATATTTCCCTTATAAACTGATTTGAAAAGATACCACTGGTACATAACGTTGAGAAGCAGAAGACATCGTAAATGAAATTAAATTATGATTCTAGATGCTAATCGATATCCTGTGCTTAGTTTACCAAACAGAATTTTAATTCTAATTACTTTTCTGGTCCACTGTCGTGAATGAGAACACCAGTGGGGGCAATCAAATGTATTTTGATACAACATTACAGAATATCTTGGTAAAATCTGAGGACCATACAGTAAATACTTTATTTGCAAAATATCCGTCAATTGTCTCGGAGTTTGTTATTCCTTGGGTTTTTTTATCAATCACTCTTTGTTCTCATCCTCATCTCTTTGTTTTTCTCAACCTTCTGCTGCCCGGCATTCCACTTTCGATTGGTGACACATACTACTCATATATGTCGACATCAGTAGCACACACCACACCGCTTCTACTATTCTTTCTATAATCTAACGTCCTTGACTTGACCGATTGTGTGTTCTGACACACAAACACAACTAACCTTAAGCCAAATTAAGCTCCTCTATTATTGGTCTGCTATATAATCCGCAAGCTTTTTCTCTATCTCCTTCTTTGAGTCTCAATAAAAATCAGCAGTCAGTTTCTATCATATGTATATTTCAGTCACCCAACCCAACCTAAAACCATCTCAAACATGCATTAGTCTGTATACTCAAATTTTCAGATCACACGGCACATCAAATAGGAAACCATACTTTGAACATAGTCATGCCATAAATGGTAGAGAGCGAAGCAAACAGTAACATAATGATTGATAATTATGGTATAGAAAGACGTATAATGACAATTAATTGGTCCACTCGAAGCTTACTATAAGGAAAATATTGATATACAATAATGCAGTCACCTACTAAGTACACAATAAAATATAAGTAATAATAAACCGAAAAATAGTTCTAAGTTTTCTGATGCTCGTCCAGTATCAACAAATTACATATTTGGCCCCTAAATGCCTTGGTACGGCCGAGGGTAGGGAGTCAGCTCTCCCTCTCGAAACACTCTCACATGACCACGCATTTACGGTCACTGTCAGAGAAGTCCTACTCACTACCTTCTCATAGGGAGAGTGTTATTTGCGAAATAGAGACAGGACGAAAACCGAATGTCCGGCGTTTTAACTTGGTTGGTGGACACGGAGATTCCACCTAGGGGAGTTGGAAAACCCTGATTCAAAAAACCAATGGTACTTATCGGCTTCAGCATCCTGAAGAAACAAATGGCGTATGAACCAACTGTGGAGCATATGTATTCGGTGTTCCTTTGTACCAATATTTATGTGTTCAAATAAATAAGTACATATTTATAAAAATCTCAGTAATTTAAATCATATATATATATATATATATATATATATATATAGCTTCGACTTTTCACTTAACAGTCTGTCGTGTACTTTATTATATTTCCTATGTCACACATTAGAAACCGATTATCTGATCTCATATAGATCTTTTTTCAAGATAAATAACCCTTTTATAGAAAAACGTCTGGTTATTTTAAACTATAATCAATCCACTGATTTGATTACTTTCTAAGGTATAGTCAATACTGTAGAATAGTGCTTTTAATACAAGTGAATATTTCTTTTCTAATTCACATAATCGATTAATCTTAGTTAACGAATCACTGACAACCAGTAAGTACTGAGCAGCTGTTTCGTCCCAATGTGGGTCTCCTGAGGAACAGTACACGTCCACAACACCTCGTCAGGGATTGTCTCTAGAACGTACAGGTCTCGTGAGGAGCGCCTAATCTTTAGACCATAAAACTAACATCTGATGGCTTACATGTCGAACTTTAATCAATGTATGGCATTTCACAACAATGTTTCAGTGTCATAGGTGGTTAATTGTCTCACACTTGACATAAAGTTTAATTGTCTCCATAAGTCGCTTCTGACAGTATTTCCTGTATGATTTAAAACAGCGACATACTATGTTAAATCATTTTTCGTTTTGTTATATTACGTAAAATCTACGTTTATTGAGAAAACCGATCAATTGTGAAAGAACAGACTAATTACCATTAATTGGTTTCATACTGTCTCTTTCAAAATCAAATTATTTCTTATTGTACTTCTTAACTTATCATACAGTACACTTTCTAGAGCTGTGGCTCTTTTTAGTTAAGGCTTCTGACTTTAAGACATTTAGCTATAGGTTCAAACACCATACCACATACCTCTGTTTCAGTAACTGGGTTATGTCAAAAGCCTTAACCAATTAGTTATCTCTCTAGCAGGTGTACTATATGATAAATAAAGAAGTACAGTAATAAGTCATTTGGATTATAAAAGAGACAATATTACACTAGATAATTGCAAATGGTTTTAACTTTAAGATATTTAGCCTCGGATTCAAACCTCACTCTACCTAATTAAGCTTGAGTAACCAGGTAATACCACTAATTCTCACAATTAGAGTTTAGCTCAAAGCTAATTATACGAATTTGTATTCAGTTAATAAGTTGAATAGAATTACTCCTTGTATAGCTGCTATAATGATCATGTAAAATAGACAACTACTGTTTATATATGTATTGCTAATTGTTTCATTATTATTTTTTTCTTTTGTAGGTCCATTTTACTCTTGGCTACTTCCATGTTCATATCTTTTCAAGCCTTATCCAAAATATTATACTGCTTTATCTAATATTATTAATGATGTAAATTACTCTGTCAACAGTTGTAATAATAATAATAATAATAATCCTCCAATCAATGATCATCATCATCATCACCATGGAATTGATAATAAATCAACACCAATCACTACAGCTTCTTCATTTTCTCCTGAAATCGATAGTGTTTCTTCTTCTTCCAGTTCTTCAAACAATCATTATTAGTGATATTATTATAAAATTAAATAATGAAATTCAGTATTTTGTTTTTGTTTTTCTGTCTCTGTGTGTTTAGTTGTTAACCCTCACTGTCTCTATTTATCTGTAAATGATGTTTGTATTATTTCTCCTTTTCCTTCTTCTTTTTCTTTTTTCCTTCTCTCTTTCGTTGTTTAAACGTTATCTCTCTCTTCTTCTTCTTGAATTGATTCATTATATAAGTTGGTTTTGTATTGAGTGTTTGTTAAACATTATACATTCTGCTGAATTTACACATTATTTTTCTAATAATAGTAATGATAATAATAATACCATTACACATATGTATGCATATTACTAATGTTTGTATTCTTTTCCATTTATATCAATCATAATTGTGAAAATTTCAATTGCCCAGATTGAACAGATTGTTTGTACTGTTAACTTACCCTTTGTTTGTTCTCCTTGTGTGTGTGTGTGTGTGTATATGTATATCTGTGGGTGTAGATAGATAGGGATTATCACAGATTTATAATGAACTAGGATCAATTAGCTTATTTGAAATATTATATGGTTTAATGAAAGATTATGATGATTCTATCCTTATTTATTTACAGTAATTGAATGTTTAGAACTCAAGCGCATATGCAGTATATGGAGTGGTTTACGTTTTTGGATATAATAATCAATGATTGTTTATCCCATTGATATCTTTATTCATTTAATCATTATTATCTAATGATGTAGTATTATTCATAATAAATATATATTTGATGATTCTATTTACTTCATATTTGATTAATTTTGATAATTATTTTGACTTCTTTTTTCTTTATTTATTTACTTTATCTTTGATTGTTCTTTTCTTTGTTGTTTGTTGTTGTTGTTGTTGTTTTTCTCTTTTTTTTCTTCTTTTATTAATGTGTATTGATTTCTTTGATAATATAGATGTACTTTGTCATTCTATTACATTTTACACACTTCATATTCTATTCTTTGTATACAAATATTGTATTATTTATTATCTAAATAATCTTGCGGTGATCAATTATCATAATACGTGAACAGACTGTTTATTTTGATGATCATGATGATGGTGTTGTTGTTGTTGTTGTGTAACAACAGAGCAGTAGTTTGTATTATGAGAAGAATTTTTGAAAAAAAATTTGTTATTTACAATTGAATAGTAATTGATTTATTGCATCATATTGGTGTTTGTGTAACTGATTGATTGATTGATTGATTGTGTTATAATTCTCTCTTATTATACAACCCAGCTATTCTTATTGCTTAGTATTCCTGGACATCAGTTCACTCGACAAATCCCCAAATCAGAACACGGTTGAACAGGAGGCAGATTATATTCCAAATAAAAAGGTTACTTGGAAGTAGTTTTTATATGGGAAGATTCTAGAGTCTTCTCTATGTATCGACTCGCACTGATTGGATAAGAATTAACCAATTAGCATGCACCAACGTGATCGTACATGGAACATGCTATAATCCTATCTATGTCCTGCTAACAGGTTGACTCTTTACTGTATTGACTAATGTTTCTAGGATGGAAATCTGTTCTCATTTTGGAATATCGAAACAAATGTCATACTTAATAGACTTTCAAAAGGTGGAACTTGCTCTCAGGTCTATGATGTTTACTGTCTACCTTCATTGATTGATATCAATTTTATAGAATAGATAGATTGTGATGAATAGTGCAATAAAGTTCGAGTGTGAGTCTCATCAGTTGTATGTATCTTTTACATCCTAGTACCGATTTTCACAATGGGAATGGAATATAATACATTTCACTTCGGACGTTAACGCGTCATCTACTTAACTACTGAGTCCAACTAGCTACTAACGTGTTCAACAGATATAAAGTTAGTAATAAGCGTTTGTAATTTCTGAGTGGATAACATGATTGGCATTTAAAGTAAAATGTACCTAGTTCAGGTCTAGGTGTGTACATTAGCACTTGCATAAAGATACATTCAACTGACGAGTCGAAAATAGGACATTATACACACCATAAATTTTGCCATTAGCCACAATCCATCTATTCCGTAAAACTTGTGTTAAAAAGGTGCTATTTGGCCGATTCTCACAGAACTCAGAAACGCTGCTGAACATTAATCAGACCTTTACTAATAATGATAACATCATTACGTCTGTCTCACAAATTGAAGTTTATTCTTTGGTTTGTCAGTCATGTGATAAGAGATAAAAATAACAGTTCCTCATTGAAGCGTTAATTAGCTAACGACGGAAAACTGACCCAAAAGGGATTTCACTAGCGAAAATATCAATTACTTGAGTTCTTTCAGTTGTTTTATGATGAGAATTTCACTTCGGTGCTCGAAAAGAAAATCATCGAATGGAACATTTCCTTTAGTATTAAAAATGTATGTCCAGGAATTATCGGATGAAGTAAAACTGACTTGTAAACAAACCCTGTATTCCTCCTTTAGAATTTAAAATTTATGGGATTCATCCAATAATTGTTAAGTAAACTTCAATTTTTTCTAATCATGAATCGACTGGAATTAGACATGCGAAGCATTGGATGCCGACTCAATGGTGTAAGGGTTGATTGCTCATTGTAAGAGCTGAAGATTTCGGTCCCAGTGCTCGTTAGGGGACCTTAGATGCATACTGTTGAGGAATGCCACACTAGGACGAAACAGTTATCTAATGCTTCTTGCATCTCAATCGTTGTATAAGTAATGTCAGTTTGAAACAATACACATATACATTTCAAGTTCTACGTTGAATATGCTTAACTAAATGACTGCATTTGGAAATTTAACTACTGAGCTATTTATGACTGACTTTTCTATATTAAATCTGTCTGGAGCCCCTCTGGGGCTACTGCCTGTCCCAAGCCCGGATAAAGTAGGAGGGTAGAAAATTAACTCGCCAAAAAACGCTAACCAGAAAAAGTATTCTGTATTAATTGACTTTCAGTTATGTTAAGAATGTAATAGGTAACATTTTCCATTGTTGAATGGAAACCAAACACGATTGAATAAGTTATACTCAATTATTCGAAATTACAATCACTTTGTTCTAATGGTTTTTTTCTTACTTTGTTCACATTGTAGAATGACGTTAATCTATTTCATTTCATGTCATATACACTCATTGATAGAAATAATTAGATTGTAACTTTGTGTGCAACATCCATAAAACAATTTAGTTCATTATTAACTAAGAATAATCTTAATTATATTCATACAAGTTCAATTTTATAGATGAAAGTGCAACGAAGGTGAATGAGATGATAACTTGAACAAGAACAAGAAACATGTGTTGATTATCACTAACAGCACCTACTCCATATTAGAAGTGAGATGTTTATTTCACAGTTTCTATTTATTTATTTATTTGAACATATAAATATTGGTACAAAAGAGCATCGAATATATATACATCACACAATTCACTTCATTTGTATGTAGGCTGTGATACTGCCTGGGGGACAAGACCGAAACAGATGGGTTTCTTAGGGAGACACACTCGGACCCTTTGACCTAAAGGTCTGATGCACAAGACAATTCAGCAACGTTAGGAGATGCAGTCTCATATTAGCCGGTGACTGACAATAGGTTGATACGCCATTTGATCCATCAGGATCCCGGAGCCAACGTTTAGAATCAGGGTTTTCCAACCCTCCTAAGTCGATCCTCCATATCCACCAAAGCGACGGATATTCACTTTTTGTCCTCTGAATTTCATAAACAACACCCCTGGTGCGAGAAGACAGTGAGTAGGACTTCTTTGACAGTGCTTGTATGTACGTGACCATGTGAGAGAATTTCGAGAGGGAGAGCTGAATCTTCCCACTTTCGGCTGTACAAGAGAATTTGGGGGCATATTTCACAAGTGCTAAACTAGCTTTTTCCAATATTAAAAGAACACAACAACTCCAGAAAGTAACCATAATAACGGTGCTAATTATTAGTTAAAAATGGTATGTGAAACTACGGTTACTTGGATAACTAAATTGATTGAGGGTCAGATGTTTCCATCGAATAATGTTGAAATTATATGTACTGCAAATTAAAAATTAAAATGTAATAAAAATGATCAATACAACTGTTATTATAATTAGATAAAAGTTGGCAGAACTTATGAAGAATGTTAGTGATAGGTATTAACATAGGTCAAACATACAAAGCAAATATTACAAAAAGAAGAGAGAGAGAAAGAGAAAGAAATGCGGACAAATGATAGTAGCCAATTGATTACTACTCGGTGTACCATGTGAATCAAAAATACTTTTTGCATAATTAGATGATAAATACTTACTCCTTTTGTATAAGTTTGTTATTATTTTGTGTATTTATCAATAGAAAATCATGATCTATAACCATAGTATATGTTAGCCTGTTTACTGGTATGATGATATTGATTGTTATGTCCATAGGAAGAGGTATTTGAAACAAAGGTATTATGTAAGCAATGTGGATAGTGGCTAGCAGTGGAATTCAAGACGCGCGTTTCGTCCTATCTGCGACTCGTCAGCTGGATGTACCTGCATCTCAGAGTTGATGTTCATTCTGGGACTCGAACCCAGTACCATTCGCTTCAAACACCATAGCGTTACGCACTCAGCTACTGTGTCCTGATAGCCACTTACTTGTGCAATGAGGTGAATTTAAATGCACTTGGTATTGTTTGGCTTGTATCTTCCCATTGAGGTTTCAGACTGCAATTGATCAGACTGTTATTGACATATATGCCATCATTGCTTACAAAAAGCTTGTGAATTAAGGCAATATCGAGGCATACGCACAATATGCACATATGCCAATAACAGACTGATCAATTGCAATCTTAAACCTCGATGGGAAGATACAAGCCAAACAATACCAAGTGAAAAGTATTATGATTTTCATGTGTTGGATAGCTGTGATCCCTGACTGACCAATAAACGAGGATAGACACATACTATCACACTCAATACGTGAAACTATCTTGCATATAAAATTGGTTATACTTGTTAACTGCCTTGCATTTGTGTAATAATAAACACTCGTTCTAATCTATATGTAGTTCTTGACTATCCCTCGGATAATTGAATCAAGTGATTCACATGGTTGACTATCATGATTTGCTTAGTTTATTAGTCTAGCATTCAGATTTGCTAAGGTGTTCAACAACTTGATTGAAAAATAAACCGTCTAATTAGCTATATGAAAAAATACTTTGAATTAAACAAGCTTATTTGTAATCCACCTCTTTTCTTGTCTTATGTGACGATTATTTATTTATTTATTTATTAGAACACATAAATATTGGTACATGAGGGCACCGAATATATATGCGCCACACTTTGTGTGAGGGCTGTGATACTGCCCGAGTGCCCAGATCGAAGCAGGTGGTTTTCTTAGGAGGCCACACCCCGAGCCTTCGACCTGAAGGTCTAACCCACAAGGCAGTGGAGCATCGTGAGGAGATGCAGACCCATGGTAGCCGGTGACCGAAAATTGGTTCATACGCCATTTGTTCCCGCAGGATACTGGAGCCCATGTGCACCATTGGTTTGGGATCCGGTTAAAGTGCCGGACATTCGCTTTTCGTCCTCTTATTTTCGTAAACACCCCTGGTGCGAGAAGGTAGTGAGTAGGACTTCCCTGACAGATGCTGTATACGCGTGGCCGTGTGAGAGCATTTCGAGAGGGAGGGCGGACCCACCCCACTCTCGGCCATACCAGGGCATTTAGGGGCGATAAATAATGAAGTTGTAAACAATCTCATCCATTTTCGTATTACTAAAAATGGCATATGTATGGTGATTTTTTCAATGTTATTCTGAACAATACCGATGTTTTGACTTTTTCAAACAGTTTTGTAATCTATCCACTTGAAAATTAAAACGAATTCTTCACATGGTATTGCAGTTGCTTTTTCTCCTGTAAAGAAATAATTCTGTTTTACTAATCTACTCTAAAATGATGTTGTATAAACTGACAATGAATTATCTCAAATTTTATAACACAGCCTAATTTTACTTAGATAACCATTGAAATTCAAGATACATTGTTTAATTGTTTTGTTCTAGTGTGGCATTCCTCAATAGTATGCATCTAAGATCCCACCACGAACACTTGAACTAAAATCTTCAACTTTCACAACAAGAAATCAGCCCTTACACCATTGAGTCGGAATTCAATGCTTCACATGTCTAATTCCAATTAATTCATGATTTTGTGTAACCACCTCGCAATGTCATTGGTGGGTAACTACTAATTCAAACTCGATATGTTTGAACTCAGCTGGTTACACCATCACACTAGAACTCTATGAATCATCTCTCTAAACTGGTCACTGGTGAGCACATGAGGATTGTGTAGGTTGTTGATATTTATAGCTTACATTAAATACCGACTTTAGTACGGAAACTTTTGAAAATCAAAAATCACTGTACAGTTGTATTTTTCTGGTATTTGATTCGTCGGCAGTATGTATCTGTGACACCATAGAGGATGGAATCCAGAGCGTCTATGCCCTGATTTTTAATGGTTGCCTAAGGTTAATTTTTCATGTGAACTACACTTGAAAAATATCCTAAGGATATAATAAACTTGAGCGAAGATTAAGTACTCAGATTACACTATGAATACAAGGCGGTCTGCTTGAGCATCTGGGGTACCTGTTCCTGCCATCTAGATATTTCGACAAGTTATCTATCTTTGTTTGTTTTAATATATCATTATGTCTATTAATCGCATAACCTATTCTGCTGCGTTTCTGAAAAGTGTACAACCTTTCGTTGTCAAAGTTACAAAAAGCTCAAAAAGAGAGAATATTGTTGCTGGCAATATACAACGAAAAGAATGTACATTATTCAGATATTCATTTACTGGACTGTTAACATCTAGCTGGCGATCACTCAGTATTTATCGCGAGGACCGACCAAGAAGAAAGAAACGGAAACTTGTTGAAATACTTTGTGCTGAGAATTCTATATTGTACCAATAATTTAATCTTGAATAAAGCTAATAATAATAATAATAATAATAATAATAATAATAATAATAATAATAATAATAATAATAATAATAATAATAATAATAATAATAATAATAATAATGAATAATACGTTTACAATGATTTGAGAACAAAAAGAGATATGATAAAAGGCAATAAGATAATTGCGTATTTACAATAAGGGGAATACAGAAATCATTTGACCTGGTTTCTACTTAGTGAATGTTGTTATATATCAACATTGATGTTTCGATCAATGGTTTGCGAACTTTATCATTTTCTTTTAGATCTGTCATTTTAACATGAACCAGTTCAATGCGTAATTACTGAATTTATCCGATGACTAGTTCTCAATCTGGATATTCTCAACAATGTTACTGTATAATTCACTTGGTATTGTTTGTTTGTATCTTTTCATTGTTGTTTAGGACCTCAGTTGATCAGTCCCGCAATGACATATATGTATCCTTTGCGGATTGCCTCGATATTGCCTTAAGTTACAAGCTTTATGAGCAAAGATGGATAGCGGCTAGCAGTCCGCACAGGATGCATATATGCAAACGAGAGACTGATCAATTGCAGTCTTAAACAACAATAGGAACATACAAGCAAACAATACCAAGTGAATTAAACTTCACCCCATCGCACAAGCAGGTGGCTATCAGTACTCAGCAGCTGAGTAGATAACGCGATGGCGTTTGAAGCGAACAGTACAAGGTTCGAGTCTGGGGGTGAACATTAACTCTGGGATGCATGTAAATTCAGCTGACGAGTCGCAGATGGGACGAAACGCGCGTCCTGGATTCCACTGCTAACAACTACCCATCTTTGCTTATAATGTTAATCATGATTAGTATGTGTAGTTGACGATATGATTGACTAGGTCGATTGTTAAGTATTTCACCGTCTTTTTACACTCAATATGCGACGAAATCCAGTTTGGTTTTGCGATGAATAGTTTAAGTTTGTACCCGAAATGATGAATTATTCAACTTGTTAATCATTCTTTAAAATCAAAACATTTAGATAATATACACTTCTTTGCCAATACTTCGGTAAGAATTACATTCTTTGAACTGTATGTTTTAATTTTGAAGCTTTCACTGTTTTTCTAGACAATATCATCAGCACGAAATGCAGATAGAAGTGAGCTATATTCATTTCTTCGCATATGGCTAACAGCTTGTCCCATCAACCTTGATTATGATTAGCTGTTGTTAACTATTGTCGTATTCTTTTCTGTAAATTTACTGTGCATTTTTCCCACTTTAATTTAATAATCAGTATAAATATGCAGACAACGACATTATAATGGTAAGTAACAACCAATGAAAGTCAAGGTTAACAGAACATGCTTCTAATCATGTATGAACGAATTGAAGTAATTCACTTCTATCTGAAGTTTATACATTTGATGATCTCTCTTAGAAAGACAACAAAATGTTCATGAATAAACTACCTATTACAGAGAACGCAATCTCACAATAGTTATGTTGAGCTGCAAGTCTTCTTCATCACTTAGTCAATGGTATCATTTAAAACATCATTATGTAATGAACCTTCCAGATTAAAATTTCTCTTGTATCGAGGATGGGGAGAGTTAGCTTTCCCTCTCCAAATGCTCTCACATGGACACGCGTATACGGGCACTGCCAGGGAAGTCCCACTCACTGCCTTCTCGCACCAGGGGTGTTGTTTAACCGGGGTGATGAATATTGTAGATCCATCTAGGGGAGTTAGAAAACCCTGATTCAAAAAACCAATGGTGCACATTGGCTCCAGTATCCTGAAGGAACAAATGGCGTATCAATTTATTGTTGATCACTGGCTACCACAGGACTGCATCTCTTGATGTTGCTCCACTGCCTTGTGGATCAGACATCTAGGTGGAAGGCTCCGGGTGTAACTCCCTAAAAAAGCTACCTGTTTCGGTTTGGTCACCTGGGCAGTATCACAGCCCACACACAAATCATTTGACTTATGTGGAGCATATTTATTCGGTGCCTCTTTGTACCAATGTTTATGTGTTCAAACAAATAATAAATAACATTAATACAACTATTAAAATTACTATATTTTCCTAGCTGTAAATTTTTAAAGTAAAAATAATATTGAAAATAATGAATACTAACTTTGCTCTCTTTTCTATTAAACAGCATAATGAGCGAACTGAATTGATACAACGACTTTCCGGCCTTATGTGAGCAAATACTGTACAAGTTTATCATGGTAAGATAGATAACATCGCATTTCTATGACTTCAGTTAAATGTTTAATCTCAACATTATTGTTGTTCAAATGTATCACTTAATATTGAATTTCATTGAAGTCCTATACCGATCGAAGTTAGACTACCATTGAAAACTTGGAAACACTGGGTAGCCGTTTCGTCTTAGCATAGAAATCCTCATCAGCAGTGCTCATTCACGGTCTTACACACGGGAATCGAATCCAGGGTTTCCCTTCCCCTTATATGAATCCTCCATATCCACCAACCCTGTTAAATCGCCAGACATTCGCTTTTCGTTTTGCTTACATCATCTAGAATTCAATATGATCTGTAAAATGAAGATGTTTTTACTATCACTACCTAATAGTAAATCAAAGACTAACTATTTTTTTTAAAAAGAATAAAATTACCATAGAATTTGAAAAAACCAACCATTGAAATCTTTCTACTCATATTTCAATTGAATATTTAATGAGTTGTGTATAGATTACTTCATTTGAACGGTGAGACTATAATTTATAGACGACCTTTGAGTGACTCTAACGCGACCTTGAAAATGTTCACCTACTTACTAAGGTTAAATGAAGGTTATAAACCACTGTGAGGAGTTACGATTTCGATTTACAGTTGATGGTTAAGGTTAGAAATTCGAATTAGGGTTTTCCTCACGAACTGACATTAGCTATAATGCCAAAACTCTATTTAACCAAATGGATGAATGAATTTCGCGCCAAAATCCGAGACCTGTTATCGTAAATCTTATTTGTTCGTCCATAAATTATGTATTGTATTTAATTAATTCAGACAATACAATAGTGTTAATTAATTGTCGTTAGATACTTCTTCAATAGTTTATACTGGTGATGAATTAACCCTGTTGATATAGTGACTCTCTCTATAAGATATTCGATTTTCAGTTAATAAAGCGTAGGTTTAGATTCCTTTCTACTTACTACGTCTTATGCAATCAGGTAACATCACTAGGCCTCATATTAACAATGCAATTCAATGCCGAATATACAAATCTCTATTGATATTGGACGTGGTTAATTTGTAACTTCAACTAATTGACGAAATTGAGCTTCACATTCATCATTGTCATCATCAGTAAGTTACATTGTTGGATGAGTCCCACAATAGGACGAAATGGCCATCCAATGCATTCAGGTTTTCCATGGTGGTCTTAACTTCCAATGACTTATGATCTAAACTATTAAAATCTATATTGGTTTGATCAGTTTATAATGATAAGAATAATATTCCAATAGCATGAAATACTAACTGGGAAAATCAATAAATTTTATCTTTACATTTTCTTTTTTCTTATCTAGTCTGAATTAGTGGATTATTCTGATTCTGATAAATCTGAATCGGATATTTCATTGAATGAATATGAAACTTCAATAAACTTATCAAATCCAGCTCATTTACAATCTTCACAATCTGTTCATATCGCTGAAGAAGATTTTTTCAATCTGAAAGATATGAATGATGAAAGCAATAGTAAGCTTTATTTTAATAATAATCAAATGAAAAAGAAACAAATATCATTTTGATAGAGTAGATAGTGACAAAAAAAAACAAGAAATGGACGACGTCCATTTCGTCCTAGTATGGGACTCAGCAGTGCATGTCCATGCTCCCGTACACGGAACTGGAAACCGAAAACCTTCAATCTAGCTTGTGATTAACTTGTGAATTCATTTGTTAAAATACTACTATCTCCATAAATCCCCCGAACTGATAATAATCATGTGCTCACTAGTGACTAGCTTCAAGAAGTATTTTCTAAAGTTCTAGTGAGAAGCCGTGGTCAGTGGAGTCTAATCCATGCCCAGTTGGATATGGTTATCTACTTCAGACAATGGATGAAGGGTTGCGTAAGATCATGGATCGATTGAAGTTAGAAAATAACATCGTTAGATGCCGGTGCAGTGATCTAAAGGTTAAGCTTGAAATAAATTGAGTTGTTCATCCATATGATAGACATGACAAGGCGTTCTTTGCATGTTTGTTACTGGCTAAAGTAATAACTATGTTGTCCAATGTCTATGCTCAATAGGGAAGCTACATGTAGCGATTCTGGAATATTCTTCCAAAAGATGGTTGGGTGAGATGTCTTCGACTCTTTCCGAGCTTCTTAGAGCTTCCTCGAGTTCAACCGTAGGTCGTCCTCACATTTGGATAACAATAATTGTTTTTTTATTATTACAAAATATTATTTAATGTTTTAATCATTCATTATCAGTTATAGATTGTTATCTCATATCTAAAGATTCAGTGCCAAAAAGTATTATCATCCGATGGAATTTAACTGATTGTATCTAAGGTTTGACATTCCTTTTATGTTACTCAAAAGCCTATAACATTCTTTTATTGGCATGTACTAAAAAGTTTAGATAAGATTATTGTAAAAGGGTTTTGTTAATTAGAACTAGAATATTGGTCTTTTAACTTCTTAAATTCGTTTTATACATTAACACAGTTGAATGATGGCTCAATGGTCTAGAGGTTAAGCTCTTGCTTGCGAGACTGAAAGGTCCTGGGTCCGAACCTCGCGAGGCGGGATCGTGGGTGCGCATTGTCGAGGAGTCCCATATTAGGGCGAAACAGCCGTCAAGTGCTTTCAGGTTCTCCATGGTGGTCTAGCCTCAATCGAATCATGAATTCAACTACTAAATTCCTATAATATCCACAAAACCTCTCTCATTATTTTTATTCAAAGTATAGATTCTGGTACAACAAGGTACCGAAATAGGTGTGAACTACACAAATAACGTTGTAACGTTGTAGAGACAATGTGGGAAGGAAGTGTAACACAATCAATAATAATAAAATGTATAGAAATAGTGCTTAATAATAGATTAAGTTCAGTTAAAAATATAACCAGAAAGATTCCTTTTAGCTAAAGAAGACCATCCCACTAATATGAAGGATGTAAAAGAAAACTACAATAGAATTGCCACTGTCTTCTGTTCTGAGTCATATATTTGTTGATGTCTGAGACTACTGAGTTGTGTCATCTCCAGAATTCCAAGTAAAATGTTTTGATAGGTCGAAAGGTCCCTATCGTAAGCATCTTTCTTCTATACCACGATATCATACCGTAAACTGATCACCTGTTAGTTTATTCCACCGAATCCCAGAATCGGGAAATTGTGCAGTAATAAATAGCTATTAGATTAACATTTATGAGACATTACCAAATCTCTAAACTCTATGTCATAAAATACGGTCACTTAGTTATTGAGACTGCACTAAACACGAGTATTACTAAGATTCTTTCTTCACCGGACGTAAACATTCCCTCGGGGATAACAATGGCCATAAATGTGTAGTCTCTGGACATCCCCATCTCAGAGAGGATAATCTTCGCAACCATAGAGTAGAACTGCTCTTAACGATGCATTGTAAACCCGACATTTTACAGCAATACTAAAATCATCATAACGTGAAAAATGCCTCCGACAAGCACAAACCACTGTAGCTTCTACTATCTATAAGTTTCTCTTGGAATATTTCAGTTTCAAATACTCAATACTCCACATAATATTTTATCCCAAATATAATTAGATCTCACGACTAATTCAATGATTCAGAGATCTGCATTGGAAGTATGTATTAAAGTTTGTGACAATCGAATTCAGTATACATTTGTCGAATATGTTGCATTTTACGGTAAAGTTCGACTACAATGCCAAACTTGGGCCACTTTTAAAGTGACCTGCAGAAAATGTTTACCCGTTTTGACATACTAAGAGGAACTATTAAAACTGAATTTGTAACGAAAAATCAAAGCATTCACAAAGAGTATATTGGTTTGGCATCAATATTAGATATTTCTAAGCGTGTCATTGGTTCCTCTATCTCAAATTCAACATCTTTTCTACGACCGATTCCTAATCTTATTTCAGTGGGATAGTTCTAACTCTTCCTCTAATCCTTATCCTAAGAAACATTGTAACGAAATACAGCATCATCTCGTCATTCATTCCATTTTAATATTCATAGATGAGTGTTTTTTTCAAGTTTTTGGCCTGAAAGCCTAACTCAGAAGGCAGCGGAGCACTGTTTGAATATCTTGCCCAGCGGTAGCCGATGTCGTAAAATGGAATCGTGAACCATTCATTTCCTCGAGACTATGAAGCTCATGTGCACTATTAGTTAGTAGTCGGAGTTTTCCAACTCTTTTCGTGGGATTCTCCATATCTTTCAACCCGTTTAAAGAGCCACATGTTTGCTTTTCTCTCCCTTACTTTCGTATGAAAAAAATCATCTCTATCTAGTGAAATTACTTCGTAGGTTTCACTTGTCACAATCATTAGACTCGTCGCTGTATGAAAGTATTTCTAGTAGTAAAGCAAACTCTTCTCATCCTTGACCTTACCAAAGAATTTCGAGGCTCATAATTAGTTTTATTTCATTCAATCAAGACGTTTTACGTGTACTTTTTTTTCTTCAAAAACACCATATTCTCAAGAAATCTATTTTTCAAATCATATGTTCATTTTAGCTAATTTTTGGACAACCACAATACATGATAATGACTTATTGCCATGTATAGTGCCAATAATAAAAAAAGATGACAAAGCATTCTCATTACAAAAAGACAAATATTTAGAAGAGCAAAATTTATCGCATACCATTGATTCTACCAGTTCATGGAATCATACTGAAATATTGAACAGTAATAGCAGCTTTCTTATTTCCTATGTTATTGACTATAAAGTAAGTGTACTTCATCATTTGAATCAGTATGATTACATTCAGATAAATTTTATCCCTTTCTTAGTAAACCTCAAATGTTCCGCTAAATGACCTTAAAATGTTGACCCGTTTTAGCCAATCAGAAAATAACAATCATGAATGAATGAAGGTATATACAAACTATATCAAGTGAATTTATGAACAGTGTATTGTTTTGACGAAGAAACAGATGATTTTCATAATACTCAAAGAGAAACTGAATATCTATGGGGAGAGATTATAAATAAACACTTACGGGATTTGAATGGACAACTGCATCACTGTGTTAATGTGGTATGGCAACTCGACCTGTTGTACTTACGTACATACGAAGTTCTACCTTGTTACTGACTGACTGACTGAGGGACAATAAGGACACTTGGTCATGAAAAGAAAAACCAAAGAAAGTTTAAATGGCAAATAAAAAAATCACTGTTTATGCACTTACCGTTTTCAAGGTAACGTATCCAGCAAAATATTAGTGTTGATTTTACCCAACATAATTCAAAGAACATTCACTACAAGAAAACTTTAACCTTACCTCTTCTACGTACCTGGTGGTGACACCGAAATTGAAAGATAAGCCAGATAAGACAAACCAGTCACCTATTTTTGTATTTATCAACTCAACTAATCTTATGGAGCAGTTGACATTACAAATTGTTCTAATAATTTACTTTTCCCTGTTCTCAAACACTTTTCAATATGACTAAGCAAACGTGTCATTAAAATGATCAACAGCTTAATATTTTCCTATCTACCTCAAACTAATCATGACATCAGCATAGATTGATTATTCTCATTAGTTTATCAGTTTAGTAATTTCTTTTCAAAATCTGTTTGATATAGAGGTTACCAAACTTCAGAAGCAGTAGCTGTACAAGTTTTTTCAAATGAAACGGAATCGTTGCGTACAGAAAAAAAATGCGTCTAGCCTCTTTTCTCATCTTGACCAGCCTTAGACCCTATAAGTCAGTATTTAGTTAAATTATAAGATGACCTAATTTAACTAATATACATACAGTTTTCTTCTTTATACTTCCTGTAGTTAGTTATCTACACAGCAGTTCGTTCTGTTTTACTTTAAGGCTGCGAAACGTGGCCATTAAATGTGGAAGATACTAGTCAAGTACTAGTATTTGATCACAGATGTCTCAGAAATATTGCTCGCATCTGCTGGGATCACTGGGTAAGTAATAGTGAGGTTAGAAGCAAGGTATTAGGGAATGATGATGGTAAATCAGTTGATGAGGTTGTGATTCTTCATCGACTGAGATGGTTGGGTCACGTGTTTCGTATACCTGAACACCGATTACCACGACGCGCAATGCTGACTAGTGTTGGTGATGGTCGGAAGACGGTTAGGAGTGGCCAAACCAAAGCATGGCATCAGTGCTTGAAGTCACTAACTTCTAATCTGAGCCATGTTGGTAGATGCAGACTACTTGGTTGGGGTCCGCGACTATCGTAACCAATGGTTGGAGACTCTTGGTGAGATGGTCCAGAATCGATCACAATAGCGTACGTGTATACACTCCCTGTCTTCCCTTAAACCGTGAGATTAAAATCGCCTCATATCTTTCTTTCTACGAACTAATTCTTTCTTTCTGTACTATATTCTTAAACCCAATCTTTCTTTTATATATTACCACTACTGAATTAACTACTTTTATGGATCCGGTGTTCATCTTGTTGTGTTAATTAGGTTTGGCAACTTCGACCAATGCACATATGTGCCTGGTTTTACGTTGTAGATGACTAACTATTATCATTGATTAATTGATTGCCATTCATCTCATACTGAAATCATATCACTTCATACACTATTTATTCTTCAACCATACATCTGATCTGATGTGTAATTATATCATTTTTGTGTTTGTATATTTTAGGCGTCTAATATTGTTGATACCAATGATAGTGTAATCTATCCTCGTCTTTCACTTCAATGGCCATATCTTGCATTATGTGGACCGTTATGCAAACAACCTAATGAAACTATTGATAAACTATCATCACATATCTTAATATGGCGACTTCCATATCCTGATAGTGGAAAAAATTCACCTTCACTTATTTGTGATTATAGAATTCATCTAGATCATAAACTGACTTCTACATCACCATCGTCATCATCATTCCTATCACCATATTCAGGACGAGATTCTTATTGTTGGACAAAATTTCATTCTCCTACAACAGATTCACAATGTTTACAATTGATAGCAGCTACTCATAAAGGATTAATCGAAATGTGGGATATTAATCAAGGTAGGTCGAATGTTCTAATCACTTTCTTGATATTTGATTTTCTTTTTTTTTTTTTAAAAAAGAAAACAATTTTATTTCTTTTGAATTTTCATCCATATTTGAACAGATAGCTGAATAGAAATTGCTCCACCAAGAGATTATTTATGAAAGATATAATTGGAATAATCTTAGCAACTAAAATATAATTCATTCCATTATTCTCATTTATCACTCTTGTCTATATATATTCCTTCAGGGCATTTCAAATTAAAATGATCAAAGAATACATTAACTTTAATAATCAAATCTGGTTAATCACTTCAAATGTTGATTCCATTAAGTAATAAGATGTGAATAGTGTGAAAAAGAATTTTAATCATTGAATTCATGAATCATTGAAAACATGGAAGCATTGTATGGTCATCTCGTCCTAGTATGAAGCTCTTCAGCAGTGCAAAACAGCCATCCAGTGATTCTATATTTCCGATGGTGTTCTGGTTTAGATTGATTTATGCCCCCAAATGCCCTGGTACGATCGAAGCTAAGGAGAGTTAGCTCACCCTCTTCAAATCCTCCCACATGGCCACGCGTATACGGACACTCCCAGGGATGTCCTATTCACTCCGTTATCGCGGTGGTGGTGTTGTTTACGAAATTGAGAGGATGAAAAGCAAATGTGCGGCAGAGGCTTTAACCGGGTTAGTGGACACGAAGAGTCCACGTAGGGGAGTTGGAAAACCCTTATTACAAACTAATGGTGCACATGCGTTTCATGATCCTGAAGGAATAAGTGGCGTATGAACCTATTATTGGTCACTGGCTACCATGAGACTGCATCTCCCTACGCTGCTCCATTACCTTGTAGATTAGAAATTTGGGTCGAAGGCTCGGGGTGTGGCCTTCTAAGAAAACCACCTGTTTTGGTCTAGTCGCCCGGTCAGTATCAAAACCCACACACAAATCAATTGAGCTGTGTGGTGCATAAGTATTGAATGCCTCTTTGTACCAATATTTATGTGTTTAAACAAAACAAATAAATAATAAATGACTACAATTTCCACAAATCTCTATTCTGATAAAGAATTAGCATGTGTGTATTGTTGTTTGCCGTTTATGCTATGAACAGTCAATATGGGATAAATACATACAATCTCTGTTTATTGCCAAGGAATGTTAATCATTTTGTTTATTGTAAAAAATAACCGGTAGCACTGGACGTCCGTTTCGTCCTGGTATGGGACTCCCCAACAGTGCGCATCCATGATCCTGCACTCCGCGAGATTCGAACCCAGGATCTATCAGTCTCGCGCGCGAACGTCTAACCGTTAGACCACTGAGCTGGCCGGCATCCATAGGTGATATTGCCTGACTTCAACTAATCCACGAAATCGCGCCACCGTACACCATTGTCTTCAGTGAATTGATATCTCACAACAGACTTGGTTGAACTCCACTGGTAACGGCTTCTCACTAGAACCCCAGGAAATGCCTCTTGAAGTCACTCACTAGTGAGCAGATCGACTCATAATTCCAACTATTGAATTTACTAAAATCTCAACAATACCCCTTCTGATATTTTTAAAAAATAAAAAGCAAGATAATAGTACAAATGGAGAAAAAAAATGTTTTTGTTTTTGTTTTTAAAGTATCAATTTATATCCAAAATGAGAAATGTCAACTCCTTAGCTGTAATGATCATTGTATGTATGATAAGTATTCAATGAATAGAAGAGATAAAGTACAAATTACATAATAATAAGCATTTCACAAGGTGTGTGCTGTCATTCTTTCTTTTTGCATACCAAAACTCTTTCTAAAGTATTTCAGTCTCTTTAAAGTTGATCTTATGCTCTATTATGCTGTGTTACTGATATCGACAGATATTATGTAGTATGTACCATCATCATCAATCGAAAGTGAAATATCTGGAAGTAGAATAGGTTAAGAAGATAACGAGAACTGAGATTGATTGATGTGGAAATGAAAAAAAAACGTCTGAGACGATTGATTGATAGTTGCAAATGAAGTGTGTTTTTTTTACTGTTTATTTCTCAGATTTTACTAAGAGACTTTGTCATTCTGTATTCAAGAATATTTGGTTGTACCCAATTGTGTTCTCGTTCACTATTTTATCTCTAATAAATGTAGAGTTATTGGTAATCTATTTTCAAGTTCTTTGAAGTTAACCAAGGATTTATGAACATGTTCCGACACACTGTTTGTGTTCTTTCAACCTCATATTCAGTTATCTCTCGACCGTTGTTGCTACCTTGACGTGGTGGTCGGGCTTGCCTATCGTGAGTAAGCAACCGAGCTATACTGGATGGAACAACCGTCCCTCAAGGTCCTACCATGTCAGACAGGTCGGTTGAAGAGCGTTAGGACTAAAAGCAACAAACCTAAGGTTCGAAGGCGAAGTCGTACTGCTGACTGTATAGAGGTGTGACAGCAGTAAGGTGTTTCCTTCAGACAACCAGCATGACAGTGATGCTGCCTTCCCACAAGGAGGGGTGGGGTTAGAAAAGGTCGACCCTAAAAATGCACACCTCGCCTTATCCCACGGATATCCGTCTCCGGCGGTAAGGTCCCAAAAATTACGGAGCTAACACAAAAATTACCCATAAAAAGATCGTGTGTGACCGACCTCAAGCAGTTGTCCCTTGGGCACTGCGGTCATGCTCTCGGGTCACTAAGACCATCTCTAATCCAATTTCCTTTTCAGGCACCTCCAGAAGAACCCTTTCATGGTGTGTGCAATCGGAAAGTGATAACCGCCCTCATACTTCTAACAGCACTCAAGACTGATATTCAGTTATCTAGATGTTTTTTCCCCCACATAAACTATATTGTAATAATGACAATTAATCTTATAGACAATATCCTGTCTCTCTTACTTTGGTAACCTATCATTAACTTTAACCCAAATCGAACTTATAGTGTCACTTACACGGAAATATTCATTTAGATTCCTCTTGATTTTCCCCAATGTTCCTATATGGTATAAGATAAGCTTTGAGTATTGAGTTTTATGTTAAAATGTTATATATATTCTTTGATGATTTTGATTTTGAGTATTACCCAGATGAAGTTTAATCAGAATTACTAGACGTAATGTTGATGAACGTATTTACATGTTAATCATTGAGATTATTTCAAATATTACCTTTAAACATAACTCCGCCTGTAGCCCTTCTGGGGCTACTGCCGGTCCCAAGCCCGGATAAAGGAAGAGGGTTGGGTATGGGGTTAGCTACTCCATCCCGTAGAAAGCTGACTCACGCTTGTAATTCATTGATAGATGGAGAATCTTAGAAATAATAATTATTATTATTGCATCAAGTAGGTATTTGTTTAGATCAACATTCAACTACAGTGTAATAATTATGTATCGCACTTCTCATACCCATATTGCCTAAATTAAATAATTAATTAATGAAGATTATATTTTACACTTTTCTCTCTCTCTGACTAGTTTATTTTACCATAAAGTGCGTTATGTTCATAGAAACTTCGTCCTTATTTCTGATCAGGTAACTGTAATATACTAACCAGTATTCAAACTAGGTCCAATGTTGCCTACCATATGTCTTTAACTGATGAACGTCAAACAAGTGTACAGTACGATGCTGAGTTAGTGTTGGATTCAAGTGATCGTACTGTTAATTTGATTAATAAAATATGGTCACCACTGAGAGCTAAATAACATTATATTAGTTCAGTACATACAAACCGATTAGTGTGAACAATCATTTGTATCCCCCTGTTGTAGGATTTCCTATTGACTACCTCTAACCATCTAACAAACTGTTATGATAACTGTTATTATTCTGTCTTATACAATCCAGCTATTCCTATTCCTTAGTATTCTTGGACATCAATTTAGTCGACAAGTCCCCAAATCAGAACACGATTGAACAGGAAAGAGATCATATTCCAAATAAAAAGGTTAGATGGAAGTAAGAAGCTCAGTAGGAAAAACGTTAATCTATTTATAGTTTTTATATGAAAAGATTCTAGAGTGTTGTCCAAGCATCGTCTAGTACTGATTGGATAAGAATTAACCAATTAGCATGCACCAACGCGATCGTGTATGGAACATGCTTTAATCCAATCTATGTGCCGCTAACAATAACAGATAGAATATTGGTCCATTGATGCTGTAAAACTATAGGGTATGGCCTAGTGATAACTTCTTATTGAAGTGAATGTATTGGCTTGTCTCATCCATAAACAGTTCGTTCACTGAATGACAATAAACAATTAGAATTATCCCCGAAGTTTCTAGCGTTCAGTTTGTGTGTTTTATCAATCACTTTCGGCTATTATCATGTTTGTTAAGAGTAGGTGAGTATTGATATTGGAGTATAATTTTTCACCAAAGATTTCATTTCAAAGCGCCTAAAATTATCCGCAGCTCTCTGTAATGAACATGTCATTCTAGCGCAGCTATGTCATTCGCTACGTGAAAAACACAACGATAATTGAAGTTAGAGCTTGGAATGAAATCTCTAGTAAAAATTAAACTCTGATATCCATTGCCGACTCAGTAAATGAACAGGAAATAAACAAAAGGTTATAAACGAAACAGGCGCTGAACATTCAGGACTTTACGAATGACCTCAACCCTATAAAAAAACACCTAAACAACTGACTTCGACTTCACAGCTGTATTTTCTCTTCTGTCTATTATAATAACTATACATAACTTATCATTAATTAATAACACATATGTTATGCCCCGATAAGCATAATGAATGGTAACTTTTGTATCCATTTTTAGACCAATACTATGCGTATATTTTTGTCGTATAATTGTTGAATAACTAAACTGTTCATATTCATTTCCCTCTTATTATAGGCTTTATTTTGACCCATGGACTATTACTATACGATTTACCATTCTTGAATTATGCCCTTTCTATCAATTTCTATCTCCCTTATTCACAGCCACATTTAGCTAGATCTTGTACAAATGTGTATTTTCTATTTTGTGGTGTAATGTTGTCCGTCTGGTTGGTATGTCTGAAATACATGATTCATGTCGCACAGGCTGAGATTAGTGTTCTGGATTCAACGGGCAGAAAGAAGGTTCGATAAAGTCTCTAGACTGCTCGTGCTTGTTTTATACGTCATTGGTTCGGTCGATAAGTCACTGTTCTCTAATTAGCGGTGTCATTACGTATATATTAGCAGGGTACTCAGGCCACAAGTTATAACAACATAAAGCTATCTTTCTTTCGAATTTTTACTTTTATTCATTTGTTATACATATATAGGTAAAAAGATTAGAGATTTCAGTGTATCTTCACAAACTGGTCAATTATTGCGTTGTGCATCGTTACCAGTCGAGAACTTTTCTTCTTTTCTGTTAACTGGTGGTATCAGTGGTATTATAAGTTTATGGGACTTGCGTATATCAGCATCCAAAGTACCTCAATTGAAATATTCCCATACAGAATTAAAAGCTTCAGTAAGTTATGACAATAAACTATCTTATAATTTTGTTTACTCTTTCCTAGACAAGTTTTATAAAGATCATCTTGAGTTTACAATTGATTGATCAGTGAGTAGTGATCAATCAATTTTAAATATGTCAATATTGCGGAAGGTTACATGTAGTTCAAAGAACTCACTAGTAACTTCTAAGATTACGAAGATGAATCAAGTTTGACTTCCACAGGGAGAATCTTTTCCTCAAAGACTACAGGTATACCTTACTGACAAGTAGCAAATAGCGCGAAACCTAATTCAGCCCGGCCTTTCTGCCAACTACCTCCAACTATCTAATATTTCAAGTCGTTGACTGGCTATATTCATTGGCAATGCTTCATCTGATGCAGATTTGGGTGTCATGTTCTGAAACAACAATTCGAATAGTTTTTGCACTGCAACAATTTGAGCACAGATCGCGTCAACAACCATAATATATCTTCATCCTTTAGAGAATTCTATTGGTTATACTGAAAAAATATCAAATTTATATCCTGAACAAGAGTTTTGTTTTATTTGAGGCTCGTCAGTTGGATATATCTGAATCCTGGTGTTGATGTTCACTGCGGGATTCGAATGCACTACTTTTCGCTAATAAGCTTCAAAATTGAATGGAATTTGTTTCTGAACACCATTCATCTTTTCTTAAAATATTTGTTTATTATTATCATCATTATTGAGAAAATAATCTATGGATGCACATATGCCAAAATAGACTGATTGAAATTCAGTCCTTAACACCAACAACGGTAAAATATGTCTTAGTTGGACAAGCTATTCGCTATCTGGACTCAGTAGTTCAGTAGATAAGGTGTTGAGGATCTGATATGAAAGGTACTAGGCTGGGGTCTCAGATTGAAAATCAACAGCGGATGCAGGCACATCCGGCTCACGTGTCCCATATGTGACGAAAGCCATCTCCTAGCCACTATCTATCTTTACTCAAGATATCATGTTGTATTTTTGTACACTTTTGAGAATAAATCTAGATGGAAGAATACTAATCAATATGGTCAAGTAAACGGAACCTAACTCTGAGATTTGAGAAGCAAATTTGTAAATATATTTTGGCAAGACAAATTTATTATATTGATTAACGACATTTTACAAAGACATACACATAAGCATGACTAAATAGTCACTGATTTATATTCCCCTAGGCTAAACCAAATACATCACAACTACTGAAGTTAGACATTAATACCTTTGGATGCCGACTAAGTGATCTAGAAGTTAAGCGCTCGCACATAAAACTTAAGGTCGCGGGTTCGATTCTCAAGTACGAGGTTGTAGATGCGCACTCGTTAGTAGTCTCATACTAGGACAAAACGCTTTTTCAGTGCTTTCACATTTTCAATGGTGTTCTAATTTAGATCATCTCACTATCTCAATGATATCGAAATTCGTACTTACAAGAAAAGATTGAATTTAGATCAAACTATATAACATTTTCAACAATCTTCAACCTACAACGACGATATATATATGTAAAATGTAAAAATTATGATTGTTAGAAGTATGATTCTTTACATGTCGTAAACAACTTAAAACCTAACACATGTTCATCAACCCGAATCAGTACACCATCTAAAATCACGTGTCGAAGTAGGCGATGTCTGAGCATACGTTATACATGTTCCAATCATCTTTTTAGTGAAAATCTACTACTTCATCAATGGTAAAGCAAACTGAACAAGTACATAGTATAATCTTACTTTGACTAAGAAAGAGACATCCAGCTTATACCATAACTAAATTTATTCAATGACAAACTAATCAGTTATATCAAAATGATCATATATACGCCATACTAGAGATGCGTTTCATCATACTTTCACAATAGGTATCAACATTCTTCTAACATATTATGAAGCGACTAGGATATATCCAGGTCTATCGTTTTTTCCACTTAACGGTGATAAACAGTTTTCTGCATTGAATACATTCATTGTAAGCTAATATAACTTAGAAATGATTCAGTTCCTTAGTGGAAAAAAAAACTAAATCTTTAAGTAAATGAAAACTTTACCTTGACCTATTTATCATCAACATCATCATCATATTGGAACATGAAAAGTCCAATAGAAATCATTGAACTATGTCAAATGTCAATAAATAACAGTTGGAAATATTTGTCTATTTAATACAACAAACATGATCCCATTATAACTTACATGGATCATGTATAGTGAATATCAAATTGTATAAAATATATCTAATATCATTGATCTCTTAAACTATTTCGTAAAATATTTAACGACCCTGGATCTGACTTGAATTGAATTGTATGTTGATCGTTATTGAAATATTACATATTGATTATTGTCGTATATAGTTATCAACATAAATCGTGTTAGTGATTAACAGAGTTATATAAGTCACATATGAGAATGGATGTGTTGAATACGTATATTTTGTACATTCATTGATCTGGACAGACAATCCAAGGAATGAAGCGAAGAGAAGAGAGCAAAGCGAAATGACGCGTAGTGGAAAAAGTGTGTGAGCCAACTCGATTTAATCAAGCGTGACTCAGATAGAAATAAGTTGCAGACATGTGATGAATAGAATAAAAAGTATACACATATATACGTTGATTTGAAAACACTTAAGGTTGATAAGCGAATAAATAACAAGTTCAAGGGTACATTAAAAAAACCCTAACTGTTTATCTTGGAAAGGTATAGGGAGGGCTATCGATATAAGAATTGTTCATATTCTACTGAAATTGATCTATATTACCCATAAAATCTCTGATCCATACGATAATTCTAATGGATACAGTTATTTGATCAATTTTGTGGCATCTAACACTAATCATCAATGAACTAGCTGACAACTTAATGCCCACTTGTTTGTATCAATTTTACTTCGTACAATTTAACTGCTTTAAATCATTTCATCATGGATTTAATTAGATCTAACAACTATTTCGTTATCTTCCTCAAAGTCACCAAAATTCAACGTCCAGATGATCTAATTTCATATACAGACTGGCTGGCTATTCTCGTATATAATTATCGACTTAACTCGTGTTAGTGAATAATGGAATTAAATAAGTCAAATATGAGAATGGATTGTTGAATACGTATAATTTTTGTATAATCAGTGATCCAAACAGACGATCTAAGCAATGATGCGAAACGAAGTGGGTGATGAGCGGTGGAGAAGGTATGTGAACCAACAGACATGTGATGAATACGATAAGAAGTGTACACATATATACACTCATATAAGAACAGTCAAGGTTGATAAGCGAATACTCAACAACGTCGAAACTTGACTGAAAAAGAATAGATAAATTGGCCTGTCCAGAAGATAGAATATGTTATATGGGTTTAACATAGTAACCGACACTACAAATTACAATCAAACTTTAGATTAGATGATGGTTGGAGGTAGTCAACAGGAAACCATGGACCCGGGTTTCGTGCTGTTTGGCACTCGTCAGCAAGGTGTACCTGTAATCTTGAGGGAACTGGTGCTCCCTGGCGGATCCGATCCCGTGTCACCCAGCTCCACTGTCAGAGACGTTACCATCTCAGTCGTACAGGAGGTCAGCCGCGGCCCGGATAGCTCAGTGGTACACCTTGCTGACGAGTGCCAAACAGCACGAAACCCGGGTCCAGGGTTTCCTGTTGACTACCTCCAACCACCATCTAATCCCAATGTATAGTGCCTGAAGTGTCGAGTCACCTAGACTGGTGGCCACAGTGCAACATGGTCGATAGCATTCGATCTGCACTAAATAAGGACTTGACACACATGACATTGATCACCACCCAGTGATCAATCAATTGTGATTTCAATAAAACTTGTTTATTGAGTTCTTCATTCTTCTTTTCTGTTTTGTTCTAACTATACAAAAAATTAATAATTCATTTATTTTAGATAGCTGATTTACTTTGGCTTAATGAAAATCAATTCAGTTCATGTTCAGATACTGTTGATCGAAATAATTGTGAACATAATATTGCTGTATGGGATATACGATTTACTAAACCAATATCTCATCAATTATATCAAGTAAGTAATCAAATGAATAAAAAAAAAGAAAAAATAAGACATTTTAAATATTATTCGAATAGGAGGGGGGCGGGATTGTGAATTCATCAGTCAATCTAAGCTAGACCACCGCTGAAAACTTGAAAACATTGGACGACCGTTTCGTCTTAGTATGGGACTCCTCAGCAGTGCGCATACACGACCCATCATACGGAGTCCCATAATGGGACGAAACGGTCGTCCAATGTTTTCAAGTTTTCAGTGGTGGTCTAGCTTAGATCGACTCATGAATTCAACTATTACAATCTGTCTAGTATCTAGTTTCCAGTCTAGAATTAACAAAATATATTTCCTTTTACAACACTTAGTAACTAATCTGTGTTAGCAATGCCTAACTTACCAGGCTCAAGACTAATAAAATGTTTTGTCTTTTCTTTCGGAAAAAATCGGTTACATATTAGGAACGTTGGGGCTGTAACCGATTAGCTTTAAAGCCAAAATTTCATTCTAATCAAAATATTCGTTTTGCTGTACAAACTCAAGGTGATGCAATTGTAGAAATCTATTGTAAAACAATGAAAAATTCTACATCATCAAATCGATTAAGTTATCGTTTAGAGAAACGTTGGCGTTATGAAGGTCATCAGGTTTGTTTATTATTGTATACTTTATTACAAGATTTTATTGTATGGTAATTCAATCTATTTAAAAGTTAATAGTTTACATCATTTTAATTTCAATAGAAGAGATTATGAGTCAATTGAAGATAGACCACCATGGATAACCTGGAAGCACTGGACGGCCGATTTGTCCTACTGTGAAGTCCTAGTTGAAGTTAGACATTAACACCCTTGGATGTCGGCTCAATGGTTTAATGGTTGAGCGCTCGCGCGCGAGACTGATGGGTTCTGGGTTCGAATCTTGCAAGGTGGTATCGTGGGTGCGCACTGCTGAGGAGCCCCATTGTAGGATGGGACGGCTGTCCAGTGGTTCATATACACTGCCTTCTCGCACCCCGGGTGTTGTATACGAAATTGAGAAGACGAACAGAAAATATCCGGCAGAGGCTTTAACCGGGTTAGTGGACACGGAGAGTCCACCTAAGAAAGTTGGAAAACTCTGATTCCAAACTAATGGTGCACATGCATTTCAGGATCCTGAGGGAATAAGTGGCATATGAATCAATCATTGGTCACCATCTACCATGAGACCGCATCATCTAACATTGCTCCATTGCCTTGTGGATCAGACCTTTAGGTCAAAGGCTCCGGGTGTGACTCCCTAAGAAAACCACCTGTTTTGGTCTGGTCATCCAGGCAGTATCATATCCCATACACAAATCAAGTGACTTGTGTAGTGCATATGTATTCAATGCCTCCTTGTACCAATATTTATCTGTTCTAATAAATCCTTCAGAAATTTAACTCATTGACTGGCCATCATTGTACGATATACAGAAAAGTGAAAATAAGATCAGTATGTGACTGGAAAATATCCCATTTGCCAAGTTTTTTGTTACTATTCATGAACACCTCACGACTGTTTTATAATTTTTCTCTGTTTATTTCAGAACAGTCTAGTTTATCATTTGAACGTAAATTTTCTATCCAATAAATCACATCCCTTTATTTCGCATTATAGTGTAACTTTGCTTGGATGAAATGTTCATTGGTCTTTATATTTAAAGTGTTTTAATCCATTAACTTCCTTACAGATTCAAGCCCATCCTCTTGGTATAGCTTATAATCCATCTGGCAATTTATTGGCTAGTGGTTCATGGTCATCTTCTGGTCCAGTTATATGGTCTACTGTTCACAAGATTGATTCATCTTCTATTTTAATGACACCAATGAAAAAGCTACCAGGATTTCGAAGCTCACCAAAATCTATGGTAACTGATGTCGCTTGGATACCAAACCAGTATGTTTCAAACGGACGTGACAGTATAATAGCTGTTCAATCAAATGGGACTATTATTGTATATAGCTCAATATAAGCATAATGTTTTAGATAGAATTTGTAAATACATATACAAGTTTTGTAAAATTCTTTCAGTTGGTTTTTTTTCTCGGGAATCTGTAAATCAAGAGTATAACATCCAGTCACCAAATTGTAAGTTCAAATCCTTCGTCACCTAATTTCATCATTGTATCCAAGCGATATTATTTGCTCTCAGACAATAAGTACTTTCTAGCTGTAGTACAAAAGACTATGTCTATTTCATGAACTCAACTACCCGAAGTCGTCATATCTACACAGGTGACTGAAGTTGATTTCTAGGACTAATTTTTTTTAGTATAGAATATTATAGGGTGTGATATGTAGTAGTGAAATTGACCAGTCATTAACCATTGTACGTGAACAGTAAACTGACTATTAAATGTGTGATTTCTTTTCTTCTTATTGGTTTCTACTCCGAACTCACAAAGAGTGACTGCTTGTAATTGTGTGAAATAAAGTATTGTCTGGAGTAACTCTGATTGTTTAATCTTGATCATGATTCATGTATCAGATATAACTTGATCTAGTTTCTGTAATGTATGTCGTTCGAGTATCTCATCTAGCGGTATTACAAACTCAGTCGTTCAATCTTTTCACAGTATTATCGTAGTAGTGTAGTATGCCTCAGAGGAAAAACATTTTAATTTGTCCGTTATATCACGGTGTAAGACAAGCATCATCATGAAACTATGGTGTAACCATAATGTAGCGGTTAAATGTGGGCAGCCAATCTTAAACGTCAACCTATATGGCTTACCATTAGGATGGAAACTGTCAAGCTTCATCTCTTGATGATTTGGCCATACCACATAGTAACCTTGTAAAAAGATATGGGGGAATAAATTTCGATCTGTAAACGAAATTACGCCATCAGTTGACTGGGTGCACATTCTGTATGTTGTAGTGTCGGTTACTATGTTAAACCCATATAACATATTCTATCTTCTGGACAGGCCAATTTATCTGTTCTTTTTCAGTCAAGTTTCGACTTTGTTGAATATTCGCTTATCAACCTTGACTGTTCTTATATGAGTGTATATATGTGTACACTTCTTATCGTATTCATCACATGTCTGTAACTTACTTTTATCTGACTATGAATATTAAGTCACGCTCAATGCGTCTGGTACTGATACTAATGAGGATGATAAGAGCTGGTTTTATATGAGTCTTCCATCCATCCCACAAATAGTGCTCTAAAACGTTTAGAAATGTTTGGAAAGAGGACCTAAAAGATCAAGTCGGGATGGACAGCTCTTGGTATGAATGCATTATAGACTACGTGGACCGGAAGAAGAAGCGAGAGTGATAGATTTGAAAATTCATGTACTTTCATCAGCATGGCAATGGGTAGCACAATTTTCCACCACAAACGCATAAAAAAGTTGTATGGGCTATAGCAGACTACACTTCGGAGAACCAAACAGATCATATCTAGTTCAATAAAAAATTTAAAAGATTCACGGAAGTGGTGTGGATAAAAGTTGATATAGCCTCAGGTCTCCACTCAATGGTAGTCAAGGTGAGATTGAAGGTAAGGAAGCTTCGAATAACTGTATAAATAGTATCACATGAGTTTACCAGCTTTTCTTTAATATACCAACAAACTCAGTAAGTTCAAGATAGCTCTCATTAGAAGAATAGAAATCCATTATGAGCAGCGACTGGAAAGTTGACGAAGTTATAATTTCAACATCACAGAAGGCGAAGTGACTTAAAGAACAGACGTCGTTTGAGTATGGAGGAAATTCGAGAAGGAATAAACAAGAGGCTAGCAGTCAAACAACAACAGAAGAAGGAAACGCATAAACAAACGAGTAGAGAACAGCACTAGAGCTGATGAGAGGAAATATAAACTGCAGTAGCAGTGGAAGAAACTACATGGGAAGGGAGTACGAGAGAACTATAAAATTTAACCAAAAAATGGTTCAAAGTATGGTAGATCACGGAAGATAGCGAAGTGCAACTAAAATAAAACTATCACTGCCATTCAAATGTCACAGAACAGGAGGGCAAAGTTTTACATTCTAGGGGGTTATCGAGACAAATAAATCCAAAAAATAAATAAGCTTGTAAGTCTTTGACGTTGATGTTGTCTTCGTTGGTTTTATTTGACACATTCTAGCAGTAGGCTCTCGGTCACGCATCCGCACCAGAGGACGAATGGGTACGCTGTGCTACCCATCCCTTCTGACTACTAGGTAGATAAGATCAAACGCTTCTCGACTTAACTGCAAACGATCAAAGATATATCAATATCCCATTAGCTGGAGAATATCTATAACTAAAACAGGGTGTTACCCGAAACAAAAAATTTTCAACGCCAACGTCAAAATAGCTCTATTGTACGGAGTTGAGACCTAGTCAACTACCAGTTGAGAAGAGTTACCAAAACTGTCCTTCACATTAATCGATTGATTACTTCGTGCTAGCAGACGATTGAACTACCAAGGCTGTCCACTTTCACTCAGGCATCCTGTGATCCGACCCAGTCATTACTTTGTAACACAGCTATTCATCCGACAACACTAGCACTTGAAAGGCAACATCATATGTGTTAGCTGCCATACTCAAGAGTTACCGAATTGTTAGGTGAACCAGAGCAGTAAGACGGGTGATAAATAAATGCATTGGTTGTATGAATACGAAATTCACATTGGATCAACAGATAATGGCACCTTTTTTGACTGTCGCGTTTTGCAAGGCTGGTTCTGTTTTTCCTTTATGTGATGGCTCTCTGAGAAAGAAGTGGAAAAACGAAGTATGGATGAATATTTTGTGTCCTCAAGCGCGTGCCGTGCAACAAGAAATAGCATTTAGTTTGAGTACAGACGCTTTCATAATAGCTTTAATATGTTTCATGGGAAGAGAGAAACTCTAAAGGAAATCTACAGTGATGACGGAAATAACTTCGTCGGGTCGACTTTTGAGCCTCTAAATATTATGTATGAAAAAAAGCCCAGAATAAATGATTTTACAACCCAAAAGGGGATACATTGCCATTTCAACACTCCACTAGCTAGAGATTGAGGCAGGGTCTGGTAAAGATTGATACGCTCAACTCGTAGGAATATGCTGTTCATTTCTAACAAACGAGTCTCATACAATGGTAGCTTATTAACCAATTTTGTGAAAAAATGTCTTTTAAGTAATCCCTCTCCATCGCTCCTGTGACACCGGCTCGAAGTCTGAATGAAAAGCGGATTTCTTGATGACCCTTAGACATCCAAGGAAATTCTCCCACGAACTACACTATCACTGCCTTGACCTTAGTGGCAGACTATACTAGAATGAGAGCCGCAAACTATGGCTTAATGTATAAGGTAGTAGACGAATGCTGTAGTGGATATACTGCGTACTGCATTGAAATGTTGTCGTCTAACCTGATTTAATAATTACAAAACTTTGTTTCGTCGGTTACAGTAACCACTGATAATAACTGACGGCCAATCCAAACACAGTTATCACTAACGCGCGTTTTACTGAGAGCCTACGGATTTTCGTGATCCCATCATGACCTCCTTATACTGATACAGTGCCAACTTAAGCATCGATGACTGATCAACGTCCGAGTATGAATCAAATACAACATCTACGAGTGAGTTAATTCATCGCCACACGAGCAGACGTGCCCCAATGGTTTTGAATGCATCTGTTGGATTTAGATTGAGGTCGTCACCAGTGCAATTTCTATGCTACTAGAATAATCGACATGGTTAAGCACTGTAGACTTTCCATGATGTGATTATCTGATCCATAATATCTCACTTCGAATACATATCATTACTTTCTTGCACCCGTTGCCCATCAAGAAGGATCGCAAGACACCCGCCAGAATTTGCCATCGAACTCTGTCTGGGGCATTTCTTTTCGGTTCTTTCCAATTGATATTCTTCATTTTCATGTCCACTCCCATTTCCCGACTCAGTGTGTTCTCCAGCCTTCCTCTTTTCCGTTTCCACTTCAGGATTTCAAGTTAGTGCTTGCCTCGTAATGCAGTTTTAAGATTTCCACAATGTGTGTCATATTCACCTCGCGCGTCTCTTCCTAATTTCCCCTTCAGTTGGAAGTTATTTCGTTCCCTTTCCTAGTAGGCTGATGCTGATGGTATCAGGCCAAAGGACATTCAGTATCTTGCGTAGACAATTATTTATAAATACTAGTACTTTTTGATGTTTACAGTAGTTCTCAAGGTTCTACAAGTCTGTACTAACTCGTCATACTGTGATTATCAGTACTGTGATTTGTAAGAACCATTAAATAATGCACACAAGATGGTAATGGAATAATATATTTAATACAAAAGGAATAAATTTACAGAGCTGTTATGTGTGCATGGCCGAGCCATACTGTATACATTTTGTTTTCTTGCGTTCGCCGTTGATGAGCTCAACCAAATGTACAACGGTTAATGTTATTCGTCTCAGTTGGTGTATGATCAGCTACAAGATCGTGTGGATAGGATATGAACCCCCGTCGTTTTCAGTGAACAAGACGGAATTAGACTTCTAAATATCTCAAAAACGAACCTTTAGATAGTTGATGGACATTGAAATCAGACCTAATTAGCCATGATTGGTAAGAAAAGCTGAGTCGAAATAAACGGTAAATACGGAATATTTCACTTTAGTGCTTGACCTTGTTATCTCAGAATGACAATATGGTAATGCAAACAAAATACGTGTATAAACTACACAATCGCCAATATGAGGAACGCAAGAGTTACGTTCAAAAAAACATGCCAGAAAATCAGATTCTGATCGTTTGAGGACAAAGTGTTTCTCACCGAAGTTAACAGGAAGCGTCGAAATTGGAAAGAGTTAATGTCAATAGCATCAAATGAAATCGTTTTTGTCACTCCGCTGATCCTCATATTTGCCAATAACCTCCCGGAGCTTTTCAGACAATCGATCTTTGTCCATGTGAGAAGATATCAAGTGTGGAAGCAATCCACGAGAGATCGAAAATAGGCCTAGTGCTGCTGGGAATGAAAGTGTTAAACGTAAGTTTTAAATTCAAACCCCAGAAATATCATTTAATGACCTTTAGCTTATCAGAGAAAGAAATACTGCCTACTTTGTGGGTGCATATCAGCGTCCTAGCTTTCTGGTAGGATGTAACTAGAATCTTTGATCGACAAAAGCCAGAACAAGCTTAACTCAGCAAAAGTCTTCACCGCGCTCAAATTCACTCATAGGAGAAAACAAAAAAACTCCACGTTTTTCTGAACACTGCCTAAAGCTCAAAACTCTCAACTGATTTCAGTACATCATCGCATAGGTATTGGATTTCGGTTTCAGAAAACCGAAACAGCGTGTCGACCAATTTTGAACGGTACTTCGCATCCCGTGTACCCTTCAAATACTTACCTCAAAGTGAGTAGTCTGCATATACTGTTGTTTTAGGATATGTATTTAGCCTTATATATGTGCCATACATTTGTAACTTTAGGCTCAAGTGCGTCGAACTATTTCACTCGTGTTTGTGGTTGAATTTTAGACAAATTTCCGTTAACTCGTACCAGGCGTTGGTATTCATTTGACTTCATTTTTACTGTTTTAACGACTTCTGACAGTATCAGTGGTTGTATAAGTTGCACGGTATTACTTTTGGCTTTTTAAGGCAAACGGATATTCGGAGATACTGATACGTTGGTTTCCAATACTTGTGTATTTTTGACCATCTATTCGTAAACATTTCAGATCATAGACATTCGCAACGTTTAATGTAATTCCATATGTTATTCATGGTTCTGGAAAACCGGTTGAACTAAGGAACTTTCCAAATACAGGGTGGTGCCAAAGATGAGGATTACTTGCTCTCCACCACGTTACTGCGTGATTGTAAGCTCTACCAATAATGTCCTTTTTCCTTCATGGATCAAGATTGCTATTAACTAAGGTGAAAAGTTACAAACCGAACGTCTGACACGTGAAACGGGCTGGTAGATATGGTGTTCTTTTCAGTCCGTTGGAAATCCCTGATTCAAGACAAGTGTTGTTCATAGGCTTTAGTATATTGGGTAGAAAAGTAGAGTGTGATATGACTGAGATAAACCGCCACTTGCAATGAGGATCCGTTTTTTGCTTAGCATTAGTAAGATGACTCATAAGGTTGTATCTTGTACTATAACAAATCGAAACTTGCTGCACAACCTAATAAGTCTGAATAAATTAAAATAGTCGGTACTTGACACTAGTTAACTAAGTTTACAGTAGATAAGCTCTCATCTGTGGGTTGTGTAGTCGATCTTTGCATTTGTACTAACACCGCTTGGACTGATACGAATATCCGGACACTGACTTTCGGACGATTTCCATCGTTTCATAACAAATAGTGAGTGCAGGTACATGCTTTTTTAGTCTTGGATAAATACTTAGCGTTTCGTAAACACAAGGTATGTACCATATTAATGGCACTGACTGTCGATTAAATAAGTAAACATTGGATATCGTGTTTCAAATCTTATGGTAAGACAAACTCGTACGCATATTCAGGGTCGAAAAGTTTCCGCCACCATCTTGGGTTTTCTCAAGTTGTACTTAAAGTATCATCAGACACAAAATTAAAACATAGTGAAGTCACACGATCATCTCTAACCTCACTGCTAGATTGGGATTATGAATTAAGGCACTTGTATGCCCTCATTCTGCCTGAATTATTTCTGTACGTTCTTCCAGAATTAAGTAAATTTTCCAACCACACTAACAGATAATCCCAGAGCACATTCTTGTACAAAATATGACGGAAATGCGGTAAAACAAATAATAAATACCTTTGTACCTCTGTGCCTGGTATGAAGATACACTAAAAAAACGCTTTTTATTCTGGCTTACTTTGTAAATCTTCACTATAGAGTTCATATGACTTAAAAAGTTAGTGACTACGAAGAGTAGCTCTGTCTCTTAGTCACTATGTTTGATTTTACTCATCACAACCAACGTGATACATAAGTCCAGGTGGCATTATAGGATGCATAACCTTTTCAGTAGGTCCATATTCACAAATCCACTAGTTCAGTTTTACGCTTGAGAAATAACCCTGATCTACATATACCTTACTCGGATTGGATCCTACTTGAGAAGTGCTGGGAATATTGAAAATTTAATCTTTATTGTAGTCTTGTATCCCATCCAACATCCGCACTCCACACTTAAAATTTGGTAGAGGAGACTTCTTGACGAACCCTATTTTGATGCTAAAACTTCAATCATCATCCTAGTCGATTCATTCTTTAAGTAGAGTTTTCATTGATCTCAACTGATCAAACTAGGTATTGATGCAAATAAATGCTTAACATAATAGATTTTGTGGTCACGAAGTACTCGACGTTCGACTTATTCAAACTTGGTTTCATAACATAGCCTAAATAATTCATCTGCAAGTTCACCTTGCCGAGCCACATCTAGTATGAATTCGTGTGAAGCAATCATTCATAACTTTTGTAAATTATGGAATGAAATAATTTAGTATCTAGTTTTTGGGGACCTTGGCGATTTTCGAGGAAGTTCATAGACTATTAGAATCTCGGTCATTTCATTTATTCACTGTTTTTTCTCTAGATTACTCATTTAGTTGGCAACCTAACACTTAAAGCTGGGTTAACTGAACGGTGAAGTTGACCAATTCTTCACAATTACTTGGCTTATTACACTACAACCAGCATAATGGCGATGGATACGTCAAATAAGTCTTTGACATCATTACTGGAGAAGGTATGTGATGGTCTCATCGCAATTATTTATCTCAAATAGATGGTGGCAGCTGATACTGATTATCGATTTATGGCTATGAATGATCTTATCAATGAATTACAAGTGAACACCCTTCGTTTGGATCTCCAAAGTGAAAAGAGAGTAGGTGACAATCTATTCTTTTCACATTCCTTCTAGGTTGTTGGACTCATTCTTCGTCTTCTGAGGGATCCTAGTGGTGAAGTTCAAAGTCTTGCAGTAAAATCGTAGGTTTTTATTGACAAATCGTTGATAATATAAAATAGACTAGGTCCTTTAGCGACTAAAGTAAAAGAACAGCAGATTATTACCATCGTCAAAGATCTTGTTGGAACTATGGAAAAAGGAGGCGAAGGACAGCTTCGTAGCATTTGTAGTATTGGTAGGTTTCTGTACATGGATGATACTTCAACCAGTGTTATATTTTATACTGGATATTGATTAGTGTAATTAACTTCATTCAAGAAAATAGTTATTTCACCCTTATCATTTTGTATTAGATTGTAAAGAAATTTTCACCGATTCTCTATGTCAAATTAGCTGATTTTATTAAAGTCATATCACAGTTCATCTGTGTTACATGGTTTCTACCACTTTGTAAAGTTCCGAAAAATTGTCAGTTCATATGTTATAGACAATTTTTTCTAGTCAGCTGTTAGTAACAGGCCAAAACCTCGAGAAAATTGACTGGTGTAACATGGTTGGAACAAAACTAGAGTATATCATCTATTTACTGTCTAGTTGGATCGTTTGTGGCGCATATACATTTGGTGCCTCCTTGTACCAATGTTTGTGTGTTCAAATAAATAAATAAAACTAGTAGTGAAATAACGTGCATAATGTAGGCACAATTTGTGAGAGTACGAATTAAAGCGAGGGCGGATTTTTTCAGTTCTGGTCACTGTCGTTTCCTACAAAGGATCGCTCGCATCCAGTGCTAACACCATGTCAGTGATGCGGAGGTACGTCAATGTGTGTTCGTATATGGTGACTATAATTCAGTTGGTGTCACCATCTTGGAACACTGACTTCCGTGGTTTGGACACGTACTGCGGATGTCGTACCAGCAGATCCCACATTATTTCCCGACTCTGAGACCGGTTAGAAGAAGCGGAGAGGTGGTCAGTGTAAGACATGGTGTTGTCATGGTATGAAGGGAATCTGTACAAGACTATTTTGTTAGGCCTTCATGAGTACGTGGTTGGGATCCTAGAGATGGTGCAATACTATGTCCTTATATGCAATCTTTCTTTTGTATATTACCACCACTGAATTAACTACTTCTATGAATCCGGTGTTCGTCTTGTTGTGCTAATGAGGTATGGCAACTTGGACTGATGCACATATGTGCCTGGTCCTACACTGTAGCTGACTGACTGACCATATAAGTGAGAGTAACTTTTGTCTACTGAAGGATCCCATTCTGATTGTTTTTCCCTTAACTGAATCATTCCTCATTATTATGATTATCATTGTTATTGTTATTATTCACTCAGACTAATTTATTTCCTTTTTTTCTATTATTATACTCGCCTTCCTTTATTTCTTCACAATGTCACTTTTTATATGGCGCATATATATTTTTGTGTTCCTTTGTACCAATGTCTTTGCTTGACTAAATAACTATGATTCACTCACGGTCTGAATAGGTCAGTGGTAAGGTTTCATGTTGCATGTTTGAAAAAAGTACCAACAGATAAAACGTGTTTACACTCTGATAAAGCATCAAAAAATCTAATAATTAAGCACTATAGTGTTTCTCCGTGTCTTGTTTTCCTAAGTACTCGTTTTTTAACCAGCGGTTCACAGGATTTAAGCCTCATTGAACTAACCAAGGCTTAAGTAACCAAACAGTGTAATTGTCCCTCACACTAGTCACTCCTGACACACATCTACATATAACTGCTAAGTTAGCAGGTGGAGTTGCTTCATGTGACACAAAGCACAGTACTGTGTGAAACTGAGCTACTAAGTTTTGTGTCTGAATACAAACATGATTCCTTTAGTCAATGATTAGATTATTATCTTCCATGTAGTTTACTGATGAGTTCATTTTTGTTACATTTTCTTATTTCAATAGTACGTCTCTATAAAGTACTTCCGGTCAGTCAATCAGTCATAATAACCATAGAGCCTGGCAAAAATATACATTAGCCCAAGTTACTATAAAACCTTACTACAACGAGATGAAATTAACACTGAGTAACGAATGGGTCGAAATAATTTAGTTTCTGTGATAATGAGAAACGTTAGCCCAGAACGTTCCTTATGACTGACTGTATGGATCTTCAACTAATCAGCGTAAAGAAGGGACTTTCACTTCGTTGTCTCAAAACCAGACTCACTTCATCTTTTTTGACCCTGACAGTTAAGTGATGTCTGTAGCACCCGTATACTAGGAATAGTTTATAGTCAAAACATAAGCATACAACTTTCTGAAATACTCCTTGTATTTTATATTGAAGAATATAATATCAGTATTTAGACAGCTTAATTTAGTGTTCATATTTATTTTACGTATGTTTGTTATATCACTTCATAAACTATAGTTTGAATAACTCAGGTAGTATCACCAACTGTCATACAAAAAGTGTGACTAAAAGTGTAGTACACAAATCTGTACTTGATGAGCAAAAAACATTTTTAGACAATTAGGAATATATCACCTCTTCTGGTCATTTATCTAATTTTGTCTAAAAAAAATCCAATCACTTTATTCGTTAATTTTTCTCCCCACTATATTCACAGGTCTCAAGACTGTTGTTAATGCTTTACCGAATGCAACTGATATGGTAGTAGTTCAATCAGCTGTTCGTGAAGCCATCTCTCCATTATTACATATGGTTATGTCACATCAAGATGATAATGTACGCGTTGAAGCTTGTGAAGTTTTAGCTGAAATTATTAATCAGTATGTGATTTATTGTAAATTGTGATTTATCATTTTTTTATATCAATATGATTTTATTTTCATTCTATGTTTTACTTACCCGTATCTGACTGTTATATATATATATATATTGTCATGTAAAATTGATTAGTTATATTTTTCTGTAATTAATAACTAATATAATCGTTAATTATTGTTATATACTGATAATTTTAAGTGAACGAACTTTAGATTTCAAATAAATTTAGAAGCATAGGGGGATTTGTGGACATGTAGAATCACTAACGTTTCTTAGCTATATCATCATAGAAAACCTGAAAGCACTGAACAACGGCCTTAGAAACATTCATCTACCACCCCTTCATTAAAAATCTAACCTAGGACCTTCGGTTACGTATGTGGACGCTTAATATATCGGACCACTGGGCTGGTATCTTGTGGTGCGCATTTGTAACTTCGATTAATTAACGATATTGTCCATCTTTTATTGCCTGAGGTGGATAACTGTCGCACACCCAACAGAGTTGAACTCTGCTTGTTACTATTATTTTGTCTTAACTATTGAAGATCAAAGTCTACTAGACAACAAACTGTTCATTACCCTTATTATGTAAAAACAAACAATGCTCCATGACATTTCGATTATACGATTGGGTTGTATCCGACACTTAGTCTGCTATGCCTCATCAAATGTAGATTCTCTGGGACAGAGAATTCCACGTCGTGCATTACTTGCCGACGCTGGGACTGGTTGGAAGAAGCGGAGAGGTGGTCAGTGCATGACATGGTGTCGTGGCATGAAAGAAAGCTGCAAAGGACTGGCTTGTGTTGGTCCTTCACGACTCCCTGGTTGGGGTCTGAGAGATGGTGCAACACAGTGGCTAGAGACGTTATCAGATATGGCTCAGAATAGAAGCCAGTGGCGATCCTGCTGTAACCTTCTTTTACTTTCTTCATAAAAAGTGATTCTGTCTCCCTTACCTGAAAGATTTCTTCCGATTGTACCTTTGCGTTCCCTGATTACTAGCACATTACCTTACACCAATCTCTTCGGTATTGTTCTCTCTTTTTTTTTGTTGCGCTCCTTAGCTTTTTTTTCTTTCTTTGTATTCCTCTTGAATTTTCATTGTTTTGTGTGGCGCATATATATTGGCGCTCTCTTGTACCAATATTCATGTGTCCAAATAAATAAATAAATAAATAAGCAAATGTAGATTACAGGCTCATAGTTCGTAATATGTATTTAGAGACATGTTCACTGTTTTGCACAGGTTTTATTCATCCCATAATTTGCCTTGATGATGTATTGCTTTGTTGTTTTTAGTTTTGGAAATCTTTTGACAAGTTATCACTTGGACTTACTTGATTGCATGATCACTTGCCTTGGATGTCCACAAACTACTCTACGTAAACGTGCTATTCAAGCATTGGGTTATCTATCATGGATTATACCACAAAAATATTTCAGTTCACTTGTTAGCTTTCTCCTTTTCCGTTTACAAATGAGTCCTTTTTTAACATCAAAACCAATGGAGAAATTCGACGATCATTTGTCAAAACTGATTACTGAAAATACATTGTTTCAACGACCACATTTATTGGAACAACTAAAACAAGTACCCTCTGTCGATGTTATGAAAACCTTACTTCAATGCTTCAATGTTGTTTCGTAAGTGTTTTAGTTCTTTTTATAACCTACTTTCTGAATTAGTAATCAATCAAGTAGATGTTATTTCCAATACATTACTATTAACGTGTACAGCATACTTTGTACAATAAATCTTCTGATTATATAAATTGTTGACGAAATAGATATTATGAAATAGAATGGTTTAGGAAGTAATATCAGGTTTCAGGTAAGAATAACACTACTAGGTCAAACTAACTTAAAGAATTACTAGTTCACTCTTTTTTACGATTCAAAGAATCGTGTTATACATCCCCAAGCATGTCACTAACATGTTAAATCGCTGTCAGTCAGTCAGTCAGTAACAACGTAGAACTTCGTACGTACGTACATCAGTTCGAGTTGCCACACCACATTAGCACAGAGATGCACTTGTCGATTCAAATCCCGTAGTGATAGAGGTAATAAGAGTATAAGTAGTAATCGGGAAGATTAGGGTTTGGAGATGTTATTTAAAGAGTATAATACAGTGAAAGAAATTTGGAAAGAGGAAAAAAGGGACATGAAGAATTCAGAAGATTAGAGTTTGGGAGAACACAGAGAGTGGATGCACCTGCGCCATTGGAAACGATTTTGAGCCATGTCATTCAGGGTCTCTAACCATCGGTTGCTGTCATCTCGCGGTCCCCAACCAGGTAGTCTACACCTACCAACATGACTCAGTCCACTTGTCAGTGACTTCATGGATTTGTGCCATGTTTTGGTTTGGCCGCCCCTAGCTTTCTTCCAACCTACTCCTATACCACTGAACATAGCACGTCGAGGCAGTCGGTCGTAGGGCATACGTAACACGTGTCCCAGCCATCTCAACTGATGAAGTTTCACTACTTCATCAATTGATTTGCCATCCTTACCTAGTACCCGTTTCCTAACAACTGTGTTACTTACTCGATGGTTCCAGGATATACGAGCAATGTTTCGAAGACACCTATGATCAAATACTAGTAACCTACGGATATCCTCTACTCTTACCGACCATGTTTCACTGCCATAAAGTAGGACGGAACGAACTGCTGAGCAGTAAACACGTCCTTTGGTTGATAGACGGATATCTCGCCTACGCCATAAATGACGCAAGTTGGCAAAAGCTAGTCGAGCCTTCTGTATCCGTGCTGAGATTTCGTCACACACCAAACCACAAGGGCTGATGAGACTTCCAAGATAAGTGAAGCGGTCGACACACTCAACTACTTCACTCCCTATCACTAGTTCGGGTGTCGATGTAACCCAATCCTGAAGCAACATTTTGCATTTCGAGGGAGAGAATCGCATCCCGAACATGCTTGCATTGCTGCTTAGAGTGGTCAGAAGACTCTGCATTTTGTCAGCGTCTTCACCAAATAAAACTATGTCATCTGCATATTCTAAGTCAACAAGTGAACCTCCTGGTAGAAGTTCAACCCCTGGAAATTTAGATGAGGAGAGTGTTATCTCTAAAAGTACGTCGACCACAAAGTTGAACAAGAATGGGGAGAGTGGACAGCCCTGACGAACACCACTTGAGGTGATCAATTCTGATGACAGTTCGCCATAAGCTCTCACTCTACCAGTTGTGTTCGAGTAGAGAGCCTTTATAAGGTTAATGTACTTCTTTGGTACTCCTTTCAGTGACAAACACTGCCATAGAACCTCACGATCAACGGAGTCGAATGCCGCCTTAAGGTCGAGAAATACTACCATTGTGGGGCGTCTGAATGTGTGTCTCTGTTCTAGAACCTGACGTAGTGTGAATATCTGATCGATACAACCACGTCCAGGTCGAAAACCAGCCTGGTTTTCTCTAGTCTGCTCTTCACGAGCTTTAGTTAGGCGTCGAAGTATTATTGAGGCTAATATTTTAGACACTATATTAGTCAAACTGATTCCTCTGTGATTGTTACAAGAGGACTTTTGTCCTTTCTTATAGACTGGCACAATCAGTGATTGAGACCAGTCAGATGGGATTACGTCCAGTTCCCAAATTCTACCTAAGACCTCAGTTAATCTCATTGCTAATACTGGACCACCATCCTTAAAAATCTCAGGAGTAAACCTGTCAGGGCCTGCTGCTCTCCCTCGTTTCAGATTTCCTATGGCTTTTTCAACTTCGTAAAGGGACGGAGGACTTACATTAACTTGCCATTCAGGTTGACTGGAGATCGTGGGAAACCGAAGTGTGGCTGAAGGCCAGTTGAACTGATCCCTAAAGTGTTCTGCCCATCGATCCAATCTCCTGGATTGAGAATGAATAATATGTCCATCTTTCTCTGAGATTGTTTCGCTAACGGTCGGGTTCCTAATTCCGGTTTCCTTAACGAGTCTAAACAATTGTCTGCTATTACCTATTGCCGCTGCCTTTTCCATCTCTCTTGCTTTCGCTACCCACCACTGTTCGCGATCATTGCGTAGACTTCTTGTCAGCTTGCGCTTAGGCTGACTCCGCTCTTCATTATGTTCAGAGCCAGGTGGAATGAGTTTTCGAGCATCTATCAGTGCGATAGATGCTGCTGAGATCCAGTGTTGCTCCCTAACTTTACGGTTTACCTTACTAGCAGATATCACTGCTGTTTCCACAGCTTTTCGGATATCGTTCCATGCTGCCTCGGGGTGGGCATCACATACATGGCTGCCTAACTGTTTTCCTAGTTGTTCCTGAAATATATTCTTAGCTTGACTATCATTAAGTAGGCCCTAAGAGGTTTCCTTGCAGGATCTTTCCTACGTCCAGTAAGACGCAAGCAAATACGCGCTCGCACTAGAGCATGATCTGAATCTAGGCATGTGCTCCAGAATGAGCGACAGTCTTCTATCGAGCCCCTCCATCGGTGGCTGATAGCGATGTGATCTATTTGGGTCCAACGTTGGGACGAATTAGGGGTTCGCCATGTTAAAAGATGTTTTTCCTTGTGCTTAAAGTTAGTATTTGCAAGGAACAGGCGGTTATCTGAGCATAGCTGCAACAGACGGTCGCCATTATCTGTTCTTTGAGCCACGACACCATAGATCCACCTAGGTGTCTTTCCTTATCGCTTAGTTTACCTACTTGAGCATTAAAGTCACCGGCCACTACTACTACATCCGAGCGCTTAGCTTTTCGGAGAAGGTCCGAAAGCTTTCTGTAAAACTCATCTTTTACATCATCTGAGCTGCAGTCAGTGGGAGAATAGGCAGAGACGACGAAGAGGCAACGACGAGTGTCCCTATCTTTCCGGATTCTTACTGTTCCGTTCAGTCGGACAGCGCACAAACGACTGTTTACTGGGATCCACTCTAAGAGAGCTAGTTCTGCCCTAGGACTCAATGCTATACCTACGCCGGCGAGGCCACGGGAAGCAGAATCAGGGCTTCCAGATACACGAAGCGTAAATCGAGTCGGTTCTTTATTTTGGCATGGTGAGGTCAAATGAATGACACTACTTGGATCCTGTATGCGCGTTTCGGAGACGCAGCACACATGGATGGCGCGAGATTCTAAAGTTTTAGCTAAGGAAGCCTGCTGTCCTATTTGACAAAGTGTTCGTACGTTAAAAGCTCCTACGTGTAGTTTAGAGCGTGGTTTCAGGAGACCAGGAATGGCGTTCCACGTACTCGAATCGTTTGCCCTAGCGGTGCGAGGTGATAAAGAGACGTGAGGAGGGTTAGTCGGGAGGATAAGAGAGGTATTAGAAGGTGTAGGAAGGATTTGAATGTGACCAACTTGGTCTCTTGTGCTGTTACGGGTATGAGGGCTGATGTCACTTCCCGGCTGCCCACACCGTGGAAGGGTATTTCTTGAGGAACCTGAAAAGGAAATTGGATTAGTGTTGGTCTTGACGACCTGGGAGCGTGACCGCAGAGCCCAAGGGACAACTGCTTGAGGCCGGTCGCGCACGGCCTTTTTGTGGAAGGTTTTTGACGTGTTAGCTCCGTTCTTCAAGGGCCTTACCGCCGGAGACGGAAATCCGTGAGGTAAGGTGAGGTGTGCATTTTTAGGGTCGACCTTTTCTAACCCCACCCCTCCTTGTGGGAAGGCAGCATCGCTGTCATGCTGGTTGTCCGAGGGAAACACCTTACTGCTGTCACACCTCTCTACAGTCAGCAGTACGACTTCGCCCTCAGACCTTGAGTTGCTGCTTTTAGTCTTACCGTTCGCCAATCGACCTGCCTGGCATGGTAGAACCTGCAGGAACATATGTTCCAGCCAATATAGCTCGGTTGGGTCATCACGATAGGCAAGCCCGACCACCGCGTCAAGGTAGCAGCTTCGATCGGGAAATCGCTGTCAAGTTACATAAAAATTATCACTTCGACTAATCGATTGTGTATGTTGTTTTATATACGATCCTTCTACAACTTCATACATGTTATCTCTTGAGAATTTCGAATAACTGACTGGGGTAACAAAAATATCCCAGTACAATGTTAATTCAATTCAATGAGCAACAATCATAGAACGATCAATGGCAAATCAGTTGAATTAATCACGAAGAAGATCTTAAAGTTTATTTCCATAAAGTCATGAAAAATAAAATATTTAGTATTCATTATTTAAGAAGCTGGTAACAGTCGGATGTTGTATTTTTTTGGTATTTATCTGCAAGCGCTATCAGATAGGCATACAATAAATTGATTTCTGTAGACTGTTTGTAACTTGGTCAACAAATATGATTATATCACTCAATAATTTGTTTTTTTTCGGAGAATGAAATTCATGTGAACCGTTGACTGATTTGGAATTACGTTATCTTCCTTATTTACTTATCAATGTCTACCAATTCGTTGTTTGTTGCATGATTCAGAATAACAGTAAATGATTTGAGGATTTTAGTACTGTGTTCTACATTCGACTTAGTTCAAGCTTCTTACTTTCTACTAATTTTCCGACTAATCACAAAGTAGACCTGTTCAACATCTATTAAAAGACTGAAATCAATGCAATCCAGTGACTTTAACAGGTTTACTTCCATCACATTAAACCTATATCTAACACCTAATATAGCTTACTCGTCAACTCGACCAAGTACAGTTCATAAGTAATTAATAATCAAATGAATAAAGTCTCTTTATTATCTACCGCCCATTTTTTCAACCAAATAAATGAGTTCAAGATGATATACTGGGTTCGAGTCCTTGGGTGAACATCAACTCTGAGATGCAGGTACATCCAGCTGACGAGTCCCGAGTAGAACGAAACACGCGTCCTAGATTCCACTTCTGGCCACCACCCATCCTTGCATATAACGCTTATGACTTAAGGCAATATCGAGGCAATCCACACAGTATGCACATATGCCAATAAAAGACTGATCAATCACAGTCCTAAACATCAGTGGGAAGATACAAACAAACAATCCAAAATGAATTCAAACATACTTTTGTTCATATTTATGCAGTAAAATCAAGTTGTCCTTTTTTTCCTTGCTAGAAGCAACAGTAAATCCTGATTTTAAAAATCTATTCTTTTCTATCTTGTTTTGGTTTCCAATAATATTTTCTATCTGTTTATTAATGACATTTCACTGACAGTCGTCAACTTCAACGTTCACCTCACTGTATTCCATCAGTACTTCAACTACTCATATCGATTGCGTACAGTTCAAATACAAATAATCCAGAACAGGATGATATTGTAGAGTTAGTTATTCAAGTATTGGAAACAATAATTCGACGTTGTCCTAGAGCAATTTCACCTTCTCTTCCTGAAGTAGGTTTCTCAGATTTTTGTGTTTGTGTGTGTGTGTGTTGACATATTCCCTCTTCATTTAAATATCGAAAATTATCGGTAACCATTTTTAAAAATTTAGGATGAGTGATATGACGAGCAAGAATTAAGACTAACAGTCTGGGCTTAATTCACTGGACAGTGAGTAGCGACCCATGAAATTGATTTCATTCTATCCCTTATGGTATCCAATTGTGTTTATTTTTCTGATAATAAAATTTACATAACCATGTTTTTCCTCATTGGATAAAAAGCTTAGGTAGATCCGGGAAAAATGGAATGGTGTAATCAAGTAGGAGTTATGTTGTCAGCTGACTGTTTCATTTTTATGGGTATGAAAAAGTGAGATTTTGGCGAGACATTAACTTATGGGCGAACCAATGAAATTGACGATAGGACCATTTTAGCGCGAAATTCATTCATTCATATGGATAAATAACATTTTGGCACTATAACTGATGCCAGTTCATAATGAACACACCAGTTCCTAACCCTACATTCTAACTCGTAATCTCAATTGTTGTTCCTCACACTAGTTCATAAACCTCTTTTGACTCTAGTGAGGAGGCAAATTTTCTCGAGATCTCCTCAGTGTTCCTAAAGGATCGTCTAGAAATTACAGCCTCATCGAGATTTCAGAGATGTAATAGCTATAGCTTCAGAAAATTTGTGGAGAATTGAACTTGTTACTTTCATCAATCATCTTGAGAGTTTTCAAGGTGTCTATGAAATGTTTACTACTGGACATTTCCATTTCTGCTGAGCTAAATGTGCCATACCGGCTCTTTCTACATATATGCACGATTCTATCCACGCAGCCGGCGATATCAGAGTTAATTATCGACCTTTGGTCAGGTTAGCGAACGCATTATTAGATACAGAATGATCGGTTTGACCATAGAACTGATATCAAATTCATTTGAGCAACGCACCCGAAATCCATTCGAATCAAAAGTCTATCTTGGTTACTCATAAATACTTGCAAATGAATATATTCATAGTTTAAATCACGAGCTGACCTTAGCTAAACTTTTATTGAGAACCTTAAAACACTTGTATGGGAGTCCTCAGCAGTGTGTATCTGCGTTTCCACATTCGAAAATCAAACCCAGAACCTTTGGCCCCGCGTGCGAACACTTAACTTTCAGATCACTGCGCCGGGATCCAACAATCGTAATGTCTAACTTCAATCAATCCATGATTTCAGGCAACCCTTGATCCATTACTTGCGTTAGATAGCTGTTTCACACCCAACACGGTTGAACTCCACTGGTTACGGCTTCTCACTAGAACTCCAGGAGTTATATAGTGAATGTAGTCACTAGTGAGCACATGATTGTTACTAATATGGGGGATTGATGAATATAGTATTATTTTCACAGTTCATGGTTCCGACTTTGAAAATACTGCAACCTCCACAAATCCCCCATACTCATATACATAGAAATAAATAATAAATGTTAGCTAAGGTTAAGCTGAAATTGAAGTTGGTAAAACAACAAAAACAACAACAACAGTATATTACAAAGCAGTCAAACTTAAGATATGGGAAGTTCAAAATGGCTATTCAAGTAAAATGCGTTTTCACCAATTAGAGAATACTCAATTTGTCGATAATTCACTTGACCAGTAAGGCTCAGGGAAAAATAGAGACAAATACTGATTACTTGTAAGTAATATAGTTATTAAACAAGAATTACACAAATGGTCCTGTCCGCTCTTATGTTTCTGTCCCCTGATGATTGTCCCTGTATCGTCATAATCTTTAAAATTGTTTGTGTAGGAAAAGAGTGGCAAAAAATATACATCTTCTGATGACCATGGTTCATTTAAATTTTTTATATTCATTTTACTTTTATTTCCTTACCACTAAGTAGTGCCACAGTGGTCAAGGCATTCGATTATCAAGCCTTTAAGTTATAAGTTCAAACTCCTTCCCTCTTACATTGGTTTAAACATACGAATAGTATAGAATGACTTTAAGCCAAGTACACAAATTTACACCTGGTAAATCAGTGTTATCAAGGATTTTTTGTGCACAACCTTTATTTCTTAGGTAGACTAAAAGAATACTGTTTTATTTGTTGAGAAAATTATGGTTTTTCACAATAAAAGAGTAATTTAATCAAAGTAGATAGGGTCATTGAAGAAAGCAATAAAAATGATAAAGTAATCAATCAGGCAAACTCATGATTCGTCACTTGCTTTTTTTTATCATGTTGACAATACTGGAATATTGGATCTTGACTGTTAAGAAGGAATTATTGTCTTACATAATTTCTCATGATAAGCTATATAGTTTTGGGTTTTTTTTTCAATTCACTTTTGTATTGGCGATTTTTCGCTGTTACTTATCTTTTATTCTTCCTTCGTTTTCCATTAAATTAGCTGATTAATTTACTATGTGAACGCTTGCAATACGATCCAAATTATGATTATGGTCTTGTTGAAGATGGAGATGATCAGTAGGTTTTTTTATTATAAATTATTATTTCTCACTCATCTTAACCCAAAGAGTGATGTTAGTAGCTTTTTAAAATGTCAGTGGATAATTTGAAACTTGATCATTTCCTATTATGTTTCATTTACCATAAAATCGAGTACAACTGAGCACTTACTTTAAAATTTGCTTGCAGGCTGGAATACTGCTCGGGAGGCCACCCTGCGTTTTTGACCTAGAGGTCTAGTCCTTAAGACAGTGAAGCAACGTTAAGTGATACTGTTTCATGATTGCCAGTGACCATGAATAAGTTTCATACGCCATCCGTTTCCTTAGGATTCTAGAGACCATTTACATCACTGATTTGAAATCAGGGTTTTCTAATTCCCCTAGGTGGCTGCTCGGTTTCCACAAACCTAGTTTGAAGAACTGGACGTTCTCACTATGTCCTTTTAATTTAGTAAACAACGTTCCTATTGTGTAAAGGCAGTAAGTGGGACTTTTCTGTCAGAGACACTGAATACATGGGAAAGTGCACTCCACACTCGACCATAATAGGGAATTTGGGATCCTTTTTTTCCAGAATATAATCATTCTCGCTGAATGAGGACCAAAATTTGTCTTCATCCGAAAAATCATCAAAACTAAAACACAACAAATAGTTTTGTAGGGAAATTAAGATATCCAATTATGACTTCTCTCACTAAGAAGGGGATATCTTTGTCTTTGCGCTTAATCGCTTCAGCACTGCTGCGAAATGGATCATTCACAGTTTGACCGTTGAAATTCGATCAAAACAGGGAACAAAACCACTATGTTATACAAAACTAGGTTGTATAAGTCCTCCCAGTTTTTCATACAGTCATTTGAATCTCTTGTACCGTTCAGGAAGTGTAGCTTAGTACTTCAGATCATCTGATGGAGTCGTGGATGTACAATCTTAAGAAGCCATACATTAGGATGAGACAGCTCTTTATTACTTTTTAGTTTTCAGTGGCGATGTAGCGATGTAGCCCTTGAAATTGTGAAATTTTGACAATACATCTCGCCCCTGATAGTTAACGCCACACTTCAAAGTTTAATGTAAACTTTCTATAGGTTATCTTTAACTCTGAATGAATGGAACGGCAAAAAAGTTCATTCTGTAATAAATAATTTAATCTTTCCGTATATATATCCAATTACTAGCTATGTATCCTTCCAATTAAACTCTTTCATTAGAATGGGCGTCAATAATAATGATGTCGATTTCGAAGATGATAATGCTGATGTTGATGCTGATGATGATGACGATGAAGATGGAGAATATTCCGATGATGAAGACGTATCATGGAAAGTTAGACGTGCTGCAGCGCGTGCTTTAGAGGCAATTATCTTAGTTTTCACTGAAATGACTGCTAATTTCTATGTATCTATTGCCCCTTTGTTGATAAAACAATTCAATGGTTAGTTTATTTATATACCTTTGTTTATTTCATGATATTTGAATCGAAATTTTTGATAAAAGTATAATGCACTAACGGCCTTGGGTAGCTTATCAGCTAATCAGGAAACACTTCCTAGTTAAAAAACAATTAACAGTGAAAAGCAATATTACAGCAGTGAAATAATCACTTCAACCTTAATAATCAACCCTTACATGTCGAATTATTCTTTGCAATAAAAGATAAAGGTTACGTTTTGCATATTAGGATTCTATATAGTGTTATAATTCAGGGTTAATTATCCTATAGAGTTTTTATCACCAACTGAAATCAGCTATAATGCAAAATGGTTAGGATTAAGTATTAAGAGCTATGATGGAGTTCTGAGATGGGTTTATAAATTAGGTCTATAGTTATCATCATGAACTGACATCACCCATGATGCAGTGCTTTGTCATTCTTTTGTTTACAAACTCAAGAAATTTGGGATTGAAGTTAAAAGTAAGGATTAGAGTGGAAGAATATTATCTAGACGCACGAAGCGGTATTGACTAGGCATTGAATCATATCAAGTATTTTAATACATAATCTGCCTTAGGAGTTTATATGTTTTGTAATTTAGCTCAGGCACCGCCAAACATTTTAAGGACCAAAATATTGCCAATATAGGCAATATTGCTAACGAAGTATATATATATATATATATATATATATATATCAATCTATGATATCATTAACTGTTAAGCTTAGCTGTGACGATAGATGGATGCTATCTGCTTGTGGTCCACATGATGAACTTAACCAGTAGTTAAAGATGTTGGATGTCCTTATTCTATATTTTGAGTTCCAACATTATTTACCACCTTTCATTTCACGGATTCATTCATTCTTCAGGGATTATATTCTGTCAATATAATGTTCTTTTTACTGCCACTAATAGTGGTACTTCAACTTCTACCCCTTCAGTATTCATCTTGATAATTTCATCTCCGTGTGATGATGTGGTATGACCCCTTGATCTGATGTACATTACTGCCAAGTTTTCCGTCACTTATTACTGATCAACTATTCCCCTTACTGAGATGTAAACAGCTAAGAAATCCAAATAATCTTTTATAACTAAAGTTTTCCTAGTATTATCAGCTTCCAAACCAGTAGTTTCAAAATATAAACATGTATTTATTAAATATTATTTCCAAATATCAATTTCTTCGTCATAAGTAGTGTATCTCCTCCTCCATTTTCTTTTTAGAACGTGAAGAATCTGTACGTTTATCTATATTCTCATGCCTTAGTGCGTTGTTGCGTCAAACTCGACTAACATCAACTATTCATTTGAATACCACTATTACTAATGGATCTGTTACTGTTAATCAACAGAGTAGTCCAAGATCTTATGAAAGTACATTATTTGTATCTGAATCTACTTTGGAAGAGCTAAAACTGCATTTACAAGATCCTAATAGGTAAAAATATGTCTAATTAATTAAATAGCTTTATGTCATCCATGAATTCTCTTTCAAAATTTTCTACTATTTTTTTCTTTTGTGTGAAAATTTTGTTTCAGATATATTGTAACTTATCCTATGAATATTAGATTATACCTACTCATCAAATAGTTCTTAGTTATTGTTGTCAAATAATGTTCGTTATAATATTGAGTTACTTGGTTGAGTATTAGATCAAATCATTCTATAATTGAAGACCGAAATTCTAATCTATCTTTCGTAAATACTTTCTTCGTTTATTACATCTTAATATCGCCAAAGGATTTTTCCTCTAGAACCTTAGATTCAATCCCTGATTAATTCTTTATATTCTATTGTGTAACTCAGCCAAGAAAGTTGATACATAGTGACAAATTACTATGCATTTGACAGTGTAGATAGGAGGACGTTATGGAAACTTCTTCAACACTATAGTGTACCTGAAAAGACTATCAATATCATACGGAATTCATACGACGGACTACACTGCAAAGTCGTGCATGGAGGACAGCTGACAGATGCATTTCACGTGAGGATCGGTGTCATACGAGGTTTCTTACTCTCCCCCTTTCTCTTCTAGTGGTTGGCTGGATTATGAAGACCCTCACATCTGAGGAAAAGCACAAACCTCTACCTAAAGTTTGTACTGATGATTGTGTTCAGAAGAACGAGGAAAGCTTCACGACCAAACTATCTAGCTCAGAGAACTTCTATTGACTATTAATGCTTACTAGCACATAGATTATTATTATTATTATTATTATTAAATAATCAGTTCAGTATTTCTCTGTATCATTTATTATTTCCCTTTATTTATTTGTCTTTCTTGTGAAGTGCTCAGTCACGATTACTATCTCTGTTGCCGACATTGTATCGTGGCATTGAAAAGCAAACATCTCAATCGATAAGCAATAAAATGAAATCTCAAAATGCTAATCGAGTAAGTAAACTGTGTAATTAATTAAAATGGTTTTGATGAAGTTTGTGCATTAATTGTAGGCTATTTTTTTTTTTTTTACTACGAACAATCATCGGTTACTTGAAGATCGAATAAAGTAGCTTAATACAAACTAGTGGCTTGAAGATATCAGCGATTCAAGTTACTTTTTCAACTGTTTAAGTGATCATCCTTTATGTGACCATAAAATGTTCTTGTATCTTTTTGAGATGAGTTAATTTTAAGCAAAGATAGATAGTGGCTAAAAGTGGAATCCAGGACGCGCGTTTCGTCCTATTTGGGACTCGTCAGCTGGATGTACCTGCATCGCAGAGTTGATGTTCACTCCGGGAGTCAAACGTCAACTCTGCGGTACGTCCAGCTGACGAGTCCCAAATAGGACGAAATGCGCGTCCTGGATTCCTCTACTAGCTATTATCCATCTTTGCTTATAAAGCTTTTGACTTAAGGCTATATCGAGGTAATCCGCACACAATGCACATATCCCAACAAGAGACTGATCAATTGCAGTTTTAAATAACAATGGGAAGATACAAGTAAAACAACACCGAGTTAATTTTACTTAAGATGCTGTCATTGTCATTCTGAAAAGTGTAGTTCATACAAATTGCATGAAAGTACGTAAGCTATTACAATTTCTTCAGTGTTTAACCTTTTATTTTCCTAACAATTTGTAGTGTGGTTCGATGAAATGCTTACAGTGAGATCACCTATTCCAAAGAATGTAACAATTAAAATATTCTTATCCTCCTGATTTACAAACAGTTTCTATGAATGGTAAAACTATGCTCTAATCTGACAACTTTGAACGTCTTATCATCTAACGGGAAAACAATATTTTTGACATGATAATTAATAGACCTTCAGTATGTTGAAGTATTTACAATAGAAAATGGAAAAGGGTTAGCGATTAGTGATTAGGAGTAAAGTTAAGATTTATTGCTGCCAGTTAAGATTTGGCAAATACATTCTAGCCGTAATAGTAAATTCAAATATCAAAAACTGTCAAGTTACTCTTTAAATGTCAGAAATTATGTTAAAATGTTACTTACCAAAAGACTGAGAGGTCACACAAACAACGTTTATGACAGCTCCTAAATGCTCTGGTACGGCTGAGGGTGGGGAGAGCCACGCGTATACAGGCTTTGCCAGGGAAGTCCTACTCACTGCCTTCTCACAAAGGGGTGTTATTTACGAAACTGAGAGGACAAAAAGCGATTGTCCGTTCGAGTCTATAACTGGGTTGATGGACATAGAGGGTTGACCTAGGAGAGTTGGAAAGCTCGGGTTCCAAACCGATAGTGCACATGGGCTCCAGGATCCTGAAAAAAAAAGATGTATGAACCCATCGACTTCTGTGGCTTGGAAATATTCTACGAATGTCGTCCCAGAGAATTCCACATCGTGCATTACTCGCCGACGCTGGAGCTGGTTGGAAAAAGCGGAGAGGTAGTCAGTGTATGACATGGTGTCGTGGTATGAAAGAAGGCTGCAAAGGACTGGCCTGTGTTGGTCCTTCACGACTCCCTGGCTGGTGTCCGAGGGATGGTGCAACACAGTAGCTAAAGACGTTGTCAGATATGGCTCAAAATAGAAGCCATTGGCGATTCTGCTGTAACTTTCTTCATAAAAAGTGGTTGTGTCTTCCTTAACTGAAAGAATTCTTCTGGTTGTACCTTTCCGTTTCACCCATTACTGTTATTATTATTATTACACTACTTTACACTAATCTGTGGTCGTTATTGTTCTTTTTTCTTTTACGCTCCTTGCCTTCTTTTTTCTCTTCGAATTCTCATTGTTTTGTGTAGCGCGTATATATATAGTGCCCCCTTGTACCAATATTTATGTGTTCAAATAAAAATAAATAAAACGATTGTTTGTTCACTGGCTATCATGGGACTGCATTTCCTGACGTTGCTCCACTGCCTTGTGGATTAAACCTTTAAGTCAAAGGCTTCAGGTATGGCCCCTTAAGTAAACCACCTACTTCTGTTTGGTCACCCGAACAGTATCACAGCCCCCACACAAACCAATGATAACTACTGGCCTCATTGTTATTGTGTGGCGCATATGTATTTGGTGCCCCCTTGTACCAATGTTTATGTGTTCAAATAAATGAATAAACAATACTCTGAATCATATGAAGTACGCTGAGTAATTAGGATTTCAGATAAAATTTGTATCAGAATCAAGGATTTTTTGTAGTTTAGTTTACATACCATCGTTTACATTCACAACATGTATGTTTATCAAATTTAAGCATTTTTAGAACTAGGTACAGACCATCTGTATGTAGCTCTTAATGAAGTATGTGCTGTCCATTATTGTATTTTTAATTCTGCAAAATTATCCAGGATCCACTATCTTAAATCTGATTAGTTCGTCAGCATGGTATAGTTTTACTCCTTTAATTCTAAATATCTGAAAGTTTTTAGTAGTATGCATTGCTGTACCATTCTATGGTTGGTATGGGGATTTTTATAGAGCCTGTTAAATTTTTGTAGTTTGCATCACGGACTGACTCTAGTTAGACCGCCATTAAGAACTTGGAAGCACTAGAGATCTGTTCTGTCGTAGTATGAAACTTCTCATCAATGTTCATCCACAACCTCACCATAGTGGATCAAACGCAGAACATTTTGTCTTGCGCTCGAACGATTAACATGTAGAGTATATAACTGGAATCCAGTTGTGTTCATGTCCAAATTCAGTCAATTCACGATATTTTATAACCATTTTACATTACTTACTGTGGGTAACCATCTCACAGCCGATATGATTGATCTCTTCCAGTCACAGCTTTTCACTAACACCTTGGACATTCACTTCTGGAAGTTAATCACTAGTGTAAGCACAGGATTTGGATTTAACTTCGCGAATGATCTAGTTCTTCTATCGTATACATAGTAACAAATGCAGAGTACAGTCATTGTAGGAGCAGCCTCTACAACAGAATACTTCAACATACACTAGGGAAAGCAAGATCCTGAAATACAAGACAACGATCACCAACCAAATCATACATGATGGAAAAGCTTTGGAATATGTGGAAAGTTTTACGTACCTGAGCAGCTTCATTGATAACCATGAGGGATTTGGTACAGTTGTAAAGGCACGGATTAGCGAAACAAGCACATCATTTCAATTAGTCAACATCCGGAACTCAAAACAGTTGTCAAACAACACGAGAGCCATAATTTTCAATATAAGCGTCAAGCTAGTCACTTCTATTGTACCGAGTTGAAACTTGGAGAACTACTACAACCATCATCTAAAAGGTACAAGTATTTATAAACAATTGTCTACGAAGATACCCAATATCAGATAGTCGGATTCTATCAACAACAGTTCACTGTGGGCGAGAACATAGCAGCTTCCAGTCGAAGAGGAATTTAGGAATAGACGTTGGAAGTGGATAGGACATACATTACGGAAATCACCAGGCTACATCACGAGACAAGCTCTTACTTGGAATTCTGAAGGTAAAAGGTAAAGAGAAAGATTAGAGAACACATTGCGTCAAGAATTAGAAGCAAATATCGAAAGAACGAATAGCAACTGTAAAGGAATCCCCCAAGACAGGATTCAGTCGCGAATTCTGGTGAGCGGCTTATGCTCTTCCACGAGGGTTAACAGGAGTAATTAAGTAAGCACAGTATTAGGAGTACAAGTTGACTAGTGTTTGTGATTTTTTTTAGATTTTTATAGCTTACATTACCTGCTGATTTTCCTAATTATTGATTTTATTCATTCCCGCTTCTTTTAAAAATAAATAATATTTCCTTTTCCTTCCCTTCCTGCCCTCATACAAAGATTTTATCGGTTTATCGACATACTGCGTTTATGTTGAATCGTGATTTGGCTCTAGCTTTACCAGGTCAATTAGGCGCTCATTTGAATAATATATTAATGATGATAAAAATTTCGTCTGAGTAAGTTTCGGTTTTTGTTATCATTATTATTATTATTATTAATTGTTTAATTGTATCCTACTTACGTTAATAGTACGTCATGTTCTTCACATTGTTCATTTAATCTCCGGCATGGTACTGTATCAACTCTGCATGGAGCCCCTCCGGGTCCTGCTGCCGGTCTCAAGCCCGGGTAAAGAAGGAGGGTTGGGCATGGGGTTAGCGACCCCATCCCATAGAAAACTAACTCGCTAAAACAACTCTGATCAGAAAAAAATTATTCTAACCATTTGAACTCTGCCCAGGGAAACAGAAGGTCTTCATTTAGAAGAGTTATGACACCTCATGATGAAAGCCGAGTTCCTTCGGAAGTTACGAGGCCGATGACCCTTCTGACAACCAGAGCAACCATTTATTTAGGTACATAGAATGTTCGTACAATGTGGGAGACTGGGAGAGTCTTCCAAATTGCTGCAGAAATGAGGAGATACAACCTGGAGGTGCTCGGGATCAGTGAAACACAATGGACGCAAGCTGGACAACAACGACTAGCTTCATAGGAGCTTCTGTTATACTCTGGCCATGAACAAGAAAATGCCCCACATACACAAGGAGTTGCATTGATGTTGTCCAAAATAAACACAAAATGCATTTATAGGATGGGAATCTCATGGACCAAGGATCATCAAATCCTCCTTCAAAACAAAGACAGGCTTCAGTCAATCGTCGAGAAGTGCCCAACAGAGGACTTGACCATTCTGATGGAAGATTTAAATGCCAAGGTTGGAACGGACAACACTGAATATGAAGACATCATCGGACGACACGGACTGGGAGAAAGGAACGAAAGTGGTGAGAGATTTGCAAACCTATGTGCCTTCAATAAACTGGTCATAGGCGGAACTATATTCCCACATAAGCACATTCACAAAACCACATGGACTTCACCGGATCACATTACGCAAAACCAAATCGACCATATCTGCATCAACAAAAAGTTCAGGAGGACTATAGAGGATATGAGAACCAAGAGAGGAGCTAATATAGCGTCAGACCATCACTTGCTAGTTGCCAAGATGAAATTGAAACTCAAGAAGCACTGGACAATGCGGCGGACAATATCACAAAAGTTTAATACAGCTTTTCTTTGGGATACTGACAAACTCAACAAATTTAAGATAGCCCTCAGCAATAAGTTCTAGGCCTTTCATGATCTACTCAATGGAGAAGGAACTACTATTGAGAGCAACTAGAAGGGGATCAAAAAGGCAATCACTTCAACATTTCATGAGGTCCTGGGTCACAAGAAGCACCATCACAAGGAATGGATCACTGTTGATACCCTGGATAAGATTCAAGAAAGAAGGAACAAGAAGGCACTAATCAATACCAGTCGAACAAGAGCAGAAAAAGCCAAGGCACAAGCTGAATACACAGAAGTTAACAAACAAGTGAAGAGGAGCATCAGAACCGACAAACGTAAATATGTGGAAGATTTAGCAATGGCGGCGGAAAAGGCTGCAAGAGAAGGAAACATGAGACAATTGTATGACACGACAAAGAAACTCTCTGGAAATCGCCGCAAACCAGAACGACCAGTGAAAAGGAAGGAAGGCGAGGTAATCACCAACATTGAAGAGCAACAAAACAGGTGGGTAGAACACTTCAAAGAACTCTTGAATCGACCAGTTCCACTGAACCCACCCAACATCGAAGCAGCACCCACCGACCTCCCAATCAATGTTGGCCCACCAACAATTGAATAAATCAGCATGGCCATCAGACAAATCAAGAGTGGCAAAGCAGCAGGACCGGACAACATTCCAGCAGAGGCACTAAAAGCAGACGTAGCGGCAACTGCAAGGATACTCCACTGCGTGGACGCCCAACTTCGCGACCAACAGGTAGGATACCGTAAGGATAGATTCTGTACTGACCAAATCGCAACTCTACGGATCATTGTGGAACAATCAATTTAATGGAATTCATCGCTTTACATCAACTTCATTGACTACGAGAAAGCATTTGATAGCGTGGACAGAACAACACTATGGAAGCTTCTTCGACATCACGGCGTGCCTCAGAAGATAGTCATTATCATACAGAATTCATATGATGGATTAAACTGAAAAATTATGCTTGGAGGACAGTTGACAAACTCGTTCGAAGTAAATAACGGTGTCAGGCAAGGTTGCTTACTCTCACCCTTTCTCTTTCTCTCGGTGATCAACTGGATCATGAAGACGTCAACATCTGAAGGGAAGTACGGATACAGTGGACATCTAGGATGAAGCTGGACGATCTAGACTTCGCAGATGATCTGGCCCTTCTATCCCAAACGCAACAACAAATGCAGGAGAAGACGACCAGTATAGCAGTAGCCTCAGCAGCAGTAGGTCTCATTAAACACTAAGGGAAAAGCAAGGTTCTCCGATACAACACAGCATGCAACAATCCAATCACAATTGACGGCGAAGCTTTGAAATATGCAAAAAGCTTCACATATTTGGGCAGCATCATTGATGAAAAGGGTGGATCTGATGCCGATGTGAAGGCGCAGATCTGCAAAGCAAGAGCAGAATTACTACAATTGAAGAACATCTGGAACTCAAAACAACTGTCAATCAAAACCAAGATCAGAATTTTCAATACAAATATCAAGACACTTCTACTGTATGGGGAGGAAACCTGGAGAACCACGAAAGTCATCATCCAGAAAATACAGGTGTTTATTAACAGTTGTTTATGCAAAATACTTCGGATCCGTTGGCCAGACATTATCAGCAACAAACTGCTGTGGGAGATAATAAACCGGATTTTAGCGGAGGAAGAGGCGCTGGAAGTGGATAGGACGCACATTGCGGAAAGCACCTAAGTGCGTCACAAGACAAGCCCTCACATGGAATCCTCAAGGCCATAGGAGAAGAGGAAGACCAAGGAAAACATTACGCCAGGAAATAGAGGTAGGTATGAAAAAAATGAACAAGAATTGGATGGAACTAGAAAATGAGGCCCAAGACAGAGTGGGTTAGAGAATCGTTGTCGGCGGCCTTTGCTTCATTGGGGGTAACAGGCGTGAGCAAGTAAAGTATTGTACTGTCTCGATGATATTTTTGTTAGGAACACCGATCCAGACAAGCTCGATTTTTGCTGCTGTTACCTTAATGTAGTGGTCGAGTGTGGATAATTTTTATAACCCAACCAATCCATATTGGCTGAAATATTTGTTCCTTTATAAGGATTATGCGTTGCTACTTACAGAAGTGGATATAGTATCTGTAAAGTGGTGCTAACACTTATAGCAATGCTACTGTCTAACGGCAGAAGAACAGAGTTAAAAAAGGTCAACTCAGGTTAAATGTGAAAAGTTTACTAAACAGATATGATGCATCGAACTAAATCTTATTCTCTAAATTTTTTGCTTTGTTAGTTTTCCTGAATGCTTTTTTCGTTATGGTGTGATATATATTAGATTGATTTTTCACCTATTATAGTCTTAGTGTACCATTATGCATTGTCAAACTTATTCAGCTCTGTTTCATGTAAAGTATGGAAGTGACGTCACTGTGTGTCGAAAAGTTCTACGTTTCTTCTTAAGTTAGAATATACGATAACGCTTCTTTAATCAATTAGTTTTTAATCTGATTAGGATTGAATTTATCTGTTCAACCAATGGATTGTTCTATCGTGTTTTGCAGCCTTTTATAACCGTCATTCATTGTGTTTAAAGTTCGAATACTAATCGAACCAAGCCAGGAGTTTCATCATAAAATTAACATCTTGATCTGATTGAAGGTCTCTGATGAATGCTAACCATTTAAACTGATCCTCCGTCAATGAACGGAACTTCAAGCGTTCTCAATCTTGATTAATGATATCTTCTGACATACCATAACCATCGATTTCACACTTTATCAAATTAAAACACTGTTATTGATTACCAAACAATGAAGACGGTCAACTAGAATTGTCTGACAGTTGAGCTACTTCCTCTTCGAAACTGTGCTTTCTAGATGATTTCATCAGAAGATAGCGTGACTTGCATGTTTATTTGTTATCAGCTTCTGAATCAACAAGAGAGTTATTGACATATCATTTAGCTTGCTGAATTCCGTTTTAAATTCATCTCTGCAAAGATTGAACTGAGTTTGAAAAGTATACACACATTATGAACCATAAATAAGTTCTGAGAAGGTACTAGTAATTGGATCAGTCGACAGCGAGCTACAGAGTTAGAGCTTCATTCAACAACACTTGATCGTCTCATTGTGCCCGTTGTTGTTATAAAACTCTATTCCGCTAAGTTGACGTCGTGGATATGTACTTTCCCGTCGTCTCATTCTTTATTGTCTAGTGTCTTTGATCACTACTACTGCACTTCACTCGACTTGACATAAATATAAACAAAAGTGGGCTAGAAATGAAATGTATTCCACTAAACCAAAATGATAATGTTCAGTAAGAAAATATTTATTTTTCGCAGGATTTACATCTGAAACATCCAATATCTTACCGACTTTTCCGCTAGCATTGGTTACTTGAAAATGTACCAATCAGTACGTTCAACCTTATATTTCATTCAGTGTACTATCGTCACGGTTATGTCTTGCTAACATAGTAGTACACTGAACATTCACGACTTTCATTCCTTAATTGGTTTCTCACCAGTCTACAACTTTTAAATCATAAATAAATCTTAAGTCATGTATTATCAACATAGAGCTTGGCACCAATGTGCGTTTGTCCAAGTTACCATAGCATACCAGCTCAATGAGACTGGAAGTTAACGAGACTAATAACAAAGGGATGGAAGTAATTTTGGTTGCATTTGGCAGCAGACCCCAAACACTTAGTTGTCATTCACCATCATGAGTGAGTACAACTGTCAATAATATTATAGACTGATACCGTGTTTGTTTTGCCTCCCTTAACTTTCTTCCAACTGAATCTTACATCATCCGAAATTATACATCGAGATAAACCATGGCTGAGCATATCTAATGCCTAGTTACCTAACCTCAACATAACTTATTTACTTGTTAAACGAAACACAAACAATACCTTGATGATGATACCTATAATAAAAAATATACGTTATTCACTAGTCTTCTGTAAAATTTAAAGGAATAAATTTCAGTAGTAAGTACTGGCTTAAATCTGGTTCAAGCAACAACTAACTGTTCTTTTGACATTAAAATTATGTAATATTTTACTCTTTAATGTTGTTGTTAATATGGTTACTATATTTTAGTGATCCGAATACAAATCATACTGCAAAAATGGAAATGATTAATGTTCTTGTCCTTCTGTTGAGTACACATCCAGCTAGTTATTTTGAATCAAAACTTGATCTTCTCGTTCAAGTAGGTTGATGCAAAACATATAATTTTTTTCTTTAAAAAAATTCTGCCTAAATGTTTTTTCTTTAAAAAAAACTAGTTCCGGTAGTTGCTAGTAGTGAAATCTATGATGGACTGTTTTTTTTCCTAGTTAGGACTCGTCAGCTGAATGTACTTATGCCCTATTGTTGCTGTTCGCACTGAAACTTAAACTCAATATTTTTCTGTTTGAATACCGATGCGTTATCTATTGAGCTAGACCTGTTTTATTTCCATTTAAAGGCGAGACTATAATTTATGGGCCAAATAATCAGATATAAGATAACAGGTCTTGAATTTTGGTGCACAGTTCATTCACCCGTTTGTCTCAATAGCGTTTTGGCATTTTAGCTGATGTTAGTTCGTGATGAAAACACTAAATCTATTTGCTAACCCGAACCATCAACTAAAAATCATAATCCTGATTTCTCACTGGTTTATAACCCTCATTTAGCTCTGTCAAGTAGGTGGACATTCTCAAGGTCACCATGACGTTTCTCGAAGATCGTCCATAACTTATAGTCTCACCGCTTTGCAAATAAAAGTACACGTCCATCGATAATAAACCCAATGAATACGATATTTTTCTAACGATCTCGGACAATTTTGTGATTATTCGAGTAGGGATATTGATCTATACGTTTCAGAAGTTTGCTAGTGAAAAATTGAAGCTAATCAAATAGCTTATGAATCCTGCGGATTTTTGGCAGATGCAGCTAGTCTTTATTTAGTCAAATGCAATATGGTATACACCGTTCTTGTCCTCTTTTTGTTTCATTATTATTGCCCTCTACCCAGGTGAAGGAAGAGTGACTGACTACATATACCGCTTCACTGGAAATTCACTTGTTGTTATCTGCCTGCTTTATACTATTGTCGGTTAATTCTTCAGTGGTGTCATTTCACAACATTGGTATCTTCTGTTTAGTCAATTTTTACATAACTGATAAGTCTAATCCATTGGGGTTTCCCTGCGTGGGTGCGATTCCCATCCTCGTCGCCACTGATAAGTCTTGTTAATTTGAACGCTTTATTTGGTTCCTAAGCTATTCTGGTAACCCGCAATCCAGAACTACGCAGCGACCTGAACTCGAGAGAAAAGTCGCAAAATGAGCGAAAAACTTTACTCCAAAGGTTCATTTTTCTACAGAAAAACACGGGTCTTTATAGATGTTAACATTTGTTGAATCAACATCATATTTTGGCCAATCCGCTAAAAGACATATTATGCCACTGACCAATAGTAGCACGGCACATTGACATTCTATAAGGCTCACCATGCTCTGATTGGCTAGGACTCTTCGGCTCCTTTAGGGCCTCTGGAGGCTCCGTTGCAGTTTTTGGAAAGCCGACTCAATAATAACCCTAGTAAATAACATTATTTATTTGAACTAATAGTGATTAGAAGAATTGGGAAGACAGTTATTGAACACAAAGAGGCTTTAACACCTGAGTCGAGTTGAAATTGAATACAACATGTGTAAAACAGCGGATTCAAGATCATGACCGATGATGATATTCTGTTAGATTAATTGATTGATCATTTCACTTTCTTTTCGAGTCATATTCCTTTATTCCTAATCGTCTTTTTTTCTTAACCATCATATTTAGTTCTACCAATTTGTTATTCATTTTGATCATTTTATCTCGTTTTGCTGATATTTTGTAATAACTTGAGCCGATGCACGTTTTTCTCAGATTCTACATTGATGATGACTGATTCACTGATGGTGATCGTAAAAGTCAAGATAAACTAACTTACCTATAAAATTGTATCAATCTGAATTGGTGGATTACATTTTTCTGCATCTATTAAAGAATTTTACACTATTTTCTTTTCTCTCTCTATTTCATCAGTTAACGGTACAATCGATTAACAATTCATTTTATCGTGTTGCTTTGGAAGGTCTGGATTTGTTACAACTTCTATGTACACATTTAAAAAGCTTAGGTAAATGATCTTTTGAATTTAATTATAATTTTATTTATGTAAAGCCTGTTAGAAAAAAAGGTTGATTGCCTTTTCTGTTTTGTTGGAATCCAAGAATCTCTCTAAGTTAGACAAACATCATCATCTGATTGGCTTAAAAAAAGCTTTAGAACCAATAAAGTCTAGAGTCTTTGTTGTTGCACATTGATCGCTGTGCTATTTAATAAATAGAGTGTCACCAATCCTACTGGTAATATAAGCAAACTAATCAATAGTTGGTCTAGAGAAAAAACTACTGCTCCCCATAATAACAACCGGATCACATGGACCTCAATACCAATACAAGAAAACCTATTCATTTTTGTTTTCTATCACGTCACAAATCGTTTCTATTTTTTTAATTATCTCACATGAATATGATTAATCTACGTTCTCTGGAAATGAATTCATCTCACATGAAATCTGACTAGCTTTATTCTTTTTCTTCATATTGTCGATTGTGTTATTTTTCACAATTTTGTTTTAATTAATAATGAGCTGATAAGTTTTTACGGTTTCTCATTGTTTATAGGCGGTGAAAAATATGCTCAAGTTTTATTTACTCCACTTTTCAATCAATTAAAAGCTACCGATCGTGATCTTGAATTGAAGGAGAAAGCTATTACAGTGACGTAAGTTTCAAAAAAAAAACTATTTATAGTGTACATTTACTTCATTGAAAGTGGGTTAGGATATGTGTTGTGTATCGCTAACCATCTCCTACCTTAATAAGCAGTGTTTACTTGTGTAGGATATAGCTAGGAGAATTTATTTATTTATTGATTTGAACACATAAATATTGGTGCAAAGGGCCACCGAATAAATATGCGCCACACAAGTCACTAGCAGAAGCCAAACTAAGACGTGATATCAAGTGATGAAGTCATTGAGCACTGGTCTGGTTTGTGTAGTTAAAGGCCGGGTTATAACAACAGTCAGTGATTGGTGGCTTTAGGTGACATGTCTTGGAATCGATTACAACATTGACCATGTGCATACTCTCTTTATTTCCCGATATTTCCTGGTGTAAGAGTAACATGGAAGAAAGTTAGCAACGCATGAACCAAAATATGGAATCATTCGATGAAGCCAGCGACATTTGAACTGAGCCATGTTACTAAGTGTACCTACCTGGTTGAAATCCACGTGATTATCGTAACCAATAGTTAGTGACCGTAAATGACATTGCTCAAAATTGTTCGCAATGACTGAGGTTCATCCATTCTTTGTTTCCTGAATTTCTCATAGCTTTTTTATTTCACTAATTTATATATTCTCGAATGGTATCTTTGATGTTTATTCTTTTCAGTCACCACTGATACTATTATCACCTCCACTATTGTGGGATTTTATCTGATAATTTCATCTCTCTATGTTAACTAGGCATGGAAACTTAAACCGATGTACATATGTACCAGATTTCACGTTGTGACTGACTCTTTATCTTCCTCTCAATCATCAACAGTGGAATTTAGGACTCGCGTTTCGTCGTACTTCGGACTTTGTCTCTGAATATACCCAGAGTTGCTATTCACTATGTGACTCAAACCCATTACCGTTCGCTTCAGGCGCCATCGCGTTATCTATTTAGCTATTTAGTCCAGATAGTCGCTAGCTTGTGGAATCGGATGAAGTTTAATTCATTTTTATGTTGGTTGTTTGAATCTACACATTGAATTTTTCGATTGATCAATTGATTCAGTTCCAGCCGTCACTATTATGATTGTCATTATCTGAATGAGATGATTACTTTTCTCCTATTATTAATCATAACAGTTTTTCTCCTTGTAGTTTAATATTTACAAGTTGAAATGAGTAATAAATGTGACCAACTGTACAGTCATTGTTTCGTTCAAGGTATTATCTGATTAGTTGATCTCAATGAAACAAACGTCATTTTATAATTAAATGGTTATTTTTCCTGGTATCTGGCAATCGTCGCCTTGTTGTTGACCTAAAATATTGTCTTCTAAGCCAGTTCAATCGGTTTTTGGATTAATCATTAATTAGTGACTAGAAACAGAAAGCTCTGTAAAACCTCTGACACTTATTTAATTAGTTATAATGATGAAAATAGACCATTTATGTTATAATTAGTACGGGGATTTGTGGAGTTTATAGTATGTTCACAGTTGAGTTCACGAGTCGATCTGAGCTAAGACACCATCGAAAACCTGGAAGCATTAAATGGCCGTTTCGCCCTGACATGGGACTCCTCAACAGTGTGCATCCACGATACTGTACGTGGGACTAGAACCCAAGACTTTTGGTCTCGCGCGTGACTCGTAAATTTAATTGTGATCATTTATACTATTAAAGAAGAATTAAAATCAATCCAATAAAGATAGTTTCCTTATTTCAATGATATCATTTACTTCTATTGAAGCTGTATTTTTTAGTGATTCGATGACTACATTAATCTTTTGGAAAGATAAGGAACAGTGATTACATCATATTAATATGTTTGAAGATTTCAAATGTCACGTTTAAATGATGTAAAAAACTATGTAGGTCAAATTCAATTATCTATATCGTATCAGTCTCTGGTTATTTCTACTGGAATGCTTGATTGACTTGTGTTTGACACCAGAAAACCCTGAATCTGACGACTTTTAGTGAGAATACACAAAGACTGGTGATATGGATTTATTTGACCCTGGAAATAAATCAAAATGATACATGTTTACACTCATTTATTTATTGATTTTACCCACATTTAATGACTGTTTAATAATTATCACGTTTGATGGACATAAACAGAATTATTACGAAAATTCAAGCTACCGATTTCACACTGATATAAATCAATATTATGGTGGACAAAGGTTCACACTGAAAGTATTACTATGAGTAATCACTATATTAAATAAAAACGAAGGTTTAAAGCATAATTTCATTCTTTTTTTATTTAGCCTTGTCATATCATCCTCTTCTCCTGACAATAGGTTCAACTTCTTGAATTAAACTATCATTATCGACTTGTGATATTTTTAATACAGAAATGATTTTCATTTCAGTACTTCTACTGAAAATTTTCTAGCAGAATTTTCTCTGTTTTACTAGAACTCACTAGGTTTTTTCTTCGAACTTTGTCCTGGGCAATCCTTTCTAGTTGTTATTCATTCTTTCGTTATCTGCTTCCATTTCCCGACGCAATGTGTTTCTCCGCATGTAGTTCGTCTAGGGTTACTGCCGATCCCAAGTCTGGGTAAAAAAGGAGGGTTGGGTAGTAGGGTCAGCAACCCCTTCCCAAACAAAACAACATAGTTAAAAAACGCCAACCAGAAAAAAATTATTTAAACCGTTTGGACTCTGCCATAGTAGTTGAAGGATCTTCATTCAGAAGAATCATGACGTCTTATTGTGAAAGCCGAGATTTGTCGGAAGTCATGAGGTAGATACCCCAGAGCAACAAGTAATATAAATACATGGAGTTTTCGGACAATGTGGGAGAACGGGAAGGTCAATCAAATTTCTGCGGAAATGAGGAGATACAAGTTGGCGGTTCTCGGAGGGCGTTTGTCTAATGCTGTCAAAAGTAGCACGAAAATCAATTATAGGATGAGAATCCCATGGATCCAGGATCATCAAAGCTTCAATCGAAACAATGAAGGAGGGAATCACAATGAATGTTATTAAGTGCTATGCACTGACCAATGAAACAGTGAAGATATAAGAAAATAAGGTTTACGTATTTATATCTGGTTTTGATGATATCAATACCTCGTGGAATCCTTTCCAGGATTCTGTCCAAAATCTGGAAATAATACTGTATAATATAACAAAATAAGTAATAAGTTCGGTTTACAAACCTTTATTCATGAAGTATTTAAAAAATGTTCACACACTTTAAAGTACGATCCAATCAAAAGTTCTTCCTTCAGTCGTAATATATGGATGATTTACAGGAAAGGAACATACAATGAACTGAATAACAACATCGGTTGTTATCATCTCGCGGTCTCGAACCAGGTAGTCTACACCTACCAACATGGCTCAATCCAATTGTCAGTGACTTCATGGATTTATGCCATGTTTTGGTCTGGCCTCCTCTAGCTTTCTTCCAACATACTCCTATATCATTAAGCATCGCACGTCGAGGCAGTCGGTAGTTGGGCATACGTAACACGTGTCCCAGCCATCTCAACTGATGAAGTTTTACTACTTCATCAATTGATTTGCCATCCTTACCTAGTACCCGTTTCCTAACAACTGAGTTACTTACTCGATGGTTCCAGGATATACGAGCAATGTTTCGAAGACACCTATGATCGAATACTAGTAACCTATGAATATCCTCTACTCTTACCGGTCATGTCTCACTGCCATAAAGTAGAAGGAAAGAACTGCTGAGCAGTAAACACGTTCTTTTTGTTGATAGACGAATATCTCGCCTACGCCATAAATGACGCCATTTGTCAAAAGCTAATCGAGCCTTCTGTATCCGTGCTGAGATTTCGTCACACATCAGACTACAAGGGTTGATGAGACACAAGATAAGTGATAGACTTTTACACTCCTTTACACACAAAAATTGTTGATAGATTATTCAAAATATTTATGTAATACAATTAAAACAGTAAAATGGATTAAACTTAAATATTTAGAAATATCAAATATTATGACCAAGAGGCATTGTAGGCCATACAAAAATTGGTTGATGATGACATAAGTTACTGAATATTAATAAGTATCATAACATAATTCACAAAAATAAGTGAGCTATAAGACAATGTAATTATAAATGAAATCGACACATATAATTCGTATTTAGATGTAGTTTTTGAGGTTTTGGACCGAATATATGTTTTAATTAGTAGATTATATTGTTCGACACGATTGCTTATATAAGTAAAATTCTTTTGTGTTGTACGGTATCCGATTCTGATAATGATAAAGTGTTTCGGAGTCCAATCAACTGCTTAATTGAAAAAGAAGCTTTTGTTGGTCAATCGAATCTCAAAGTAACTGTAGACTCATTCGTATCTATATAAAATGTAGCTCATTTCATAGAAAAGGAAGTCACATCTCTTGAGCAACTTCATGGGTTTATCATGTGTTAGATGTTCGATTTTCTTACCATATCTAATTCTCCTTTTTATTGATCTATTTATTGCTGTCATTCGGTACTGTATATTTATATTTGTGTTGATGTTGGAAATAAGAGATGAATTATACATTGTGCACAACACAATCTATATGTTTCAGCAACAAAGATGTTTAAAAATAGCCTGGACAAAAAATTGATCGGAGTAACATAAATTCACCTTATTTCATTAGGTTCTCATCAATTGCTTACAGTTTATGATATTTTAAAATTATTACAGTGTTGAAATACTTATAGCAGTAAAATCGGATAGGTATCATCATCGTGGAATAATGATTCGAATAAATGTATTATGATTGATGAAGACATATAGTGTTGTAAATAAATATAATATTTGAGAGAGGATTCTTGTTCATCAGATATGGTGATGAGATCATACAGGTTAAATAATGAATTGATTTTGTAATGTAGTTGAACATAAGTCAACAGTAATTATGAATAACGTGAGTTAAACTCATTGTCTGTATGGAACTTCCAAGTGCAAAGTACTTTTACAAGACTGGCAGGAACCTGAACACCGACTTCCGTGGTTTGGACATGTACTGCGAATGTCGTACCAGCGGATCCCACATCGTGTATTATTTGCCAACTCTGAGACTGGTTAGAAGAGGCGGAAAGGTGGTCAGTGTATGACATGGCGCTGTCATGATATGAAGGGAATCTGTACAAGACTGTATTTTGTTGGGCCTTCATGAGTACGTGGTTGGGATCCTAGAGATGATGCAACACTGGTTTTAAATGTTGCTATACATGTCTCGGAATAGAAGCCAGTGACGGTTTTGTTGTAACTTTCTTTTTTCATATAAGTGAGAGTAACTTTTGTTTACTGATTGTTTTTTTAACCGAATCGTTCCTCACGTTCCTTTCTCTATTTGTATGGCGCATTTATATATTTTAGTGTCCCTTTTTACTATTGTTTACGTGTTCAAATAAATATAGAGATAAGTAAGGCCAGTTAGTTGAAAATGAATTTATGAATTTGAAATAAGAATGATGTAATGAACTGACGGTAGAATGATTATATGAAGGGAAGATTTGCGACTGTTTCTTTTTAGTTACATAATTCTGACTTTGATCGCTATGGCTCCAGCCAATTTGACTGTCGATTGTTGATCCTGAAATACTTCAGTTTATCGACCAGATAGATGCCCAATGTCACAGAGGTGTTTTGCAATACCACTGCCAAAAGCCTTTAATCCCATTGACATCAGGCTTCTTGCGATATGTTCTTTGAATCAAACGTGTACCTTTTTCAGTTCTATTAATTTAACTGCTTGGACAGGTATATGTAAATCTGTATAGAAAGTTGTCGGTAATACAAAAGGGGTACCTACGATCTTTATTTGGATTAAAAAACATATTGTTTTATACAAGATAATTAGCTTAGTTGTATGATGGTTAGTGTGGTTTTTAATCATCTGTTTATTTTCGCTGGAGCATCATCACCGTTCAGTCAATTTCGGTTGAAAATAAGTTTCTTTGGGGGTTCTGTTTTTACTTCTCCCATCTTAGTAAATTTTTTTGGATACCCATTGTTCTTTGGGTTTTAATTCTTCTACTGTATCGGTAGTGCATATTCTTTCCGTTCTCTTAAGTATCGTTCTGACAAAGCGCATTTTTATAACCAACTGGATTAAAGTTATTAAAATTCAAACTAATACCATCCTATGTATCTTTTTCGATAAGCTGATTGTTGAATTGCTTTTACCATCCTCCCTCTGTTGTATAGGAATGACGAGGACGTGTAACTTACCATCGTTTCCATGGTAAATTGAATATTTCTATAAGGGTCTTTGAAAAGGTTTAGCAGGTGTTTTTTTGTTGTTGATCATTACATACATCAAAAGCGTCGATAAACATGCCTTGCACCTTTCATCAATCTCCCCTTTAAACTTTATCTTTTTTTAAGATTAGCCATGAGAATATCTGGGATACGATCAAATAGGTTGTAAGCAGTTGATATCGAGAACCAAACTAAATCGAAAGAATTCATGTTATTCTGTTCCATTCTTTGTTCTTGCTTTCTTCAAGATCATAAAAGGAACTAAGTATACAAAAACAAAGATATTCATGTATTGTAGTCTTTAGTCTGTTACCAGTAGGTCAATATAGTTTTGATTAATTGTCCTCCTGTACATAGGCCTATTTCTGAAATGATCGATAATTACTTTACATTAATTTGTAACTAAATTACACATTTATTTGTTTTCCTGGAGGGTTTTATTGAATAAGATAATCATTAGTTATCTGTTGTACAGTGACTAAAATAAGATTCTCATTAATTTTTTTTCTACAGTCGATAGATTTTTTGAAATTGAAGCTACAGTCCAGATTATTATATCATAATTACCATGTGCTCACTAGTGACTAGCTTCGTGAGGGAATTCTAGGAGCTCTAGTGAGAAGATGTGACCAATGGAGCTGATCCGTGTCGGGTAGAGACAGGTATCTACCTCAGTACAATGGAAGATGGTCGCGCAATTTCGTGGATTGGTTGAGGTTAGACATTAACACCGTTGGGTGCCAACTCAGTGGTCTAGAGGCTAAGCGTTTGCGCCCGAGATTGAAGGCTGTGGGTTGGAATCCCACGAGCGGGATCGTGGATGCGCACTGCTGAGGGGTCCCACAATAGAACGGAACGACGGTTTAGTACTTCCAGCTTTCCAATGGTGGTCTAACATCAATCGGTTCATGTTCCCAATCAATATTATATCATCATTTGATCTGTTAATAAGCATACGTGATGACATAAACTTTTGGTTTATAATCAAGCTAGTTATGTTTTATTTGTAGAAGTACTTTATCCTTTTTTCCTCATTTCCTATATATATTTCGTTTTATCAGTGTTATCCACTTTGTCATATAATACAGCTTTACCACTGTTTTCAGTTTATTGTTTTATGTTAATGTTTTATTTATTTATTTTGGTTTTTATTTGTAGTGCAGTATTTCTTTCACAAATCGGTTACATGGTTGAATCGAATATTAACGATTGTTTAGATTTGATATATCGACGTCTAACAAATGAATTAACTCGGTTGGCTGCAGTTCGTGCTATACAGATTATCGCTTCGTATGTTTTATGTACTGATTATTATTACTATTATTATTTTTTTGGAAAATAGAGACATTATGATAGTGTATAGTGAAGAGAGTAGTTGAAGCATTCCTATTCTTAACCGTTAAAGTTCAGGTGTCAACTCCGATCGGTGTGTTTCGATAAAGAGCTAGTTGACATGAGATCAAATCCACCAGAGAGCATCAGTTCCTTCAAGATTACTGGTGCACCCTGTTAACAAGTACTAAAGAACGCGAAATCTAGGTCCATAGTTTACTGTTGACTACCTCCAAGCACCAGCTTATAAAAACACCCGGATAGCTTAATAATGCTACTTACAACGCTACATTATAAACCTGATTCTATTTTTTAAAGCCTAAATCTCAACTCCTAAATATAAGGTGCATTCTGATTGGTAGGAAGTTGCCTCTACACCGCTCAAGTCAGTAGAAGTCAACAGTATACTATGCACTCCAAGTATATACATACTACTGTTTCTTTGATGTATAATAACTTTCCTTTTTAGTGTAAAACCACTAGGTGGTGTGATTGCATTGTGTGTTTCTTTGCATTTCAGATCACCTTTGCAATTGGATTTATCAAAATTTCTGGTAAGTTAGTGTGTGCAACATCTTTTATATAAAAGGTGTCGATTTTATTTTCTACTGTTATACTTTGTTTTGTATGTGAACGAAGATGCGATCATTATCGAGGTTTATGTAAGTCTTTAAACTGTATACGAAACTTTTCTTCGTCAATAGGATGGTCTCCCTACTACTAATGTTTCCTACTACCTCCATCTCCATGAAATCATTGACTACTGGAATGTGTTATATAGGTAGATGCAGAATATATAATTGTAGCCTTCCCCATTATCTTAATTCATTACTTACTTACTCCTGTTACTCTTCGTGAAGGAACATAGGCCACTCACCACCACTATCCATCCAACCCTGTCCTGGACAATCCTTTCTACTTTTTCCAGTTGTTATTCATCCTTTTCATATCTGCTTCTATTTCCCGACATAATGTATTCTTTAACCTTCCTCTTTCCCGCTTCCCTTCAGGATTCCAAGTTAGGGCTTACCACGTGATACAGTTTGGTGATTTTCGTAATGTATGTCATATCCATTTCCATCATCTTTTTCTAACTTCCTCCTTAGCTGGAAGCTGGTTTGTCCTCTCCCACAGAAGGCTGTTTCTGATGATATCCAGCCAATGGATGTTTAGTATCTTGCGTAGACAACTATTTATGAATACTTGTACCTTTGAGATGATGGTTGTATTAGTTCTCCAAGTTTCAACTCCGTACAGTAGAACTATCTTGACGTTCGTATTAAAGATTCTGACTTTAATGTAGGTTGATATGCAGTTGTTTTGAGTTCCATATGTTCTTCAATTGTAGGAATGCGGCCGTTGTTTTGTCAATCCTCGGCTTTACATCTGCATCTAATCTTCCTTGTTCATCGATGATGCTTCCTAGGTATGTGAAGGACTCTACATCTTCCAGAGTTTCGCAATCAAGAGTGATTGGATTGCTGTTCTCTATGTTGTATTTGAGGACCTTGGTTTTCCCCTTGTGTATACTGAGGCCTACTGATGCAGAGACTGCTGCTACACTGGCTGTCTTTATCTGCATTTGTTCATGTGTATGCGATAGGAAGGCCAGGTCATCTGCGAAGTGCAAATCGTCTAATTGATTCTGAGCTGTTCATTGTATTCCGTGTTTTCCCTCAGATGTCGAGGTCTTCATAATCCAGTCCACCACCAGAAGAAAGAGGAAGGGGGAGAGTAAACAGCCTTGTTTGACTCCTGTCCTTACTTGTAATGCATCTGTCAGCTGTCCTCCATGCACGACCTTGCACTGTAGTCCATCATATGAGTTCCGGATAATATTGACAATCTTCTCAGGAACTCCGTAGTGTCGAAGAAGTTTCCATAACGTCCTCCTATCTACACTGTCAAGTGCCTTTTCATAATTAATGAAGTTGATGTACAGTGGCGAGTTCCACTCAATTGATTGTTCGACGACGATCTGTAGTGTCGGAATTCGGTCTGTGCACGACCGATCCATACGGAATCCAGCTTGTTGATCTCGAAGTTGGGCGTCTACTGCATCCTTCATCCGGTTCAGCAACACTCTGTTAACGACTTTTCCTGGTACTGACAGTAGTGTGATTTCTCTGTAGTTTTCACATTTGCTCAGATCTTTCTTTGGAATCTTGATGAGGTGTCCTTCTTTCCAGTCCATCGGCACTTGTTCCTCCTCCCAAATCTTTTTGAATAGAAGTTGAAGCATGTTTGTAGTTACTTCGATGTCTGACTTCAGTGCTTCAGCTGGTATATTGTCAGGTCCTGTTGCTTTCCCGCTCTTGATTTGTCTGATGGCCATTCTAATTTCCCCCGTCGTTGGTGGATTGACATCCATAGGAAGATCTGTGTGTACTGCTTCGATGTCCGGTGGATTCATTGGAGCCGGCCTATTCAGGAGTTCCTCGAAGTATTCTACCCATCTGTTCCGCTGTTGTTGAATTTCAGTAATTGGTCTGCCTTCTTTGTCTTTGACCGGTCTCTCTGGTTTATTGTATTTCCCTGACAGTTTCTTCGTTGTATCGTGAAGCTGTTTCATATTTCCTTCTCTAGCAGCTTTTTCCGCCGTCGTTGCTAGTTCTTCCACGTATTTGTAATGCTGTTTGTCCAGTTGTCCAGTGTTTCTTTAGGTTCAGTTTCTTCCTGGCCACCGCTAGGTGATGAACTCCAGCTACGTCAGCTCCTCTCCTGCTTCTCACATCTTCCATTGTCCTTCGGAAATTTTTATTGATGGAAATATGATCTATCTGGTTCTCTGTGGTGTGATCCGGTGTGACGTGTGTAGCATTGTGTATACGTTTGTGTGGAAATATTGTACCGCCTATAATCAATTTGTTAGCGTTTTTTTAGCGAGTTAGTTTTCTATGGAATGGGGTCGCTAACCCTATGCCAAACCCTCCTCCTTCACCCGGGCTTAGGACCGGCAGTAACTGTAGAGGAGTTTCAGGAATAGTTATCTTAATTCATGGTTTGATATTTATGTATTTAAACACATAATCATTGGTACAAAGGCATACGGAAATATATATGGGCAAAACAAAAGTAGTGTTAAGGCTGTGATACTACCCAGGCGCCTAAAGCGAAGCAGGTGGCTTTTTTAAGAGGCCACACCGCGAGCCTTTTACCTAGAGATCTAATCCTCAAAGCAGTGGAGCAACGTTAGGAGATTCAGTCTCATGGTAACCGGTTACCAACAACAGGCCTGTACGCCATTTGTTCCCTAAGGATCTTGAAGCCAATGTGCACTATTGGTTTAGAATCAGGGTTTTCCGACACTCCTAGGTGGGTCCTCCATCGTATTTATTAACTCGGTCTAATTCTCCACCTGATATTCGCTTTTCGTCCTCTCAATTGTGTAAAAATACACCTAGGTAAGACAGTGACTAGGATTCCCCTACCAGTGGCTGTATCCTCGTGGCCATGTCAGCATTTCGAGAGGGATGGCTAACTATCCACACCATCGGCCGTACCACAAATTCATTCTTGCTTCTCTAATCATATCGTCTTTGTTTAACCTTGTCCTGCTGTTTCTACACTTCTAGGGAACTCATTGTGTTGATATAGTATGTGACAACTTGTAATGATACAGATACACCTATACCCAGTTCTTCTATGTTGTGTATAACTTGCTCACTTACCTAGATCGATTCAGTCTATATCATCATATATTAGTCTGTTGATTATGTATCTATAAATTTAACTTCTCATTAACTCGATTTTCACTTTTGTTTGTTTTTTCTTCTTCTTAATTATTTTGTGTGATTGTTATCACTTTAGCCTGGTTCATCGCATGAATTAGGAACATTTTTATCAAAAAATGATCGTAATTTGCGTATGATAACACTTCGTTGTTTATATACAATTTTATTAAAATATCCTAATAGTTTGGATGATAATTGTATAATGACTATATTGAATTTAATGCCAAAATTATTAATTACCGAACATGATTTACAAACAACACAAGTAAGTGAATAGTAAAAATACATATTCTTTCTTCTGATATGTTTTGTAATAGAATATAACTCTCCTACTGTATGAATACCTACTCCTCAATAACTAACTGTATATACTTCATAGTGTAATTTTATTGTCAGTCAACAACAACGTAGGACCAGGCACATATATGCATCGGTCCAAGTTTCCATACCTTATTAGCACAACAAGATGAACACTGGATTCATAGAAGTGGTTAATTCAATGGTGGTAATATATAAAAGAAAGATCGCGTATAAGGACATAGTACAGAAAGAAAGAATTCGTTAGTAGGAAGAAAGATATGAAGCGATTTTAATCTCACCGTTTAACGGAATACTAGGAATGTATACACCTACGCCATTGTGATCGATTCTAAACCATCTCACCAAGAGTCTCCAACCATTGGTTATGATAGTCACGCGGACCCCAACCAAGTAGTGTGCATCTCCCAACATGGCTCAGACTAGGAGTTAGTGACTTTGTGGACTGATGCCACGTTTTGCTTTGGCCGCGCCTAAATTTCTTCCAACCATCCCCAACACCGGTTAGCATTGCACGTCGTGGTAATCGGTGTTCGGGCATACATAACACGTGACCCAACCATCTCAGTCGATGAAGATTTACAACCTCATCAGTTGATTTACCATCATCATTCCCTAATACCCTGTATCTAACCTCACTATGATTTACTCGGTGATCCCAACAGTTGCGAGCAATATTTCTAAGATATCTGTGATCAAGTATTAGTAGCTTACGAGTATCTTTTACTCTAAATGGCCACGTTTCGCAGCCGTAAAGTAGAACAGAACGAACTGCCGCTTAGTATACTCGTCCTTTTATTGATAGACGGACACGTCGCCTTAGCCATAGGTGACGTAAGTCTGTAAAAGCCAAGTGTGCTTTGCGAATCCGTGCTGAGATCTCGTCAGACACCAACCCATTGGGGCTGATCAGACTTCCAAGATGTGTGAAGTTGTGAACGCGTTCGACCATTTCACTCCTTATCCTTAGTTCAGGTGTTGACGCAGACCAGTCCTGAAGCAACAACTTGCATTTAGAGGAAGAGAAGCGCATTCCAAACATTCTGGCATTGTTGCTCAGTGCTACGAAAAGACCCAGCGTCTCTACCAAACAGGGCTATATCATCTGCGTATTCTAAGTCGATAAGTGGACCTCCTGGAAGGAGATTAATGCCCGAGAATTCAGTCGACGAGAACGTTATTTTCATCAGTAGGTCTATGATGAGTAATTTTATTGTGTAGTCCCAAATTCACTTGATAACATTATATTAAAAGTTTTATACGAAATATTTTGAGATTAGGATATTTAAGATATACATGTTAACGGATCAGATGTGTAAAGTCTAAAAGGTGTAAGAAGGTTGTGTGTATGTTGAATTTATATAGTTCATATCATTTAATATGATAAATGGGTAAATAATGCACATACGCTCGTGTCTCGCTTTGCCCCCTCTTAAAGTAGTTTAAGTTGTGCTAATGAGGTGTGGCAACTTGAACTGACGGTTATATATACCTGATCCTACATTGTGGCCAACTGACTGACGAAAGTATTTTAAACTTAGATGTGTATATCCTCTATAGTCTCCAAATGGATACTATACGGCTGCTGCACAGTAGGAACTTGTACCAATCGTGATTAGTACTTTTTAACTGGAAAATTCCAGCCTGGTTGCTGAATTACTTATACTGAGTAAGCTAGTAAATTTTCTTTTGCATACCCATTTATGGTTGTGTATATTCTTTCTCCGATATACTTGCTGTCAATAAAAACTCGGTTAAAAATCGCAAGCCGAATCAATCTTCATCAGAAATGAGTGTTTCTGATAAATGTCTCTTGATATTTTACCAACGCTGTTTTCGTGCTGAGAAACCATTTAAACCAAACAGAATATTTTTTTAAAGCTGGACAATCCACCATATTTTGATGAGGTTTTGTTCTCTGAGCTGGAGAACAGAGAACGGAACTATCAAAATCATACACCTGATCTACAAATCTCCACCATTTCAAAATCTACCATATGTCCATAATTGTCTTCCAATGCCATCGACGCTTGACTGACACATCTGATATGGTTCTGCTGAATTGGTAACGCCTACTCGCTAGAAGTCTGTGAATTTTCTCTTGAAATCAGTCACTGATTGGTATGTAAACTAATAGATATCAGCTCAATGGTCTAGATGCTTAAAAATTCTCCGGAAGACCTGAAAGTCGCTGATGTGTAGTGTTGTGGAATCTTGTACTAGGACGAAATAGTTGTCCAGTGATTTCTGATTTTTGATGGTTGTTTAATTAAGATTAGTCGATAATTATCAACTCGCCTTTTTGTCTATTGTTTAGGCAGAAATATTGATGGATTCGTAGTTAAAATAGGTACTTTCAACTTTACTGCGTTCCACCAGTTTTATAAACATACTGCTTTGTCCAATTGGGTTGGACATGTTTGTTTGAGATATAAAAAACATTTCACTTTCGAAAAATCGATCAATTTTTCAATTCCTTTTTTCGTTTGTTCTAGCTCGCTCTTCACCTTACCTCCTTATTCTTGGAATCACCTAATCCTTTAGCTAGTCAAGTTTTTCAGATTGTTATACAAGAACCATTTCTCGAATGTCTCATCAATTTAGCACATTCTCCATTATTACGTGGTCAAGCTTTGGATGGAATGCTTCGTTTAATGCGTGCTTTTGGTCATCTTAAGAAAACAGATCCAAATGGCCGACAACAGTTGACGGTAAATTTATTTTGATTATTTTGATATTTGTTTCAAAGTGATACTCGTCTATGTTGGCACCACTAAGTAAGGAATACTGGTTGAGCGCAGGTTACTAGGTAAATGCTGCAAATCAGTTGATAGAATTGTAAATTTTTACTAACTAAATTGTCTGTCGAAATTTATATTTTGATATTCCTTGTATCAACCATCAGACACGAAATACTTATAAATTAATCATTGTGACGGAGCGAATACTGAAGGGATGGTAACCTTCAAGACATTTCTTGTGAACTATTATTACAGATATTTTTATTGTATAACTACTAATTAACTTGACTGCTATGTTTCTATGTTCCATTTGATCCATTGACTATTACCATATATCTTATTATCATTTCTAATTTATTGTTAAACAGTTATATACAGGTTACTTTGTTTCAGTGTTACTTTCGACGTGTTTGTGTCTAACCATGGTTTTCTATTTTATGGTGTGATTTGACCCGGTATTCGCCTATAAATCCGAGATAGTTCCTGTGCTACGTGGATGAAAATAGATAGAACCTTGTATAAAATAGATGGAATGTTACCAACAATCGAATTCAAGATGCATGTTTCATCTTACTCGGGACTCGTTCGCTGAATATGCCTCCATCCCAGAGTTGTTAATTAGATAACACGTTTACATAGGAAGGAAATGGTACTGGTTTCAAATGCCGAAGTGAATGCCAACTATGAAATGTGACAGGTACACCCTGCTGATGAGTCACAAATAGGACGAAGCGCGTGTCCTGGATTTCATTGCTGGCCACACTACACCTATTCTGTGTAAACCTGTGTTATATTGACTACATAGAGGCAATCCGCATAGGATGCACGCATCCCAACTAATATTTATCGAAGTTCATTTAAGATATCAACAACAGTATAGTCAAAACTAATACAAATCTTATTAATACAAGCTTTTCGACCGTCTTTTTCTTCTGAGAATGGGGGATCCAATGGGAGTGAAGTGTGCATTAGCCTTAGATCAAGGTTATTCGGGACGCATCATTGGTTAAAATTAAAGAATAACGCAGAAACTCATTAAGTTCATTTACTGTCGAAGGGTCCTTGGAATTTTTTAATAAACGGAATACACCCATTATGACATTAAATAAGAAAGAAAGATTGGTTCAGCGGAGAGTTCTCTTTTCGGCGAATTCATTTTCAAAGCTTTACAATCGCAAATATATATACTTATTTTTACAGGGTGATAATAATACTGATAATAAACTTCTGTTATATATGGTGAAAGTGAGGTTAAATAAACAAGGGTATTAGAAAAAATTTTTAAAACAAGGAAAGTTCAGTAAAATGTTGAAACAGAGATGAAGTGTAATCGGAATGATCGTGGAAATAAAAACAAACCGGTTTGGGGTAGAAGATTTGAAGGGAAGATGGAAGGTGAAGCAGGTGGCTGTAAAGGAACAAGAGTATGAAGAAAGAGAAAATTTTTTTTAATACATTAAGACCATGGTAGAAGAAGAGGTTGTACCAGTCTCTTTTGTACACATAATTCTGGTTTTTCAAAATGTATGGCTATTGCCTCGGCAATGCAAAGAAGATGCAGTCTAATTGTCTTAGGAAGGCTTCTACTTACCTTGTAGATGACTTTGAACGCAGAGTCTGTCTTGATTGAGTGACCTGTGTTCACAAGGTGTTCGATTATAGAACTTCTTATTGAGCCGGATAATGTTCTTGAATTCTTTTGGATAAAGTACGCATCGAACGACCTATATACCTAGCTCCACAAGAGCAGGTAAATTGGTAAATGCACATTGAGTTGGTCAGATGCGATAATTTATCTTTCAGATTATTGGTGAACAGTGATCGGCTAGAGAATAATATTCGCAATGTTGCTGCGAAGAATGTTCTTTTTAAAGAATCCGAAATTCTCCTCTTTAAGATATATGCGGCTCTGTCACCTTTGAAGTCGATGTTCATGTATAGAATTTTCTTTTCTACTGTAATTGTTTGTGGTTTTGGCATTTCCGCCTTCACGTTCTTATCAACGAATGTAGGAGGATATCCGTTTTTGTTAAGAGCCTCTTTTAAAAGGTTCAATTCTTCCTCTACGACCTCGGGGCTACAGATTCTTCGTATTCTTGTGGCGAGATTCTTATCGGTATTATTATCACCCTGTAAAAATAAGTATATATATTTGCGATTGTACAGCTTTGAAAATGAATTCGCCGAAAAGAGAACTCTTCGCTGAACCAATCTTTCTTTCTTATTTAAAATTGAAGACACTAAACTATATATGGAATAGTATACGTGGGGAGTAGTGAAATTCTGGTTGCTAAATCTAGAGGGATATCGACTATTATGTCTCAGAAATAACGTTAACATTTTGTTCTTGATGAATATTTTGACCAGTGTTTTTTTTCCGCCTGTTTGGTTAATTTTGTTGTTGTTACCTAAACTTCTTTTTTCATTTATTCACACTACATACAGCTCTTCTTATCGCGTTTACTTGATCCCATTGAAAATAATCATATTAATAATAATACTTCTTTGTTTGGTCACAACTCTGCTATTAGCAGTAGTAATAATATTAATAATACTACATCGAATCGAACTTCCGGTATACATCGAGACGCTTTGCCTAGTTTAGCTCAATGTATGGCTGCCCTGTTAGCTGAACTACCGATGACTTCATCAAATTCATCATCATTATCAATATCTCATTTCGATGGTTTACTGAGTAGTGTAAACAATGTGGTTGATCAATTGTTAATATCTGTCAAGGTAATTTATTGTTAGTATTATTTTTTCCAGTTATTATTGTAATTACAGTTTTTGATAAGCTTCTCAATTATTCACCATTGGTGGTAATGAAAATATTATTACATATTTCTTGTTTAAGTATGACATAATTTATCATATACTGTATCTGTGAAGGTGAGAATAATATTACTAATGGTAGTGTAGTGAACGAAAACACAAGTGGGGACAACCAAATGTGAAAACCATACAGTAATACTTCATTTGCAAATTATACATCAAATGTTTCAAACTTTGTTGTTCCTTCGTTTCCATACCGATCATTCTCTGTTTTCATTCTCTTCTCTCTGATTTTCTCAACCTTCTGCCGCCAAGCATTTCACTTTCGATTGATGATACATACTACTTATATCTGTAGACATCATTAGCACCCACCACAATAATAATAATAAGATAATGAGAAATAATTTCACACTGTAAATATAGTGATGCAATTAAGAAATATCATTGTTATTCAAGCTTAATGGTACTTCATATTTGATTCATATCTGTCCTATATTTATTTATGTGTGTTTGCATTTATCTTCAGGATCCTTCTACATCTCCAACACAATTATATCTGAATTTGCTTATTTTGGGTGAATTAGGTCGTAAAGTGTAAGTTTAAAGTATATACTTATTCTAATTCAATTTGAATTATCCCTTTGTTGATATATTTTCTGACTGAATTTTGATCCATCTTGATTGACATATTGTCCATACTGTCCGTATTGCCTCGATATAGCTATTATAACACAATTTGATATAGAATGGAGGATTCACCTTGGGGATTTGGAAAACTCGTATTCTAAACCAATAGTGCACATGGGCTCCAGGATCCTTAGGGAACAAATGGCGTATAAGCTTATTGTTGGTCACCGGCTGCCATGGGACTGCATTTCCTAACGATATTCCATTGTCTTGTGGATTAGACCTCTAGGTGAAAGACTCAAGGTGTGGCCTCCTAAGAAAGCCACCTACTTCGGTTTGGGCACCCGGATGGTATTCAAGTATTCACCCAAATTGAATGATTTATCTGGCGCATATATTTTTGGTGCCTCTTTTTACGAATGTTAATATGTTTAGATAAAAATGGATGAGAGTGGAATCCAGGCTTCAAACTGCATTACTTTATCCGCTGAACTACTGTATTCAAATAGTCACTCACTTTTGCAACAGTTATAAAATCTAATTTAATTCGAAACGGTTTGTATTATCTCACACGTTCTGGATTCCACTGCTAGCCACATTTCATCTATTATAAATGCTTATTTATTTTTCTGTGTGTTATTACATAACTTCAAGTAGATAATAACACCATAACTATGTTGACACACACACACATAAGCCCTAATCAGATTTTTTGGAATCTTAACTAAGAGTCCGTTTTTAAGCAAATCTTTTCTAATAACGAACAGTGGAATTAAGAACACCTATCGTTTCGTCCTATTTGGTTCTCTTCAACTGCATATAATTGCTACATTCCAGCGGGAAAATTTCAAATCTTTTTAAAGGAATGAAAGAGTTTATGATTATGTTAATCATTGGTGTATTCTTTCTATAAGAACCATTCATATAAAGTATTATCCAATCACTAAAAACATTTCCTGTATAGTTAAATATGCAAGTTCTTTAATTTATGGTATCACTAGCCTTTATATAAGGAACCATAACTAAACATTGATTTCAAAGCTTATTACTCAAGTGATTAAGTTACATTATAGTTACATAATATCATTGATACACTAAATCCGAGTGCCTTTTTAAATAGTTCATTCTTTTCCTATGAATATTAATCTATAACATAAAAACGAATGTCGGAATAACTATTGATTGATCAGTTAGTTTTTCTTCATCATATCCTGGTTATTTTTTTTGTCTACTTAGAGGTTACCGACAGAAAACTCTGCTCGATCTAAATTTCACACTAATTTATATTTATCCGTAAGGTGTACCTGTAATCTTTTTGGAAACTTAAAGTATCCAAACTTGCGTTACCCAGATTCATAATCTGAGATGTTACCAATGAGCGATTCACCTCGCCACTGTTAATTCCTTGATCCATATTTCCATTAATAAACAGAGGAAAATTTGTCTCAATCTGTTTTAAGATCTTTACACAATAGGCCTTTTAGTCCAACTTGAAGGCTAGCGATTTATGAGTCTTATTATGACTGAGAAAAGAAAACGAAATTATTGATTTGGATGCTTTTATATTTTCTAATCGTTAATTAATACCATTTAAGTGTTCTTAGGTGTCGGAATGATTGTTAACTCTTTATATAATCACTGTTGAAAACTTTACTTAGATTGCTGGTGAAATGCTTAAATAGAATGTGTAATCTTTATAAATTTTAATGAACAACTATCCTATTGTAACATTCACTATCGATAATGTCAAACTGTTCACCTTAACTACAAAAAAAATATTGTTTCCTAAATATAATCGTATGTGATGAACCCCATGAAAAAATTGAGAATCCATGTTCAGTTATATTTTTTATCATAAAGTTATTTGAGTATCATTAACCTATCGAGCAAGTAATTTTAGGCTTATAAATCAAAGACACACGGGATTGAAGTTACCGATTGTTGGTCAAAGTTATCCGAAATTAGATATGTTTACAGACTTTGGATATATATCTACGATAGTTTACAAGAGAAATCGATTTTTTGAAACTTGATCATACTTCATAAACTCTCAGAATCGATCACAATGGCGTAGGTGTATACACTTTTCGTCTTCTCTTAATTCGTGAGATTAAAATGACTATATATTTCTTTCTACGAACTAATTCTTTCTCCTTGTATCATATCCTTGTATACAATCTTTCTTTTATACATTACTACCATCGAAGTGACTGCTTCTATGAATTCGGTGTTAATCTTGTTGTTCTAATGAGGTAGGTCGTAGGTTCTATTCCTGCCAGTGTTGTCGATGTGTACTATTGTAGAGGCCCATACCAGAACGAAACAATTATCCATTACTTCCTGGCTTTCAATGATTGTCTGTAATGTAAACTATTAAATTCAACAAGCTCTACAACACCTTTGCAAAATTAGTGTCTTGTTTACAATACTTTCTTTTCTCCGTTTTCATACTGGGAAGTCCTAAAATTATCATTTGTCCTGTAATTTTCTTGTCATAGTTCTGTTGCATCTTTCCTCCTTGTATGTTTGTTCTGTTTTTATCTTCCCTTTTTTTCCCTCTAGTGATTTGAGTTCACGTACCGATCTTCGTGATCTATTAATTTCTTGCCTGTCATCAACCAACAATTCACCTTATTACCAACAAACACCTCATACTCCAACCGGTTTATCTCATTCTACAATATCATCCAATGGATTTATGGTCAGCGAAGAAGTTAAACCAGCAGCAGCGTTAAGTTTAGGTCGAATGGTTGTTGGTAAACCCGAAATTCTTTTGCCACCATTAATTGAAAGCATTTCACAAGCTGTAAAACACCATATGCAACTGACAAACACCTCAGGATCTCTTACTAGCAGCAGCAGTATCGGTGCCAACAGTGGTAGTAAAAATAACACAAGTCAACATCAATTATATTATTTAATTCAAGCTCTCAGAGAGGTTAGCTTTTTGCAAAGTTTGTCATAATATTGCAGTGTGTTCTTTGATGAATTATCGCTGTTTAGAATTTTTTAAAAAATAAATAGGGTTGTTTTGTGCGAAGGCACACCCATCTGAGGATGGAACGTACATCCTGGATTCCGTTACCAACTATAGTTTAAATGTTCTCCTTTTAGTCAATTTGTTTAGCAGAAGTTAACATATAGTTACCATCACGGTTTAAATCAATTTTCGTTCTTCATGTGTCTTTAACAGTCAGTTTCATTGATATTATAAACCGACCCATGTCAGGTAACTGTTCGGAACTCAAAGGTTGTAATTTACGGATGACGCTAACGTAACCTTCAGAACATCCACCTACTTACTAGTGTTAAATGAGGGTTATCAACCAGTGTGAGGAATTACGGGTTAGGAATTGGATTTAGTGTTTTCATCAGTGATAATGACAAAATTCTATTTAGTCGAATGGATGAACGAATTGTGCGCTAAAGTCCAAGACCCGTTATCTTATACTTGATTGGTTCTTCCATAAATTATAGTCTCGCCATAAATCCATGTCTACTGAACAACAACAGAGACGCAACAAAATGAACCAATAGAAAGTATGGGTCATGTTTACATAAAAGACTAATACAGTTTCATAATTGATAGTTAAGTAAGAAGAAAGTGATAATGAAATTAATGAGTTCTAAGTGGTGAGCCTTTTTTTTAGCTCGAATATTATTGATTGGTGCAGGTTTATTGAATAATGGGTTTAGCACTAAATTGTATTAATCCATGAAATTGAGTGAGAATGCCTTCTTTTATCGTCAATGGGTACCTACCTTATGTCTGGCATATAGTTTAATTCTATTGGTCTTTTTTTCACTAGAATTCATTGTAGTGTACTTCACTAGGTTTTGTTGTTGTTCAATCAATGAATCTGAATATTGTTAGTCACAATTCAACAATATCATTCTTGAATTTATGAAATATTCTGCATTTAGTTGTTCTTTTCTCTTTTTGTTCATTATGATTGTTCCATTTTCTTTTTGCATTAAAATTTTTTTCTAACAGGTTCTTGTTAATCTTGCTGGTCTGGATCCTAATCAATCTTTGAAACATTATCTAGATTCAATGTGGTAAGAGTTTTTCACCAAGGCTCATAAATACACTTGATCTCAATCATTGAAATCAGACTAAAAGCTGCACGTATTCATTTTGAGAGCTGAAAATTTTGTCCCATTAAAGATACATGGTATAGTGATAATAAGAATTGACGATTGTCATAATCAATGCTTTACCTACCTACATATGCGTAATTTGTTTTTGTCGATTTCACTTTATATTATTATGTTTACATCAGTCCTGTAGATTAATGAAAACAACTGTTGCATTGTTGACTTACTACTAAACAGATCGATCTTTAAATCCCTTGTAATCAGCTTTATATTCAGTTAATTAGTGGTCGTAAGAACATTTTACCAATGGTACTCTATTTTTTTAACATGTATTGTTCTTTCTTATTAAATTAATTGTATTTTTCTGTTTTCGAGCTATTTATGGGTTGTATGGTATAGTGTTTCAGCTAGATTGGTTTGTAAAGCTATTTTTGGGAAGGCTTATGTAGGCACTTCTTGAATGGGTTCCATGTTTTCAAGGCTCACAAAAACCGCATGGATGTGGTTTTTAGAGAACCTTTGTCCAGTAGGTCTTTTGTGCGTACCTAGGTATCGTAAGAAGGGCAAGTAAAGGATTTTCAAGGTTTTTATTTACCCTAGAGAGTCTGCATGCATACTAAGTAACGCATGGATTTGACATATATACAGATATACCTACCCTGTGATCAAATACACGTTACATACACACAGGTTTTATCCTATAGCATACATAAATGCACATTTATCCACTTGGAAGGGTAGATGTTCACCGCCTCCGTAGAAAGGTACTTGCTACAACAGACTGTCTTCTACACATTACATGCATATCATTCAGCCCATAGCTACCTCCGCAGTACTTCCTGACACACACATAAGCAGAAGCATTCTCTCAGAGGAGGTTGTCGGTCACTTGTTCCTAGTATTTGCTACCATATCTTTTTATTATGTCTTCAACCTGATAGATTAGGATGCTGATTTTGTTAGACATGAGGCAGATAATGTTTCAGCTAACGTCCCCACTGTACGACACTGCACGCACACCCTTTGCATATACCTACATGCGTGAACTACATAGGCCCGAAGGCTTCTGCAATTCTTATTCATATGCATGCACATCAAGTGGCTCGATGTGGTTAAGTGAGCCTCGAGTTGGGACCCGAGTTAATCAAAGACCACATAGTGGGTGATTAGTCCTATTTCCGTCGGCCACCTAATTTGGCTAGCAGGATTGTCCCTATTATCTAGTAGCGCCTCGAGGACGCTTTAGGTCGGATTTCGCCGCCAGTGGCACGGTACCTGACAATAGATTCACTTAACTTATGCCTGTCATTCTTCGTGCAGGAGCATAGGCCGCCAACCAGGATTCTTCAAGCAACTCTATCTTCAACTATTCCTTCCAGTTGTTCCCAAGTACTATTCATCGTCTTCGATGTCTGCCTCCGATTCTCGACGTGTTAGATTCTTCGATCTTCCTCTTTTCCTTTTACCTTCATCACTCCAAGTTAGCGCTTACCTCATGATGCAGTTTGATGATTTCCGCATTGTGTATCCTATCTACCTCCCGAGTCATTTCCTAAATTCATTTTCAGCTAGAAGCTGGTTTGTTCTCTGCCATAGTAAGTTGTTACTTATGATATCTGGCCAACGGATCTGAAGTATCTTGATTTTATAGCTGTTTATCAATACCTGTACCTTTTTGATTATGGTAGTACTCTAAGTTTCAGATCCGTACAACAGAACGTTTGTTTTGAGAATTGTGGCTTTAATTTTATCTGACAGTTGTTTTACTTCCATTTATTCTTCAATTGTAAGTGGTAAAGTAGTGTACTAATAAAAATCTATCCAACTTTGAAACATTGAATAATTTTTGACTGCAGAAGACTACTATTTATGGCTTCTAGGTTTTAATCCTGAATTACGCAAGTAATTATTAGACTCTTGTCGGTTTTGTGTTACTACCGTATTACTCCATTGATACGATGAACCTAAAAAAACCCACAGAATCATTTTACTTTTTAATCAAATACTGTAAACAGCGTATCATTTCAAAATGCATTAATCAATGTGTAATAGTGGTTAATGTAATGCTTCTTTGATCGAGATGAATAGCTGCCCAGTAGTAACATTCCCAGTTTGTAAAGTTGAGTGACGGTGGTTCGAATAACAAAATTACAGTTATAACTTGTTGATGAGCGCCAATTAACCCGAAATACAATTCAAGCAGCACTCTGTCGAATGCTTCCAACTAGTTAACATACATATCACTTCAACCACAGTTTTTGTTTAGCTGCCGTTAAATTAAAAATAGAGTCGAACCCTTTTCCACTTAAAAACCGTGTTTTCTTATCACTACATCTTTACTCATAAAGCATGGTTAAAAGCTCTAAATAAATCGGTAATCGGTTAAAGTAAATTACGGTTACATGAGTATGGTTGTTGTTTGCTCAGTAATCTCCACTAAATAACATAGTTGTAGCCTCTTCACAAATATTTTGTTTTCGTATTTTCATTCTGTATTAGGTCCCTTTTATTAGCGTGTTCTGGTTTATCGGAAGAGGGTACACGAAACCTAGTCTCAGAATGTCTTGGCCGATTAACGTTGGTCGATCCTCCGCAACTAGTTGGTCGTCTACGTCAACAGGTAACATTTACTAATTGTCTTTTTGTACCATACTTCCAATTTTGATAGATAGTATTTTGTTTGTTTCTAATATTCAGTTAAATAACAATTAATCGTTTTCTACAATCACTTGTTAAACCTATTTGGTTAATTTCGGGCTTTTTTTCGGGAAATTAAGTATTATTCTATTGATATTATCTTGTGTAGCATCACCTAGAGCCTACACATATTTCTCTAAAATATGTGTATTGTACTGTAACTACTCATGAGTAGCTAGAGTTCACCCTACCAACCTATTTGCAAGCTGACTGTTCTATTATCGGTTAGTCCTGATTTAGCCTATTTAACCGGTCATTTTTGTACCTCTGTACGTTGAGATTCGATTATTACTGTTGAGCTCATTACCTTCATTATGAGTTTATTATAAACTAGATTTAATATAAGTATTTTACCTCTACGAATTGGTAACATTCATTTTTCAAAGTGTAATATGATGTGTGGTATCAAGGATTTTCGGGTGCTTTTTCTGTTCACCTAGCTAAGTACATAAATCTCTACCTGACATGTTAAGAAGGTTCACACATAATTTATCATTGTTTTTTAGCCAACAAAAATATTCACTACACTTACCTGTGTAATCATTTTCTACTCTTTATTTTATAGCTGAATTCACCTGAGGCTTCATCGTCAGTTTTAATGCGTTCAACATTAGTTACTGCGGTGAAATTCATTCTAATCGTTACTGATTTAGACGCAGGTACAATGACAAAATATACCGGTCGTATGCGTTACGATCTACCAGACGTAACATATTTTACGGTTCCATCTCAGGAAACTTCTATGCCATCATCACCTGTGACTAATGACATTGAATCAGCTCTACGAGCTGGTAATCCTCCTGCATTGATAGATTTTCTTGGTCGTCTTGCAGATCAGGAATTATCAGTTCGACGTGCAGCTCTTGTTGCATTGAATACTGTGGCACATCATAGACCTGGTCTTGTACGTCCATTACTTAATATACCTATACAATTGCCTGGTTCATCAGAAACATCAACTCTATTAGATATGTTATGTGCAGAAACAGTTATACGAAAAGAATTGATCCGTGAAGTAGAGATGGGTCCATTCAAACATCATGAAGACGATGGTTTAGATTTGAGGAAGGTGAGTTTTATTTTTGTTTGCATTTAATTTATAAAATATTTTGATTAATCACACTGCGGACTGATCTCAGTTAAATCACCTCTAAAAGTGAGGAAAAACTGGACAATTATTTCGTCTTAGTATTAAACTACTCAGTAGCCGTGTACATCATTAGATTCCGGTTTAATGATCTAAAGGTTAAAATCTCACACACGAGTTAACGGTTCTGGGTTCGTGGATACACACTACCGAAAAGTCCCAACTAGGACGAAACAACTATCCAGTGCTTTTGCTTTTCAAATGTGACTTAACTAAAATCAGTACGTGATTTGTACTTTAAGAATTCAACGATCCCCATAAATATTTGTTTGAAAGTCCCTGCCTCGCGTCTCCGACTTCAGATAGGTGTTTTTGAAGTATCAGTCGTAACTAAACGTTTGACAATATTGTTTCATTTCGTCTTTCGTAAAATGTGACTATACCACTGATATGTAGGAGAAATATTTCCATATTATTATTTATAAAATGGGTTTTGTGAATGACACAAATTGTCATATTTCACAATTGTAATAAGTAGTCATATTATCAGCTAATCTACCTACAACTGATGTCAATACTTTATAGCTTGAACACCTTCATTAACCAATATCATATCGTAGAAGGATCATTCGAAAGCAATGTCGTTGTCTACATCAGTTATTTAATCTTATGCAGAATCTGACATTGGTTTAAGTCGCCACAGCGACATGCCATAATATTAAAACTAGTGACATTTTCAGTCGTAATAGACAAGTTATTCATAGATAATAGAATTCAAGAAGAATGATTGTGTTTACAGAAGGAGTGGTTTAAATCTAATGAAAAGCAAAGACTTCGAAACACACAACGTCTCCAACCATTGGTGTCAGCTATGTGTACAGATTCCAACCCTATACTCTGCGTTTACCAACATAACTTAGTTCAACATTTGTTTTGGTATCGAACTCCTCTACACCGCACATCCACAATCCTACCCATGGGACATAAACCCACAACCTTCGGAATTTCCAGTGCTGCAGTAATCCAAAATGGCATTGAACTTTATTGTTTTGCACAACATCGTTTACTTTCGTTGTTCTTACGTAGTTCCATCTTAGACTCCTTCCTTAATACGATACAGTTGATGTACTAATCATATAATTTGAAATTTTATACATAAGTCGACAAATCAAAATGTCTTTTATCCCGTCGTATGGTGATCTTATCAGTAGTAGCCTAATGAGAAAGTCAGTCGATAGCAATCAGAAGTGATCCAAAGGACAAGTGAATTTCGTTGGCTAAGAAATGAACTAATCGTCATTGCCAATTTGAACAAGTAAACCGTCTATCTCGGAGAGCAGAACACTACCGTAAATATCTAGCTAAGCTTAAAATGTTCCTCATTTGAAGACAATTCGCAGTATACTATTTACTCGTTGTGTGTTGTTCTCATCTTTAAACTTGAAATGATATTTAATTATTACTATTTTATATTTTTATGTGCAATCTTCATTCCTACTTTAACACTCTATCTTTATTATGATTTGCGTTTTTTCCCTCCACAGTGTGCATTTGAATGCATGTCCACACTACTGGAGACATGTTTAGATAAACTTGTAATACCGAATTTTCTGGAATCATTAATTGACGGTCTACGTGATCATACTGATATAAAATTATTATCTTATCAAATACTTCAACGTATTTCAATAATAAGACCAATGGAAATATCTGCCAGTAAGTTGATGAGTTTAGTTGTATTTCGTTTGTTTATTTTTTAAGTATGAGTAAGGGGTTGAGGAGATTCTTGAGCCTCACTGACATCCTGAACCAATCAATGTTAACCCAACAACGCTATTGATATCCAACCTCAATCATTCTACGATATTGTGTGACCATATTCAATTAGATGATGAAACCTGATTGTGATGTAGTGTGTTGTATTATGCCCTGGTACGGCCGAGGATGGGATGAGTCCGCTCTCCCTCTCGAAGTGCTCTCACATGGCCGCACGTATATTGCCACTGCCAGGGAAGACCTAATCACACTCCCTTCTCTCAATAGGGGTGTTCACGAAATTGAGAGGACGAAAAGAGAACGTTCGGCGATATGCCCGGGTTGGTGGATATAGAGGATTTACTCAGGGGAATCGGAAAACCCTGATTCCAAATCTATGGTTCACATAAGCTTCAGGTTCCTGAGGGCAAAAATGACACATGAACCTATTGTTGGTGACCGGCTACTATGGGACTGGATCTCCTATATTTGCACCACTATCTTGTGAATAAAACCTTCAATTTGAAGGCTCTGAGTGTGGACCTTTGATAAAGTCACCTACTTCGGTTTGGGTACCCGGTTAGTATCACTGCTCCCACACATATCAATGATAACTACTACCAGCTTCATTGGTATTGTGTGGCGTATATGTATTTGATGCCCCCTTGTACCAATGTTTATGTGTTCAAATAAATAAATAATTTATAATATCAACAGATTAATACTGATGAATACTTTGAACTAGGTTGATTACAACTTCCTTCACAGTCACTTAGTCTCCTATTGCTTCAAAACAAATCTTGTCAGAAAGATTCATTTGATAGAAAACTCCCGAACTAAATTCCAAGTTTATTCCGTTACATACTTATTAATTTCAATAATTAAGGAAGTTCATCAGTATACGGTTATAGAGTTTCCATCGAAATCTTGAACTCATCGTAGACAATGGATGATGGTCCTGGGTTCGATTAATACATGCTGATTCGTGGATATCGACTGCTGAGGACTTACACGCTAGGACAAAAACGACCATGAGCATGTGTGCTCACTAGTGATAACCTTTGAGAGGGGATTCTCGAAGTTCTAGTGAGAAGCTGTGACTGGTGGGGTTCAACCATGTTTCATTTGAGGCAGTTGCCCACCAAAGGCCATTGAAAATAGTCACTTAATATCGCGGATCTATTTAACTTAGATATTAACACCGTTAAATGCCGATTCAGTGATCTAAAGGTTAAGTGTTCGTGTGTGAAACCAAAGGTTGTGGGTTCGTTTCCGGTTCCTGGTGTCGTAGATGCGCACTGATGGGGAGTCTCATATTGGGACGGGATGGCCGTCCAGTGCTTCCTGACTTTCACTGGTTGTCTAACTTGTATCAGTTCATAATTTCAATAAACAATTGTCACCTGGACAGAAAATCACGAAAGTAATATAGGCCAATATCATACTGAGCAAAAGCTAGTTAAATGACAAATAATAATGAATTAATCTAACTCAATGTTATTCTGAGGGCAACAAATCTCACTGAATTAATACGGCAAAAAACTTGACCGAATGAAAGTCCTCTTTAATAAAGATCAATACAACCAGTATTTGACATTTTTATCCCATGCTGACATCTTGTTGGAAGATTTTTAGAAATTCACTTTTGTATCAGGTATAAATCCGTGTAATTCACTTCGAGCCATTCTCTTAGTTTAAGGCTTAGTTGTATTATTTTCTTACTCAAATAAAAGTGGCCGAAGTGGGTTTCGAACTCACGACTTAATAGTTTGAAATCGAATCCTTTAATCACTAAATCACCAATTCATTGAGTGAATATGTAGCTTAGATTTGTTTTTTTTTCGTAATAAGATAAGACAATAGGCGACATATTTTTATATTCGCGCTATGACCTTGAACTCACTTTCCCAGTTGTGATTAATTTGGCATTGTACTCAAGATTGACCATTGTGTTTGTCCTAACTATTACCATCATTATTGTTGTACTAAAGCTTTTTATCTGATAATAATCGTTTTTAATCTGATATCTTTGTTGATCCTTTTTTTATCATGATCAGAAATGGAAATTTTAGCTGTACCATTAAAAGCGGTTCTTTTATCCAAACCTAAAGATGATTGGGTTAAACAAGAAATGGAGAAAATGCAAGAATTAAATCGAAGTGCTATTGGATTGATAGTCAGTTTAAGAAATATTGATGATATTGGTATGTTATGATGTAAATACTCTTGATCGACTTTCCTTTCTTTTCTTTTTTTTTTGATAAACGATTCATGTTTGTACTGTTTGATGAATGCTTGGTTTTTACAATCAGTCATCAGCTCCTTAATTGTCTAATTTCATTTTATACTGTTCCTGGCATTTTTAATCATCCCGAAAAAAATTTTTTTTAGTTGAGGAAAATCTGTAAGTTTTGTTGAATATACTAACGTTCTCTAAGCTTAATGGTTTAATCTTGAGGCTTTTATTGTCCCTCAGAACAAGAATTACCAACAGTTAGTCCAAATGAAAGATCTACAAAACAAGATATTATGCATATGTGGAGTAGTTTGAATAGCTCACGTCTTTTCAAACTTGTCTAAATCGGGGAAATAGAAAATTGATGATTAAACCATTTGGGTCATAGAAGGTTATTTCACATAGATCATTATCCCAAATTACATATCTTCTCCACCAACCAGCTTAATTATAACTTATAACTGTAGTTAGATCATCCTATTGATTTTTCAAGGTTATGGAATTATCAAACATCAGAATATATATTTCATTGACCATATTATATATTATCCGAAGATTTATATCCAAAGGAGCTAGTCATAATCAATGTAAGCTCTGGGACAAATATGTATTTCTCTAAGCTTTCGAATTACATCAACACAGTACTTACTTACTTACGCCTGTTACTCCTCGTGAAGGAGCATAGGCCGCTCACCAACATTCTCCATCCAACCCTGTCCTGGGAAATCCTTTCCAACTCCTTCCAGTTCCTGTTGATCCTTTTCATATCTGCTTCTATTTCTCGACGTAATATGTTCTTTGGCCTTCTTCTTTCCCGTTTCCCTTCAGGATTCCAAGTTAGGGCTTGTCTCGTGATGCAGTCTGATGACTTGTGTACTGTATGTCCTATCCATTTCCATCATCTTTTTCTAATTTCCTCCTTAGCTGGGATCTGGTTTGTTCTCTCCCACAGTAGGCTGTTGCTGATTGTATCCGGCCAACATCACCACAGTGTTATGAACATATCAAATTATGATTCTTATATTGCCAGTACTTTCTGTAAAATTTGCCGGAAGGTTTCTAAGAACAAATTATACTACATTAAAGGTGATGGTCAAATTTAATTGGAATAGGATGAAAGAACTTTCCTGATACTATTATTGCTGTTTCGATTTGATTAGCGTTAGTAATATGAAATATCAATTCGTCAATCATAATACAAATGGTGGTACAAATGTTAGTCTAAGTTGTTAATCAACGGTATTGTAACCAATTCTTAGTTTATATCATCATGTCATATCATATGTCTCCCGTCATAGTTATCGCATCAACCTTAATCAAAGATACTCAGCATTTATTTCTTTGTAAATTATCTAGTGAATTTATACTATACTATTAGTTTCGTTACTCTTAGTTTTCTCCTAATCTTTTTCTCTACACTAACTAACACTATTGATAGGTGGGCGAGGCAAATTAGTCACATTAGTAGATAATCTAACAGGTATCAGATGAATTCTTTTCCTTATTATTATTATTATTATTGTCTTTGTTGTCGGTTCTTGGAGTGGAAATATACTTACGTTCTAGTTAGACTAGTCACATGTTCTTGATCTGAATTGTGTTAAAGTCCTGTAGAATAGACACTCGAAGGGTATCTAATGTGAATCTTCTGTCTATGGTAAAATAACGTCCCTTTCGTGTAGACGGAGAAACGAAGCGTTATAACAGCTATATGTTGAGTTAATCGATGGTTGTGGATACACAGGATATGTTTCAACTACGTCATTTAATAAAGGTTTATAATCCCACGAACTGATTTTTCATCTTTGATGCACATTCCAATAAGTTTTATTTTCAGTTTATAGAGTTTTATTAATCTTATTTTGAATTTCACTGATTATAATCATGAGTCAATTGAAGCTATACCACCATGGAAAACCTGGAAGCACTGGACGGCCGTTTCGTCCTAGTATGGGACTCCCCAGTAGTGCATACCCACGATCCCGCACCCGACGAGATTCGAATCCAGCACCCATCAGTCTCACACCAGGCGCTTAACCAACTAGACCACTTAGTTGGATGCGCACTGCTGAGGAGTCCCATACTAGGAGGAAACGGCCGTCCAGTGCTTCCAGGTTTTCCATGGTGGTGCAGCTTCAATTGACTTATGATTTCAATCAGTGAAATTTCTAAAAATCTCTACAAAACCCCTTCTGATTATTATGAATTGACATCTATTCAAATAATTGTAAGCAGAGATGGATGATGACTGGCAGTGGAACTCAGAACGCTCGTTTCGTCCTATTTCGGACTCGTCAGCTGGATGTACCTGCATCCCATAGTTGATGCTCACTCTGGGACTCGAACCCAGTACCATCCGCCTCAATTAATATCTATTTTTCATTCCTCTGTATAATGTTTACTTTGATCTATAAACGATCTTAATCATAATAATAGTAATAATAATAATCGATTAATGACTTGTTCCAAGATAAATGGACTTTGTAATATTTTAATAGGAATATGAATAGAATTGGCAAATTTAACATTGTCTAGATGATCATTTATAGCTTTAATTGGAGATCTTCCATTATACAAGTAACTATGTAGAAAAGAAAAAAGTAAGTCACTGAATAACTTTCAATATGATCGCTATCTAGTTTGTTTGTTTGTTGTTGTTTTATTACTTCACTTAAGAAAATATGAAAATGTTTTATTTGTTTTATTGTACTTTTGTTTATTTAGATAAAAATCGTCATTATGTCGAATTATTACGTATTATTAATGCAGATTCTAATTTAAAAAATATTTATATGCAAATTTTATCCACTGAAAATTATTCTACTAAAAATAATCTATCAACATTGACAACAACACAAACAACCGGTGAATATGGAAGAAACACTTCTTCATCATGTTCTCTTACTGGTGATGGTAGTGGTGGTGGTGGATTTATCGGTAAATTCTCATCGACACGTTCATGATTTATCCGACTTTACTACTTTAAATTAGCAATATTTTTTAGTTTATCCATTGAGTCATGGATTCACTAACAATCAAACAAACAAACACACATCCACATCCACACACAAGATCTTTTTCCCTCTTGTAAACACTTTGAATCGAAAAAGAAAGTATAAACATTGTTTTGTGTCTTCTCACTTACATCATCTGATGAAAAGCAAAAAAAAATTTTTTTTTAAATACATGTACTTTAATAATAAAAATGTCCAATTTTTGTACTTCATCCATTCATCTTTTCTTTATTATTTTCTTTCAAACTATCATCTTAGTATCAAAATGTAATGTATGCGAATTGATCAAATGTGTGTAACTGTGCCAAATGATTGTTTTATTTATTGTATAACAACAGTAACCATGAATTAAAAAAAAAAGTGTTTAAATCTTTTTATGTTGTGTTATAGTAGAAATCAACTAATTATTCAATGAATAGTTTGATACTATTTATATCGTTTAAGTATCCATCTTTCTGTCTTATTTATGTATACACATTAATATGTAATAACATATAAAAACAAATAAATGACAACATACATTTCAACCTGGTTACTCACTTCTTTTTGTTTGTTTATCCATATTTTTCTTTAACAATTGTTTGTAAGCTTACTAATAATCTATAGGACAAACATTTCCCTCTCTCTCTTTCTCTCTCTCTTACACCTACACACACACACACACACACTCTTGATAGGAATCGAACCAATGCAATAGTCATAACAATAGGAAAAGACTAATGTTGTGTTATACGGTGATGATAAAACAATGAATGCTTTATCTCTCTCTTTAGAGCAAACAAAATTACGAAAGAAAAATCGTTTCTACATTTATTTCATGGGTTTTTTTTCTGACTTGAAAGAATGTGTTTGTCTGTATGTATGTGTGTGTGTGAGTGTACGATATAGCGCTTAAAGTAGTTTGTGCTTTTGTTTGTTTTTTAATTTCCTAGGTTTACACATGATCTGCACCATGATAAATGAATAATGCGTATATGATCTTATATTTAGTTGAATTATTATTATACTCTGTATTGGTCCTTTGAATGTAGTTGAGTTACATCTAACAAAATATTATGATATCGAATGTTGTTAAAGACAAGTTATGAGTGATGGTGATAGTAATCACTTTCCGATTGTGTATACTTTGAAAATTTATTTATTTAAACACGTAGACATTGATACAAGGGGGCAACACCACATAAATCATTCATATTGTGTGCGGGCTGGGATACTGCCCGGGCGACCAAACCGACGTAGTTGGTTTTCTAAGGGGTCCACTCCTCGAGCGTTCGTTCACATAACTCAAACATTGATGATGATTAGGGTACAGTTTATTAATTGGTTTTCTATAACTGTAATATATAAATACTGTTGAATAATAAGTATATCTAACTGTGAACAGAAATTCATCGCTCGTTAGCGATGTGTATTTATAAGTTTTTAGATGCTTAGATGCAATCGACAAAAGCAAATCAAGTATGGTATAAGTTTTGTGCTAGTTGATACTTACTAACAAGATGTACCTTTATTCATGAGTGACCAACCAGCACCCAATCTTATAGGTGAGTAACGACATCACTCTGAATATAGGCATAACTCAGTAGGTCTTCGGGGATTTCCTGCTCGGAATTAGTCACCACTGAGGACATGATAATTGTTAGTAAGAGATTAAGTTATGGAGATTGCAGAATTTTTTTCATAAATCATGAGCTGACTGTACATGGACTAGTGATATTGCCCTATTTCGAATATACAATAACATCAATGTGGATACATCTAAAAAATATTGAACTAATCGAAACAATTTGTAAATCAGTAGTGACAATAACAATAAAGGATTATGTAACCAAACCTTGTAAGTTGAAAGATTCAGTAGTAATTGTAAGAATAATCAACAGTACGATAAAATGAACAAATGTATATCGACATGGGGAGTAGATCAAAGCGTTAAAAAAAACTAAACATGAAAATCGATTACCATTGATTCAGATAATGTGAATGAATATGACAAGGAGTTGAGAAACTTAGAATTGTAGGGTAGATTTCCCCCGGACCTTTTGTTGGCTTGAATTCGTTATCTCTTTGATAAACGGGATTGAAATCTAATGTTTAGGAACTAAATTTAGACAATAGATCAGTATAAATACTTGATTTTCCAATATCACATGACCACCATCATTCATCTGTGATAAAACAAACCTAAACCTCAGTTTTGTTTAATCCTTTCCCAAACAAAAAAAGGAGTTTCTGGTTGATCAATCAATTACAACTTTCTTCACAAAAGCGGCTAAATTAACAAATTCACACTGAAATGGTAAAACTAAGTAACTAATCTTTCATTTGTGGGACTATTATTTCTCAACTTGGGAATGCCAAAGCTTTTTTAAGACCTCTATCTAATCGATCGCATAAAAAATTACTAGCTATGTCTCCATTGAATCAGAGCTTCAGGTACTAAGATTTCTTACAAATACTTTGTAGTTATGACTTCTTGTTTACTGTATACATGTTTCTTTTGAACACATGAAGCTACGGTTCAATGATTAAGTCATTCAAATTTCAACCATTATGTCTCAAGTTCGAACCCTATTGCATCTTTTTCGGTTTGACTAACGTGGTAATCTTGCTAACTTGAGCTCTGAGGGTTTGTCCCGAAGTGAAGCACTCTTATTTATATTTGGTAGATGAATTAAATAATAGATCTGTTTTAGTCTGACATATTTACAATGTGTAGTTCTTCGGAAATAATTATAAAAATCTTTTTAGTATTGTTTCAATTAACTTTATTTCCGTGAGGTCATAATAGCCTTAGTTTACTTACTTACGCCTGTTACCCCTCGTGGAGGAGCATAGGCCGTCCACAGCACTTTCCATCAAACCCTGTTCTGACCAGTCCTTTCCAGTTGCTACTCATCTTTTTCAGGCCTGCTTCCAATTCCCGACTTAATGTGTTCTTCGGTCTTCTTCTTTTCCGTCATTGTTTTCATTCAATAATATTAAATAGAGATAGACATTAAATAAATTTCCAAGGCTTATATAGGAACACGATTTTTTTTACATACGTTCATTTTATTTCGAACAAATCAAAAATGTTATTTCTCTCACAAACTGAACTCATACAACTATTCAGAGTCTGAGAGAACTGGACGGCTCTTTCATCCTAGTATGGGACTCCTAAGTAATACTCATCCAACCACATTGTCCAGACTCAAAACATCCGATCTCTCATGTAAACGTTCAACTTCTAGACCATGGAGCCACATTTCGGTGATTCATATTTCGACATTCAATCAATTCGTGATATCTCTGAAGAGTCCCATACTAAAATGAAACAGCTACCTACTATTGTTTTTTTTTCTAGGTTTTTAATTGATTATCTAACTTTGATCCATTCATGATCTCAATATCATTCAACAATCTCTACAACTCCTATAATGAAAATCAAAACTGTTAACTATTCATATCTTGAATCTCTTAAACGTAGAAGTTCAGATATCTAAAGTCTTCTTTAATGGACTGTAAAATATCCTAAAATGTTTAAAGGTTAATACACTTGAATCAAATATAAACCACATAAGTAAAATCAACGCTCTAGTCTATTTAAATAATAGAAAATCTCAGTGTAATTAAACTGTACTCTCTTTCATTATGTAAAAATTATGACATTCAATTTAAGAGAAAAGTAAATTTCCCCTCTTCTTTTTCTTTTTTTCTTATTACCTCTAGTTACTCAAGAAATGTTTCACAATGGACTAATTTTCGCTGTTTATCATCATATTTTGCACATACATTTTTACTGTGTAAATTACATTGTTATGATGACAAGCTTATTAGATGTTCTAATGAAGAATCCTTGTATAATAATCGATAATGACGACTGACAGCATAGATTATTCATTCTTATCAGCTTAGTTTCAAAAAGAGAGGTTTTTTTGTATATGTGTATGTCAATGACAAAGATGGCTGGAATTAATAAACAATATTTTGTTTTATATGAAAAGATGGATAGTGCCTAGCAGTGGAATCTATGACGCACGTTTCGTCCTATTTGGGACTCGTCAGCTGGATGTACCTGTATCTCAGAGTTGATGTTCACTCTGTGACTCGAACCCACTACCGTTCACTTCAAACGCCATCGCGTTATCTACTTAGCTACTGAGTCTTGATAGCCACCTGCTCGTACAATGGGGTGAAGTTTAAAATCACTTGGTATTGTTTGCTTGTATCTTCTCATTGTTATTTAGGACTGCAATTAATCAGTCTTTCATTGACATATATACATCTTTTGTGAATTGCCTCGATGTTGCCTTAATTCACAATCATTATAAGCAAAGATGGTTATTGGCAGTTCTAAACATCAATGGAAAGATTCAAGTAAACAATACCAAGTGAATTTAATATTTTGTCGTTCTAATTGAGATCATGATGTTAGACCACCATTGAAAACTTGGAAGCACTGAACGGCCGTTTTGTTCTATTATGGGACTCCTCAGTAGTGCGTATCCATGATCGCGCTCGCAGAATTCGGTCTTGCGCACCAACACTTAACCTCTAAACTACTAAGCCAACCTTTATGAAAGTACACATTGATTAAACTTGATCATAATCGATATTTAGAAATGAATTCATCATTCAACTTCTGAATGTTTGGTTACCTTTCATATCATGTGAACAATCTAAAGTATACAGAAGATATAATAGTTTTTTTTTTAAATAAACATTCTGATAAAATTCCGTTGTTTGTACACTTTGAGTATCAGTTTGAGACTTTTTTTGAAATCAATCCACTTAATTAATTCTTAAACTTTTAGAATTTTGCGTAGTATTATAAGAAGAAGAAGACAAAGATTATCAGAACTATGTGACATAAAGGTCAACTAGATAAATAAAAGGTAACGGAAAACAAAGATAATAAAGGAAACAATATGGAACTCTCTACGCTGGACAATAAAACAAAATTACCATGGTAATTTTACGGTGAATACATATGAGGAGTTTGCATTTTTGTATGATCAATGTTTCAGTAAACTTTAGTGTATGCCATCGAATACTTGTAAAACACCGCAAAAGTTGAATTAAGATCGATCTTATAACCTGTTTCAATTGGTTCATTTGATTGTATTTGTTTTGTAACCATTTAGGTGCGGTGTTTTAGCTGTGCTAAGGTTGGTAATGCCTTATCTGGTGAAACTGATTGGTTTTTTGGGGGGGAGTGGTTTCCGTTTTTGAAGGCTCATAAACCCACAGTGTGGATGAGACTTTATGGGGACTTCGTTAATCCCATCACTTGGTGTGCGTGGGTCTCACCAAGGGCAAGTATGATCTACATATATGCCGGCAATACACAAGTTTTCAACTATGCGTCTCCTGGCATATATATATATATATCTTACCCTGTGAGCAGAGGTCCGTAATATGCACACCAGTAACACTAGTTTTCACTCATGCTTCCCACAGCATAAATATAGGTATATTTATGGCAACTCTCTTACAATCAATTTCGATTATGGTTAAATTTTGTTAAGCCTTTTTATTAACTTAACAATGTTGTTCTAGCAGTAGCGACTTGTCTATTTTTTTGTACTATTATGATCACTATCTTGTCCGTATACGTGTACTCTTGAACGCATGTGACAGCCTACGCAAATATCTCTCTCTCTAGCTAAAATGTTAATCGCCTAAATATCACTTGATGGGTCATTCTCGAGTCTTATTATTAGACTTTGCCTCGCTTAGCTGCGCCTACATTTGATTTGATTATAAATTCGCCTCGGTATTCGCTCGCATACACACATTCTCCTCTCTTCTACTAATTCGTTCTATGTGTCTATAACTTTGTTATCTGTACTATCCGCTAATAAACTGTAGTCGCCGCGTTTTATTGCCTTTTGATTTGCAACACCGTTGGGATTTATGTAATAACAGTTATCAATGTGATTGATTAACGAAGCTAAGACACAACACATTCACTCACCTGGGAGAGCAGATTGTCACTGTTCACTTTGAACGCATTTGCTACAGCTGACTCACATATTGCATTCATATCACTGATACTGCATGACATACATAAGCATGACCACTCTTTTTGGAGATATTGATGGTCACCTCACCCTAGTATTTACTACCATATTTTTTTTATTATGTCTTCTAATTAAAGGGTTAAGCCGCTGATTTTATTAAATATGGGACAGAAATTTTTGAGCTTATGTTCCTTGTGTCAACTCACGCGCGTACCCCTTACATGCACCTACATAGATAAACCGCACATGCCGAAACTCATGCAATTCATGGACATAAGCATACATATCAGGGAGCCTTGAAAAGGAAATTCGGTTTACAACGGAATCGTCGATTAGTCCGATCTCCTCCATATATGCCCCTACTACCCAGCAGCGCTGGGGGTAGGTCCTAGGTCTCAGTTTGCTGCCACCATTTAGATACACGTTTAGACACCCTAATTTTCAAATCGCGCACACATTTAAATTCGTAAACATTGGGATGTGACACAATCGTTTTCGTACCTTCTAGGATTTGGCGAAACGTGAGCCTTGTTTTTCCCATGCGTAGTATGTTTGGCTAGTAACCGAGTTAATCCTTTTTTTCAATAAAAGGCTACTTGACTCACCTCTTAGCGGTAGGGTAATGTGGAAAGGCCTTTTCTATGCCATATTGTCGCTTTTCCATCGATTTATGAATTTCAGAAGATAACCATTTCCCAGTAATGTTTTATTCAACAACTTCACTTCTTCGTTAATAGCTTCGTTTGTACAAATACATTCAGTCCTATTAAATAGACCTCATATCAAGCCCTTTTTATATTGAACTAGACAACAGCTAAGATAATCAAGGTACTGGTTTGTCCTTCATTGATATATCTTGTTGTTTGAATGCTACTTGTTATATCTGATTGTTATGTTGGAAACTCTTATCACTCATACTCGAAATGAGGGACCTCTGCAATCCCCACGACGCGAAAGTAAGAAAACAAAAACTGGTATAAGTAAAGATTTTTTGACCCCCAAAACACGACGACGACCAGATACAAAAAGTAGCATTAAACGACAGGACATATCATTTATGCATTCAAAAACAGTTTATTTTCACCATAAACCTACCCTCATAGTATTGTTTTATTATCCAGCTTGGTGAGTTCCATATTATTTTCCTGATTATCTTAGTTTTCTTTTACCTTTCATTTGTGTTGGAGCTAATCTAGAAGTTTCTGGTAGCTTGCTTGGAATCATGTGTAGCATGGGCTCAGTCACTGACCACAAGCTTGTTGCTTTATGATGATTTGTATTAGATTGAACTAGGAAAACGCTATAAAATTATTTCTGAAGCACAAAACTAACAAACTTGCTAATCAGTTTTGCCATTGTTTTACGGAATTTAATTTGTTTGATAGGATGGTCATCGTGTGACTTTTATACACTAAATTTCACTTATTCAGATATTTAACATGATGCAATTATCTTAATTTAAAAAATCACTAAAAACATGAAAGCACATTGTGGCTGTTTCGTCCCAGTTTAAGACCCCTCACTGGTTCGCGCCCAACAACCCCCCACCACACTAAAGATCTATTCCTGTTATGTTATTCTGGTCCCTTTTATTGGTTAACCAAACACTATCTATTAAACTAAAATGTAACTACTAGTCCAAGTGATTCGAGATAGTGTGCATTATTTTCAGATGTTATGTGGTTACAGGTATTATCAAGAAACTCTGAACCTTAGTTTCGTGTTGGCGCTAATTAATAGATTAGTTTTTCTTTGTATCTATTCCTTGATCATATTCCTTCTCATGATATGTAATTGTTTATGTCATTTTGAAGGCTCAACAGTAACATCATCATTAGTGGGACTTGAAGAAGTTAAATGTACAAAAATTGTTTCAAATTATAAAATATAGAGTGTATACCACAGATTGAAATCATGAGTCAATTGAAGCTAGACCACCATGGAAAACCTGGAAGCACTGGAGTTCAACCAGGTCTATTGTGAGATATCAACTCACTGAAGAGAATGGTATACGGTAGCGCAACTTCGTGGATTGGTTGAAGTTAGACATTAACACCATTGGATGCCGGCTCAGTGGTCTAGTTGGTTAAGCGCTTGGCGCGAGACTGATAGGTCCTAGGTCCGAATCTCGCGGGGTGCGAGATCGTGGGTGCACACTGCTGAGGAGTCCCACAATAGGACGAAACGTCCATCCAGTGCTTCCAGGTTTTCCATGGTAGTCTAACTTCAATTGACTCATGATTTCAATCTGTGAAATTTCTAAAATCTCCACAAACCCCTTCTGATAATAGAGTGTGTACATTTGAATTGAAGTTATATAGTATAGTTGGTTTATGTGTCACAATGAGATACAGTATGCTCAGTTTATCCTGAGACTAACCACCGGGATATACTTGTATTCCATTAGTATTGTTCACATTAAGACTTGAAATTATTAATTTTCTTTTCTTACACCCAACACTATCCACTGAGCTACTAAGCGCGAATATTTATTGAATTATTCATCTGGTATGAAGGTATAAACCAAGGTTTGTAATTTGTCAGTATATAATGCATACTGGCCTCTTGTTTCGATGTGAACAAAACTCAAGTGATAGGCATTAAATAGAGCGAAACATGTGTTTTGCGTTGCATCCCTAGCTACAGTCCAATGACGCTACAATTCATATTTTAATTTCAAAAAGGAAAATGCTTTTAGTTTGCTAAAAAATAGATTGACCAACTTTAAATCATAACATTAACAACGGGGAAAAACTGGATTTCATTTTGTTTTAAATACTTACTTACTTACGCCTGTTACTCCTCGTGAAGGAGCATAGGCCGCTCACCAACATTCTCCATCCAACCCTGTCCTGGAAAATCTTTTCCAACTCCTTCCAGTTCCTGTTGATCCTTTTCATATCTGCTTCTATTTCTCGACGTAATGTGTTCTTTGACCTTCCTCTTTTCCGCTTCTCTTCAGGATCCCAGGTTAGGGCTTGCCTCGTGATGCAGTTTGGTGATTTTCGTAATGTATGTTCTATCCATTTTCATCATATTTTTCTAATTTCCTCCTTAGCTGGGATCTGGTTTGTTCTCTCCTGCAGTAGGCTGTTTTTGATGGTATCCGGCCAATCGATATTGAGTATCTTACGTAGACAACTATTTATAAATACTTGTACCTTTGAGATGATGGTTGTATTAGTTTTCCAAGTTTCAACTTCGTACTATAGAACTGTCTTGACGTTCGTATTAAAGATTCTGACTTTAATGTAGGTTGATAGACAGTTGTTTTGAGTTCCATATGTTCTTCAATTGTAGGAATGCGGCCGTTTTTTTGTCAATCCTCGCCTTTACATCTGCATCTAATCCTCCTTGTTCATCAATGATGCTTCCTAGTTACATGAAAGATTTCACATCTTCCAGAGTTTCACCATCAATTGTGATTGAGTTGGTGTTCTGCATATTGTATTTGTTTTAACTATGGATTACTAATAGCTGAATTAGTTTTATCAAAGAGTAATTACTGAACTGAATGATATACTTGTATCGTATTCAATTTAACTTGATAATTAAACTAAACACCATTGAATCATCAATTCAAGTCTATTGGTAACCAAATATTGATAAACTGTTCCAGATTATTCTTCTATTCTATTATCTTTTCAGATAATGAATTACTTGAATAATGCCAATGATCAATATGTTAATCAATCAATAAAATCAATGAATATTCCAGAGAAAACTGTCCATTCATTAAACAATTTGAATTTAATCAATAATAATTCTAAATCAGTAATTAAATCAAAGTTGAAACAAACAAATGATAAAGTAATTAAATTTATTTAATTTAATCAGTTTTAATTTATACTTAATGTTGTTTAACTTGTATCTTGTCATTGTTATTTAAGACTGTAATTAATCAGTCTCTTATTAGTATGTGTGCAATAGGTCTCAATATATACAAAGGGAAAAGCAGGATTCTCCGATACAACACAGAATGCACCAATCCAATCACAATTGACGGAGAAGATTTGGAAGATGTAAAAACCTTTACGTATTTAGGCAGCATCATTGATAAACAGGGTGGATCTGATGCAGATGTGAAGGCGCGGATCGGCAAAACAAGAGCAGGATATTTACAACTGAGGAACATCTGGAACTCAAAACAAATGTCTGTCAACCAACACCAAGGTCAGAATTTTCAATACAAATGTCAAGACAGTTCTACTATATGGGGCAGAAACCTGGAGAACTGCAAAAGCCATCATCCATAAAATACAGGTGTTTATTTACAGTTGTCTACGCAAAATACTTCAGATCCATTGGCCGGACACTATTAGCAACAACGTACTGTGGGAGAGAACAAACCAGATCCCAGTGGAGGAAGAAATTGGGAAGAAGCGCTGGAAGTTGATAGGACACACATTGAGGAAAGCACCCAACTGCGTCACAAGAAAAGCCCTCACATGGAATCCTCAAGGTCAAAGGAAAAGAGGAAGGCCAAAGAACACATTACGCTGGGAAATGGAAATAGACATGAGTAAAATGAACAAGAATGGGATAGAACTAGAAAGAAAGGCCGAGGACAGAGTGGATTGGAGAATGCTGGTTGGTGGCCTATGCTCCATTGGGAGTAACAGGCGTAAGTAAGTAAGCATCCTGTGCGGATTGCTTGATTGATATTGATTGAAGTCAAAAGTTTTTTAAACAAAGATGGATAGTGGCTAGCTATGGAAACTAGAACTTGCATTTAATCGTATTTGGGACTTGTCAGCTCGATAGTACCTACATCTCAAAGTTGATCTTCACTCTGTGAATCGAACCCAGTACCGTTCACTTCAAACATATACATGACATTGATCACTACCCAGTGATCAATCAATTGTAAATACATCTCAGTCCTACAGGATATCAGTTGCGGCCCGGATAGCTCAATAGTAACGTCTCTGACTGTGAAACTGGGTGACGCGGGATCGAATTCGTCAGGAGCATCAGTTCTCTCAAGATTCCAGGTACACCTTGCTGACGAGTGCATAGTAGCACGAAATCTTTGTCCAGGGTTTTTTATTGACTGCCACCAACCATCACCTTATCCTAGCTTTCTAACTTACATAACTGGTCCAGTAAATTTCTTTGTTGTATGGATATTTATGTCTGAATTTGACGACTTCTAGACATAACATCTTCAATGATACATATTTTCAATAATAATCAATTCAGTATATGATACAACAATTATTCCATTTCATTGATGACGCCTATTCCACTTCAAACACGTTCAAACTTCACTGATCTATAAAGAAGTATTCCTTCATCTACATGTTCACTCATTCCTTTTTTTTTCAGAATTTGAACCAATTCAAACAAAAATCAAATAAAGTTCAATCAACAAAACGATTCATTTCAAAACCAAATTTATGTCGTTTACAAGATTTATGCCTTGAAGATCGTTATAAATTGAATCAATTAATTATGAAATTAGCTGAAGCTCAAGAAGCATTAAATCAAATGGATTCTAAATTAAAAGAACAATCTATAAAGAATAATGACATTCAACAAGATAACAGGTTGAAATCGAATCAGTTTCTAAATTCTGAAGCATGTTCATTCAATGTAGAACAGAAAGTATGTTCATCATCAAATACAGATCAATTCATTGTAAGTAGTAGTAGTAGTAGTAGTAGTAGTAATAGTAGTAGTAGTAGTGTTATAGTTTAAATTTCACTATCAAATTGTAGAGATTGTTGAAATGGATTCAAATCAAGAATTGATCTAAATTAGACAATCATTCAAAATTTGAAAGTATTGGATAGATGTTTAGTCACAGTATGGGACCATTGAGCTGATATACAATGGTACACAAGCTTTACTTCTAATGAGATGACATGACCAGTGGAACTATACCATGTAGAGTTTGAGGAAAGTATCCATCGAAGAAATGAAAGATTGTTGAGCAATATCTCTGACTAATTGAAGTTAGACTTATGCACTATCAGATTTTGCCTTAATTGTCTAGAGGTTAAGCGTTGGTGTTCGTAGTGATGTCTCAAACTACGATGAAACAGTTTTACAGTGCTTCTAGATTCTTAATGTTTGTCTAACCTAGATCAGTTCATGATTTCAATGATATAGTTTGATTTGCTTGTTTTTCGAGTTTTCCTAATCTAAAGCAAAATGTGTCTAACTGCGATGATGGTTAAGTCTTAAGAATTAGATTCTTTTACTTTTGACTAAGATGATCCATTAGCCTGACTTAACTGTACATAACCAAAAGTATCATTCAGAATGCTAAACTATAAAATAATACCCGGTATGAAAGCATAATTTTGTATTCAGTCGACTCAGATATTTAACGCTAACTAAGAAGAATGAATGGATTTATTCGATACATGCACATGACCAGCAATCAATCTAAATTCTTAGATGAGATATCTTGAAAATACCGGCCTTAATACAAAATTCTTATATAGAAGCTTGGATATTTGAGAAGGGGATGAAGCTTTCCGGACTGTTTTATGAAGAATTATGATGTATACTTTTACTGTGTACTTAGTGTAATCTTCCATCCATGAATAGCTGTTGTCATATGCCTCACCGTCTCCGAATTGTGGTTAATTAATTATGGACTTATTATTCAGTTTTGTATGACTTTTGATTTAGTTATATAGACATTGTGATTAAGCCGGATAATAAATGTGTATGAGTTTTCTTGTGAACCTGATTGTTTCAGTTTCTATTTGGAAAAGATATGAGGCTAGGTGGCCTGTGTTAGTCTTGGCAATGATGGTCTCTCAGTTGATCCAACTTTCTTTTGAATGAGTCGACAGATGGAACCTCAATCAGGTTCGTTGATGATTCGATTGGAAAATCGATAGTCAGCTGGCAAGTAAATTGTTTTGGGCTTGCGAACGTTTTTGGAATGTCCCGTAAATTCACTATTTTGGAAAACAAGAAAAGTAAGAACATATCAGGTATAGATTTATCACTAAGTGATTTAAAAACCATGATCAATTCGTCTCTGGTTCTTAGATATGACAATGGAAATAGGTTTAGTTTAGCCAGTCGAGCATCATAAGCGAGCTTCGCTCTTTCAGTAATCTGCTTAGTTGCGGTTCTTCGAGCCTTTTTCAACATCTCAGTGTCTCTTTTTAGATAGGGGCTAGCTGTTTGTATGCAGTACTCGAGTCTAGGTCGGACGAATACTGTATACGAAGTCAAAAGGTTTTAGCATCGACACGGCTAAAGGCCCTACATATTGACCATTGGTGTCTAAAACCTTTAGCGGCTATCGCACGGCAGCGTGCAGTAGTTTTTAAATCTTGGCTAACGATGACTCCTAAGTCATTGTGTGTCTGGACAACAGGTAACTCAATGTTGTTCACCGTGTATGTATTAGTAATAATAAAAAGTGAAATATATTTCCTATCTATCTACTTGGGGATATAAGGAGCTTGTGGACTATTTAGAATCAGGAATTTTCAGTCAGTATCACGATCAATGTGTTATTGATCAAGAAAAGGCGATCGATCTTAAAGGCATAAAAAGAACAGACCAACTAGCGAACTCGAACTCTTATCATCATGGTATTTGATCACGAGAGCAGTAATAAGGAAGTGAATGTACAACATACAAACAAATCGATTTTATATCCCAAAGGCTGTGTGTATACTTGATAGTATATGTATATGAAATTTCCAAAGGAAAGAATTGACATGAGATTTTCTGTGTAGGGTAGTGGTGTTTCGCAGTTAATAACTTTTCATTGTTATTCGTAAACGAATCCCTGTTTTTGATAAAGATACTTCTTTACCACCTACTAGCAACATCAGCTAGTGAGGAACTGCTGAAAACCATATCGTATCGGACAACTATTTCATCCTAATGATTAAACAATCTACATAGTAATTTTATATAGATATAGATCTACTCGCTTCGGCGGTGCATATACTAAAATTGGAACGATACAGAGAAGATTAGCATGGCCCTTGCTCAAGGATGACACGCAAAATCGTGAAGCGTTCCATGTTTTCCACACTCCATTCTCACCTCCCAAATCCACACTACCTGTCATCGCAACTACTCGGTGTGGTGGCTAATGCCACGGGGTTCACTCACTCTTCATCCTCGCTGATTTACCAAGAGTGAGCTACACGGTCGGTCCTCAGAGTGCCCGTAGACTGAAGAGTGGTGATCAGTGAGTGGGTGGTGATATGTGACCAAGCGTTTGCTTCATATAGATCTACCAACTAACCATCCGAAATTTCGAATAAATGAACCAATTTTAAAAGAGCTTTAATCCACAAATTAATAAATGACTGTTTAATAACATTATGATAAAATATCTATTTATTGATTCGTAAATATTTTTACGGTTGAACCTGATTTTGGTTTAAATAGATCAGTCTTAATCATAGACTGATCTTAAGTTAGACAACCATTGAAAACCAGAAGACAGTGATCATCTGTTTCATCGTAATATGGGACTCTTAAAGAATGGAACTCTTTCACAGTGTACATCCATGACCCCTCAACCTGAAGTCATTAGTATGTAGCAGTAGTTTCGTTGGATTTTTCTCATTATATCAATTCAACTAGAAAATACTCAATACTTATTGATTCATGTTTTAGAATATTTTATTTTTAATCGTTTTTTTCTATGGGACGATTTCAAATGGCATTGAATTAGGTTACAATAGAGCAAGGATCGGTCAAACCGAAACGTGTATCAGTTCATTAGTTCATAAACTTTTAGTATGGGTTAAGTAGATACATTTACACTACCTAGTTGAATTCCGCGTGATCATTGTGATCTTCGATTAAAGAAGTTTTGTGATATGCTTTAAAATCATTCACAATGCTTTAAATGCATTCACTCTTTGTCTAACATCTACATCCTGTTTTTCACTATTTCCTTATAAATACCATCTCGAACCACATTATTAGTGCTATATTAATTCGATTCGTTTTCTATTGATCTTGTTCATTTCCTCTCTACTCTTACTAATATGTAATAAGTCAAATTAAGTTAACATACATCTGTACCGATTCGTGAAGGCGCGAATTAGCAAAACAAGAGCAGCATGTCTACAAATGAAAAACATCTGGAACTGTATGAGGCGGAAACTCGGAGAACTACGAAAGCCATCATTTAGAAGATACAAGTGTTTATTAACAGATGTCTACGCAAAATACTTCGGATCCGTTGGCCAGACACTATCAGCAACAACCAACTGCGGAAGAGAACAAAACATATCCTAGCGGAGGAAGAAATCAAGAAGAAGCAATGGGAGTGGATAGGACACACATTGAGGAAAGCACCCAACTGCGGCACAAAGCAATTCCTCACATGGAACCCTCAAGGTCAAAGGAGAAGAGGAAGACCAAAGAAAACATTACTCCGAGAAATGAAGATAGACATGAGAAGAAAGAACGAAAATTGGATAGAACTAGAAAGGAAGGCCGAGGACAGAGTGGGTTGGAGAATGGTTGTCGGCGGCCTATGCTCCATTGAGAGTAACAGAAGTAATTAAGTAAGTAAGTAGACATCTGTACCAGGTAATATGTTAACTATGACTGACGAACATGTTTGTTCTTTCCTATTTTCAACATTTTTTTCAATTGATATTTCTATATTCAAACTAGACATTCCATAAAACAAAACTGGAACATTTAGAAAATGAATTGAGTCAATTACGGTGTAATTTCAAAAAAGAACAATGTATGCCTAAATGTGAAAATAATCAATCAATGGAGACATTAATTGAAATTAATCCAACTATAATGAATGATGGTAAGAGTTTTGTTCTAATGTGCTGCATGACTTTGTATGTGGCTACAAAAATTTTACCATTTTTATGCAATATTCTATTATCGGTGTTGTAGTACTGCGATGTATGCTACTTATATCTGTCGACATAAGTAGTATGTAACACCGATCGATTATCGAATGCATGACAACAGAACGTTAAGAATTTCGAATTGAAGAAAGCAAAAGGAGAAAAGAGTAAGGATTTGTGAATTGGAAGAATCATACAGAATGTGAAGGATAATTAATGGTAGATTTGCAAAATGAAGTTTTTAATGTATGGTTCCCATATTTTGTTATCGTCCTCCCAACCAAAGTCTCGTCTAATACAGTATAACTGACTGTTATGATTTAAATTATATGGTTAAATTAAAGAAAAACAAGTTACTACAGAAGTTGAATGACTGTTAAATAACTTAGGGAAACTATTAAAACTTTTAACGAATTAAAATATACCTAACTGACAAGTCCCAAATAGAATGAAGCGCCCGTCCAGGGTTCCACTGCTAGCCAATTACCATATTTAGAAAATACCTGTTGTGAAGGTATGGTTTATAGTGCAAAATGAGAAACATCAGAATGTATGTATAGTTTTTTTATGTGACTAGTGAATTTGACCATGTTCTCTGTTTTGAAATCAAAATGATCTAGGGAAAAATTCATCTATATGGCTGAAAATAATGTTTCCTCTCAAACCTTTGTATAAGGCAGAAAAGTTACTCTTCGAAGTTAATCAGCATTTCTCAGATATTCAGTCATGGTATCCTCTTTAAAATTTCTTACCAGTCGTTCGAAATTAAGCATTCTGTTCATACAAGACATGGAAGTTAGCTTGTTAATGCTCTTGAAACAAGTCTGGACCTTGATTAATTTGGTAGTATTCTTTAATTTAATCGAAAGCTGTATATAAAGAAATGCTGCTACCGTTGTTCGCGTGACTATCGTAACCAATGGCTGGAGGCTCTGGGTGACATGGCTCAGAATGGGTCACAATGCCGTAGGTGTATACACTCTCTGTCTTGCCTTAAACTATGAGATTAAAGTCGAAACGCGCGTTCTGAATTCCACTGCTAGCCACTATCCATGTTTGCTTATAATGCTTGCGAATTAAGGCAATATTGAGACAATACGCATAGTATTCACATATGCCAATTAGAGACTGATCAATCGCAGTTCTAAACATCAATTACTAGATTCAAGTAAAACAATACCAAGTTAATTTATTGTGGTGGACCCAGGATATAGCAATTCCGAAAATAAAGTTATTGTGTCCAGAAATTAATGTATATAATATATTAAATATAATCTATACACACAAGAAAAATATACTGGACATCACTTAAACTGTCAAGAATTGGCTTGTTTGACTTTCATTTGGTCTAGTAATCCACAATTATATAATAGTTAATAATCCCGACTGCAACTGTTATAATTCGAGATATATATCCAAATGAAGCATATAATGAGAGTATCACTGTTTTCTGTAAACGTAGATAGTAAATACATTAGAATTCTGTTATCATGGCAACAGGTAATTGGAAACAAGAGACTTACGTAAGAGTATATTTGTGAGCCGTAATCAATGTTTCATGCTATGGGGGGAATTCAAAACAAAAACGGGAAAATCCAAGTTCATGCGTTTTCAAACAACTGTTTTCCCCGTCACTGACAGTAAATAGGTCAATTATGAGAATTATTGAACGAATTACAAAATAAGTCTATCCTAACTATCTTCAAACTATCCTTCTTATTCACTTGGTATTGTTTTACTTGAATCTTCCCATTGATGTTTTAGGACTGAAATTGATCAGTCTCTTATTGACATATGTGCATACTGTGCGTATGCCTCGATATTGCCTTAATTTACAAGCATTCTAAGCAAAGATGGATAGTGACTAGCAGTGGAATCCAGGACGCGCGTTTCGTCCTGTTTGGGACTCGTCAGCTGGATGTACCTGCATCTCAGAATTGATGTTCACTCTGGAACTCGAACTCAGTACCGTTCGCAGGTACATCCAGCTGACAAGTCCCAAACAGGACCAAACGCGTGTCCTGGATTCCACTGCTAGCCACTATCCATCTTTGCTTATTATCCTTCTTATGTTTACTTCATTTTTTATTCAATTCATTATTATCAGTTGAACAAATGGAACAATCAAATAAAAATGTCAATCCCTTAACAAAACAATCATCTTCTCACTGTGTTAATCATAATTATCAATGTGATCAACACTTGAATAATAATGATATGAAAACTAATTATGATTTGTCAAAGACTGTAAATAATGAACAAAAAATCACATCAATAAACAATCATAGTGAACTTAGTGTAAAATCAACGAACAAGGTAAATAGCTGAACTGATATTTGTCAATGTAATGTTTATGCCTATGATCTTTTAATAATAATAATGATAATAATAATCTTGTATCCATCTATTGTGTCATTGGAACAAATTCGCCTAATCCTTGAGGATAAAGAATGAATTAAGTTCCTTTTTCTACTTAATGGAACCCAACTGGGGTGTGTTAATGTTGGGATGATCCAGAAAATTGCTTGCAAAAGACAAGCGAGCACTAAGAAGCGTTTCATCCAATCAGCGTTCACTTGGAGTCTTGGCCAAAAATATCAAGGAAGCGAATCGTCTCATGCAGAGGCTCTGATTGGTTGGCTGCTACACTGATACTATGTTTAGTAGCATTTCCCGAATCTTCTAGCAACCCAAGGACATTTAAAATATTATAAAAATCCTGTGTTTTCTGTATTAAAATGAACGTTTGAGTAAACTACTTCTCGCATACTTTGAGTCTTCTGTCTCATGTTCAGGTCGCTGTGTAGTTCTAGCTTGGGTATTCAGAATAGCTTAAGAGACGAATATAGCGTTCAATCCGACAAGACTTATCAGTTAAGGACAAACTTTCTCTTTGGGCCACTTCAATGTGTATCTATGAATTTACTTGCTCATGTGGGGCATGTTACATAGGCCGCACAAAGCGATCATTATCCAAACGTATCTCGGAACATTATACGGCCTGGCTCTTGAAAAGGGAACGAAAAACAATCACTAGTTCGATACAGGAGCACTTAATCAACTGTGGACATATCGCTCCAAAAAACTTCGTTTAAGATAGTTTACAGAGTCAAAGGAACTGAATCGAAGGGGGTTCGAATCAATATTTTATTTTCGTCGAAAAGAAAATTTTCTTCGCTGGATTCTCTTTTTCTTATTCAATGACACTATGGGTTATTTTAATTATCTGAAAACTGGTTGTATTTTTTGTCAAATATTTGATATACTACTTACTTGATCTTAAAATTACTTATTTACGCCTGTTACTCCCAATGGAGCATAGGCCGCCGACCAGTATTCTCCAACCCATTCTGTCATGGGCCTTCCTTCCTAATTCTGTCCAGTTCTTCTTCTTTCTTCTTTTGTCTGTCTCCATTTCTCGGAGTAGTCTGTTCTTTGGTCTTCCTCTTCTCCTTTCGCCTTAAGGATTCCATGTGAGGACTTACCTTGTGAGGTAGTTGAGTGCTTTCCTCAATGTGTGTCCTATCCACTTCCAGTACTTCTTCTTGATTTCTTCCTCTGTTAGGATCTGGTTTGTTCTTTCACACGGTAGGTTGTTGTTGGTGTTAAAATAATCAATGTTGTCTTCAAATTGTATTATCATCATTCTTTGTTTGTTTGTTTTCTTCACTTGAAATCAGTTTACCCGGTTTTCTTTCATCATTTATCATAGAAACATATCACAAGAAATCAAAAAGTTACTAACTTCAAACAGAAAAACTGTTCAAATTTATTACCAGTATGGGAATTTATTAATGCTAATGATAATTCCATTGTAAATATTCAATGTATGGATACATTAACTCATCATCAAACAATAAAGAAGAATATTTCAATAATGACTGAACCAGTCGATGTGACAATTCAATCAATTACATGTTCAGTTGAAAAATCTACACAAACTATAGTTAATGAGGTAAGTAGAATGAATTGGTTACTACTTATTGACCTGTGGTATATTTGTCGAATTATTTAGTACTGATGATCGAATTCTATTGATCAGGTTATAATGCGATCACCAGTCTAAATATCTCGATATTGTCTACACTATGTTTTGGTATGTAAGTTAGTGGTCGGTGATAGCTGACAGGAAAACTTTCTTGACTTAGGTTTTGTGATATTTGATATTCATCATTATGGTATACTTGTAATCTTGGGTGAATTGATATCCCCTATGAGGTTCAGACTCGTTTCACCCAGGTTCACATAGTGTGAAACGTTAACACTATGAGCTATTAGGGTAAATCTGGCTGTCACGAGTTTGAATCCTAAATTGTAGATCAGTTCTCTAAAAATTACAGGTACGCTTTGTTGAACAGTCTCAACTAAAACGAAATCTATATCAATTATATTTCCCTGTTACCTATCTCTAATAACTTAAAACATGTATTTATTCACCAGTGTATTTTTTCAGTGTCTTACGGATCATCATCAGATGAGATGAATTTTACAGTCAAAAATATAACAATGAAAATCAGCACTAACCTCATTTACAGATTTTTTTCCTTATACGTTACAGAAGGGGTTTTGTAAGGATATTTTAATACAACCAGGCAGGGTAATCAATTACCTTAATATTTTACGTTGTACAGGACTACAGTACCATGTGCTCACTAGTGACTAGCTTCGTGAGAAAATTCTCGAAGTTCTGGTGAGAAGCCGTGACCAGTGGAGCTAATCTGTGTCGGGTAGAAACAGGTGTCTACCTCAGTACAATGGAAGATGGTCGCGCAATTTCGTGGATTGGTTAAGGTTAGACATTAACACCATTGGATGCCGGCTCAGTGGTCTAGTTGGTTAAGCGCCTGGCACGGAACTGATTGATTCTGGGTTCGGATCTCGCGGGTTACGGGATCATGGATGCGCACTGCTGAGGAGTCTCACACCAGGACGAAACGGTCGTCCAGTTCTTCCAGGTTTTCCATGGTAGTCTAGCTTCAATTGACTGATGATTTCAATCAAAGTACTAAACAATAGTTAAATATTTCTAAATATTTTCAATATCTTACAATTTGAAGTAATCAATCCAGTTAAGGATTATTTTTCAATGAACTCATTTCCGAAGCCGGAGAGTCCGGCACTCTTCTTCTGGAATGCTCTCATACGATCAAGAGTATATACCCAATACAAGGGAAGTCTTAATTAAGGCTTTCTCATGAAGAGAGTATTGTTAACAAAATTGAGAAGATGAAAAGCGAATGTCTGGTGGGGGCTTAAACCGAATTAGTGGGAATGGGTTAACCCTGATCCTAAACCAATGGTGCAAATGTGCTATATGATCCTGAGGGAACAAATGGAGGTGGGAACCTATTCCTGTTCACCGGCTAGTATGGGACAACATTTCTTAACACTGCCCAACTTTCTTGTAGAATAAACCTCTAGGCCAAAGGCTCAGAGAGTGAGCACCTAAGAAAATAATCTGTTTTAGTTGAGGTACGCAGGATGTATCCCAGCCCACACATAAATTTTGTTTGGCTAATATATATTTTAGTACCCCTTTGTACAAATGTTTGTGTTTAGATAAATAAAAATAAACAATCTATTCACATAATATTTGCTTTCTGCCCACAAATTAGAAATATCTATGAAGAAAAGTAGTGTTGTAGTAGCGTCGTAACTGTAGTAAAAAAGCATCAATATAGCCACTTGTTATACCTAGTGAAAAAGCTGGTTACTTGTTACCTGTTGTATATAGCTGAACAAAACATTAATAGGGACGGATAGAAAAGAGTAGGCAAGATGATGATGTTATAACTCGTGGCCTGTGTGCCCTGCTATTGTATAACGTAATGATACAGCCGATTAGAAAGCAGTGAATTATCGATCAGACTAAGGACGCATGAAAACCTGTACGAGCAGTCTAGAGTACTTATCGATCCTGCTTCCCGCCTAGCTCAGCATGTTAAGTCCAGAACACCAATCTCACTCTCTGCGATATGAATCATTTATTTGAAACGTACTGGGTTTATATACCAACCAGACAGACCACATCGTACCATAAAATAGGAAACAACATTCGTACAAGATTTAGCCAAATGTAGTTGTGAATAAGAGAGATAGTAATTGATAGAATGGTAAATCGTATAATAATAGTCCATGCATCAAAATAAAGCTTATGTTAAGAGGGACATGAATATGAACAGTTTAGTTATTTAACAATTATACGATAAAAATATACTTATAGTATTGGTCCATTAATGGATCCCAAAGGTTACCATTCATTATTCTTATCGGGATATAACAGACGAGACTATAATTTCTGAACGAACCAATCAGATTTAACATAGCGAGTCTTGAATTTCGGTGCGAAATTCATTCTTCTATACGGTTAAATAGCATTTTGAACTTATAGTTGATATCATTTGATGATGATGAATACTCTAAGTTTAATACGTCACCTCAACTTTTAGCTCCAAATCTCTATACTGATTTCTTACATTAACTTGTAATCCTCTTTAGATTATAGTATGTAAGTGAATTTTCTCAAGATCACTTTGGAGTCACTCAAAATTTCGTTCAGACATTATTGTTTCACTAACAAGATTGTAGATGATAATCTACTATTCACTCAATAGAGATCAAAAGCTATTTATTTAAATCTATATTATGTTCTATGTAATTTACTTATCTGACCAAATGGTTCCAATTTTGTATGTTTTAAACTAGACAATCAGTATTTGACATCAATGAATTACCTGGCAACTTAATGTATCTATACAATTTACAAGATCAATAAATTAAACCTCTTTTTTTAATTAGCATATACCAATACAGTACTGAGTTATATTGATTATTACTAATTCATTATATGTAACATCATGAAATATACTACTTATTAGTTAAGTTTGATTTTGTCAACAATCTTTTCATTGAATGAAAAATAATGCAATGAAATTAATAAAGTATATACAAATATAATGTCTATTAAGTTTGTTTGTGTTGACCTAGAAATATGTAGTTGTGTTTACTTAAATACTGATGTACGTACGTACGTGTGAAGTTCTACGTTGTTGCTGACTGACTGACTGATGGTACAAAAAAAAGGAAAACATGATATATAAACACCTAATAAATTAATTAATTGGTGAAATTTCAACGTACCTGTAGTTAATTAGTTTTGGCAACACAGAATTACTAGTAACTGATCCCTTATTGAAACTATTTTATTCTCTTTTGAGATTAGACAGTAAAAAATTCCAAGTGTTTTAGTTATAATGTATCAATTTATCTCATATATTTATATGGATCTATATATTTACAAATGATCAAATTAATGTAAGGATAATCAGTATAGGGTTGTGGAGATTATTACGTTTTTGATTGAGATCATAAACTGATTGGTGTTAGACCACCATTGAAAACTTGGAAGCATTGGACGTAATGATTTTCACAACCCTATACTGTAAAATACCATGTGCTTACTAGTGAATAGTTTCGGGAGTGAATTCTCGGAATTCTAGTGAGAAGCCGTGATCAGTGAAGCTAATCCGTGTCAGGTAGAGACAGGTATCTACCTCAGTACAATGGAAGATGGTTGCGCAATTTCGTGGATTGGTTGAGGTTAGACATTAACACCGTTGGATGCCAACTCAGTGGTCTAGAGGTCAAGCGTTCGCGCGCAAGACTGAAGGCCCTGGGTTGGAATCCCACGAGCGAGATCGTGGATGCACACTGTTGAGGAGTCACACAATAAGACGAAACGGTCGTCTAGTATTTTCAGGTTTTCATTGCTGGTCTTACATCGACCGGTTCATGATCTCAATCAATAATGTAAGGATTAACGTTAATTTCTACAATCAGAGAGGAGTTTTGTGGAGGTTGTAGTAATTTCATAATTGAACTCATGAGTCAATTGAACCTAGTCCACCATGGAAAACCTGGAAACACTGGACGGCCGTTTTGTCCTGGTATGGGACTCCTCAGCAGTGTGCATCCACGATCCCGCCTCACGAGATTCGAACTACAATCTTCACGACACTCCTTTCTGATTATAATCATCATATGCTCACTAGTGACTGTCTTCGAGAGTTATTTCCTAGAGTTCTTGTGAGAAGCTGCGACCAGTGGAGTTCAACCGGGTCTGTTGTAGGATAATAATTCACTTAAGACAATGGTGGACGGTGGCGCAATTTCGTGGATTGGTTGAAGTTAAGTATTAAAATTGTTGGATGCCGGCTCAATGGTCTAGAAGTTAAGTGTTCACGCGCGAAACTGATAGGTCCTGAGTTCAAATCTCGTTAGGTGGGATCGTGGATGCGCACTGCTGAGGAGTCTCATACTAGGATGAGACGACCATCCAGTGCTTCCAGGTTTTTCATGGTCGTATATCTTCAGTTGACTCATGAATTCAATTATTAAATCAATTTTTACATTAAATTACGCTTTATTCAGTTATTTTTCAGGTTAATTAATGATAAAATATAACAAAATAACATACTGACATTAAATGATGAATTAATTGAGTTTTCTTTCAATGTCGTTTTATAAAATCGGTTTGAACTCAGTAACGTTGAGTGTTTAAAGCTAGAATTATTGATAATCGAGTCCCAAGGTGAAAACCAACACTAAAATGTTAGTATTTTCAATTGGCAAGTTCTAAATAGAACGCAACGTGTATCCATTAATTCCACTATTAATCATAGTTCGAACATAATAAAACGTGAAACTAAATAAGTAATATAGTGTTAGTAGTAACAGAAATACCTTTTTATCGTGCTCAGAATAGAAGTAAACTATTACGGCATTTCACCAACGATTGAAAATGACGGTATTAAACCTATATACACCCTAATGTTTATATTTACATCAGGACTCAAATCAAATGCTCTTCGCTTCAAGAATCCAACATGTTTTTCATTGAGCTAATGAGTCTGAATAACCACTCACCTGTACAAAGAGTATGAATTTAACTTAATTTCTAAAGGTTTAATTCAAGCCATTATTGATTTTCTAAACCCATTAGCTGAGCAGATAACGTGTTCAGAATCTGAAATTTAAAATACCGAGTTCTAGTTTCGATTTGGACGTCAACACAAGGATGAAGGTATATCCAATTGACAAGTTCTTTGTAATGGGACAAAATACGCGTCCTGTATTCTATTCCCAGTCACAATCTATCTCTTCTATAAATACTTTTAATAAAATACCATTCATTATATTAAGGCAATTTTCACTAGCAGAAAATTCAGTCAAAAATATCCAGCTATGTAATAACTGAAACTCTTACAAATCAAAATGTTGATGTTTACTTCAGTTTCATTTTCATGTCTTTTGTACATAAATAATAATTGTATTTATTGCTAACTGTTAGTTACAGGATAATCAATTATTTTTTTTATTATTACCAGTAGTAGTAGTAGTAGTAGACTAGGCAACTCGTGACTACCAGTCACATGATGTAAAAACATTGTAAATAAATACATATTTGGGGGTATTTGATTCTGGAAATAAAAAAACAAAAATAATTCAGTAAACTTTCTGTACTATTCTTTTCTTTGGGTTACCACAGATCATATTTATATTCATGTTGCTAGGACACCTCATGATGAAAGCCGAGTTCCTTTGGAAGTCACAAGGCCGATGTCCCTCTTCTGACAACCAGAGCAACCATTTATTTTGGTACATGGAATACTCGTACAATGTGGGAGACCGAGAGAGTCTTCCAAATTGCTGCTGCTGCTGCTAGGACATATGACTTCGTTTATATTGACTTATATAGTTAACAATTCTTAATATTTGAAAATGTTTAATATTACTTACTAGGTTTTTACATGAACTGTATAGCCTATCCATTTTTCATTATATAACATGTGTATAGTATCAAGGATATTTAGAGCGTTTTCCTACTTATTTAATGAATGAATAATACATCATTTTCACTGATGATTTTATATCAAACTTTGACATTCATTATATTTGCTTTGTGAATATTATAGTAATTTTAATAGTTGGATTCATAAGTCAATTAAAGGTAGACTATCATGGAAAACTTGGAAGAACTGAACGGTCATTTCGTCCTAGTATGGGTCTCTTCAGCAGTGCGCCTCCACGCTCAGTGCTTCCAGATTTTCTATGGTGATCTAGATGTAATTGACACATAAATTCAACTATTAGAATAGAAAGATGCTTAAAAATGCTAGATATTGAACTTTTATTGAACACTGAGAAAGGATAGTTAACCTTGTGTTACGTAAATTAAAATGACGCGTTTCACCTGACAATTTTATTGATTTTTCTCGATCAAATTCCAAGAAAATTCGACAAACAGCTTTCACTGAGTTGATTACAGAATGAGATATCACTAGATCTGTGTCACTTATTCAAATGCTCAGTAACTATCATGACATAATTTGTAGTCAAGTTTTAAATAATGGTTATTGACCATTATGTAAAAATAAAACGGTTTATACTAATCTTCACATTCAGGATGTATACAATATGCTACTACTGTTATTATTACGACTTGCTGAGGAGTCCCATACTGGGACGAAACGGCCGTCCAGTGCTTCCAGGTTTTCCATGGTAGTCTAGCTTCAATTGACTTATGATTTCAACTATTGAAATATATGTTGATTATTCAGTTTTATTCTATGAACTTCTTTTAGTTCAATGATAAATGTATAACGAATTATCCAGTGGAATTGAATACATCCATCTCAACACCAACTTCACTACATTCAAATGTAATATTAAACTATGAAAATAACAAATCTTTAGTAACTTCATCAGTACAAACTGATTCAGTGAACCATCATAATCATCATCATCATTATGATTATTACAATAATTTAACAAAAAGAAATAACAAAGTCAATAAGACAAGAAAGTGTGTAAAATCAAAAATACAAAACAATCAAACAAGAAGATCTAGAGAATACAGAAGAAATAGGATGAAAAATCGATTAGTACAAGGGAAAAGTGAATCTTTCTCCTCCTCCTGCTCCTCCTCCTCCTCGTCCTCTTCCTCAAATTCCTCTATATCTTCATTTTTATCTAAGAAGAACGAAAAATTTGATGATGATGATGATGATAATATTGATGTTGATAGAAATAATAAAGTGAAGTTAACTTCATTTCAAATACAAGAAGGAAGTCATCAACTAGTTCAAGATGTCAAACAATTGAATGTTTCAAATGATATACCATTGAATAATCGTAAGTTATATATGTAATAGAATTTAGTCCATTATAAAATATGCATAGTTTTGAATAAGTGAATGAACTATGAGGTAGATTCATTGATTATCATTTTGTGTTAAATTATTTAAGGTTTTGTGTTTATTGATTTCTGACAATTTGTGTCATATATGTATTGTAGGCAAGTTGTTCATCTACTAACCAAATGAATAAGTATATTAACATGACCCCTAATTTGTTCTGCTTCATTGAGAACAAGTGATATTTTCAGGTTACTAATAGTTGATCATGAGTATATCTGAAGAATTACTCGTATACAATTGGACTAACAAATAAGAAATGTTGAAGTTAATAAGATTGTGAATTTTCATCGACGGAGGTGATCAAAATATGTATCGTATATAACTAACCATCGTTTATCTCGATGCGTGACGTTGAATGACGTAAAAGTAAGTTAAAATAAAGCTAGAAGCAATCAACCTAGAACGTAATACGAGTTTATGAAGTCCTTGGCTGTTGGTCTTAGCCATTTGAGTCGGTGCAAACTATCTCGTTAGAGTCCATGGGATTTTCGTGACTATTGGTTAAAAAAGTTGTGCAGCATGACAATTCCTTCTTATTCCTATTCCGAATGCTTAACACTATTTTTATTTTCACTAATACTATTACAATTTCTACTAATTTCATGCTGATCTCCACAATCCCATACTCACAAGTATCATGTGCTCACTAGTGACTAGTTTCTAGAGAAAATTCCAAGAATTCCAATGAGAAGTTGTCACCAGTAGAGTTCAGCTGCATCGGGTGTAAGGCAATCACCTACTAAAGACAATGAAAGATTGTTGCTCAATATTTCGGTATGATTGAAGTTAGATATTATTAATGGCGGGTCAGTAGTCTAGAGGTTAAGCGTTGGCACGGTAAATCAGAGGTCCTAGGTCCGATTCCAGTTCCTGAGGTTGTGTATACGCACTGGTAAGGAGTCTCATACTGTGATGAAACGTCTGTCCATTACTTCCAGGTTTTCAATAGCTGTCGTTCATGATTTCAATGAAATAACATATTGTTAAAACATTTCAAAATGTGTTGGGATCGTAATGTAAGAAATTGTAGTCAATTACTTATAAGGGCTCAAATAATTTCTTAAAAGTCTACACATTACTCTCGGTTAGGGCTTTTATAAGAGTTAATGATTTGATGTTACAGCTGAATGATAGCGTCAATTTGTGTATCACATGAAATTTACGTAACAAAGAAAGTGAAGAGAAAAGAAAGGAAAAAAACAGATGACAATCGAAATAACAACAGGAATTGAAGAATGATAAAGTTTGTAAGGGACAACTTAAAGAATATGTACATGTCGTGTTTTCATATTTTACAAGTGCAATGGCTGACTTTACTTTATAGAATAGTTTGGTTTATCGTATTCAAGTCTTCGTTCATTACACTACCATAGTAATGACTCCATTGATATTCCAGTACTTAACTTGATGTTAATGTAGTGATACAATGTGATAAATTGTACTGATTCACATTTATACCAGTCTGTATGTTGATTGCTTACTTACGCCTGTTACTCCCAATGGAGCATAGGCCGCCGATCAGCATTCTGCAACCCACTCTGTCCTGGGCCTTCCTTTCTAGTTCTATCCAATTTTGTTCATTCCTCTCATGTCTGTTTCCATTTCCCGGCGTAATGTTTTCTTTGGTCTTCCTCTTCTCCTTTGACCTTGAGGATTCCACGTGAGGGCTTATCTTGCGACGCAGTTGGGTGCTTTTCTCAATGTGTGTCCTATCCACTTCCAGCGCTTCTTCCTAATTTCTTCCTCCGCTTGGATCTGGTTTGTTCTCTCCCACAGTAGGTTGTTGCTGATAGTGTCTGGCCAACGGATCCGAAGTATTTTGCGTAGGTAACTGTTAATAAACACTTGTATCTTCTAAATGATAGCTTTCATAGTTCTCCGAGTTTCCGCCTCATACAGTACAACTGTGTTGACATTTGTATTGAAAATTCTGACCTTGGTGTAGGTTGACAGTTGTTTTGAGTTCCAGATGTTCTTCATTTGTAGATAAGCTGCTCTTGTTTTGCCGATTCGCGCCTTCACATCTGCATCAGATCCATCGTGTTCATCAATGATGCTGCCCAAATATGTAAATGTTTTTACATCTTCGAAATCTTCTCCGTCAGTTGTGATTGGATTGGTGCATGTTGTATTGTATCGGAGAATCTTGCTTTTACCTTTGTGTTTGTTGAAACCTATTGCTGCTGTGGCTACTGCTACACTAGTCGTCTTCTCTTGAATTTGTTGTTACGTGTGCGATAAAAGAACTAGATCATCTGCGATGTCTAGATCGTCCAGCTTCATCCTAAATGTCCACTGTATCCCGTACTTCCCTTCAGATGTTGTCGTCTTCATGATCTAGTCGATCAACTGACTAATTGACTTTCTATTCAAACGAAATGCATGAAATTATTATATTGGTAATTATTAATTTACTACTTATATTTATGTACTCTAATCACACACTATACAAGACATATATCTTTCTACTTTTGTTCATTCAATACACATTCATGTAAACAGAGAAATAAGACAGAAAACTAAAAGAAGATTATATCATGTGATGGCAACAGTGATGTTGTTTTGTTTTTTCTTTAAAACAAAACTGGATTAAAAGTTAACCCATAGGAACAATATAAACAAATAGATAAATGATACAGTTACTCTAAAATGTTTTTTCTTTTGTGGGAAATAGACTTTTTTTTCTCTATTTCTATTTTCATGATAAGAATCCCTCATTCTCTTAGTATTGGTTTCGCTGACAATTCATTCAACTCAAATGACTATGACCAATGAGTGATATTCAGCCTTATCGGGTGTGATGAAGGTCACCCATCGAAGATAATAGAAGATGGTTAGGTAGAGTATTGTAGATTGGTTGAAATTTAACTTGCTAACCAACGAATTTCATTTGGGTGTTTTAGAGGTCAAGTGGTAGCACCTCGAAACTGAATATGGTGGATTCGACTTCCGGCTACGGAGTTGTTAATACTGATTGCTGAGGAGTCTTATGATAGAACTAAATATCTGTACATTACTTCCAGGTTCTTAATGGTTGTCTAACATTGGTCGGTTTGTGTGTGTCAACAATATCCATTTAACAATTAGTAGTTTGTTTCTAATTTTTCAGTATAAAATCAGTAACAACGATAGATTTTAATCATCGTTAGCATAGATTAATGATTTAATGGTATTGTAAATTAGCTGAATCTTTTTTTAAAAACAGAAATATGAATCAGTAGTTTACAATGTTAGGTCGAGTGTTTACGCTCTAGAATTAAGATTTATGGTCCGAATGTAGAGTTTAGGGCTAGAGTTAAGATTAGGTTTTAGGATTGGCATTAAGTTATTCAATTAGCCTACACGCACCCTAGTTCTAGATCCTAACTCAAACCCTAAATTCCAATTCTTAGTCCTAGAAACCTAATACACTATAAATAGTGTAAGATGCTTTCGTGAATGAGATTGTTTACAATATAATTGATGTAAGGCAACATTTCAGTGAGACCATGCATATTGCGAACGATTTGGAATATTCTGTATTAATATGTACGCCGTGATCTTGGAAAGATGTGCTTATCCTTTGTTGGCTTGCCCTTACGGTTCAACTTTACCCTAATGTTCAAACGATAGTAGACTTGGTAATTGATGTAGTGACTCTTGGACATTACTAACAATAAGGAGAATGTCTAGTGTATTTCAGTCTTCATTGCTTTCATAGATTTCTGTTATTCTGTGATAAATTATTCTTTGAGTAGAATTACCTCGTTAGGAACAATTGTTCATGATACTCATAAACCAATTGTAAAGTTTTTAGGGGTTTATTTTGCAAGCACACATACATACAAAATATCGATAATACAACATGAGAACAATTAACACTTGTATGATTTAATTGGGGATTGTTAAGAGTTTTTGGTTCAGATCATGAAAAGATTGATGTTAGGCCACCACTGAAAACCTGGAAGCACTGGACGGGCTTTTCGTCCTAATATGTGTACATCCAAGACCCCGCACGCGGTCCTCAAACCATGAATCGTTTGTATCGCGCGTGAACACTCAACCTCTAGACCACCGAGCCGACATTTAATGGTGTAAATGTCTAACTTCCATCGATCCATGATCTTGCGCAACCATTCATCCATTGTCTGAGGTATATGCCTGTCTCTACTCGACACGGACTGGACTCCACTGGTCATGGCTTCTCACTAGAACATGAGCGAAATCGGCTTAATGCATTAAGATAGCCTCTTATATTTAGTGTTAAAAGACACTAGTTTGTCTTTATTCTTCATTTAATCACAGCTCAGTCCTAGATTCGATTCCAGTTTTTGAAGTCGTGGATGAGCACTGGTAAGGAGTCTTATACTGTGATGAAAATGCTGTCCATTACTTTAAGGTTTTCAATAGTTGTCTAACTTAAATTGGCTCATGATTTTAATGAAGTTCAAAAATCTCCAAAACTCTATACTATAAATTAACTTTTGATTGTTGAGATATCATTCGAAACAGCTAGCTACATTTGATTGAGGTCAGTCGTTTAAAAATTTGCGAACTAGTGAACAAAAACATATTATTTTGTTGATTTACATCATGTACTGACCTTAACTAGACAGCCGATGAAAACTAATAAGTACTTGACAATTGTTTCGTCTTAGTGTTCGGCTCCTTGACGAAGCTTGCATTGACGACTCCATTAAAGATTAAACCCAAGATTTTGGGGCCTCATAGTGAGCAATTAACCTGATTAGTGTTAAGAAGTTTCATCCATTGCTTTCATTTTATGAAAGAGTTGTCTATTTATCTCTGAGATTGACGAAACTTTGTCCAGTAAAAAGAATTCAATCACGGATAGAAAATAAATCATTAGAATTCGATTAATCATAAACGTCTTGAGTATATTTGCTATAGAAAAAAAAACTACTGAAATAAAAATTAAGTAGTGCTTATCGTTTAAGATTATAATATATTGACATTTCTTTTGATAAGTCTTCAAAGTCAACGCAAAATTCATTTGCATGCAGATAAAGCAGGTTTTTTTTATCGAGTTAAACACGACTTCAGGCTTCTAGAAATTTTTGAAAACCGTACTAAATTTAGTAACAGTACATGTAGATATTTAATCACAAACGTGACACATGACTCTTATCTTTCTAAATGTTTCAAAGGAGCTCCTATTCAATATTAATTTGATAAGGCGTTTCCAAGCGTTTTCTGATCCCAATAAACTTTTCTGATGAATACTTTAAAGCTCTCCAATACCTTTGAATTACAATAGTATATATGAATTTTTTCTCGAAAATAACTCCCATATACTGCAGTCGATTAATAATATAACATTTGTCATAGATAAAATGATAGAATGTTCAAAGAGGACGTCAACATTTTGTTAAACTCAGGATGGGTTTTGTGAATATTATAGTAACTTTAATAGTTGAAATCATGAATTCATTGAATATAGACCACCATGGAAAACCTGGAAGCATTGGATGGCCGTTTCGTCCTACTGTGGGACTCCTCCATGGTAATGCGCATCCACCCAGCTTCAATTGACTCATGATCTCAACTATTAAAATGTTGTTAAAAGTTACAAAACAAAATGTTCAATGGTCAACGGTGTACTGAAATGAAACAATCATATATCCATAAATTAAGATAACTTAAAATTGTAAATGGAATATACATCAAGTGATATAAGATTTTTATCGAGTTTTGTTTTTAACAATTTCTACCACATATGAATTCAAGAGTAACTTTGACCTAATCAAATGAAACATTGAACCCATTTCTAATTTCATAGTATCTTATCTTAAAAGTACTATTTATTCATATTAAGTCATAATAATAATAATGATAATAATAATACGATGATAATAACAATAATGGTAATAATAATTTATTTATTATTTATTTATTTTAACACATAGATATTGGTACAAAGAGGCACCAAATACATATGCGCCAAACAAATCTCATTCGATATGTATGAGGGCTGTGATACTGCTCGGGTGCCCAAACCGAAGAAGGTGGTTTTCTTAGGGGGCCACTCCTCGAGCCTTCGACTTGAAGGTCTGATCCACAAGAAAGTGAAGCGACGTAAGGAGATGCAGTCCCATGGAAGCCGGTGACCAACAATCGGTTCATACGCCATTTGTGTATTGAGGGTACTGAAGTCCATGTGCACCATTGGTTTGGTTAAAGCGTCGGACATTCGCTTTTCATCCTCTCATGTTCGTAAACAACACCCTTTCTACGAGAAGGTAGTTAGTAGGACTTCCTATTCACTGCCTTCTCGTACAATGAATGTTGTTTACGAAATTGAGAGGATGAAAAGCGAATGTTCAGCGCTTTAACCTGGTCGGTGGATATGGCGGACTCACTTAGGGGAGTTGAAATATACTAATTACAAACCAATGGTGCACATGGACTCCAGGATCCTAAGGGAACAAATGGCGTATGAACCAATTGTTGGTCACCGGCAACCATGGGACTGCATCTCCTTACGATGCTCCACTACCTTGTGGATCAGACCTTCAGGTCGAAGGTTCCGGGTGTGACCTTTTGATAAAAAAAACCTGCTTCGGTTTGGGCACCTGGTCAGTATCACAGCCCACACACAAATCAAGTGACTTGTTTGGTGCATATGTATTCGGTGCTCCTTTACATCAATATTTATGTGTTCAAATAAATAAATATTTATCGTTATAAGAGAGATTGACTATTTGATAAACAATACCTACTTTTAAACATCTCTTCAGATATAATATTTACATGTAATTATATCTCGTTTAAAAATAACTTTGTTATAACTTGATATGATTCAAACTATTGAAATCCTTAATCAATGTGTGAATGTCAAATAATGGGATACAACTACACCCATCTGATGAATCCCTAATAGTATAAGACGCTCATTCTAGATCCAAATGTTATAAAATCTATGAGTATAAGCCTATACCGAGGCAATCCGCCAATAATACTATAATTTCTGGTAGACCTTTGAATGACTCCTATGAGACCCTGAGAAATTCACCTATTTACTATGGTCGAAATAGGTTTATCAACTGATATGAGGAATTAGAATTATAGAATGTAGAATGAGGAGTTAGGGTTAGGAATTAGAGTTGAAGTTTTCATCACGAACTGACATCAGTTATAATACCAAATTCCTATTTAACGACATAAATGGATAAATTTTGCGCTAAAATATAAGACTCTCTATCTTAAATCTGATTTGTTAAAAACAACGAATCAAACGAGGAAATTACATTTCAATTGGTCTGTCATCGTGGCATGGCTTTACCCTAATATATATTTATGTATGATTTGCAACAACTCCTCCTGGAGTCCCTCCGGGGGCTACTGCCGGTCCCAAGCCCGAATAAAGGAGGAGGGTTGGGCATGAGGCAAACGACCCCGTCCCGTAGAAAACTAAGTCGCTAAAAAACGCCAACCAAAAAAGATTATTGAAGCCATTTAAATTCTGCCTTGGGAGTCAGAAGGTCTTCATTTAGAAGAGTTATGACCCTTCATGATAAAAGCCGAGTTCCTTCGGAAGTTACGAGGCCGATGACCCTTCTGAAAACCAGAGCAACCATTTATTTAGGTACATGGAATGTTCGTACAATGTGGGACACCGGGAGAGCCTTCCAAATTGCTACAGAAATGAGGAGATACAACCTAGAGGTGCTTGGGATCAATGAAACACATTGGACGCAAGTTGGACAACAACGACTAACTTCAGGAGACCTCCTGTTATACTCCGGCCGTGAAGAAGAAAATGCCCCACATACACAAGGAGTTGCATTGATGCTGTCCAAACAAGCACAAAATGCATTTATAGGATGGGAATCTCATGGATCAAGGATCATCAAAGCCTCTTTCAAAACAAAGAAAGAGGGCGTTTCAATGAACGTCATCCAATGCTATGTACCTACCAACGACTACAGTGAAGACGCTAAAGATCAATTCTACAATAGGCTGCAGTCAATCATCGAGAAGTGCCCAGCAAAGGACCTGACCATTCTGATGGGAGATTTAAATGCCAAGGTTGGAACGGACAACACTGGATATGAAGACATCATGGGACGACATGGACTGGGAGAAATGAACGAAGATGGTGAGAGATTTGCAAACCTATGTGCCTTCAATAAACTGGTCATAGGCGGCACTATATTTCCACATAAGCGCATCTACAACTTTTATGAGAAACCAGAAACGAGCCTAGGACCTCTGGTCTCTCGTGCGAACGCTTAACATCTAGACTACTGAACCATGATCCACCATTATTAATGTCTAACTTCAATCATACCATGATATTGGGCGACCATCTTCGATTGTATTTGTTAGTTAAAGCAGTTTGTTCCCTTGATGGTTTGCTAATTATCTATATCCAATAAATTATTGATGAATATGTTGTCATCTACTGCTCACTTCAAAGTAATCAGATTAAACCATCAATAATTAAATCTTAATCTACATTCAGTCTTATAAAAGGTATCTTGTGTAATTCGGTTTCATCAAACACCACCACTAATATTGGAAACTATTCAATGAACATTATAAATTCCACAGTTTGAAATCATGAGTCAATTGAAGCTAGACCACCATGGAAAACCTGGAAGCACTGGACGGCCGTTTCGTCCTAGTATGGAACTCCTCAGCAGTGCGCATCCACGATCCCGGCCCCCGCGAGATTCGAACCCAGGACCAATCAGTCTCGCGCCAGGTTCTTAGCCATTAGACCACTGAGCCTGCATCCAACGGTGTTAATGTCCAGCTTCAAATGACTCCCGATTTCAACCAGTGAAATTTCTAAAATCTTCACAAAACCCATTCTGATAATAAACATTATAAAGTTGAATGTTAATCAGAACCACAATTTACTACTGAATAATCTTATAAGTAGTTGAAAGCCATCTATATTTACTAATAGATTTCGTCGACTGAATACTATGACTAATCCCTAATTAATAAAATTTATCATAATATAGTTTTAATCTCAACACATCAAATACTGCTACACACATTGAACAAACTAATTAGTTTTCAGAATGGATCAAGATGAAATTGTAATTTGTCACCTTGGAAAAAAGTTGTTTAGTCAAATGATATATGTCAGTAAGGGGATATAATGATAGTTGAATTTCATTGAAATCATAAACGACTCAAAGTTAGATAACCACCGAAAACCTGGAACCACTGGATGACCGTTTCATCCGGTTGTGATACTCCTAAATAGTGATTTCAATGAGATTCAACAATCCCCACAGTGAACATGTGCTCACTAAGTGACCAACTTCCAGAATTCCCATGAGACGTCGTGACCAGTGGAGCGAAACCGCGTCGGGTGTGAGGCAGTTACCCATTAAGACAATGAAAGATTGTTGATTGAAGTTATATTTTATTAATGATGGATCACAGTTCAGTTAAACATTAATACTGGTTCTATCTGAAGTTTGTGCTGATGATGTCGTTCAGAAGAACGATAGCTCAGAGAACGAAACTCCATCAAAATCATCCACCTGAGCTACAAATCTTCTCCACCATCTCAAAAACATTAATACTGGTTCAGTGGTCTAGAGGTCAAGCATTCGCACGTTAGACCAGACGTCCTAGACTCGATTCCCCCTTCTGGAGTCGTGGATGCTCGCTGGTGAGGAGTCTCATACTGTGATGAAACGTCTATCCATTACTGCCAGGTTTTCAATGGTTGTGTAACTCATGTGGGTTCATGATTTCAATGAAATAATATACTGTTAGAGCATTCCAAAATATATTGAGTCAAATTCCATTTTATTCCAATGACTTAGCTTTAAAAAGGATATTAGCCGATATTGTATTCTTCCTTTCTACTGAATGTCCTTTCAGCATTATCTCCTTCAGTTTTAAGTAATGGTTAGTATTGGATTTTTACTGATTGGAGCAACTTCCGATTTATTTTCATTGGTGGTTTTCGACACTTATCAAAGCTTTGTTTGGGAGTAACAGTTGTAGTCTAAACATTTTTCAAATTCCATCAGGTTTTCGTCTAGTTATCATAAAGTGCTGTGGAAATTGTTGGTCTGTATAGTTCATATCACAAACATGACATTGTTAAACAGCTACTAAAAACAAGGAAGCAATAGACCACTAAGTCGTGATTCAGTGGTTCATATGTCTAAGTTCAATCAACAATCAGTCAGTCAGCTACAACGTAATACCAGGCACATATGTGCAACGGTCTAAGTTGCCATATCTCACCACATTAGCACAAAAAGATGAACACCGGATTCATAGTAGTTAATTCAATGGTGGTAATATATAAAAGAAAGATTGCATATAATGATACAGTACAGGAAGAAAGAATTAGTTCGCATAAAGAAAGATATGAAACGATTTTAATCTCATAGTTTAAAGGCAGATAAAGAGTGTATACACCCACTCGGCTGTGATCGATTCTGAGCCATGTCACCAAGAGTCTCCAACCATTGCTTACGATAGTCACGTGGACCCCAACCAAGTAGTCTACATCTTCCAACCATCCCCAAGTTCAATTAACGCGTGATAATGCACAACCGTCATTTAAAATCTTTAAAATACTGTTTTATTAATCAATGCTTCCTTATACCTAACTAAATAGAGACTATTAACATTCAAGTCTATTCGTAAGGTCAAAGTGTTCTTAGAATATAATTCTCGATCATTCTTATTATATAATTTCTTAACGTTAATTTCCATCTTTGTCATAACACTATTCTATTTTAATTTGTTCACAATCACTTCTCACTTAAACTTATTTGTATAAAATATTTTCAATTCATTCTTTGATTTGATCTGGAAAGTTTTAAAGATCGTCTAACATCAATGGGAAGCCATAAACCAAATTATCATATTACATTCTAATGGTTTAAAAAAAAATTTTTCCTTTGCTCTTTTACTAACCATCAACACAGTGTATACGGTGCTAGAAACTTTCAAACTGATGATCATATTTCACTTTAATCAATAGATTTCAATAATCACTAAAACCATTAAACAAATATGATGATCATTGTCATTATTCAATGAATAATAAATTGGTATACAATAAACTATAGTGTTAAAAACAACACCATTATAGATAGACCTTGTGATATATTATATTGCCAATGATAAATTACTTACAATAATACTCATATATATAGATATATAACTGTCCTTAGATTATGCATTCGTTATACGTTTATCAGAATTAGATTGTTATTCAATCCTAATAAGATATAAAACAATATTAACATGAATAGTGTTTGCACTAGGTAGAGATTATCACCACAAAGAAACAGAGTGAGAGAGAGAGAGAGAGAGAGAAAGAAAGAAAGAAAGAAAAAGAAAAATAACCTACACACAGTCTATATGACCTTATTAAACCAGTATCATTAATATTAGATAATGACTATTACTACTATTGAATGGAAATCAAATTGTAAGTTACAGTTTAATTTAATATTTTTTTCAAATTACAGAGAAGATTGTAGAATGAAACAAAACTATCCAGTATTTAAATTCACTGAGTGTTGTTTTACTTGCATCTTCTCATGGTTATTTAGAACTGTAATTGATCAATATCATGTTGGCTAGGTGAATTTAAACCTCACCCTATTACACAAGCAGGTAGCTCTGAGGACTTAGTAGCTAAGTGGATAACACGATGGTGTTTGAAGTGAATGGTACTGGGTTCGAGTTCCGGTGTGAACATCAACAAGTCGGGGATGCAGGCATATCTAGCTGATTAATACCAAATAGGACGAAACGCGCGTCCTGAATTCCACTCCTAGCCACTATCCATCTTCGCTGTCCAGTATTTCATTGCTTTCAATGGTTGTCTAGTCTGGATCAGTTCTTAACTTCAACGACAGTGAAGATTCAGTACTTATTGAACTAAGACAAAAAAATTTATTCATTCATTAGATCATAATCATTGTCTTTTATTCAATACCTGATGATTATTATAAGCTTGAAAAATTCCCTGTTGTTTTTATTCGTTTCTTGGACAAGATTGATTAGTTTATGTATGAATTCACTATTTAATATTGTCAAGTTGACATTCATACATAGATAGATATCAATGAATGCTTTCATCATAATCATTGTAGGAATCCAAGCTACGGAAGTGTAGAAATAGTTATACGATTTCATTTTGACAACCAGTAGTCGCACACAATTTCACCGGTCTACCTATCTATCTACCTGTCGGTTTATCTCTGTCTATACCTATATGTCTATACGTCCATCAGTCTGTCTATCTACGTGGTATGCATCTGTCTGCCAAACAATCTCTGTCTAACCGTCTACTTGTCTATATATATATATATATATATATATATATATATATATATATATATTAGTGAGTATTTGAATAATGATGTAGGCGTCGGACCCGTTGAACAAGCTGATGGCTCTCTGAGTCAGTAATTCGATGGATAAAGCGCTAATGTTTGAAACGAAAGTTGGTGCATTGAATTCACAACGTAAATATGGACTTTAAAAAACAAACACATTCAGCTGACGAGTTCCAAAAAGAACGAAACGTACATCCTAGATTTCACTGTTATCCACTATCCATTTGTTCTAAATAACTTACCACAGACTTTTTTCTTTTTAAATATGAAAATTGAACAACCTATTCATAACTCAATTGTAGTCAAACTTGATTAGTTCAATAATTGCCAATTATCCATTCTAGTAGTGTTGAGTGCTGTTAGAGGTTTGAGGTTGGGGTCCGTGTGACTATCGTAACTAATGGTTGGAGACTCTTGGTGACATGGTTCAGAATCGATCATAATGGAGTATACACTGTCTGTCTTCTTTTAAACCATGAAATTAAAATTGCTTTATATCTTTTTTTCTACGAACTAATTCTTTCTTCTTGTATTATATCTTTATATGCAATCTTTCTTTTATATATTACCATTATTGAATTAACTACTTCTATGAATCTGGTGTTCATCTTGTTGTGCTAATGTGGTGAGGTATGGCAACCTGAACTGATGCACATATGTGCGTGGTCTTCTCAAATACTTGTAAGAGTTCAAATAGGTTTTTTTTTAGAGTCTACACATAACTCTTGGTCACAGCCTGTGTCAAAATCCATTATTTGGTGTAACAACTTAGTGTTGGAGTCGATTTGTGTATCATATGGAATCTACAGAGAATAGCTGAAAGAATTGATACACTCAAACCGTTATTTTTACTCTATGATTGCAAAAAAATGTTTCATTCTCACTGTAAACGTTCGAAGCAATACTTAAAGTTATTTTTACTACTTCTTTATGAAGATTGGTTTCAGATCAATAGTTCCTTTAGAATTTTGCGCAGAAATCTAACAGTTTTTCTATTGATTATTTTTATCTCGTTCATATGCTATAGATTTGACTGTTACAGGTCTTGAATTCGTTGATTCTACCACTGAACATATTACAGTTCAGTGGTCTTAAGGTGTAACCTTGAAAATGGACCTGAAGGTCTTGCTTTAATTCACTGCCCGTCGGATTGATGGATCTACACGACCATTGAGGTGCCCAACACTGGGACGATACAGCTACTCAATGCTTTCTAATTTTCACTTAATGTCTAACTATGATCAGTTTGTGATGTAAATCATGTATTCACAGTATAGAGTTGTGGAGATTTTTGAGTTTTTATTGAGATCATGGACCGATCAATGTTAGATCACCATTAAAAGTCTGGAATCACTGAACAGACATTTCGTTCTAGTATGTGATTCCTCACCAGTGCGCATCCAAGACCCCATACACGGTCTTTAAAACCACAAACCTTTAGTCTCGCGCTCAGATGCTTAATCTTTAGACCGTTGAGCAGGCATCCAATGGTGTTAATGTCTGTCTTCAGGCAATCCACTGTCCTTTTGCAACTCTTCATCCATTACCTGAGGTGAATAACTGCCCCATACCTGACACGAATTGGACTTCACTATCTATCGCTTCTCACTAGATCTTCAGGAGTTGCACTTTGAATTTATTCACTAGTTAGCATATGATAATTATTGGTATGAGGTTGTGGAGGTTGTTGAATATTTATTAAGACTGAAAGTCCTGGATTCCAGTCTCACGTGCAAGATCATAAATGCACACTTCTGAGGAGTCGCATACTGGGACGAAATGGTCGTCCGATACTTTTAGGCTCTCAGTAGTAGTCTAGATCAGATCGATTCATAGATTCAACTGGACGAATTATTAAAATCATTTCACATAATGCCAGTACTATTCTTTTTTTGCATAAATTGTTATGATTACGTTTATGATGATTAAATGGGTTATAGCTTTTTTTTTCTCTTTAAATTATATTTTTCCTCATCCTGCAGCCAATATACTACTGAATAATAAGCGAAGATGAATAGTGGCTAGCAGTGAAATGCAGGACGCGTGTTTCATCCTATTTGGGATTCGTCAGCTGGATGTACCTACAACAATTGAGAGTTGATGTTCACTGTACGACTTCAACCTAGTACAGTTAACTTCAAATACCATCACCTTATTCACTGAATCCAAACATCTACCACCTTATGCAATGGAGTAATGACGTTTTAATCCAGTTGACCAGTTCCAAATAGGCTGAAACGCACATTCTAAATTCCACTGCAAGTCACTATTTATCTTTACTTATAATTCTTATGAATTCAAGCAATAAATCGAAGCACAATACCCATCGTATACACACATATACCAATAACAGACTAATTAATTACAGTCCTAAAACATCAATAGGAAGATTCAAATAAACAGCAATATCAAATGAATTTCTACTAATGAATAGTTGTTATGTGCACTATCTTTGTTTTTATCGATCAGCTTTATATATATATATATATATATATATATATATATATATATATATATATATATATATATATATATATATAGTGCTTCGTTATTCAATCAATCAATCACAATGAATTGTGCTAACAATTCCATTATACTATTGTGTTTATTTCATTAAATATTAAAAATCAATAATTTATTATTATTATTATTATTATTATTATAACCCAGTCAACTAGATAGTTTTACATTATATCAATGTATGTATTCATGTATCCTTTTTTAATAATAATAATAATAATAATAATAATAATAATAATAATAATAATAATAAATTCAAATTCAAGGGTATAAATTAAAATTAGCCTAATAGTCAGTCAGTCAATCAGTCATTCAATCAATCAATTAATTAATGAATCGATTAGTCGATCGATCGATCGATCGATCGTTCGATCGATTAATTGATGATGGTCAGGCCGTCGATCACGTGTATCAAATTTATTAGATCATGATTAAATGAATGAAAAAATGAATGAGTCATATGATTTTTTTCTAAAAAAAAAAAGAAAATAATAATGTGATGTGAATATTCCTTTTTTTTAAAGAGAGAGAGAGAGAGAGCATGTTTTATCTATGCATAGATACATAGATAGATGGATAGATGGATGGATGGATAGATGGAAATAGATGTGTGATTTAGGACATGAATATCATAAATAAATCAATTAACTATTCTTTATTTAGTATCTGTCTATCTCTTATATTATAATAATCCTTTTTTGTTAAATGATCGAATTTACTGTAGATAGATATATATTAGTAAGATAGATACATAATAAATGAGAAATTAGTTGGGGGCTGTTATTATCCTAGTGAAGATTTAATTATGAGGCGATCAAACCAAAACGTGACATTCATGGTTGAAATCACTAACTTGTAGTCTGAGTCATGTTGGCTGGTATATGCAGACTATTTGATTGGGGTCTACGTGACTATCTTAACCAATGGTTGAGGATTCTGGGTGACATAGCTCAGAATCGATCACAATGTCGTATGTGTATACACTCTTTGTCTTCACAATTGATTGATCACTGTGTGGTGATAATTGTCATGTGTGTCAAGTCCTCCTTAGCGCAGATCGAATCCTGTTGAGCCCAAAACCCGGGTCCAGGGTTTCCTGTTGACTACCTCCAACCACCACCTTATCTCAACATAGTGCACGCAATATCGAATCACCTTGACTAGTGGCCACATTGCAACTTGATCGATAGCATTCGATCTGCACTAAGAAGGACTTGACACACATAACATTGATCACCACCAATTGATCAATCAATTGTGATTAAATCTCAGTCCTACAGATGGTCGGTCGCGGCCCGGATAACTCAATGGTAACGTCTCTGACTGTGAAGCTCAGTGACACGAGATGGAATCCGTCAAGGAGTACCAGTTCCCTCAAGATTACAGGTACATCTTACTGACGAGTGCATAGTAGCACGAAACCTGGGTCCAGTATTTCCTGTTGATTACCTCCAACTACCATCTAACACTTTGTCTTCCTTTAAACTAAGAGATTAAAATCACTTCATATCTTTCATTCTACCAACTAATTCTTTCTTCTTGTATTATAACCTTATATGCAATCTTTCTTTTATATATTACCACCACTGAATTAACTACTTCTATGAATCGGGTTTTCATCTTGTTGTGCTAATGTGGTGAGGTATGGCAACTTGGACTGACGCATATATGTGCCTGGTTCTACGTTGTAGCTGACTGACTGAACTTCTGAGAGCTATTAATGAATTTATATATATATATATATATATATATATATATATATATATATTCTTGTATATTCATATTTCTCTTATTATAAGCTTCATTTTAATCTATAGATCATCATTATTCGATTTACTATTCTTAAGTTATGTTCAGTTTATTAATTACCGTCACCCCACATTCACAGTCACTTTTTGGCTTGATCTTGTATCGATGTTATTTCCTATTTTATGGTGTGATGTAGTCTTTTTGGCTGATATATAAACCAAGTATGTTTGAGATACATGAATTGCATACTAGAAGCTGTTATTGGCGTTCTGGACTCAAGTGGATGGGCTAGGCGAACAAAAGACCAATAAGAACGGTAGGCCGCTCATATCGACTGAACGTCATTGGTTTAGTACAGTAATAAGATTGAATGAGTCGTATTTCGATTGGCAAATAAATCACGTAATAAAAAGACGGGTTTAAAGACACAACAGGGACGACTGTTTGTGTTACAGACCATCTTAGTAAAATATAAGAAATATACATCATATACTTCATTTGTAAAATTTTTTCATTTGTCCTTCATATTCTGTATGATTTATCCAATTCATAATTCATTTCTATTTTCTCTTCTATTCTCTTCAATTTGATCTTCTTGGCCTTTTATTGCTAAGTTTTTTCATTTTCAGTTGATGTTACATACTACTTATGTCTATTGACGAACATAAGTAGTATACATCGCAGAAATAGTTTGTTGAAACTTACCATTGTGATATCATATGATTCAAGCTTAGGTCAATGGTATACCTTTGAGATCAAACTAATCAGGATTGAAAAAGTGACTTTATGGTTTTTACACGAAATTCAGTAAAATTACCTTGTAAGTGTAAATCTGAAAACTTTTAAAATGATAATAAGAAATGATGTATGATAGTATTAAACTTCATGATGCATACACCTGGCTTCGTGCTGAACTGTATGTATCCTGGCTTAGTGGTAATTACTCTAGACTTCAGTGGTTGAATATTAAACTTACTAAATTTTAGGATTTAGTCTCTATAGATAATTTACAAGCCAATTTACACTATCCCAAAATCTTGATGACATAACATTTTATGATTGAACTAATCAGACAATGACTCTTGTATTTTTTTTGAGTGAAATTTATACAATACTCAGAGCAATTAGACATTATAATTGATGTTAATGAGTGATTCAAATCCCTAAGCTTTATCTTAAACACCTAACCCTAGTTAGAAACAATACCACGAATGCACACACAACAGACTATGAATGAAGCAATGATTGTTGTACAATCTTGCTATGATGAAAGATGTTTTGGCTGGAGATATGGTTGACTTTCACCAAACAAACGATAACTCATCTCGAATTCTTTCCACAAGTATGAAACGAGATCAGTTAGAATGTTTATCTTCAAACACTTTATTGACTTCTAAAACACAGCTAACTAACAACCGTATTTCACTGATGTTCACAAAATCTATTCGAGTTGGACAACTTGTGATCATTTGAAGCTTCATAAAACAACAGAACATTTCATCAAACATCGGATGAAATTAAAAGTCCGTTTACAAATGACCGATTCCCCATCTCTCTATCTATATCCATAAGTACAAGTTTATATGTCATCATTTCTTTTTTCGATCTAGAAACAGAGTAGCCTATTTATGAATAATAGAATGAAGTAAAATCGGTTTGCGATTTGCAATATTAGTGTTCCTTTTTTCCATGGACTATCCATTAATAAATGGATTTTTTTCTGAATGGTTAAAAGTAACTAGCTAACTAACTAATTTACTTACTTGTTCCTGTTACTCCCAACGGAGCATAGGCCGCCGACCAGCATTCTCCAAACCACTCTGTCCTAGGCCTTCTTTTCTAGTTCTATCCAATTGTTGTTCATTTTTCTCATATCTGTCTCCATTTCTCGGGGTAATGTTTTCTTTGGTCTTCCTCTTCTCTTTTCGCCTTCAGGATTCCATGTGAAGACTTGCCTTGTGACACAGTTGGGTGCTCTCCTCAATGTGTGTCCTATCCACTTCCAGCACTTCTTCCTTATTTCTTCCTCCACTGGAATTTGGTTTGTTCTCTCCCACAGTAGGTTGTTGCTGATAGTGTCTGGACAACTCCGCCTGGAGCTCATCTGGGGTTACTGTCTGTCCCAAGCCCGGATAAACGAGGAGGGTTGGGCATGGGGTTAGCGACCCCATCCCGTAGAAAACCAACTTGCTAAAAAAAACGCTAACCACAAAAAATTATTTAAACCATTAAAATTCTGCCTTAGGAGTCAGAAGGTCTTCATTTAGAAGAGTTATGACGCCTCATGATGAAAGCCGAGTTCCTTCGGAAGTCACGAGGCTCATGCCCTTTTGACAACCATAGCAACCATTTATTTAGGTACATGGAATGCTCTTACAATGTGGGAAACTGGGATAGTCTTCCAAATTGCTGCCGAAATAAAGAAATACAACCTTGAGGTGCTTGGGAATGGTTAAGAACTTTTTGGAAATTGATTGCAGTTGTTTTAAATTCATCCCTAACATATAGTTTTATACAAATTGGTACCTGATATTTAAAAGTGAATAATCTCTAATGGATAATGATAGAATATGACAATTGATCTAAACTAGTTCAATTTTTTGATCTTATAGGTTTAGATAGATTGAAACACAAAATCAATAATGTGTCTTATATCAAGGTACACATGATTATTGATATTCATTAAAACGATACATCTAAAACTTCTATAAATCTTTTTTTAGGTCAAATAGTTTCGTATTACAGGAAGCTGTTGTCAATTTCTCTCTCTTATTATCTAAATTGAATATGTGAATTAGTTACCAGATGGTAAATAATTACTGGGATGTAATCTTAACTACTGATCCATAGTCTATCATCTAATGCATGTACTATATCTACTAAAGCAAATGATATAACGTTACGTTAAACTTTGATTTGATATTAGTTTATTAATTCAGTAGCCAAGAATCTATGAATTTAAAACTGTACAGCTTCATAATGGTGATTATGATATAAACCAATTTCTTAATTTTAAATGGATTAATTTGTATATGGTAAATTCTGAATAAATAATTTTTTGTGAGAAAAGTCCACGAGTGAACTCGAGGAAACTTGAACAAGCTCAGAAAGAGCCGAATATATTCCATCCAATCATCTTTTGGAAAAATATTCCAGAATTTCTACGTGTAGCTTCCCTATTGGACAGATGCTAATAACCCCCTGTGTGTGTGTGTGTGTGTGTGAATTGATTAACTACAATGAGAATTTCGTTTTTACTCAGAACTATAAATACCTGACAGTTTTGTATCATAACTGACAGTATTTGGAATAACATTCCTTTCATTTGTCTTCTATCTTCTCATTTTCAACTTGACAGTGTTCTAGCGTTCGACTGCTCAAATTATATGCGACATATTTCGAATCTAAACTCTAGATATAACATTTTTATTCATTGAAAGTAAGAGAGAGTGGTGTTGAGTCGACTTTTGAAAAACTTTAACGGAGCCTCCAGAGGCCCAAAAGGAACCGAAGAGTCCTAGCCAATCAGAGCATGATGGGGCATTCTAGAATTCCAACGTGGCGTGCTACTATTGTTCAGTAGCATAATATATCGCTAACGGATTGGTCGAAATATGATGTTCATTTAACAAACGTTAACATCTATAAATACCCATGTTTTCTGTACAATAACGAGCCTTGGAGTAAAGTGTCTCTCTCATACTTTTGCGTTTTCTTTCTGGTGTTCAGGTCTCTGTATAGTTCTAGCGTGCGAGTTATCAGAATAGATTAGGAACGATTATAGCGTCCAATCGACAAGGCTTAACAAGTGGGCTAATTTCACTTATATCTTTTATGCCTTTTTTTCAGCAGACAAAACAAAAATTTCACTTTCAGAAGATGATGAAAAAGAAACTGGATTTATTGAATTGATTAGTAAATCTTTACCACCTTGTAAATTAATCCAAGGACAACAACAACAACAACAGAATGAATCTATCATTGAACTAAATTCAGATAAGGAATTAGAATCAATAATTCAATTAATGAATGAAACATTCCAAGATAATCACTTATTTAATTCAATACAAAATAAAATGAATCCATATGGTAAACAATACACTTCAAAGGATACATGTAAACAGTTGAATGTTACCATGAATAATAATAATAATAATAATAATAATAATCACCTAATGAAACAAACACGAACATTTCTATCAAAACCATATCAACAAGAAAGTCAATTCATCAGAAACAATCAACCATATTTTAAACAAACGAATGAACAAGAACAATATGATCATATTAATACTAATTATTATTATTATTATGATGATGATGATGAAGATGATCAGTTTTATCCAAGTAGTAATTGTCAAAATGAACAAGATGAACAATGGAATGATACAATCGATCATGACTGTAATAAGTCAAATATAAGAGAAGTACATTTAGAAAAAGAAAAAGAAAAAGAAGAAGAAGAAGAAGAAGAACAGTTACTAAGTGATTTATTTTTCATAAGTAATTAACTATTTATATAATTTTTTAAAAAAAGCTTCGAGTAGGAACGACATATGTGTGTATGTTTTCTTTTACTCGTTTTGTTTCCAATACTTATTGAATAAAAAGAAGAAAAAAAAACAACAAAGAAAATGATTATGATAATTTTTCCATTTGATTTGTAAATCATAAGTCAAAGTATATCATACGATTAAAATGTCACAACAATAAACAGTGTGAAGCCATGATCAGTGGTATCCTGTTAAGTTCGTTTGTCTCTGATTGTTGTGCCGGAAAAGCAGCCGCTGATCACTTATACTCGAAACGAGGGACCCCTGCAATTCCCACGATGCAAAAGTAAGAACAAAAGACTGGTATAAGTGATGATTTATTAGCCCCAAAACACGACAACGAACGATGATCAAAATAGTCTGAAATACACTGGTTTATATATTGATTGTACATCCATTTTGATTAATAATTAGGATTACATCACATACTTAGTTATAACAAATCACTTACTGAGCATACATAGTTCATGCCAATGGAATACAAGAATATCGTTTATTATACAGAAGAGAATATCATACGACAAAAGAAAACAATTACTACAGTAAATGATTATCACATTGAATTAGAAGGGAAGTCATGTTGAACCAAAACTCATAATGGGTAAATCAATCGAGAAATTGATTTTTCTTTCCATCATATCACATCCACTCGGTATCAGGTAGTGACACGTATCTTATTTATTTATTATTATTATTATTTGAACACACAGATATTGGTACAAGGGGCGCACCCAATACATACGCGCCACACAAATCTCATTTGATTTGTGTGAGAGCTGGGATACTGCCCGGGTGCCCAAACCGAAGCAGGTGGTTTTCTAAGGAGGACACACCCGGAGCCTTCGACCTGAAGGTCTGATCCATAAGGCAGTGGAGCATCATAAGGAGATGCAGTCCCACGTTAGCCGGTGACCAACGGTTGGTTCATACGCCATTTGTTCCCTCAGGATTCTGAAGCTTATGTGCACCATTGGTTTGGAATAATGGTTTTCCAACTCCCCTAGGTAGACTCTCCATGTCCACCAACCCGGTTAAAGCTCCTATCGGACATTCACTTTTCGTCCTCTCAATTTAATAAACAACACCCGTGGTTTGAGAAGGCAGTGAGTTGGACTTCCCTGGCAGAGGCTGTATACGCTTGGCCATGTAAGAGCATTTCAAGTGGGAGAGCTGACTCTCCCACACTCGGCCGTACCAGGGCATTTGTGGACAGAATTAGGTATCTACTTCAGACAATCGGTGAATGATTGCGCAAGATCATGGATTGATTAAAGTTGACATCAACACTGTCGGATACTGACTCAATGATCTAGAGGTGAAGCATTTGAGCGCGAGACTAAAGGTTCATAGTTTAAGGATTGAGTGAGAGGTCATAGATGTGCACTGATGAGGAGTTACATAGTAGAATGAAACGGCTATCCAGTGCTTAGATCGACTTATGAATTGAACTATTAAGATAATGATTATTTCAATATAATCCTTTTATTTCACTGTATATGTGTGAGAATAATCATTCTTTTTCAATGTTCAATAAAAGTTCAGTATCGTGCTTTTTTAAAAAATCCATCCATTAAATGGATAAGTGTTGGATGTAAGAACGTGATTTTCACTGGAAATTTGATTGCAATTACCTAAAACTGCTCATATATGTGGATGTGTCGCTCAACTCCGTGAATTACTTGAAGTTAGACATTAACACCATTGGATTCCAGACAGCTCAGTGGTCTAGAGGTTAAGTGTTCGCTCGCGAGACTGATATGTTCTGGGTTGGAATCTCGTGTGGCGGGACCGTGGACGCTCACTGTTGAGGAGTTTCACAGCAGGACGAAACGGCTATCCAGTGCTTCCAAGTTTTCCATTATGATCTAGCTTCAATTGACTCAATTGATCTCAACTATTAAAATTACTAATGACATCCACAAAAATCCCTTCTTATATTGAATTGTTAATCAGTTGAGAAGAGAAAAATTCAATCAAGATAGTTGATAAATTGAATAATCTATTAACTCTAAGCTAATAAACTTTGTCATAATCTTATATACCATTTTGTTGGAGGTGGGGGTGAGGGTGGGGGGTGGACTAAGTGAAATCCAAAAAACTAACATTGAAATCTTGATTAACTTCTATAGAGACAAGTATTTGATAAGGAATTACCCTAAATAAGTTAAAACACTATGTTATTTAATAATAATCAATCAATTAGAGGTAAATTCAAAAGAATCTTGTTACGTCATGTTTATAATTCTGAACATCAATTGAATTTAATAATCGATAAATTGCTTGCAAAACATTAGATTACTAGGGAATTGAGGTTGGACTTCGAACTAGGATTACAATTGAGTTTCGATTTGGTTTAAAATTAAGAGTATGATTCAAGTTAATATTAAGTATAGAATAAAGAATAATGTAACGGATAAACTAATCCAAAATTCTAACCGTCAACATCATTTTTAAGCCACACTCTAGCGATTAGGTACCTAGAAATGCTCAATAACCCTGTAGTGATCATATATGTATATTCTTCATGACCTGTTTAATTTCACATTATAACTTATTGATTCATAATTACAGCTTCCAGATTGGCAAAAACATATTAGACCCTCCAGGTGATCCGGTAATATATATTAGCTTTTTTTCCCGTGACCATTGTTGCTACATTGATGTGGTGATTGGGCTTGTCAGTCGGGATGAACCAATAGAGCTATACTGGCCGGAACAATTGTTCCTCAAGATCCTAACAATTACTGAGATTAATCACAAAAAGGTCGTGTGTGACCGACCTCAAGCAGTTGTCCCACGAGCACTGCAGTCACGATCTCAGGTTAATAAGACCACCTCTAATCCACTTTCCTTTTAAGGTACCTCCAGAAGAACTTTTCCACGGTGTGGTTAACCGGGAAGTGATAACCGCCCTCATACGGCTAATAGCACTCAAGACCACTGTACTCATAACCAACCTCACTCTTCAGTTCTTATTATTCCTCCTAGGTCGACTTTCAACTCTAAACTTCCTCTTTTGACTCCCCCCTCAAATGTCACCATGACCAAGGATTCTAGTGCGCGAAACAATGTCTCAAGTCTACTGAGACCTCGCTCCAAACTACACATTGGAAAGGCTCAATCGAAGACTTGAACTCGTTCTGGATTACATGTTTAGACTCTGATCATGCTCTAACACGAACACGCATTTGCTTTCACCTCACTGAACGCAGAAAACCACATTAAGACCCATTAGAGTGAAACTCAGCGATGAGAAAGCCAAAGGTAAATTCCATGAACAGCTGAGGTCGCACCCAAGCAATTCTGAAAACCAGGCTGACCCAGATGTTGCTTGAAAAGATATACAAACAGTTGTAGAAACAGCACCCACATCTACTAGTGATTTGAATCAAAGGGTTACGAAAAATCAGTGCATTTCTAAGTCCATTGAACGCGTAGATTCACGTAAACTCATCACCCATCATGCTCCAAGCACGATGAAGAGCGAAAACAAATCACATCTACCTAAACCAAAAGTTACAGAACAATAGTGAGCAGTGGTGAGCAACGAAAGCAAAAAAGATGGAAAAGACAGTGGCTTCACGTAACACTGTACAGCTTTTCAGACTAATAAAATTAAACCGGAATTAAAAAGTTAAGTGTAAATGAGACGATTTCGAAAAAAGGATCACACTTATCTACTCTCAATTCAGACGGTTAGAACGATGGGAGGAACACTTTAAGAAGCAGTTCACCTGGTCTTCAGATACTCTACAACTACAACTATCCACCATTTCCAAACAGTCTGAATGGAACATTGAAATAGACACTCCGAATTTAATTAAATTTCAAAAAGCTATAACCAATCTGAAACGAGGAAGAGTAGCTGGTCCAGATGGATTAACTCCAAAAGTCTTTAAGGATGGTGGTCCAATTTTAGCGATTAGGTTGATTAACATTTTAGTTAAAATCTGAACATTGGACGTTATCTCATCTGACTGGTCACAATCACTGATCGTCCCATTATATAAGAAGGGATCAAAATCGTCCTGTGACAACCACAGAGGGATTAGTTTAAATGATATAGTATCTAAAATACGAGCCTCAATAATTATCGGACAGCTAACTAAGACTCGTGAACTGCAAACACGAGAAAATCAAGCTGACTTCAGACCCGGTTGTGGTTGCATCGAGCACACATTCACCATTCTTCAGGTTCTAGAACACAGGCATACTTATCGGCGTCCGCCAATGGTGGTCTTTCTTGACTTAAAGCAGCACTTGATTCCGTAGACCGCGAGATTCTGTGGCAGTGTCTTTCATTGAAAGGTCTACCTCAGAATTACATAAGCCTTGTGAAGGCTCTTTACTCGGACACTACCAGTCGTGTCCGAACTGATGGCGAACTGTCATCTGATTTTGCAACCTCAAGTGTTGTCGGGCAGAGCTGTCTACTATCTTAATTTCTATTTAATCTCATCATAGACGTACTGATGGAAATAACGCTGTTGTGGACTGAATTTTCGGGCATTGATGTCGTACCAGGAGGTTCACTTATCGTATTAGAATACGCAGATGACATAATCCTGTTTGGTGAAGACTGATAAAATGCAGAGTCTTCTGGTAGCACTGAGCAACAATGCCAGGATGTTCGGAATGCGCTTCTCTCCCTCGAAATCCAAGTTGTTGCTTCAGGACTGGTCTGCGTCAACACCTGAACTAAAGATAAAAAGAGTGAAGTAGTCGAACGCGTTGACAACTTCACTTATGTTGGAAGTCTGATCAGCCCTAATGGGTTGGTATCTGACGAAATCTCAGCATGGATTCGAAAAGATCGTTTGGCTTTTGCCACCTTACGTCACCTAAGGCGAAAGTGAGATATCCATCTGTCAATAAAAGGACGAGTATACTGCGCGGCAGTTCGTTCTGTTTTAATTTACGGCAGCGAAACATGGCCATTAAGAGTAGAGGATATTCGTAAGTTACTAGTATCTGATCACAGATATCTTAGAAATATTACTCGTATCTGCTGGGATCACCGGGTAAGTAATAGTGAGGTTCGACGCAGGGTATTAGGGAATGATGGTTAATCAGTTGATGAGGTTGTGAATCTTCATCGACTGAGATGGTTGGTTCACGTGTTACGTATGTCTGAACACCGAAAACCGCGACGAGCAATGCTGATTAGTGTTTGAAACAGATGGAAGAAAGCTAGAGGCGGCCAAACCATAACGTGACATCAGTCATTGAAGTCACTAACTTGTAGTCTGAGCTATGTTGTTGGCAGATGCAGACTACTTGATTGGGGTCCGCGTGACTATCGTAACCAATGGTTGGAGACTCTGTGTGACATGGCTCAGAATCGATCACAATGGCGTCGGTGTATACACTCTCTGTCTTCCCCTAAACTTAGAGATTAAAATCGTTTCATATCTTTCTTTCTACCAACTAATTCTTTTTTCCTCTTCTATATCCTTATAAACAATCTTCATTTTATATATTACTACCATTGAATTAACTACTTCTATGAATCGGATGTTCATCTTGTTGTGCTAATGTGGTGAGGTATGGCAACTTGGACCGATGCACAAATGTGCCTGGTCCTACGCTGTAGCTGACCAAGCTTCACTCTTTATTCAAATAATAATAATAATAATAATAATAATAATAATAATAATAATAATAATAATGTTTTATATACTTGACTGTCACTTATTTAATCAAAAAAAATCACTAAGACATTTTACAAAAATATATAGAATCTCCGTGCATTTTTTTTACTGAATATTTAACTTCTCCTGGACATATAGTAACTAATTTCATCACTATAGTAACGTTTTGACATTTGAAATTTTCACACACACACACACACACACCATAAAAATGAGCATTTGATATTGTTTTATGAAATCCATTCATTTTTTCTTTCCATGTGTTTTCCTAAAAGATTTACGTTTTATTATTACAACACTTTAATCAATATTAAACCTTATTCATTATCATCATATTGAATTGTCTTATAGAGATGTAGAATATCAATTAAATATTTAAGAGAAATCATTGTTCAGAATGTAACATCAATAGTCTGTCAGCACAATTTTGTGTCGAAATGATAAGAATTTTATCTTTTCAAATAGTATTTGTTGTTTGTTTATGAAAGTCGTTAATTCTGTGATTTAAGGATTTTTTTTTTTAAAATAGTTCCTCGGTTGTTCGATGACGTTATTCCTAGAAATACAGTACCCAACCTATGATACTTCATTCAATTCAATATTATCCAACACAAGAACATTTCGTTTTAATAATTCGTAGGATATTGATTATATTTTTGCGTTCATTCTGTTTCTCTTCGTCTGATGTAGTGAGCATTTTATGCTCGTTTAGATATATGTCTAGATTAGCCAGTGCTCAATTTATTCGAAGTTCTCAAAATAAACCTTCGTAATGGCACTTCTATTCGGTTGATTTTTGATGTTCATTTTTCAACTAATTAACTTTATAAACTGTTAATTCAACTCACATTCTAATCTAATACTTAATACCTTACGCCTGTTACTCCATGTAGAACATAAGCCGCCGACTAGGATTCTCAAACCAAATCAGTCCAGGGCTCTTCTTTCCAGTTGTCTCTAAATGTTATTCATTCTTTAGATGTCTGCTTTCGATCTCCGATGTGTTGTCACTCAGTGTTCCTCTTTTCCTTTTCCCTTCAAGATTCCAGGAAAATGCTGTTCTTGCTTTTCTAGTCCGTGCTTTGATATCCGTCCTTTTTCATCAATGATGCTCCCTAGTTATACGACAATTTCCACCACTTCAAGAGCTTTTCCATCATGCGAGATTTGGTCGGTGTTCACTGTGTTGCGTTTTAAGACTTAAAATACCAACCTTATATTTTTGTTTTCAAGAACCATGTATTTTCTTTCTATGTTCTTTCAATCCCGTTGTTATTTTTGTGAGAAAATATTTTTTTATTAATTGTAATGGTTATGCTAATTAGTATTACCGGAATTGCGCTAGAATGCTTTGTCGTTAAATACAGACGAGTTTTGATTAGATGGTGGTTCGAGGTATTCGACAGGAAATCCTGGGCCCGGTTTTTGTGCTACTTGGCACTCGTCAGCAAGGTATACCTGTAATCTTGAGGGAACTGGTGCTCCCTGACGGATTCGATCCCATGTCACCCACTTGACATTGATCACCACCCAGTGATCAATCAATTGTGGTTACAGATGAGTTTTGAAAATATAAAAAATTATTATTATTATTATTATTAGCTTTATTCAATATTATATTATTGGTACAATATAGAATTCTCAGCACAAAGTATTTCAACAAGTTTCCGTTTCTTTCTTCTTGGTCGATCCTCGCGATAAATACTGAGTGGTCGCCAGCTAGATGTTATCAGTCCGGTAAATGAACATGGGAATGATGTACATTCTTTTCGTTGTATATTGCCAGCAACCATATTCTCTCTTTTTGAGCTTTTTGTAACTTTGTCTTCAGTAATAAGGATAGGAGGTCTGTCGACCTATATTAATCCTTGCAGTTTGTAATACTATGGAGGTCCAATCTCGTTTTGAATATATTAACGAGATGGTGCTGATATTACGTGTTCCGGTAGAGAATTCCAGTAATTCACTACTCGGTGCGAGAAACGGAACTCCAAACGTAAACGGTTTGATCTCGGTTTTTGAACTTTCTTCGAATGTCCTCTCAAATGATCAGTCTTGTTGAAATATCTAGATGGCAGGAACAGGTAGCCCAGATGCTCAAGCAGGCCGCCTCAACTTATGACGTTGATGTGAACAGAGAAACACGATGCCTTGACAAACTACGAAAGCTATTTTTCTGGACGTTACTTTAGTTAATTCAAAGCTTGTAAAACACTAACATTTATTTTTGTCCCTAATCTGTTCTACAGAACATAAGCTTTCGTTCGATTTATTATTCATTGCCATACCCTTTTCTGTTCCGAAACTATTGTAATTTAAACATAGTATTTTGCACCCTATTTTCTACTCTAATTCCCAGCTTTGAACATAATTGTATTTTTCTTAATTATTGCACGTTGTGATCCAGGTTAGTTATCAATTTATTCGTGTACCTTTTTACATCAATCTGAAATCAGGAATAGATCGAGTAGTGTTCCAGTTGGCTTGTCTTCTATCACTCGCGTGCTTGTCAGCCAATCAGGTGATGGAACAGTTTTCTTCTCTCTACTCCACCTCGAACTTACGCGTACTAGCCTCAAGTTTAGGTCGGTCAGCCTATCGCGCCAAGGTCTTAATCTGAATTAGATAAGTAGCCTCAGCACCAAAAGTGGGTAGACAGATCAAGAACGTAATAGGTGTAGTAACGACCTCTGATGTTTTGTTCTATAACTACTAGTTGCATAACTTATTAACACAATGAATGGGATAATAAAGATAGAATGAAATTAGTTTCATTTCATGAAGTAATAGATCGACGTTTCCTTGATTTGATTGGGTTAGTTTGTTGTAAAAAACGATATGGTATTAGATTGTTTAAGTCCTGTAATTCAAATACTTTATCAAAATATAGAATGATGAAATTATTTTGAGTGGTGCCTACAGATCTGTTGAGTTTATCAATTTACGCTTCACGCACACCAAAACAGTGCGACGAGATGAATATTAGAGCACAAGTTACGGTATCACTGATAAAACAGTATGTATACAGATGGATAAACAGTACAAAAATAGTATGATCTTATAGCAAAAAATGATTCTATATGCAATACTGTGACCAATTCTGAAGTTTTTTGATATGGAAAGCCAACCAGAAGTAGACCAATGAGCTCAATCGACGGCAATCAGAAATGATCTAAAAGAACGTGCCTTTCATTGTCTAAAAGGTGGATAAATTTCCCAAGGATTAGTGTTATATATACGAACGAGTATTTAAGCATTTTATTCAGTAGCCCAATACACTTTCTTGCTCAAGTAGTCAGTTGGGGGGGGGGGTGAAGAGACCCGTTAATCTGACTCCATTTAGAGCGTATGAATGATTGTATGAATGTCTGTTATGGCCTTTTCTCGTATATCATCGTCGACTTAAATCGCGTTATCCAATAACGGAATTAAATAAGTCGAATAACGAGAATTGACTTGAGAATACATATATTTCGTACATGAAGCGAATGAAGCACAGCAAAGCAAAAATGACACGTATGGAAGATGGCTGGGAAGCCAACTCCACTTTAGTCAAGCGTTACTCAATATTTATAGTCAGACAAAATAAAGCTACAGACATGTGATTAATGGAATAAGAAGGGCACACACATATACGCTCATATAAAAACAGTCTAGATTGATAAGCGAATAAATAACAAGGTCAATGTATGGCTCAAGTAAAATGAATAGAATGGGATGTCCGAAAGCTCGAATAAGGTATATGGGCTTGGCATAATAATTGACACCACAGGGGATAGTGCACGATACATCCTGTATCATATTTCGGACAACACCCGTCACATTTCTTATGAATGGTCACGATAACCTCTCGTAGTGCAACGAATTAGTCTTTATCTATGAACACCCCTCAGATCGAAACCCAGTGATTTTATCCACTAGTGTAACGGTTTGGCCAGCCCTACCTTCCTTTTAGCTAACAAGCGCACCAAAGCGTAATACACATTTCGACCACCGTGGTCGATAATTTAAATCCTCACCAACCGATTTAGCATGTACCTAGTATTTTATACTTTACATCACAGTTACTTACCCGGAAGTTTCACGATATGCCAACAATGTTATGTGATCAAACAATGGTAAACTATGAATATCCCACTTTTAAAGGTCACGTAGTACACCCACAGAATAGAATAGAAGGAACTGCTTGCTGCGGAGTATACAACTATTTACAAATTGAAAGTTTTTACAAGAATATATTTTAAGTGTGTTATCATATAGTTTGTGAAGAATCTCAAATTTATGATTCGTTGTTTCCCATAATATAATAAAACAAAATTAACAGTTTCATATCAACTCATTTTAGTTGACCTTCCGTTATTTAGCTTTGCCTTGGAATATTATGTTTTGAGATGATACTAAAATAATGTATTAGTTGAAGTGTTAGGATAACTACCCACAAAAATAATATCACGGGAACTAGAGATATCAAAACTTTCTTTGCTTAAGCATGTTATTGGGATAGTGGCTTCATTTCATACGACATTTTTCGTGCTTTGTACTTTTTTTAACCTCGATACACCTAAATTATGCTAACAATCGTGTTTTTGAAGAATATACGACTGGATTTTATTGATTGTTTGAAGCTTTCCATTGATGTTTAAGTCTGTGATTGATCAGTTTTTTCGAGTCCCAGAGTGAACGTCAACTCGGGAAGGTATATGTAACAGCCACTGAGCTGACGAGTCTCGGGTAGGACAAAACGCGCGTCCTGGGACCTACTACTTGCCACCATCTATCTGTTTATGATATGTGAGGGGAACATTAATCTAAGCAGTGTTTGTTTTATCTTCCTTTGTGACCATCTCGAAACAAGGAACTTAACGTTTTTTGAATAGAATCTGAGTTACTTTTTAACTGTAAGCACATAATCACTGAAGTGATAAATGACAGAACAATATAGAATCTCATTCAGATTACGGAAGAACTAAATCCTAATGATACGTTCCAAAGATTATATAATCTCGATCATTATTAAAATATGATATTAGCGGTTTATCTAACTGATGTTCACTTTAATTTCATATAAAAACTGAACTGAAAATTCTTCTTTTTTTAAAAAAAAAAACAAGAACTGTAATCTTGAAGAGAAAAAACATTTCATACGTGCTCAATCCATAATGATATAATCAATGAAAACATGTTTTTCTTGTTGCTATTGTTTAAACCGAGAAACCAGTATACATAGTTACTCATATTATCTCCTACATCTAAGTTTTAAAAAGAGAAAAAAAATCTGTTTATAACAGAAGCATTTGATCTTATGCTAAACACTAAAAGTGTATTAATGATAATCATTTTTTTTCTCACAAACATATTGTAAATCAATTGAAGATATGAGAGAGACATAGAGAAGATACCCCCCCCCTGCTGATGAGAATTCATGTATGAAATCTAAAAACAATTCACAATGGCATTGAATTATTACTCATATTCTTTTCTATATAAGAAAGAGATATCAGCAAAAAAAACAATCGAACAACAATTACATATTGTATCCAAGAGAGCGAAAAATTACAAAAAAAAACAAACATGAAACAATTAGGTAGCTTTTTAACTAACTAGTCACTTGGCGCACGCACGCACACACATACACACACACATATGTATAGACATATTGTGCTGTACTATTACGAATAAACGATTAAAAGAACAAAACTTGAATGAACATTCATCTTCACGTTTCATTCGATTGTGAGATGAGCTAAAAATCAGTTTTCTCTAGGGGTTTTTTTCCCACTTGAAAAATAATAAGAAAGAAAGAAGAAACAAATCAACAACCAAACTACATTCAATTAAATCAACCTCAAAAACTAATGAACATGAAACAAAAATGATCATCTCTGTGAAAGAATAAAGCATTAAGGAAGAAATACAACAAAACATTGAATATCCAATCAAAATTTTAAAAAAATTACACTAACCCAGCTGTATGAATACAATCTCAAATGAAAAATGACAATAATTAGGAGTCTTTTTTTTTCATTTGAGTACCAGTTGAATTGTGGATTGACACCTAATTCTCAATTATTATTATTATATATATGTATATGCAATCCTTCTTTAATGTTTGTTTGTTTTTTCTTAAATAAAAAACAAACGTTCCTCCACTAATAACGCTAATATCTCATTTACATCAAGAAACAAGCAAATTGAGAAGAAACATAGAGACAAAAGAAAATCGTCATTTCGCATAGCAACTAAAAATTGCTTTTGACTCAGAAAGCACGACAGATAGTATTATCATAGATACTGGGCAATGAAAACACAGCATTTTAACATACAATCAGAAGTAACACAAAATTTGTTGGTTGGGGGCGATGAGTGGATAAAGAACCCTAATCTGTGCAACAACAAAAAAAAAATACAATCATGTTAAAAGTGATGAAATTACCTAATGGGCAGAACAGAACAAAATGTGATACAACTTTGCAATAGTTAAAAGATGAATAGACACCAGTTTGTTTTAGTAGGATGTGTGTCATTGTGAAAGACATAGAAAAGAAAACTACATAATAATAAATTACAAATGATAAACTTTAAACAGGCAAAAAGAGATAGGACAAAGAAACAGGCGCAATATATGAATAGATGGGTGATAAGAAAGAATTATTAGTAGTAGTATTAGATGAAAACTGTTGTGAGCAGATGGAAGTAAACAATACATAGTGGTGATGATAGTAGTAGTAGTAGTAGTAGTGATAACGATCATATAACACAACATAGATATGTACTTATAGATGAATTTCCACTTCATATGTGAATATGGATGTAGGTTGTGTTAAACATTAGAAAAGTTACATAAACCAGGTTGTATTTTTTTTTAACTGAATGGTTATAATGACGACAGTCATGAGAGTGATTTACCGCCGTCTAGTTTTCAACAATTTTTACTTTAATTAAAGCATCACTATCACAGATAAATACAATGATGAGAATAAAAAGAATATACGAGAAATATATTTTTCTAAACATAAAACGAAAGAATAACCGTCAGTGAGAATAATGATCATAGTAGTAATAGTAGTAGCAGTCAAAACACTTTGTACGCACAAAAAAAGAAAATGAGAAATCACCAGGTGAAAAAAAATGGTTAAACAAAAAGAAACCCAACTTTATTTTTGCCCTAATCACACTCACACACACACACACACATGGTGTGGCGAATGAATTATACAATACACATGAGTGTATATATATATATATAGGTATATGCATTGTGCAAAAAGAACAAGACACAATGAACGACCATATTATCAACGAAAGAGAAATATCAATCATAAAATATACTGAATCCTAAAACAGAGAATGAAGGATATATACGCCTATTATAATGAATATTTGCAAATCTGTCATAAATTTCATTCGAATGAATGAATGAATAAATAAATGGGTCTTGTTCTCTTTCTCACAAGAATTGACAAGAAAATAGGCATAAGAATTGAAAAAGTCAAATATTATTATAGCAGTATTAATAGCAGTCATTACTGTCGGCTTAATGATGAAGGTAGTGTAAGTTATCAGGTACATATTATTATTATGATGATGATGATGATAATAATGATAATGATTAGATCAACAAGAAAGACAAATAAATAATATAAGTACAGTTAGAAAGTATATGAAATCCAGTTGCAATGAAGTGTTGAAGAAGAGCAAAAAAAACATAAGGGTAAAGATACAGAAATGATTAGATCTTTATTATCATTAAAATGTTGATGAGGATGAATAGTGGAAAGAAGTGCCTTGTCCGACTACAACTACAACAACAATAACAACAACAAAATATGTACTACCATTTTCATCTTATCAACAAGATAAATCAACTATATTTGTAGAAGAAAAGGAATGTAATAAGTTTTATGTTGACATTCTGAAAGAAATTGTGCTAAACAATTTAGTTTCTTTCTTTCTTTCTCTGTTCATTAAATGAATGAAGATAATTGTCCGAAGGTGAATTCTGAAAAGAATAACAAGCTAATTTTTTCAAAAAGGGAACCAATTTATATGTATATATAGTTAGTCCACTATGTAGATTTTATACCGAAAACAGAGACTAGGAAGGAAGAGGACATGAGTATGTGTATGTATACGAATCTCAGGATACTCGATTATTATTAGTAGTAGTATTAATGGTAGTAGTATCTGTATGCTGCATAGTGATATGGTCTAAACTTGGTAAAGTTAAAGGACATAATACTTGATTCATTATTTCTGAAGTTGACGATGTATTCGTCGGTGATATTGTTTGAGAAACATTAAATCCACCAATAGAATTGATCGATGCTAATGATGTTGTAAAACATGGATTATTATTAAGTGAACTTGTAGGAGTTATACAATTAGAATTAGTTTGATTGAAATTTACACTATGATTGTTACTATTATTATGATTATTATTATTATTATTCGGAGTATCTAATGTGAATACAGTAAGTGGAGATTGATAATCTGTAAATTCTATAGGATCTTTTAATATTGTACAATTTTCACTATTAGCTAATGTTGATACAACCCCACCTCCTGATACTGTTCCATTATTATTAGTAGTAGTAATAGTGTTTCCTTCATTAGTCGTATTCATATTGACCGATGATAATGATGAACCAGGTCGAGGTTGTCTATTTTTAAGATGAGCAGCAGCAGCTACAGCGCCTAATTGTAAAGAAGCTGATAGTAATTGATTTTCTTGTTGTAATTCATGCACTCGTTGACGTAGAATACTATTCTCTACACGAATCTAAAAATAATAATAATAATAATTGATAGAAATATACACAGTGAAAGATTGTTTCATTGAACAAACTTCTGAAGGCAACTAGAATGAAAAATACTATCTATTACTGTTACCACTGTGCACGAAAATTTATGTGTGTAGATATTATGATACAATACATTCAATAATAAACTAGCCACGTTAAAACAACTTAACAAATCTGAGAAATTAATTCTGCATCTACTGCAATTCTGTGGTGGTGGAGTTTGTTAATTAGGATGAACCAACCAAGATATAGTGGCTGAAATCTCGACATAGAGTATGTAGATGATATTTTCTTGATGTGCACCTTCATACATAAGTGCGTAAGTGCTGGTGGTGGTATGACTAATGAGATCAATTCACGTATAGTAAAAGCCAGAGCGGTTTATGCCAACCTTGGCCATCTTTGTGATGTTAGTCTGTCCCTAAAAAGTCGGATCTAGAACGCGCCGGTGAGAACAGTTTTGTTCTATGCTTGTGAAACTTGTATTTGATTATCGTTGTCCAAGAAGGATTGGTGAATTCAAGTGCCATAACTATGTCAGTAATACGGAGGTTCGGCAATTTCTTTGAGCACATAGACTATAATTCAAATGGTGTTACCAACTTGAAACACCGACCTCGATGGTTTGGACGTGCACTACGAATGTCGTCCAAGCGAACTCTACATCGTGTATTATTTGCCGACGCTGAGACTGGCTAGAAGATGTGGACAAGTGGTTTGTGTATGAAATGGTGTTGTCATGGTATGAAATGAAACCTTAAAAGATTGGTATCCCCTGGACCTTCACGACTGCCTCATTGGAGTTCTCTAGTCCAACGCAGTGGCTTAATATATTGTTAAGCATGTTTCGGGATATATACAAGCCAGTGGAGGTCCTGTTGTAATTTTCTTTGACTTCATATAAGTGAGAGGAATTGTCTTAAATGAAGCATTTTATTCTCATTATATTTTTCTCAACTGAACTGCTTCTTCCAATAATATAATACTCCAGTTCATTTGTTTTTATTCATTTGCTGTTACTTTTATTATACTCACCTTCCTTCTTCCTATTGTGACACATATTTATATTGCTCCCCTTTACACTAATATTTATTTATTTAGAAAAACAAATAAATAAACTAGGCCTAACCATTTGAGGCAGGTAGGTTGTAGAATGGTAAGACTAAAACACAGAGAAGTGGTACTGTTGAATGTATAGAGATGTGTATTTCCCTCATACAACCAGTATAAGCAGTGATGCTTCTTGTTCACAATTAAACAAAAGTACTAGGAATATCCAGCTCTACGAATAACACACCTCACCTAAACCCTACGGATTCCAGATACAGGTGGTAGTCTTAAAATTACAAAACTAACACATCAACAACTAGTCACAAAAAGTCTATGTGACACATCCTAAGCAGTTGTTCTTTCGGCATTATGGTCACGATCTCAGATTGTCAAGACAATTCACTAAACAACTTTCCTAATCTGGAACTTCGATAATAAAAATCCTTCCTCAATATGGGCAACGGAGTAATGACAACATCTCAATCAGGACTCAAGATCGAGTTCACAATCTAATCTCTTCATCAATTAATAGTTTTTTTTATTCCCCTTATCGACACTTCTCCGATAACGTTATCTTTACCATCTGTGCAACTAATCAGTTTTACCAGGCACATTTGCTTAAAAATGAGTCAAGAAAAAAGGTTTTTAGAAATTCAACACATTAACACCATTATCATGTGACAAATGCCTAGGCTACCTTAAAGGTTGGTGATTTATTAGATAAGATCTAATTTTGGATGACTTTCATGGACAAGACATCTATTACACAGACACAGTAGTCTGTTTTCGTTGTTAAAACAATTTATTATAAGGAAAAATGAATTCAAGGACGAAGAAACCATAACTTATGGACGACTTTTTAGTGGCAGCAAAAGGACCGCACGAAAACTCGCCTACCCACTAGGGTTTAATAAGGGTTAAAACAGTATGAGAAAACAGAATCGGGATCTAAATTCAAAGTTAGGGTTAGGGATTAGAGTAGGCGTTTTCATCACTAACTGGCAGCAGCTATTTTACCATATGAAAGGATGAATTTTGCGGCAAAATCCTAAACTCGCTACCTTAAATCTGATTGGTTCACTTATAAATTATATTTTAGCCGAAACATCATTGTACGATATGAAAATTTCAAAAAGTTCCACAACTGAAACTGATTCAGAATGAAAACCCTAAAATTAATCGAAATCTATAATTAGAGAAGCTATTGTCGGAAACGACTGTGGTACTTCAATGAACTGAATTGATTCTAGTCATGTTGAGAAAAAGTTGTAAAGCTAACTTAGCACTTAAAACTTTGATATGGCCGAAAGTGAAGAGAAGCTGGAAAGTTTTGATTCTAAGCCAATAATAGACATAAGCTCTATGTTTCTCAGTAAACGAACGTCGAGCGAACTTTTTTTATGGTTAATGGCTACCAAAATCACACCTGCAGAATTAGAAATTAATGTCATATATACCAAATACTTTGCACTTTCGAAGTGCAAAGGACCTCAGGAAAGTTTGCATAAGCCTATGCTAACACTCATTCTTTGCAGTGAGCTACTGTTGATAGCTGAAACGTTCATGTACTGGAAATAGCACTGGAAATGAGATCCGTTTACGCACAGTGGAAATGAAAGCGGATTAGCCCAGCCTAACCTGGTCTCTCCGAGCTAAGATGGTTCAAAGAATCTCTATGTTCGACTATTGCTGTCTCCGAAGAACTGCTGACATTCAGTGGCAAAGTCACGTTAGTAATATCAAGGTTTGGTGTAACATATGTTCTGCTACAATGATTCAGTACCAATATTTCGGGAAACTGAATTCATTGGCTCAAACATGTATGATTATCATCGTAGCGACTCTGATGTCATACATATTTTTGTATACAGCTAGTTATTCTTACATGGATGTTTGTATTTTGCAAAATCACAGTTTAATTTAATTTTTGGTAATCTGTGTAATGATGACATTAAAAAACTATAACCAAAAGGAGAGACGATAACTAAACATGTTCAATAACTGAAATATCTGGCAGACGTAAAACATATGTATACACACACATGCATAAATGAACAAACAGAATAAGTAAAAACACGTGTGAACAAGCACTAATACTTGTAGTAACAGTAATAGTAGTTAGTGGTGGTAAGTAAAATGACCAATGAATCCAACATCGTGACTGATCGACTGACTATTACACACACATAATTTTTTTATGGAATAGTTTATGTGTTTAGACACAGGATTAATTGGAATCAGCTGAAAACTGACTTATTGATTGTGATATACACAAAGGTATAAGGCATAATAACATAGTTTATCCATTGGCAATGTTTATTTTGCCAAATTGACAATTTTACATTGTACCAACAATAAGTACTATATACATTATGAATAAAAGTAAATTAAGGAAATAAAATCTGAAATTTAATGCTAACCGAAATAACAGTTGATGATGATTAGAATAAAAAAGGTAAATGAAAATAATGAAGTTCAACTATATCAAGTAAGTCGGAAAGGTATTCACTGAAGATAATGAAAGGTAGTCACATTGACTCGTACACCTTCGGATCTTATGGTTCATGTAGAAGATCAAAGATCCTGGGGTTCAAACCCCAAACTACTGGGGTTATGAAAACTCCCTACTGAGGATTACCATGCTAGGTTGAGACGGACGTTTACTGCTTCAATATTTCCAATGATTATTTAACTTAGATCGGTCAGCAATTTCAATAAAATTGTAAGAAAGTCAGATGAAATTAGTTTATTCAACTATATTTCGTGTAGATACATAAAAAGGGTTAATGAATATGATTGGAATTAGCTTGTTAATGCATACTGTAACTAGCTTCGGATGGGAGACATTAATAAAAAGAAAGATGGCAAGACTAAAGTTTATGGATGAACCAATCACATATTAAATAGCGAGTCTTGAATTCATCCTTTCATATGGTAAAACAGCTGCTGCCAGTTAGTGATGAAAACTTTAAATTTAGATCCCGATTCTATTTTCTCATACTGTTTTAACCCTCATTAAACCCTAGTGGGTAGGCGAGTTTTCGTGGGGTCCTTCTGGGATCGCTCAAAGGTCGACCGAAATTTTTAGATTTACCATGATCGACTATAATCTTCGAAAATGTTCTCGACTGTTATTTCAATTAAAAAACCTTCTATTTCTTCCGTACTATCCGCTTTAAGCCAGAGCGGGATATTGGCTTTTCGTCCTCCCAATTTCGTGAACAACCGCGCCACGAGAAGACAATGAGCAGCATTTCCTTGTCAGCGGCTATATATCCATAGCCAAACGGGAGCATTTCGAGAGGGGTAGTGGACCCCCTTCAGCCGTATTAGGGAAATTTGGTGCCAACTAAACTGGGATACAATTGGTGACCAACTTCATCTACCTACGTTGATACTATCATCATGAAACAAAAGATGAGACGACAAAAACAAGTAAAAAACAACACACAAACTATACAAAGACATACTTGTTCAACTGCTGAATTAGCTGCTTTCAGCATACTATCCACATTTTGAAAATATTCACAGACACGTTTTAATACAATACCTTTACTCTGATATTGTGATTTAGTTTGCTCATCCGGTGGTAATAATTTATACAATTCACTTATCCACGTATTAATTCTATCTCGACGTCGACGTTCAACTAGAATGATGTAACAAGAATAAAAAAGCAACATAATAATTGAAGTATACCAGTAGTCTTGAAATAAAATGGAACTAGCCAATCAGCACGAAGATATCAATTGCTAAATTTATACTTGGGTCTTAAAACAAAACTTCAGATAAGTCTGGTTGGTGGTGAATACCTTATTTTTGAAGAGATTTCGAGTTTTGGCTAACTTGGATGTGCTATGTTCTAGAGGTTATGATGTCACCTTAGACCGGCGAACAGAACGAAAAACAGCAACGCAACAACAGGGTAAATTGGACTTCGTGCCCCAGTTCTTTTAACTAGAGGAAAAAGACCAGATTCAGAAGGGAAAATATTCCTACAAGCACTTGGTATTGTTTACTTGAATATTCCCAGTGATGATTAGGACTGCAATTGATCAGTCTCTTATTGGCATATGTGCATATGTTATTTATTGCACAAGCAAGTAGCTATCAGGACTCAGTAAATAAGTGGATAACGCGATGGTGTTTGAAGCGAACGGTACTGGGTTCAAGTACCAGAGTGAACACCAACTGTATGATGCAGGTACATCCGGCTGATGAGTCTCAAATAGAATGAAACGCGCGTCCTGGATTTCACTGCTAATCACTATTCATCCTTGCTCATATTCTTACAAGCAGTCCAGATAAACGGATAACAAGCGCACAACTCATGCGTAATATATAAAATACAAAAATGCATCACAAAATAGCTTGCTAAAAAGAAAACGAACCAATGGTGATTAAGGTCCTTACAGGTGGGAAGTACAAACTGAAGTTAATAATGAGGGTTTTCGGCGCGAAAATGAGAAAATTCAAATTTACACAATTAAATCACAAAAATAAAAAGTTTACGAAGTGATTTCTGAGGATGGACCACCCCCCTTGCATGATGATGATGATATGACTATAGATCACCTGAATGTTGAATTATTGAGAAAAAGTATGTCAAACAGTTGTGTTCAGAAAACGATATGCGGCGAAGGCACAAGGTGGAGAAATAAGATTGCTTTAGGAGTATCAATGTTAGCATTCTAAAACTTTACATTCTTTATAATTTCAACGTCTTTTCGTGATATCCATTTCATTTATAAAAACTCTACTCTGATTGCTTAACCTCAATTTCCCCGAAGGCCATCAACAACATACCTTAATTCTGACTAAGTAACAACATTAACGATGAAAAGAGAATATTCAATGTTAATTATAAACAAACTATTATCTTGAATACCTTTATTTTGACATAACTGAATAGAATGATTTTTTTTGAAACACTTAACTATATTATAATGATAAATGGAATGAAATACATAGTGCATTCGGGGATTTATAACTTAAAAACGTGAAAACGTTTTAAGAGACGATTTGGAAGATTACCTTTTAATTTCAATGGTTAAGATCATGAGTCAGTTGAAGCTAGACCACCATGGAAAACCTGGAAGCACTGGACGGCCGTTTCGTCCTATTGTGGGACTCCTCAGCAGTGCGCATCCACGACCTCGCCCCCTGCGAGATTCGAACCCAGGACCTACTGGTTTCGCGCCCGAGCACTTAACCACTAGACCACTGAGCCGTGGATGCGCACTGCTGAGGAGTCCCACAATAGGACGAAACGGCCGTCCAGTGCTTCCAGGTTTTCCATGGTGGTCTAGCTTCAACTGACTCATGATCTTAACCATTGAAATTACTACAATCTCCACAAAAACCCATCTGATACCTTTTAATTGGCAGAGGATCTAATTGAAATATTTGAAATAATTTTTTTACCTCAAGAAGGTTGAACAATTACAGTCAAATATATTAGTTTAGAGATAATCACAACGATTCAGATGCATTCACTCTTTATTTATTTCTCTTGATCTTGAATTTCAATATACTTTTATGTATTCCTATTTATTCTGTATTTATCAACTCTATTCCGAATGTTCAGTCTTTCTCATTATCATTATTACGATATGTTTTAGCAATTTATTCTCTGTTAATTTCATTATCTCATTGTGATAATATTATATAGGGACTTGAGCTAATACACACATTCATACAGGGCTTCAATGTTAAACCAAGTTGTCATATCACATTAATAACATGCGACATACTGTGTTAGTCGAAGTAGTAACGGTAAAAGTGATAGGAGAAAATGTTAGGCATGTGCGATATGATCTAAGAAGAGAATAAGAAATTCATGGAATGAAAAAACTGTAAGATAATCTTGATACTCAATATATAAGTGAAGAGTAAGTGAACCTGCGCTACGATGACCCATCTTTAGACATTGGTTACGCTAATAGAGTGGACTCAAACCAGTTTTTTAGCAGTAATCATAATAATAGTGATAACGGTATCAGTAAAGTTCAAATTGTTACACACTCAGTAATGGACTTAGGAGACACATTTTATGTGATTCTTTTTTTCCATAAAAAACTGGTCATAAATACCTTTATACAGTCGTACCAACAAAGAAACATGCACATATCGCCCACAAGTGCATAAACACACACACACACACACACGCCCACACATGTACGTGCGCATTACACAACATAGTGTGGTGAAAGTTTTTTTGTTACCAATTCAATATACTAAATGAAAACTGAATAATAAATGCATGAATGATTGAATGAATGTGATGTGGAAGAGAAATTAAGAAATCGATTTTTCCAGTTGAATGACAGTGGACGGATATGCAGACAGACAACAACGAAAAGCAAACACAATGGCCCACTCTTTTCTATTCATAAAGGAGTGTGAGCAAAAAGAAATTGGAAACAAACGCTATCTTCCTTTCATCATAGATCTATCCATCTATTTATTATACCAGTGATGACAATAATAATAACTATTATTATTATTATTTCAATCAACAAGTGTGTTGTCGTTTACTACAATACAATTGTATAGTAGAAAGTTAGGGGCGGCCAAACCAAAACGTAGCATCAGTGCTTGAAGTCACTAACTTCTAGTCTGAGCCATGTTGGTAGATGCAGACTACTTGGTTGGGGTCCGCGTGACTATCGTAACCAATGGTTGGAGACTCTTGGTGACATGGCTCAGAATCGATCACAATGGCGTCGGTGTATACACTCCCTGTCTTCCCTTAAACTAAGAGATTAAATCACTTCATATCTTTCTTTCTACGAACTAATTCTTCCTTCCTATACTATATCCTTATTGCAACCTTTGACCTAACCACTCCTATGAATCCGGTGTTCATCTTGTTGTGCTAATGAGGTATGGCAACCTGGACCGATGCACATATGTGCCTGGTCCTACGTTGTAGCTGACTGACTGACTGAGTAGAAACAAATCTATGACGAAAGAAAGATAACGACTGTTTCCAACTGCTTTTTGCACACACGTTTATAAATAGAAAAGACTGGGCCATTGTATTATTATTATTATTATTATTATTATTATTATTATTATTATTATTATTATTATTATTATTATTATTATAAGAAGTGTTAAAACAAACACGATCGATCAAAAACCGAACAGGCAAACAAATAGAAATATCAACGCTGCACATACACAAACACGCAAGTACGCACGCTTTTGGACTCTTTATTAATGTGAACTAGTCATTTGATTTGGTCTGTCGAATTCAGTTCACAATATTTGTGTGTATGTGTGGTGTGCGGTATGACCTAGAGACAAAACCAAGATAACAACAATCACAACTCACCAATGCACCCAACTGAATACATACCTACATGAATATCTACCTATATATTAATTTTGCTTGATATACGATGAGCAAGAAGACCTTATTCTAAATCAACAATAAAAAACACTCTATATCACGAAGCGGTAGCGTTTAGCTTTCAACAACTAACTACTAGGTCACTGGGAAAATGAGTCCTGATCGATATACTTTGGTTAGGTTAACCCGGCGAAAGTAGTAGTATCATTAGCGCAAGCAAGTTGCCTTTTGATTATATATATATATATAATCACCGTAGACGTTCTTCACTCGACTTTATTTTGTATAGAAGAACATGTAACCAATTCATTTTTATCATGGTAAAGTAACACAATTATCGATTATAAGTAAACATTTATTGATTAGTGGAACTGAATTGTAAATTAAGTTTATTATGATGATTAAAAAGTTATCGTTATGTTGTGTTATTCACTCTTAATGATTTCAACTACTACTAAGTCAATCAGTTGAAAGTTTGATTGATATGAATCAGTCTTATGATAGTCATTGATTTAATAACAAAATTATAAGTGAACTAGAAAGTATTAAAGATAAAAACTATTAGAATAACTAATGAAAAACTTCTTTTAAAGGTCGTCACAATATTGTAATTTTAATCATGTTATGACTTTTGCCACTGTGAATTATCAGATGACAAAACCGCTAATCAGAATGTCAACTTCCTTGACCTTATCCATGTGCTAAACTAATGATTCGTTAGCAAGCACAAGCAACCTTGAGTCAACTCTGAGTCTTTACTGGTCATTCTCACCTAGCCTTGCCCGTTTGGTCTAGAACGCAACTTCAACCTCTATTGTGTGTATAGTAAGTTTCAGACACGTAGTTTATACACAAGCAAACCTGACAGCATCACACCATAAAATAAAGAATAACAGTTATGAAAGATCAAGTCCAAAGTGGTTATGATTGTGAGAGACTGTAACTAATTATTTGCAAATAAGTTAATACTATATCATATAACAATGGTCGATAGGTCAAATAAAAGCTTATGATAAAAGGAATATGAATATACATATAATCTAGTTACTTAAGTTATCAAATAGGAATCTACGTAATAATAGTTCATAAATAATCCCTAGCAGTTACCATTCATTTATTCTTCATTAGCATATAACAAATTAGATCCTCCACTAATGAATTGCAGATGAACTGTATTTAGAAGGCAATGGTAGGGATTTTTCTAATCACCCTAATGAACAAATAACGATTATTATTATTATTATTATTAGTAGTAGTAGTAGTAGTATTTCTTTTTAATTTTTAAAGAAATTGAAAGATTTGTATACTGAGTTGGAGATCATGAAGGATGAACTGATAAGGATATGATAATAAGGAATCAACAAGGGATTTTTATCTAGACAGATGTATGTGAACATTTATTTGTTAAGTATAGATGTTTTATCTCTTCTAGAAAAGAATTTGATCCGGCTGACCAGTGAGCAAAGTTAATCTGTTTTAAACAGATGTTTTAATATATAGCTCAGTGTCATACATTTACATCACAAAAATAATAACAGTCATTTGGAATGAGATACTTACTATATTATCAGTTATATGCTTGGTTAAAAGACTTGGTAACGAATATACCTCACTGTATGACGTACCCTAACAAACATTGAACATTGACTTACACCTTCTTTTAAGTTACTCTCCAAGATTCTACAAATACCCCAGATGGATGAGGGTAAGGAGAGCCCCCACCACAAATGTCCCCATGTGACCACGCATTTATTAGCCATTGTCAGAGGAGTCCTCCAGACTGCATTATCAAGTGAGGAGGGGTGTTGCTTAAGGAATTGAGAGGACGAAAACAGGATGTTCGGCTTTTAAACTGGGTGGGTGTGGACGGGTGATCCACCTCAAGGAGTTAGAAAACCCTGATTCCAAACCGACGGTACACATGGGTTCCAGGATGCCGAGGCAACAAAAGGTGTATGAACCTGTTGTTTGTCACCGGCTACCATGGGACTGCATCTCCCAACGTTGTTTCATTGCCTTTTTGATTAGATCGCTAGATCAAATGTTTGTAGTGTGCCCCCGTAAGAAAACCACCTACTTAGGTTTTGGTGCCTGAGCGGTATTCCAGCTCTTACACATATCGAATGACGAAGTGTGGTGCATATATTTTGGTGCCTCGTTGTGTGTTTAAATAAATAAATATAAAAATAGTTTACGATTTAACAGTAGTGTGACTATTGATATGTATATTATGGAAGATATTTATATTTTGAAAGCTTTACATACATTGGTGAGACTGAATTTAAAGTCCGAACAAAATGTTGACAACTCTGATCATAGATTTATTGGTTCCCAAAAGTTTGTTGATTCACTTAAATTATTAGCAGCACCATTATATTATTGTTAGCCCAAGAGAGCGAATAGATTTGTAACTGTCGCAGTATGAACTTCAAGTGTAGCTACAACGTTTTGTCTAATAGCATTGTAAATACTTCATTTCATACAAAAAAACAAAAGTCAAAGCTTGAACACAGTCACTAAACCAATAGATGATGACAAGGTTTGTCTTTTACATGATAACATCACCATCCTGTTAAATCGGTTACCACCCTTTTTTCAATATAAATTGTTAAAAAGGGAATATGGAAATCAAACGAAAGTAGAGGACGAACAACTGACATCACATCATATAAAAATCCATTAGGTAAGGTAGTACAATTCCACTGTTAGTTAGCAGCGGAAATGAAGTGTGTTTGTGATATGGAACTGATAGCTCATGAAACGCTACTTTTTAATTACCACGAAAGCAGATCAAAGAAAATAATCAGTATTGTTTTGTATAAAGTAGGATATCAGCTATACATAATATGTCAACACACACTTAGGTTAGGTCATGATGTCAAGGCCATCAGAAACTAGCGCAGTTTCTCTTTTTATACGTGTTACAACTCGATAAAACTACTAATTGATTGTGTTTTATTTTACTGATTTGAATTTCAACTTTTTCGAGTCAAATCAACTCCCTAATGCAGCTATCTTCTAGCCATACATCGTGTTTAAGAATACCATTTTCGTATTGACTAGTGGGCTACTTTCAAATAACTGTACGAGTATATTGCCTACTCCTGACCGTAGCTGATACCTTAATGTGGTAGTTGGGCTTGGCTATCGTAATGAATCAATCGAGCTATACTGGCTGGAACAATCGTTTCTCAATGTCCTACAATGACAGACAGGTCGGTTGAAGAGTGGTAAGACTAAAAGCAGCAAACCTAAGGTCCGAGGGCGAAGTCATACTACTTAATGTACAGAGGTGTGACGATAATAAGCTGTTTCCTTCAGACAACCAGCATAACAAACGATTCCGCCTTCCCACAAGGGAGGGTGGAGTTAGAAAATGTCAACATGCACACCTCACCCTATCCCAAGGATATCGGTCTCCAGCGGTAAGGTCTCAACAAGTACGGAGCTAACACGAAGATTATTCACAAAAACGACGTGTGTCACTGACATTAAGCAGTTGTACCTTGAGTATTGTGGTCAGGCTCCCAGACCAATTCTAACCTGATTTTTCCCTACTCCCTCCAGAAGAACCTTTCCACGGTGTAGTCAACCGGTAAGTGATAACTCCCTTCATACCGCTAACAGCACTCAAGATCACTCCATTCATAATCAATTTCCCTCTTTAATTCCTATCATTCCTCCTAACTCGACTTTCAACTCTAAACTTCCTCTTTTAACTCCCTCCTCAAATGTCACTGAGCTCGAAATACTGTCCCACATCTAAAGAACCTCGGCTCAAAACGACACATTGGAAACTTCAATGTACGTCTGATGCAACTGTGCTCAGACAATCGTTCATTTTTAGCAAACACTGATTTTAAACATAAGGAGAAACATCGTCTATCATAGCGACCCTCTGCACAAAACCAACGATGAACTCAAATACACCATGTTGCCATCAGTCATCGTTGGAAAGGCTCGATAGAAGACTGTCATTAGTTCTGGAGTACATGTTTAGACTCTGACCAGGCTCTAATACGAACACTCATTTGCCTGGGCCTCACTGGACACAGAAAAACCACACTAAGAAGATCAATTAGAATTGACTTCTGACGAGAAAACCAAAAGTAGATTCCAGGAACAATAGAGGCCACATTTAGGTAGTTCTGAAAACGAAGGATGATGGTCCAATTTTAGCGATAAGCTTGATTAATATTTTAGCTAACATCTGGACATTGGACGTTATCTCATCTGACTAATCACAATCACTGATCGTCCCAATATATAAGAAGGGGTCAAAATCATCCTGTAACAACCATAGAGGGATTAGTTTAAATGATATAGTATCTAAAATACGAGCCTCGATAATTATCAGACACCTAACTAACTAAGACTCGTGAACTGCAAACACGAGAAAATCAAGCTGGCTTCAGACCTGGTTGTGGTTGCATCGAGCACACATTCACCATTCTTCAGGTTCTAGAACACAGGCATACTTATCGGCGTCCGCCAATGGTGGTCTTTCTTGACTTAAAGCAGCACTTGATTCCGTAGACCGCGAGATTCTGTGGCAGTGTCTGTCATTGAAAGGCGTACCTCAGAATTACATAAGCCTTGTGAAGGCTCTTTATCCGGACACTACCAGTCGTATCCGAACTGATGGTGAACTGTCATCTAATTTTGCAACCTCAAGTGGTATCGGACAGGGCTGTCCACTATCTTCATTTCTATTTAATTTCATCACAGACCTATTGCTAGAAAACGAAATAATAGTATCCTGTTTTACAATAGATGCTAAGAGTTGTTAAATCTCAAAACAAATCGGAATTCAACAACAAAAATCTTGAAACACTGTAAGCAAAACGTTTGGTGCACTTATTAAAAGTATATGAAAGTAAACCTAGATTAAATCTAGGTTTGACTATGATAGTTACACTTCACTAACAATTTACTAATCAGTTGAGTAGGCAGAGTCATAAGATAAAAATGTAAAAAGACACAGTTGGACAAGATATATGTATATATGTCTTATTAAATCATATGATACAAACTTTCGTTATCACTGTAGTCTTTTTGTCAGACTAATACAATGTGAAGTGTATTATCGTAATTCGGAAAAATACATATATTCCAAATCATAATCACGTTGAAAACACACCCAGGTGAACTATACACAGCTGAGAATAAAAATATTATCTTCAAATAGACAAACTTAGTTAGATAGCTTCCGATGAAGCTATGTGGATAGTTAAGAAAGATCTAGGTGATGTAATTGAAATTTACAACAAAAATACTGTCAAAAAAGGAGTATTAATATATGGTAAATGATGAAAATATTTATACATATGGTTCAAGATTTTAATGAAGACCTGGAACACTAAATGAATACATGTAAACAATCTATCAATCATCAATACAGTATTAAAAAGATTAAAATAGTTGTAGTACCAAAAGAAAATAAGAAACATTATAAGCATCAAGAGTATGATTTGAAAAGACAGAAGGAAACAAAAACACGTATAAAGAAATAATAAGATTCCATGTCTCGAGGAAACAAAAACTGAATACAGTTTGTGACCGATTCTGAGGCATTCCACTTAGTCTTCAATCAATAATTGCGGTTACTGGGACGATTATTATTATTATTATTATTATTATTATTATTATTATTATTATTATTATTATTATTATTATTATTATTATTATTTGAACACATAAATATTGGTACAAAAGGGGCACCGAATACATAGCCCCCCCCCATAAGTCAATTGTTTTGTGTGTGGGCTTTCACATAGCAACTATCTACAACCAACCTAGATTATGTTTAATTTTTGTTAAACCCTTTTATTAACTTAACAATGTTAGTAAAAAAGTAACAATTCGCATATTTATTTGTACTGTTATGATCCTAGATCACATATGATAGACCCTAGCTAAAATGTTGATTGCTTAAATATCACCCGATGACTCATCCACCTCCCCCCATGTATATCTATACTCAAATCCTATTATTAACTTTAGCTCGGCTTTGCTGTGCCCTAATGAGACTTGACCATAAATTTGCGACTAGATTTGCTCGCATACACATATTCGCCTTTTTGCTTCAAATTCGCTTGAAGTGCTTATAGCTTTATGATCTTCACTGCAGTTATCGCTTCTCAGTGCCTTCTGATTTCAAACACCGTTTAGATTTATATTATAACGGCTGTCAAGGTGGATTGATTAGCGAAGCGAAGCCACTACAGTCATACTGCCCAGGTGCTCAGATCGAACCAGGTGATTTTCTTAAAGGGTCACACCCCGAGCCCTTGACCTAGAGGTCTAATCCATGCATACCGAACATGCTTGCATTGTTACTTAGAGTGATCAGAAGACTCTGCATTTTGTCAGCGTCTTCACTAAATACAATTATGTCATCGGTATATTCTAGGTCAACAAATGAATCTCCCGGTAGAAGTTCAACCCCTGGAGAGTCAGATGAGGAAAGTGTCGTCTCTAGAGGTAAGTCAACGACAAAGTTAAAGAAGAATGGAGAGAGTAGACAGCCCTGACGAACACCACTTGAGGTAATCAATTCTGATGACAGTTCGCCGTAAGCTCTCACTCGACCAGTTGTGTTCGAGTAGAGAGCCTTTATAAGGTTAATGTACTTCTTTGGTACTCCTTCCAGTGACAAACACTGCCACAGAACCTCACGACTAATGACTTTATAGATTGATATCATGCCTAGTTTCTTCTAACCTTCTACACTATCTAACATTGTCCGTTGTTCTTAACAGTACGGAATTCAGTTTGTATATACATCCAAAACACACAGTCGTAAGAAAACATTTCAGTGACTTAAAGATCAATAGAAAACAAAAGGGCTATACACGTGATCAATGAGGTCAAGGTTGTTAATTAGACCTCTTCTTTCTCTCTCCACATCACCACATTGCCAAAGCATGCCGAAAAATGCGGCAAAACAAAAACACAATAATCATTGAATTGTAAAATTATTTACCTTCATTGTGGCTGACACGACGTCGTATATCTTTGGATTCTGGATTTAAATGTTCTAGATAGGTTGTAGAGCCTGAGAAAACAGGAAATATTAAAATAAGCACTATATATATATATATATATATATATATATATATATATATATATATATATATATATATATATATATATATATATATATATATATATATATATATATGTCAGTGAAAAAGGTAAAATGATAGATGCGAGGGAATACGTGGAAAAGGTGATCTGTTTATTGAATGCTTGTTATTGACGTCCCAGATCCATCCTATAATCTCAAACTACTTTTACCCTTTAACGTGAACAATAGGGAAAGGTATTGAAGGTAAGAGCCCTTAAGAGTGTGCATAGAATATCAGTCAGTCAGCTACAACGTAGGACCAGGCACATATGTGCATCGGTCCAAGTTGCCATACCTCACCACATTAGTATAACAAGATGAACACCAGATTCATAGAAGTAGTTAATTCAATTGTGGTAATATATAAAAGAAAGATTGCATATAAGGATATAGTACAGGAAGATAGAATTAGTTCGTGGAAAGAAAGATATGAAGTGATTTTATCTCTTAGTTTAAGGGAAGACAGGGAGTGTATACACCTACGCCATTGTGATCGATTCTGAGCCATGTCACCAACACTCTCCAACGATAGTCATGCGAACCCTAATCAAGTAGACTGCATCTAACAACATGGCTCAGACTAGAGGTTAGTGACTTCAAGCACTGATGCCACGTTTTGGTTTGGCCGCCCCTAACTTTCTTCCAACCATCTCCAATACCGGTTAGCATTGCACGTCGTGGTAATCGGTGTTCGGGCATACGTAACACGTGGCCCAACCATCTTAGTCGATGAAGATTCATAACCTCATCAGCTGGCTTACCATCATTTCCTAATACCTTGCATCTAACCTCACTATTACTTACCCGGTGATCCCAGCAGATACGAGTATTATTTCTAAGATATCTGTGATCAGATACTAGTAACTTACGAATATCCTCTACTCTTAATGGCCATGTTTTGCTGCCGTAAATTAAAACAGAACGGACTGCCGCGCAGTATACTCGTCCTTTTATTGACAGATGGATATCACACTTTCGCCTTAGGTGACGTAGGGTGGCAAAAGCCAAACGATCTTTTCGAATCCATGCTGAGATTTCGTCAGACACCAACCCATTTAGGCTGGTCAGACTTCCAACATAAGTGAAGTTGTCAACGCGTTCGACTACTTCACTCCTTTTATCTTTAGTTCAGGTGTTGACGCAGACCAGTCCTGAAGCAACAACTTGCATTTCGAGGGAGAAAAGCGCATTCCAAACATTTTGGCATTGTTGCTTAGTGCTACCAAAAGACTCTATATCTTATCAGCGTCTTTACCAAACAGGACTATTTCATCTAAGTCGATAAGTGGACCTCCTGGTACGACATCAATGCCCGAAAATTCAGTCCACAACAGCGTTATTTCCATCAGTACGTCTATGATGAGATTAAGTAGAAACGAAGATAGTAGACAGCCCTGTCCGATACCACTTGAGGTTGCAAAATTAGATGACAGTTCACCATCAGTTCGGATACGACTGGTAGTGTCCGGATAAAGAGCCTTCACAAGGCTTATGTAATTCTGAGGTACGCCTTTCAATGACAGACACTGCCACAGAATCTCGCGGTCTACGGAATCAAGTGCTGCTTTAAGTCAAGAAAGACCACCATTGGCGGACGCCGATAAGTATGCCTGTGTTCTAGAACCTGAAGAATGGTGAATGTGTGCTCGATGCAACCACAACCAGGTCTGAAGCCAGCTTAATTTTCTCGTGTTTGCAGTTCACGAGTCTTAGTTAGTTAGGTGTCTGATAATTATCGAGGCTCGTATTTTAGATACTATATCATTTAAACTAATCCCTCTATGGTTGTTACAGGATGATTCTGACCCCTTCTTATATATTGGGACGATCAGTGATTGTGACCAGTCAGATGAGATAACGTCCAATTTCCAGATGTTAGCTAAAATATTAATCAAGCTTATCGCTAAAATTGGACCACCATCCTTTAAGACCTCTGGAGCCAATCCATCTGGACCGGCTGCCCTTCCTCGTTTCAGATTATCTATAGCCTTTTGAAATTCAGCTAGAGTTGGGGAACCTACTTCAATGTTCCATTCACACTGTCTGCAAATGGAGGGTAGTTGTAGAGTAGCTGAAAGCCAGTTGAACTGTTATAGAATATCAGACGTATTTATGATGCTTTGTATGACTGGTCTCATACAAGCCTCTAGAACATACCAAATACAGTAACATTTGTAACTATCCGATCGAAACGTGACACGACACTGCATGTTGAACTCGGAACGATGACTTCGGTCTCGCGCGCGAACGCTTAGCCTCTGAACCAATGAGCCGGCATCCAACGGTGTTAATGTCTAATTTCAGTCAATCTACGATAATGCGCGACTATCTCCCCTTGTCTTCAGTGTGTAACTTCTTCACAACTAGAAATCCAGGAAATCTATCTTGGAGCCAGTCACTAGTGATTATTATCAGAATGGGGGGTTCGAGTCCCGTGTGTGGAATCATGGATGAGCACTGCTGAGGAGTCCCACGCTGGGACAAAACGACCGTCCAGTGCTTCCAGGTTTTCAATGGTGGTCTAGCTCGACTCATAAATTCAACTATTAGAACACAGAATGTTTATACTATTCAATCAGTTAAACGCAATGTAGAGTCTGGCACATGTGTACATTAGTTCAAATTGTTATACACTCATTAGTACAAGATGAAATTATAAGAATAAATCTCATGATAGTCGAGGTTGTAGTAGCATTGGTGGTAAGAGATTAGGTAATATGGAGTCAGTGAAATATAAAAAAATTTGTAAAGTAATTTAGAGACTCAGGTTTTCAAGGAAGACAGAGAATAAATGTGCCTGAGCCACTGTGAATGGTTTTGAGTCATTATTTCACATGAAGTCTTTGCCTAGGTGTCTAGAATTATGCGGACCCTAAACCAGGTATTATGAATCTACCTATATGGTTCCGTTCAGCTCAACAGTCAGCATGCTCATGAATAGATGTCTTATCTTGTATTTGGGCGCTTCTTTATACCACTAAAAATGTGCACACTTCTGTTCACAAACTCTTCTAGTCGTATCAGTTAACTCGACATTTAGTTGAGGCTGTTTCTTAGGATTAAAAATTCCTATAAATTAAAAATACATTTAAACCAGTTCACAAGACACAACACCCAAGAAAAAGAATCAAACTTTCGCCGCATCATCTTCTGAACTGAAAAACTTTCTTAGGAAATACAAGGCATACATATACACGTATATATATATACGTGAATTTTTTAATCGCACTAACAATCCTCTTATAAACAATTTAAAACAATAAATCTTAAAAGTATGTAATTTACATGAAATACTTACCCTTGACTTGTTCTGACCGATTGCTGGATGTATTTAACATTGTGTTTGTTACTGAATTTCTACGACATTCATCTATTGAAGTGTTAGACTTAGATGATGATGGCAACTGTGGAGTTTTATCTGAATTAGGTGCTAATGAAGTAGTAAATGTATTGGTTGCTGAAACATTTGAATGTGACATTGGTGACTGAAAATGTCCATTTGTTAATGATTCCTCTCCATTGTTATTATTATTAGTAGTAGTAGTAATAGTAGCAGTGGTCGTATTATTTGACGTGACATTACTTGGTACAGAACACGTTTGATTTAATAATAAAGAATTTGAAGATTCTTGTTGAAAGAAAGAATTATTTGATGTTGTAGAAGCGGCAGCTAAAACAGACTGTCGTACAGTTGTACCATGAGGTAAATGATGAGATAATTGTTGAGTATACGTTGGATAAGATCGGAATCGATTAGTTTCATCTACTAGAGATGAATAAGTATGCCCATTAGGAGTGTACATATCAGGATCACCTATAACAACAAAAATTAAGATAAATAAAATGTACATCTGTAGATCATTGCCACTACATAAATACAAGTACTATCATTGAAATGATAATTGGAAATGACGAAATTTCTCACTGAATACAAAAGGGATAAGTAGGTTTTTTCAACCGAATAAATTCTGATTAAAAAACAACTATAAGCTATTGGACATAAATCGAATCCGTACAAATCTTATCCTTGTGTGTAATGTATTAGTAAAAAAGTTAATTTATCCGAGTATATAGATTTAGATTAAATCAACCATGAAAGATTGTATCAGGAAGAAGCAAAAATCTATAGACGTACGTCAGTAATTTAATTTATTATATGCATACAGTGATTGATTAATGTCAACCACACGGAGTTGGATATATTCATATTCGATTATTAACTAGGTAGTAAAGCAAATCAGATAGAACATTGTACTTTTCAGGTAGATTACGAAATCAGTGGTTGATGTATAAGTAAATATATAGTCTTCACTTTCTCTACATAAAACTGTGCTAGTTCCTGTCCTGCTGTAACGACTAATAATTTTTTTCAGTCATAACAAACACTCATATATTAGTAGCAGTACATGTATTTTATCCAATTACAATAGATTGATGGTTGGTATAACTTTTAGCATAACACTAACCACGTTATTAACTAAAAACGTGTTAAGATTACACGAATGATTAAAAATTACTCAATAACAGTTGTAGAAATCACGATTTATTCTAAACAGTTTACACAGTATTCCATGACAGACTATATATAGATAACGAATAAACTGCTTAAATTCACGTTCGGTTTCTTTTACACACAACTTTTAAGTTCCTGATTGGAAAAGTGTGTTTTAATAGCATTTGTGTTTCAACAATGTAGTGTCTTTTTCCAGTTGATCGATACCTATTCCACACCCCATTGATGAAAATCATATATTGACCGAAATTAGATGATAAGAGACAACAGACGAAAACTCCTGTAACCACGTTATTAATAAGTCTACATTGCAAAGCAACATTTATTGCCCCCAAATGCCTTGGTACAGTCGAGGGTAAGGAGAGTCAGCTCTCTCTTCAAATGCTACCACATGGCCACGTCCATACAGTCACTGTCAGGGAAGTCCTACTCATTGCTTTCTCACACCAGGGGTGTTGTTTACGAAATTGAGAGGACAAAAAGCGAATGTCTAGCACTTTAACCGGGTCGGTGGATAAGGCGGATTCACTTAGGGGAGTTGGAAAATCCTGATTCCAAACCAATGGTGCACACGTGCTCCAGGATTCTGAAGGGACAAATGTCGTATGAACGAATTATTAGTCACCGGCTACCATGGGACTGCAACTTCTAAAATTGTCCCTCTATCTTGTGGATTAGACTTCTAGGTCAACGGCTCGGGGTGTGGCCCTTTAAGAAAATCACCTGGTTCGATCTGAGCACCTGGGCAGTATCCCAGCCCTCACACAAACCAAATGATTTGTGTGGCGCACATATATTTGGTGCCTCGTACCAATGTTTGTGTTTAAATAAATAAATAAAAGATTTTTATTTAAATACTCATTCCTGTTATACAATAACTGATTATTTATAGAAAAGGACTAACTGCACACAAACTTCTTGATACTACTAGCCCAAATACAGCTTGATATATACACAAAAAATTTCGTTGCATTGAGATTGATAAGTCTTCACCATTTGAGACTACTTTTACACTTCAACTTGAACAATAGAGAAAAAGTACTGAATGTAAGAGCCTTTAAGAGTGTGTACAGAATACCGGATGTATTCATAATGTTTTGTATGACCTTGGTCTCATACAAGCTTTTAGAACATACCAAATTTAGTAGCAACATTTGTAATTATCCGATCGAAATGTGACACATAATTCACTTGGTATTGTTTACTTGAATCTTCCCATTGATGTTTAGGACTCCAATCGTTCAGTCTCTTATTGGCATATGTACATACTATGCGCACTGCCTCGATATTGCCTTAATTTACAAGCAGGTAAATCCAGATGAGTCTCAAAAAGAATGGAGCGCGTGTCCTGGATTTCGCTGGTAGCCACTATCTGTCATAGTTTATGGCACATAATTCTTCATTTTTCTGGATGTTTCTGAGAAGTTCCTATTCAATACTGATTGGACAAAACATTTTGATCTTTGCTGGGGTTTTATAGCTTTGTTGAGAGATATTTATCTTGTTTGTCTTGTTACTCAACCCAGCTACTTCGAGAGTCAAATAATCTACGTTTTGACCGTGCAAATAGCAAAATCATTCCACCAAAGCCCATAGGGTGTAGATGATCTTTTTAAAAGGAAGAAAAGCACATTTTCTCTGAGTTGCTTTCACTGTTTTGGAAAGCGTGACGAAGAACACTTTGTGAACCTTAACCAAAGTTAGGTGGTCACAATTTGCTGTCATTCACTCTGAGATATTATGTAGAGAATTTTCAAAGCGAGGAAAGTTATAATACCGAACGGTTGAGTTTTTTGTCATACCCTAAATGTCATTACGCTACAGTAATTTTACCCAAGTGTATTTGTGACTTAGTTTTAGGTTATTAACTCTAAATTGTAGGTTATATGTACGAATCTAATGCTACTTAAGATGCTTTAGGCATTTAAATGGTGCATACTCAGTCATCACACAAAGATACATAAGAAGTGAACATCAATTCTGAGCCGCATTCTTCCGAAAGACAAGAATTTCTTGACGAACCGATGAGACGACCAATGGATTTTGGCGCGAAACTCAGTCATTCATACATTTCATTAACATTTTGGCATGATAGTTGATGACATTTCGTGATGAAAATCTCAATCTTAATTTTTAACCCTAACTCTGTCTTAATTCCGCCCATAACCTATAACTCCAGCAATTGGGGTGACGTTTCTCAAGGTCACTTTCAAAGGTTGTCCATAAGTCAATCCTGTTCATTTTTCCTTTCCATATGGTTTATGATCCGGATGACCTGCTTGAATATCCGGGCTACCTGTTCCTGCCATCTAGATATTTCAACAAGTTTTATGTTTCATTGTTTGTTTTAACAGATCATTATGTCAATTAATTGTATAACCTACTCAGGTGTGTTTTTGAAAAGTCTACGACCTTTCGTTGTACAAGTTACAAAAATTTACAATCGGAGACATCGTGATGGCTGGCAGTGTAATTGAAAAGAATGAATATTATTCAGATGTCGACTTCTGAAATGCTAATATCTAACTGGCGATCAATCAATATTTATCGTCAATATCGATCAAGAAATAAGAAACGAAAACTCGCTGAAATACTTTGTGCTGATAATTCTATATTGTACTAAAAATATAATATTGAATAAAGTTAGTAAAAATAAATCAATAATGATAATAATGCTTATTCCAGTATCTTTTATTGATTTCCTTTCGCTCTTTTATGTGTTAGTAGGAAACCTGGGTAGTAATTTTAACGGATGCGCTCAGTGCAAAGATTTATATCGATGAATATATTTGTTGGAAGATTAGCGATTGGACACAGTACTAAGATTAGAGTAAAGGGAATAATTCTCTAATTCATAACAAGACAATTGAGCCACGAATGTGTTATGGATAGAATTGAATTAGTCTCAGATAAAAAATGTCAACACTCAAAGGTAAAGACTTTAGTTAACCATTATGTCAGGACTAGTAGATTAATTCACAAATAACGGGTGAATAGTAAGAGTGAAAAAAAAGTGGTTATTTAAAATAAAACCAAATGTGGATACTTGGTAAAGGTGTTAATTGTGAACAAGATAAAAAACAACTAATTATTCGGTGAATAAGAGTGTAGACATACACATGCGAACATCAAGTTGTTAGCGTACACACACACACATAAAAAAACAATGAAACGTAAAATTGGAGCACAAGTGTTCCTATAAAGTGACGACAATACAGTAAATAGATCTGTTATAAATGCTGGAGAAGACTATAAAAAGATACATATAAATAGAACAGAATTACGTAATTATATTTTTAAACTTATTTGAGAAATATGGTTACTAATTAGATAGAGTATCCAGATATAATGAATATCAAATAATTAGAATATTTGGTTGACTCAGTTTAATAGTGCAGAATCGGGAAAATAAATCGAAATAAGACTAGAATGAACAACGTTAAAACCTGCTGCAAATATATGTGTGTGTGTTGGTTCAAGGCTTTCACACTTCATTTTAGCGCGCACACACACACACAGAGAGAGCGAGGAAGTCAATATCAAACACTCAGTTTAGGGAATACAACACAGTCAAGGAAATCAACAAGATAAAACGTAGAGAAAAAGGAATATTGATATTAACCACAGAAAAAATAGACACTGATAACATAGATTGAGAAAGAGTGAGATCAGTAAATGAAACGTATGGAACATTGAAACTCGATGCTTAAAGAAGGATAGAAATAGTATGCACCTGTGACGTACCTACAGGCTGTTATATCACCTAAGACATTTAACTGCAGGATACGATCACTTTGTGAACTCATTAGGATGTCTACATATCAGCAGTGACTTCATAAAGTAATGGGATATCTCGGTCTAGTCAACCCCAATTTTTATATCCTAAGCTAATTCGTGTAGAACACAAACGAATAAACGGTATCTAGATATGAGAATGATTTATAGTCACCATATAGTAGTGCATAGTGTGCAATTATCGTAACCAATGGCTAGAGACTGTGTGATATGGGTCGAAATCGGTGACAATTGTGTAGATGCATTCACTCTTTGGTTCCACTTAGATCTTAAGTTTCAGGATCTTATATCTTATTTTCGTTTTCTATGACTACTGATACTGTTACTATTTTTACTAGTGGAATTTGTGTTGAAATAATTTTATCTAACTACGACAATGTAGTATGACAACATGAGCCGAAGCACAAATATGTCTGGTTTTATAATGTATATAACTTTAATCATTTGTAAAAGAATGGAAAAGAACATTTTCATAATTAATGAATAATGAACATTCCTCTGGACTGTTGTCATGTTTCTATAACATTTTTAAAATCAGATTTTAAAAAAGGCAAAAGTTTGACTATAGCCAGTAAATGCCTGTTTTAAAAAATGGAATATAAATGTGGAAATTTGTCTTCACAAGACAATTTAATAATTAACGGGTTGTTTTTTTTCTTTCATAAAATCTATATTAAAACTTACTTTTTACAACACCTAATATAGAGTTCGCAACGTTATTTGTAACAGGGTAAACATTTTGTTCAACTGATAATGAACCATTCTCGGACATTGGAAGGCCAGAAACTTGAAGTGGAATTCTGAGTTGTGAACAACTGGGAGCCGATGAGTCTTTAGCAGTGTGGGCTGATGAAGAGTCAGAATATGAACAAGACAGCGAAGATGTTGCAGCAGATAAAGGTAATCCACCTAGTTGAATCTGTTGTATAGGTTGATGATTACGAGCTTCTAAACCAGCCAGGAAAGTAGATAATGCTGTCGTGGATGTAGAACTCATTGGGTTAAGCATTGTAGATGCTAAATGTGAAACAGAAGTTAGCACCTGTTGTGCATTGTTACATGTTGACGATTCAGATTGCATTTGAACACAATTTTCTTCAGGTTCTACACCTGGGGATATAGCTTCCAATATTGGGGCACTTGTGGGAATAGATTCAATCAAAGGAGATGTAGATGGTAGAATAGGAGTCATAGTTGGTTGGTTATTTGAAACTCTTGGCATAATTACAGGACAGTCACTTGGTACGAGCAGATAAAGTTGTCGTGTAGATCCATCAGAAGACTGACCAAGTAAAGTTTGCTAAATCCAAAGAACCAAACTACATAGTTAGCAGACTATCGTGACAGTTATTGAAGGATACGAAAGCCATATATTTGAGAATTATCTGATAGTATTACATCACACGCAACTCAGATTAAAACAATCTAAAATCTCCATTATTATTGTTATTTATAATAAAAAATACTGAATCAAAAACATCTATTTACCAAGAGTGAATGATAAACATTAATGTCATAACGAACGTAAACTTTGGTCAAGTTCACATAAAAACTCAAATTGTTACGGAGCTTTTATGGGGAAAAATCTAAAACGATGTTTCATGAATAACGTCAAAATATGTTTGAAAGTTTAGTATTTTGACCGGAGTGAAAAAAAATTAACAATAGTTAAACTGGAATAAAACTTTTACCTGTCTTACTGAAGAACAAGTACTATTGCACTCCATTGCAAGATTTAAAGTTGAATGGCTTATAAGTAACTCAAATCCAGCATTAATAGTGCACTTTCAGACCATCGAATAAGGTTATGTCGAGATTAGGGATAAGGTACTCGGTAAACATGGAAAATAGACTGATGGGGTAGTGTTACGTTTGCCCAACGAGTGGCTACCTCAATGAGTGATGTCTAGTGTAGAATTAGGCTGGGAGAAGGCTGGGGGAGGTCGAAGATGTGGCACCAGTCTATGAAGCCAATGAAAATTGGACTGACTCAGGTAGGTAGGTGCGACCTATCTGGTTAGGGTACACGCGATTACCGTAACAAGTGGTTAGAGAATTCAGGTGATATAGTTCAAAATCGTTCGCAACTGTGCACATGTATTGACTTCTTGTCTTCTTTCGGAACATGAGTCCCGAAATCTCCTCACACCTTATTTCTTTTTCTATACTAAATATTTTCTACTAATACTGCTGATACTGTTGCTACTCCCACCACTCTGGGTTGTCTCAAAATAATTTTATCTCGCTGTGTCAATGTGGTATGACAACTAGAATTGATACACACATGTGTAAGAGGTTCTACGTTGCGTATGATAGATGATAGTGAATTCAACTGAAATATGAGACTAGAAAAGAAGTCATAATCCGTTTTGCGCTATAATACTAACTAAATGATAAACAGTAATGACCATGTACCAATATCATTTCTGGTCAATCTATATTCCAAAACAACTAAAATTTGGTGAGCAATAAATTAGCAACTAGACCACAAAATGTACCCTAACTGAAAGACGAAGAAACTAAGCTCAATACTAAGAAAACTTAAGAGATGTTCTCAAACTATAACAAAACGAATATTCAATGAAAATTGATTGTCAGAAGTGTATGAAACAACGTCTAGTTAAACTTGAGCAATGATAATATTTGATTGAAAATTTTTTAAAAGAACTCTATGCTTAGATCGAAGTATGAAGTGGTAACGTGGCATTACAGTGACATTTAGATATTTCTATATAATATATTCTTGATTATATAAGAGACGAACTTACCCGAGCTGCTGAGGACATGAATTCTCCACTTGCTACAAGCTGTTGTAAATCAGAAGGACTAATTAAAGAACCTGGTGCAGGTTGTAAAGATATGAATGCAGTTGATTGAATAGGTGGTGATGGATGAGTATTATGATTTACTGCTACTGATTCTGAATGTAAAGGCTGTTCTAAAACGGTTGGAAGATTTTGTGGGACCGGAGTCATTGGTAGAAAAGATGGAGTGGATGCAGCAGGTAAAAGATAGGAAGGTGAAGCAACTTGCCTGACAGAACACGAAGAAGTTAATTTTGTTTCAGTTTGAAGAGGGAAAACTGACGTTAGAGGCAGTTCAATAGATGTGGTTGGACTGGATATGGAGCATTGTTTCTGAGTTTCACGAATAAAAGCCGCTAAACCTGTGAAAAATATGTAGAATTTAGTAGTAACCTCTTTATGAGAGCTATGAGTGTTTAAAACAAACCTAATGAATATCATTTATGACACTGAAATAAAAACTTCATTTGGTAGGAACCACCCATTTGCCCGAGAATAATTATTATACTACCAACTCAGTCAGTAAGTATTACACTTGGTAACTCCACCCACTCTACAGTTACCATAACATTGAATGTGTTACTAAAGATTTTTAAGCTCGAGTTTTTTCGACTCAACAGTTCTTTAGATGATTTTGGATCATTGACTAACTTTCATAAACATTTTTCGAAACTTGAGGATAAATGGAAAACGGTCATTATCAGTAGGATAACATCCAAAATCAGGATATGGGGTAGTCAAAGTGAACAGGTTATGTGAACTAATATCCAAGTACTTTTTCTACAAAACTGTGATGTTTAGCTCTATTGGATGGATGTCATAAGGTACTCGAAACAATAATGCCTGGAAGCCAACGTAGTGTTATTTTTACAAAAGTACAGATGACGGCTTCCATATTAATAGAAGAAACCAATCCTAACAAACTAAACGTGAACGATATTGCTACCATAAAAATGAATCTGTATTTATCTATTTTCTTAAGCACAAACATTAACATAAAGGGGCACAACAATATATGTACGCCATACAAATCATTGAGATTGTGTGTGGCCTGGGATACTCGCCAGAAGCACGAATGGAAGCAGCTCGGCTACTTAGGGAGCCACTCCTCTAGCAATCTAATCAAAAAAGCAATGAAACAACGTTGGGAGATGCAGTCCCATGGTAGCCGGTGACAAACAACAGTTTCATACACCTTTTGTTGCCTCGGCATCCTGAAACCCATGTGCACCATCGGTTTGGAATCAGGGTTTTCTAACTCCTTGAGGTGGATCACTCGTCTACACCCACCCAGTTTAAAAGCCGAACATCCTGTTTTCGTCCTCTCAATTCCTTAAGCAACATACCTCCTCACTTGATAATGCAGTCTGGAGGACTCCTCTGACAATGGCCAATAAATGCGTGGTCACATGGGGACACTTGTGGTGGGGGCTCTCCCTACCCTCATCCATCTGGGGTATTTGTAGAATCTTGAAGAGTAACTTAAAAGAAGGTATAAGTCAATGTACAATGCTTGTTGGGGTACGTCATACAGTGAGGTATATCCGTTACCAAGTCTTTTAACCAGTCAGTCAGTCAGTCAGTAACAACGTACAACTTCGTACGTACGTACATCAGTTCAAGTTGCCATACCACATTAGCACAGAGATGCAGTTATCGAGTCAAGTCCCGTAGTGTTACATGTAGTAAAATTATAAGCTGAAATCAGAAAAATTAGGGTTTGAAGATGTTATTCAAGGAGTATAATCCAGTGAAATAAATTTGGAAAGAGAAAAAATATGAAGAATTCAGAAGATTAGAATTTGGGAGAACACAAACAGTGGATGCACCTGCGACATTGCAAACGATTTTGAGCCAATGTCGTTCAACGTCTCTAACCATCGGTTGCTATCATCTCGCGGTCCCCAACCAGGTAGTCTACACCTACCAATATGACTCAGTCCACTTGTCAGTGACTTAATGCACTTGTGCCATGTTTTGGTTTGACCGCCCCTAGCTTTCTTCCAATCTAGTCCTATACAACAAAACATCGCACATCAAGGCAGTCGATGGTTGGGCATACGTAACACATGTCCCAGCCACCTCAACTGATGAAGTTTCACTACTTCATCAATTGATTTGTCATCCTTACCTAGTACCCGTTTCCTAACAACTGCATTACTTACTCGGTAGTTCCAGGATATACGAGCAATGTTTCGAAGACATCTATGATCGAATACTAGTAACCTACGAATATCCTCTACTCTTACCGGCTATGTTTCACTGCCATTAAGTAGAACGGAACGAACTGCTGAGCAGTAAACACGTCCTTTGGTTGGTAGACGGATATCTCGCCTACGCCATAAATGATGCAAGTTGGCAAAAGCAAGCTAGTCGAGCCTTCTGTATCCCTGTTGAGATTTCGTCACACACTAGACCACAAGGGTTGATGAGACTTCCAAGATAAGTGAAGCGATCGACACGCTCAATAACTTCACTCCCTATCATTAGTTCGGGTGTCAATGCAGCACAATCCTGAAGCAACATTTTGCATTTCGAGAGGGAGAATCGCATCCCGAACATGCTTGCATTGTTGCTTAGAGTGATCAGAAGATTCTGCATTTTGTCAGCGTCTTCACTAAATACAACTATGTCATCGGCATATTATAAGTCAACCAGTGAATCTCCTGGTAGAAGTTCAACCCCTGGAAAGTCAGATGAGGAAAGTGTTATCTTCAAAAGTACGTCGACGACAAAGTTGAACAAGAATGGAGAGAGTGGACAGCCCTGATGAACACCACTTGAGGTAGTCAATTCTGATGACAGTTCGCCATAAGCTCTCACTCGACCAGTTGTGTTCGAGTAGAGAGCCTTTATAAGGTTAATGTACTTCTTTGGTACTCCTTTCAGTGACAAACACTCCCATAGAACCTTACGATCAACAGAGTCGAATGCCGCCTTAAGGTCGAGAAATACCACGATTGTGGGGCGTCTGAATGTGTGTCTGTGTTCTAGGACCTGACGTAGTGTGAATATCTGATCTATACAATCACGTGCAGGTCGAAAACCAGCCTGATTTTCTCTAGTCTGTACTTCACGAGCTTTAGTTAGGCGTCGAAGTATTATTGAAGCTAATATTTCAGACACTATATTTGTCAAACTGATTCCTCTGTGATTGTCACAAGAGGACTTTTGTCCTTTCATATAGACTGGCACAATCAGTGATTGAGACCAGTCAGATGGGATTGCGTCCAGTCCCCAAATTCTACCTAAGACCTCAGTTAATCTCACTGCTAACACTGAACCACCATCCTTAAAAACCTCAGGAGTAAACCTGTCATGGCCTGCTGCTTTCCCTCGCTTCAGATTTCCTATGGCTTTTTCAACTTCGTAAAGGGACGGAGGACTTACATTAACTTGCCATTCAGGTTGACTGGAGATCGTGGGAAACCGAAGTGTGGCTGAAGGCCAGTTGAACTAATCCCTAAGGTGTTCTGCCCAACGATCCAATCTCCTGGATTGAGAATGTATAATATGTCCATCTTTCTCTGAGTGTTTCGCTAACAGTCGGTTTCCTAATACCGGTTTCCTTAACAAGTCTGAACAATTGTCTGCTATTACCTATTGCCGCTGCCTTTTCCATCTCTCTTGCTTCCGCTACCCACCACTGTTCACGATAAATGCGTAGACTTCTTATCAGCTTGCGCTTAAGTTGACTCCGCTCTTCATTATGTTCAGAGCCAGGTGGAATGAGTTTCCGAGCATCTATTAGTGCGATAGATGCTACTGAGATCCAGTGTTTCCCCCTAACCTTGTGGTTTACCTTACTAACAAATATCACTGCTGTTTCCACAGCTTTTCGAATATCGCTCCATGCTGCCTCGGGGTGGGAATCACATACATGGCTGCCTAACTGTTTTCCTAGTTGTTCCTGAAATATACTCTTAGCTTGACTATCATTAAGTAGGACCCTAAGAGGTTTCCTTGCAGCATCTTTCCTACGTCCAGTAAGACGCAGGTAAATACGCGCCCGCACTAGAACATGATCTGAATCTAAGCATGTGCTCCAAAATGAGCGACAGTCTTCTATCGAGCTCCTCCATAGGTGGCTGATAGCGATGTGATCTATCTGGGTCCAACGTTGGGACGAATTATGGGGGTCGCCATGTTAAAAGATGTTTCTCCTTATGCTTAAAGTTAGTATTTGCAAGGAACAGGCGGTTATCTGAGCATAGCTGCAACAGACGGTCGCCATTATCTGTTCTTTGGGTCACAACACTATAAGATCCACCTATGTGTCTTCCCTTTCTGCTTAGTTTACCTACTTGAGCATTAGTCACTGGCCACTATTACTACATCAGAGCGCCTAGCTTTTCGGTGAAGGTCGGAGAGCTTCCTATAAAACTCATCTTTTACATCATCTGAGCTGCAGTCAGTGGGAGAATAGACAGAGACGATGAAGAGGCAACGACGAGTGTCCCGATCTTTTCGGATTCTTACTGTTCCGTTCAATCGGACAGCGCACAAACGACTGTCTACTGGGATCCACTCTAAGAGAGCTAGTTCTGCCCTAGGACTCAATGCCATACCTACGCTGGCGAGGCCACGGGAAGCAGAATCAGGGCTTCCAGATAGACGAAGTGTGAATCGAGTTGGTTCTTTATTTTTGCATGGTGAGGTCAAATGAATGACGCTACTCGGATCCTGTATGCGCGTTTCGGAGATGCAGTACACACCGATGGCGCGGGATTCTAAAGTCCTAGCTAAGAAAGCCTGCTGTCCTATTTGGCACAGTGTTCGGACGTTAAAAGCTCCTACGTGTAGTTTAGAGCGTGGTTTCAGGAGACCAGGAATAACGTTCCACGTACTCGAATCGTTTGCCCTAGCGGTGCGAGGTGATGAAGAGACGTGAGGACGGTTAGTCATGGAGATAAGAGAGGTATTAGGAGGTGTAGAAAGGATTTGAATGTGACCAACTTGGTCTCGTGTGCTGTTACGGGTGTGAGGACTGATATCACTTCCCGGCTGCCCACACCGTGGAAGGGTATTTCTTGAGGAACCTGAAACGGAAATTGGATTAGTGTTGGTCTTAACGACCTGGGAGCGTGACCGCAGAGTCCAAGGGACAACTGCTTGAGGCCGGTCGCGCACGGCCTTTCCGTGGAAGGTTTTTAATCTGTTAGCTCCGTTCTTCAAAGGGTCTTACCACCGGAGACGGAAATCCGTGAGGTAAGGTGAGGTGTGACATTTTTAGGGTCGACCTTTTCTAACCCCACCCCTCCTTGTGGGAAGGCAGCATCGCTGTCATGCTGGTTGTCTGAGGGAAATACCTTATTGTTGTCACACCCCTCTACAGTCAGCAGTACGACTTTGCCCTCAGACCTTGAGTTGCTGTTTTTAGTCTTACCGTTCACCAATCGACCTGCCTGGCATGGTAGAACCTACAGGAACATATGTCCCAGTCAATATAGCTCGGTTGAGTCATCACGATAGGCATGCCCGACCACCGCGTCAAGGTAGCAGCTTCGGTTGGGGTCTTTTAACCAAGCATATAACTGATAATATAATAAGTATCTCATTCCAAATGACTGTTATTATTTTTGTGATGTAAACATATAACACTGAGCTACATATTAAAACATCTGTTTAAAACAGATTAACTTTGCTCACTGGTCAGCCGGATCAAATCTTTCTCAAGACAAAACACCTATTGTCTATTGCAAGGTCAAAGAGAATTTACAGACTTAAAAAGTTGACGAGTTTGTGAGACAATCTAAGACTAATAAAGCTTACCGATGAACAAAAATTATCTTAGGATTGTAACAGTAATTCAGAAGTACATAAATCTGTTAGAAAATACCATTACTTTGGGACAACGGAGCAAACAGTAGTTGTTATTTGTTTGAATCAAGGTTAACGCCTTTGTGGACTATCGTTTACAAAATAGTAAATAAGAAATGCATTGATACAAGAGATTTCCACAAAGTAACATGAGGAATTCCTTACTTTGAACGTTCAACACAGCTCTAGTCACTGGGGTCGATTCATTTAATAAGGACTGTGATGATGAAGTATTTAAAGCACCAATTACTAAAGGTGGTGAACCATCTAAAGAGAATTGTTGATTTCTATCAATATTTCCTTGAATAGTAGATGCTAATAAATCAGTATGATGTTGGACAGTAAGTGTAGTTTCAGCATTTTCTTTTGCATTATTTACACTTTCATTATTATTAACAACCGAAGCACGTGCACGCCATTCTTTTTCAATTAGGCTACTAGCAGTTGCTAAAGTTACTAGACCTGAAGATTCTTGAATATCATTTACGGACATTGTAGTTACAGCAGTTGACAACGCTACAGCGGCCATAGCAGCAACAGGTCCTAAATGTCCAGGAGAAAGAAATGAAATCAGTGATGAACCGGAAGATGGAGTTGACATAAAAGAAGAGGAAGAAGATGAAGAATCACTATCATTGATAGTTGGTCCAGGGACAGACATTGAAAAGCATAATTCACCATTTGAGATTTGATTATTTTCAACGGCAGATCGATTATCATTAGCTGTCTGAGAATTTCTGTTTGTCATAGTTCGAAGTAGACGAGGTAAAACACTCATGGCGTTTGTTTCACATGTGTTTATTACAGTTAGACCATCTGAATCTGGTGGTTGTGACTGTCGTGAAATTTTAATCTAAAAAGTAAAAGGCATCGAATATTTAATAGGAACAACGGAAGCTATCACCAAATCCAGATCCATATTGGAAAACATCACATGAAAAAATGATATATTTAGAGAGGAATAACAATCTGATGAAAAATCTAATGGGTGTACCTACTCAAATGAATAGTATGACTAATAATCAATGAATTATTTTATTTTAACACATAGATATTGGTACAAGGATGCACCAAATACATATACGCCACACAGATCTCATTTGATATGTGTGAGGGCTGTGATACTGCTAGGGTGCTCAAACCGAAGCAGGTGGTTTTCCTAGGGAGCCACACCCAGAGCCCTCAACATGAAGGTCTGATCCACAAGGCAGTGGAGCGTCGTAAGGAGGTGCAGTCCCATGGTAGCCGGTGACCAACGAATGGTTCATACGCCATTTGTTCCTTCAGGATACTGGAGCCCACGTGCACCATTGGTTTGGGATGAAGGTTTTCCAACTCCCCTAGATAAATCCACCATGTCTACCAACCCGGTTAAACCCTGAGTCGGACATTCGCTTTTCGTCCTCCCAATTTCGTAAACAACACCCCCGACACGAGAAGGCGATGAGTAGGACTTCCCTGGCAGAGGCTATATACGCTTGGCCATGTGAGAGCATTTGGAGAGGAAGGGAGGACTCTCCCCACTCTCGGCCGTACCAGGGCATTTGGGGGCTAGCCTAGCACAAACGCTAACTCGAATCACACCATATCGGAACAGAGATGACACTAATAAGATGAGTAGCAAAAGATTCGAAATAATAGTAGTATAAACAATAATAAACATCAAGAACATGGTTAAAAACGATAACTATGAAGAAATATGGGAACTCAAGATCTAAAGAAAAATAAAGAGTGCATGTATGTGTCACTGCAATAGTTTCTAACTCATGCCATCCAATGTATTCAACGAATAATCAGTTATTGCCCGGATCACAACAAGATAGCCCGCATTTACCAACAGGTTTTAGTTCAACAGTCCATGATTTTATAAACTGGTCTGAAATCTTTTGAATTTATTCTAACCTACTTCAGATGTCATCACGCCTCCAGATGGGCGGCTGTATATATAGAATTGTTCATAAAAATCAGTAGGCCAATGTACAGCCTGAGACAATAATGACTAGCTAGAAATTCCCTAATCGAACCACATGATCAAATATTTGGTGAGAAACAAATGAAGCAAAAAATAATTAAAATAACCCATCGAGTCATTGAATACGAAAAAGAGAACTCAGCAAAGAAAATTTTCTTTTCGACGAAATCATTTACTTAAGCTGTACATTCGTATATATAGTTATTTAGAAAATATATGTCTATAGGAAGATAGAAAAGATTGCATCACAAAAATGGATTCGAGAATAAATAACAAATGAGGTTACGTACCAATCAACTAATCTACCCTCATGTCTATAAGATGAATTGTTAAAAGACTTTGATTTATTCTAGATTTCCTAAAAAGGAACTGATGTAGCTACCGAAGAATCAGTTTTGTCAGTTTTAAGATAACAAACAACAACGATGAATATGAACAGATTTCTGACGCACTACCGGAGAGCATTTACTAAGACCCCAGTGGTATAACTGCAGATAAATATCCAAATGCAGTGATCCATAAAGAGCACCGTCAGACGAATTTACATAATGGAACGATATTGAGTCTGTAATAATTGTACATAAATAGGGAAAATAACGGTTGGTTCGCCTTACTCATTGAACTATTTGGAACCATCCACTGTTAACCAGTGATCTTAATTTAACACGATATTTATCTAGTTAACTGAACTGTTAGAAATCGAGAGTGGTTATTTCTATTTTCATAAACCATTTTTGGAGGTTTGAGTACTCAGCTATAAAATACGAAATTTTGCAACCGGGAAGTGATAACCGCCCTCATACCTCTAACAGCACCCAAGACCACTGTAATCATGATCAACCTCCCACTTAAATTCCTGTTATTTCTCCTACATCGACTTTCAACCCTAAACTTCCTCTTTCGGCTTCCTCCTTAAGTGTCACCATAGCCAACGATTCTAGTGCTCAAAACTCTGTCCCAGGTCTACTGAAACCTCGCTCCAAACTACACATTGGAGCTTTCAACGTATGCACCCTATGTCAAATCGGTCAGCAGGCTTCCTTGGCTAAAACCCTAGAGTCTCTTTCCATTGATGTATGCTGTGTCTCCGAAACACGCATACAGGATTCCAGTGTGGTCATTCACTTGACCTCACCTCGGCAAAACGGAGAGCCAACGAGATACACCCTACGTGTATCTGGTGATCCGATGGCCAGTTCTCGTGGACTGCAGGTGTAGGCATAGCACTAAGCATGAGGGCGGAACAAGCACTGTTAGAGTGGATCCCCGTCAACAGTCGTCTATGTGCTGTTCGGCTAAACGGCTCCGTAAGAACTCGGAAGGATAGGGACACGTCGTTGCCTTTTCATCGTTTCTGCCTACGCTCCCACTGACTGCAGCTCAGATGATGTGAAAGATGAATTTTACAGAAAGCTTTCTGAACTTCTTCAGAAAGCTAAACGCTCAGACATAGTACTCGTAGGGGGTGACTTTAATGCTCAGATAGGTAGCTTAAACCAAACAGAAAGGCATTTAGGTGGATATTTTAACATTCCGGCACAGCGAACAGATAATGATGACCGTCTGTTGCAACTGTGCTCAGACAATCGCTTATTTTTAGCAAAAACAAATTTCAAGCATAAGGAGAGACATCGTCTGACATGGCGACCCCCTACACCAAACCAACGATGGACTCAAATAGACCATATTGCCATCAGTCATCGTTGGAGAGGGTCGGTAGAAGATTGTCGCTCATTCTGGAGTACCTGCTTGGACTCCGACCACGCCCTAATACGGGCACGCATCTGCTTGCGCCTCACCGGACGCAAAAAAGCCACATTAAGACCCATTAGAACTGAGTTGAGTAACGAGAAAACCAAAAATAGGTTCCAAGAACAACTGAGTTCACAATTAGGTAGTTCTGAAGACGAGGCTGACCCAGATGTTGCTTGGAAGGGCATACAATCAGCTGTGGAAACAGCAGTGACATCTATTAGTGACTTAAACCACAGAGTTGCAAGGAACCAGTGGATTTCTTCAAGGTCTGTCACACTGATGGATTCTCGTAAACTCGTCCCATCAGGTTCTGAACATGATGAAGAGCGTAAACAAATCAGATTTAGGTTGAGAAAAAGTCTAAGGAAAGACCGTGAGCAGTGGTGGGTAACGAAAGCAAAAGAGATGGAAAAGGCGGCGACTATAGGGAACACAAGACAGCTTTACAGACTAATAAAAGAAACTGGAATTAATAAGTCAAGTGTAAGTGAGATTATTTCGGAAAAAGATGATACTCTCATCTGCTCCCAGTCCAGACGTTTAGAACGATGGGCGGAACATTTTACAGAACAGTTCAGCTGGCCTTCAGCTACTCTACAACTACCCTCCATTTCCAGACGGCGTGAATGGAACATTGAAGTAGGTCCCCCAACTCTCGCTGAAGTTCAAAAGGCTATAGTTAATCTGAAACGAGGAAGGGCAGCTGGTCCAGATGGACTGGCTCCAGAGGTCTTTAAGGATGGTGGTTCAATTTTAGCGATTAGGTTAACTAATATTTTAGCTAAAATCTGGGAGTTAGACTTTATCCCATCTGACTGGTCGCAATCACTTATCGTCCCAATATATAAGAAAGGGTCAAAATCATCCTGTGACAACCACAGAAGGATTAGTTTAACTAATATAATATCTAAAATACTAGCCTCGATAATTATCAGACACCTAACTAAGACTCGTGAACTGCAAACACGAGAGAATCAAGCTGGCTTCAGACCTAGTCGTGGCTGCATCGACCACATATTCACCATTCGTCAGATTCTAGAACACAGGCATACTTATCGGCGTCCGACAATGGTGGTCTTTCTCGACTTAAAAGCAGCATTCGACTCTGTAGACCGCGAGGTTCTGTGTCAGTGTCCGTCATTGAAAGGTGTACCTCAGAGTTACATAAACCTTGTGAAGGCTCTTTACTCGAACACTACTAGTCGAGTCAGAGCTTCGGTGGCTTGGACATGTTCTACGAATGTCGTCTCAGAGAATTTCACGCCGTGCATTATTTGCCGACTCTGGAACTGGTTGGAAAAAGCGGAGAGGTGGTCAGTGCATGACATGGTGTCGTAGTATGAAAGAAAGCTGCAAAGGACTGGTTTCTATCGGTCCTTCACGGCTCCCTGGTTGGGGTCTGAGAGATGATGCAACATAGTGGCTAGAGACGTTATCAGATATGGCCCAGAATAGAAGCCAGTGGCGTTCCTGCTGTAACCTTCTTTTACTTTCTTCATAAAAAGTGGTTGTGTCTTCCTTACCTGAAAGATTTCTTCCGATTATACCTTTCCGTTCCCCCATTATTGCTATTATTATTATTACACTACCTTACACCAATCTGTTCGTTATTGTTCCCCTATTCTTTCACGCTCCTTACTTTTTTTTCTTTCTTGTCTTTAAATTCTCATTGTTTTGTGTGGCGCATATATATATTGGTGCTGTCTTGTACCAATATTTATGTGTTCAAATAAATAAATAAATAAATAAGAGCTTATGGCGAAGTGTCATTTACTTTTGCAACCTCAAGTGGTGTCCGTCAAGGATGTCCACTTTCCCCATTTTTGTTTAACTTCATCATAGACCTATTGATGGAAATAACTTTCTCATCGACTGAGTTCTAGGGTATTGGTCTCCATCCAGGAGGTCCACTTATCGACTCAGAATACGCAGATGACATAGTCCTGTTTGGTGAAGACTGATAAAATGCAGTCTTCTGGTAGCACTGAGCAACAATGCCAGGATGTTTGGAATGCGCTTCTCTCCCTCGAAATGAAAGTTGTTGCTTCAGGACTGGTCTGCGTCAACACCTGAACTAAGGATAGGGAGTGAAGTAGTCGAACGCGTTGACAACTTCACTTATGTTGGAAGTCTGATCAGCCCTAATGGGTTGGTATCTGACGAAATCTCAGCACGGATTCGAAAAGCTCGTTTGGCTTTTGCCAACTTACGTCACCTGTGGCGAAGGCGAGATATCCATCTGTCAATAAAAGGACGAGTATACTGCGCGGCAGTCCGTTCTGTTTTAATTTACGGCAGCGAAACATGGCCATTAAGAGTAGAAGACACTCGTAAGCTATTAGTATTTGACCACAGATGCCTTAGAAATATTGCTGACATCTGCTGGGATCACCGGGTAAGTAATAGTGAGGTTAGATGCAAGGTATTAGGAAATGATGGTAAACCAGTTGATGAGGTTATGAATCTTCATCGACTAAGATGGTTGGGCCACGTGTTACGTATGCCCGAACACCGATTACCACGACGTGCAATGCTAACCGGTATTGGAGATGGTTGGAAGAAAGTTAGGGGCGGCCAAACCAAAACGTGGCATCAGTGCTTGAAGTCACTAACCTCTAGTCTGAGCCATATTGTTAGATGCAGTCTACTTGATTGGGGTTCGCATGACTATCGTTGGAGAGTGTTGGTGACATGGCTCAGAATCGATCACAATGGCGTAGGTGTATACACTCCCTGTCTTCCCTTAAACTAAGAGATTAAAATCACTTCATATCTTTCTTTCTACAAACCAATTCTTTCTTCTTGTACTATATCTCTATATGCAATCTTTCTTTTATATATTACCACCTTTGACCTAACCACTGCTATGAATCCGGTGTTCATCTTGTTGTGCTGATGCGGTATGGCAACCTGGACCGATGTACATATGTGCCTGGTTCTACGTTGTAGCTGACTGACTGACTGACTGCTTATTAGGTCAGAAATATATTAACACAAAATGAGCTCAAAAAGTAATTAATATATGGTTGGAATAAAATCAAAATTAACTCACAGCAGCAAGTTTTACAGCATCATCCATGAGTTCCCCTTGATCCCGTTTGAGTTTTCCATGGCTACATGACAAGTAAAACGTACTAAATTAAGTTTGAATGTAAGGACATACAAATGAAACCTTATATCATAGATTTTAGGTTGTTTATACAACTGACCGATTATTTAAAAAGCCACACAAACTTACCTACTCTAGGTGATTTGAACCTGATGTTACAGAAAAACCTATCGTTGTAGTCAGTCATGCCATAAATATTTACTTACCAAAGGCGAGTAAGTCTTGTTTCTTGGTATTACAATAAAGAATTATTACTAGATATTTAGGGAGAAAATCGAGTAATACATAACATCAAAATACTTTATAGTTAAGTTTTCCAACCCGGACAAAACAAGTGGGACGAAACATTACTTCTTGAGTAAATGATTAGGGGATAACAAAACTTGTGAAAATATTCCAACTGTTACTACAGAACGGGAAACCGTGTTTCACCGGTCACAATGAGACAGCACTTCTGTACTCTATTTTGAAGCTTATCCCCAGTCGGTAAGTGAACAAGTTTGTTATTAGTCTCGCATGCAGGACCGTGAATAAACACTGCTGAGGAGTCCCACACTAAGACGAAACGGCCCTCCAGTGCTCCCAGGTTTTCAACAGTGGTTTTTACATTAATCGGTTCACGATCTCACTAAGAACAAGTGTGTTTACAGATTTTATATTTCACGGCGATTTTACTTCCAAATTAATTTGGTCATTTGATGAGAGTATAAACTAGTCACACATTACCTAAATTAGTTCGGCAATATACAATCCAGTACGATCAGCAAGAACACGAGAACTCGTATTATGATCTTAAATTCAGAAACAATTGTCACACTAAAAATGTAGCTCAGGTTGAACAAATGCCAAAAAGCAAAAACTTGAACTCCATTGATGAGACTGGAAGTAGCTGCAAGTCAGCAAACAAGACAACAATCAGAGCTACGCTACAAAAATTCACATAATAGAAGTATATCTTAAGATATAAAATGAACAGTGCATGATTTTGTTGGTTTACACTAGTAAATACACGGATAGACTGATGGAAAACCAAGAGTTTAAGTTGAGATAGCTCAAGGTACCAGACCTTGAAGATCTGTATTTGTTATGTGACAAATATAAGTTTGCGTTTAACAGACCAAGTTGTATATATCTTAAAAATCGAAAATATACCATTGCGTTTAATATTGGAAATAAATTACAACTGGCAAACCCAACTTAAGCCCTAAAACATGTGAGAAATGTGTTTCAAAATACCATAAGCAGGTTTTTCGCTGGACAAAAACATAGTCTCTATAAAAGGCAGACCACTGGACATCTAAAAGTTGGACCATTACTAATGTTACAATGAACAAGCACTTCTTTTATAACTCTGTAATCTTTTTAGTATGAAGTATGGTCTATAAAAACATTTGGTCCCTCGGAAAACTCTCAGAAAGTTACCGAGTGACCATTCAATCCGTAAACACGGAGGTTACTAATTAATGATTAACCATCAACTCAATTGTGCTTCATGTCTGACGATATACTACTGTACGTACCTTCTAGGTAAAGTGACTGCTGGTTCTAAGGCGCTACCTCGAGTTGAGTAAATCTCGCACTGATCCATAGGACCACCAAACAGAGCTTAAACTCCACGGGTACAGCTGTTCACAAACGAAACAAGGTGCGCCAAGGGAGGGAGTAACTTCACAACCAATGAAACAAAAACGAAACGGTTTTCCTTAATTGAGAACTATATATTTATCAGATTCAAGATTAATACATTCAGGACATACTTCTTTGAAGTCACAAACAAGTCCGCGGTCTGTTTGACAATAGATGGTTCAAATTGTTCAAATGGTTGTGGACGGAATACAAGAAGCTTTCGCTTAACGGGCTTCCGTGTCTAGTAGCAATGTATCACCAATACTTCCAGGCAGAAATCTAGGTATATTAACGATAACAGAGGCAAAAAAGGAGTTGGTAAATCATAATAAGATGTTATCCTTAGTCCTTAAGAATATGTCAAGTTTCCTCTTAAAGGACTTCCGAGAAGTCATTTGGACTAGTTCAGCCGACAGCGAATTCCAGCATTTAAAACTCTTGAGGAGTAGAAGTTTTATCTACAGTCCGTTCTGACATGTTATGTCTCCAATTTCTGGATGTTACCCCTTAGGTTTGTATCGGGACTAAGCTTAAGTAGGTGTCTAAGGGGATGCCCAGAAGTGTTAACGATACTGTAAGCCATTAGAAGGTCACCTCTAAGACGCCTATACTCTAATGGGTAAAGATTAAGCGATTGGAGGTGCTCTTCATAAGGTTTGAATTTGAGTCATCGAACTGATTTCGTGGTTCGCCGTTGGATACACACCAGAGTTTCCTTATCTTTTTGGAGCGAGGGAGGAAATACTATGTTTCCGCACTATAAATGGGGACGAACAAAACTGTTGAAGATTATGTGCAAAGTTCTTCCGTAAATGTGCTTCAATGTTACCAGTGTAAGGTTTGCTCCAAAGGCATTTTTGTCAGTTAGCGTAATACTTCAAATCGTAGAGTACCAGGACTCCTAGATCTTTTTCGACCCGGGATACTACTAGAGAGGAGTTTCTTAAGTTGTAACTGTAGTCTGCAAAATGATGCAGATGGACTACTTTAACACTTCAAAGTATTAAAGGTAAGGCTGTTATCGTCTGCCCAACTTTGAAGTCGAGTCAGATCCTCCTGAAATGCCTGTGTATCGTCTTGGCTGCGTATCTCTCTCCAAAGTTTCACATCATCAGCAAATAGTAATAAGTCTGACGATATCTGTTGTGGAAGATCATTTATGTAAATTAAAAAGAGGAGAGGTCCTAGTACTGAGCCCTAAGGGAACCCACTAGGACATTCCATAGCCTGAGAAAAAGTAAAGTTAACCCTGACCTTAAAATGCCGATTCTTTAGATATGAAGTGAGCCAGTCAATTGAAGGTGTGCTGATACCCAATTGTTTGGGCTTATTGATAAGACATTGTAGAGGTAAATAAATCCCCAAAATAAATAGCCCAATGAGTTTTCGACATTGGATGCCGACCACATTAGTTTTAATGGAATCACCTAGCTGAAGGCGCCCGGTCATGAATCCGCACCAGATCACTAGTGGTAACGCCGTGTCCAACACCCCCCCCCAATCGATAGCCAGATTAAATCAGACGGTCCTCGATATATTGATGGCCTATCAAATTTATTTTCGAAACTCCTCGCATCAGTATTTGTCTTAAATTGGTGGATACGCTTCATATTAGGTGTTACTGGTTAAAGCGTTGTCAAACCACGAATACCTGTGGCATTTTCAACATATATAGGTGACCGAATCAAAAGCTTTTGAGGAGTCAAGGCAACTGATATCAACATTCTGCTTGCGATCAAAATTGCTTGCCCATCTGTCCACCGCAGTCAGCAGGTTGGTTGTACAAGAGTGACCCTTCCTGAAACCATGCTGTTGGGATGAAAAGTTTAAGAATAGTAAATAGTCATGTATACAATCTTCAGTGAGGTTGAAGAACCGAGGATCTGGTATTATACGAAATTGTGAAGTCGGCAACTTGTTGGAGAAACAGTCAGATACCGTTGCATTTAGACTGGGTATTTACAAACGAAGAATTCCTACTTGACAACCTCTCAAACCTGGCTCCCCTAAGAAAAAGCGGTCATGTCGTCAAAGCATTCAGTTTTATCAACAAAACTGAGCTAAGACATCCTACTAACAACAGGCGCTCAAATTTTGAACAGTTGAATGTGTCAGCTTTACAGGACAATCTACAGCATGTGATCTGGAAAGTTCACACTCAACTTGATATGGATACTTATTGGGATTTCTTACTGCACACCATTTTATGTGCCACAGGGCAGTTTATTCAACAAATGGTCACCAAAATCTATAAGCACCCTACAGTTATCAAGAACTGCACTCCGCCTGCTAAGCCGCAAAAAGCACTGTTGGTCAGAATACAAACGAAATGACAACAACGGCGCGTACAGGCAATACAAACACATAAGAAACATATGCACGAAGGCTATAAGAGAAGACGAACTTCAGAACCAGATAAAGCTTGTGGATAAATTTGCCTCCAATCCAAAAAGCTTATTCTGTTATGCCGCCTCTCTTCGACAAGCCAAAACTGGAGTTCTAATTGCCCGACCAACAACGACGGCGACGCCGCTAACCTTCTGGCTGAACAATACTCTCAGACATTTCAACTAACCCACACTAACAATATTGATAAAGCTTCATCTGCTACTCTACAGGACGTTTAGGAGTAAACCTGAGCGCTGACTTGGTGTACCGGAAACTACAGCACCTGAAAAAGACACTTCTCCTGGTCCGGACATGGTTCATTCTGCTATACTGAGGGAAGCAGCTTCAATCCTGGCAACACCGCTTAGGGTGATGTTCTCACACTTGCTAGGCCGAGGCAAACTACCGAAAATTTGGAAGCTGGCTCACAACACAGATTTTCAAAGGAGGTCGACTCAGCGAACCTTCAAGCTACCGACCGGTGGCTCTTCTCTCCATTCCTTCAAAAATAATGGAGTCCCTGATATGCGGTTGCATATATGACTATTTACTATCTTTAAACTTCTCACCCCAACAGCATGGTTTCAGGAAGGGTCACTCTTGTACAACCAACCTGCTGACTGCGGTGGACAGATGGGCAAGCAATTTTGATCGCAAGCAGAATGTTGATATCAGTTGCCTTGACTCCTCAAAAGCTTTTTTGGGTCAACCATCGATGTTCTATCATTAAACTCAAACGATTGTATATCAAGACTTCATCATTTGTTTGACTGCATAACTAAGCAATCGAGGCTTTAACGTCAAGAGTGACTTCACTTTCTCTCACGCTACAGTATTTATGCCAGACAAACGTTTCTTGGTAGCGATCATTACATTGTCATATCTAGCGTTAATATAAATATTACAACCGGTAGACGCAAAACTGTAGCATTTATGTGCTACAGTTTCTGCGAATTCGTAGGAACTATCACAAGGTTGATTGGAAGAACTTACAAATTTACCTAAGAAGTACTGATTGGGGAACCTTATTTACTGTAAACAATACCGACACACTAACTAATATATTCTATCACAAAATCAATAATACCTCTAACAAAATCGCACCTTTAGAATATCGGAAACCTACGTTTTCTAAAGATCTGTATATACCGGTCTTCAAAGACATAGTACTCTATTCCACAACCCTAATGACTTTCCTCCTTAGTTTCGATAACAATAATATTTGCCCAGACAGAGGCAAGAAGTGCACAAAAAACAGTCGCGCAGGAAAAAACGTGTCATTGAGCCTAACAATGACTTCTCAGTTATCAAACTCCTACAAAATAGACTTAAACGTTCTAAATCAGAAGGAGGAAACGTACTTATTAAGGACAAACAAGTATATGAAGATCCTAGACTTGTTACAGAACAATTCAGTGAACACTTTTGTTCCCCATTAACTAACGAAAAATCATTAAATGAATTAGAACCAATTCCAGTGCCTTCCTGCGAAATTACTAATGTAAACTACAATGTACAGAATATTTCTAAGGCAATTATCACACTGAAACACTCTTATACAGATGGACCAGGTGGTATTCTGGCTAGCATGCTAAAATATGGAGGTGATAATATGTGTGTTTTACTCCTCAAACTACTTGCGTTATCACTCTCTACAGTGTGTTACCCTGCCTGCGGGGAAAACTACATATATCATTCACAAAATTAGAACAGGAACTGAATCAAATGTTGAAAATTACCGGCCCATAAACATGACCTCAGTGATATTTAGAGTGATGGAAAAGGTAGTTAAGGCGGAGGTAGTCCAACATCTATTTACTAATACTCTCATCTCAACCTCCCAGTATGGATATCTTAGGTCAAGATCATGCGATACATGCCTAGTAGACTACCTGAATGATATGACTCTGAAACGGAACAACGGACTCCTTGTATGAGTTCTATTCTTAGACTTTAAGAAAAGCTTTGATAAAGTCCCACACAAATGGTTTCTCATCAAACTAAAGTCCTTCGGCATAAACAACCCACTATACTCATGGTTTGCTTCGTTCTTAACAGAACGTAAACAAATGGTAAAGTACAATGACCATCTCTCATTACCCAGACCAGAAACTAGTGGAATCATCTAGGGAAGTGTATTAGGTCCACTCTTGTTTCTTATATATATAAACGATATATATAACACCACTAAATTTGGGAGACCATACTTATACGCTGACGATTTCAAAACAGTATACAGCTTTATGCCTGAAACTCTAGGCGAAAGTATATCTCAGATTCAAAATGACGTTATAGCCTTGCTATCTGGAGCGAAAAATAACAATGATCATGTATTTTGGAAGACATCCCTATGATTCACAACTTTACTTAAATAAAAGTAGAGTTTAAACACTCAGATCAGTGCACGATCTAGGTATTACTTACACACCTCGTTTATTATTTCTAAATTTAGACGGTTCATCAGCTTCCTAATGAAAAACTTCACAACAGAGGCCAAGATCACTCTTTGCAAAATATGTATACGATGTTCCCTTGAATATTGCCCTTTTATTTTTCAAACATTATTACCGCAAACAAGATAAGAATAGATGTCCAAAAACTCTTCACATACCGACTGCTAGGATATAACTCCGCTCTCAACTACATAGATAAATGTAGTTATCCCTCCTTAGAACCTTTATCATATCGTCGGCTAGTGAACAATCTAATATTTCTCTACAAAGCAATATATGGACTCACATTTCCAGCCTCCTGCTTAACCATGATCCATAACCCAATCTACAGACTCAGAAACAACGCATATACACTACTTACAGTGAAACACCGAAAGTCATTGAGTTATGAGTTTCTCACAGTACGGCATAGTTTATTACGGAATAGGTTGCCAAAACCCATCTCTTTGACACTTTAACCAAATTCAAAAGGCTAATAACCCTGGTACTAGACTCTAAAAAGCTTCAGCTATTCCTTGAACTCCCGCCCACCAATGAGGCACTTTATTATCAACCGCCTAATATTTAGACGGATCATGAATATAACAGACCCCATTATCATTAATATGAATATAACCAAGTGATAAAACACATAGTTTAACCTCTCACATTTTTCATTAATTATTAGTTATACCGTTATGCTCCTTTTTCTCCCTTTCAGATTCCGAATCACTTTAATGGTTAAAATTGTATTATTCTTCCTAAGTGTCATGTCTTTTTTCTATTAACAATAGATGGATAACTCACTATCCTCATAGATGCTGATCAACTATGGCCGTTCATAAGAAGCTCATAATGTCCTAAAGTCTTGTAAGTCACTCAATGTTTTGTTTCCTCACTCCGAAAATTTTACAATTCCAAACCCTTGCATATTCTTTGATTTGCTGTCTATCCTTATCACTTCTTAACCACAAATAAACTGACCAGTGCTTTTTAATTTCACCACTAGTTATCTTCATAGCAGTATGATATACTATGATGAATATATAACCCATAATACAGAAGCTTTAGCCATCTGATTTTCTCGTAACATGGAACTAGTAGAGAGAGTGTATTCCAAAAGTGAGCTTAACTCAAAGCAATATTCATTCTCACCACAAACCTAACATCACAAGAGGAGGGAGGTTGGCATTACTGACCAGCAAACAGGATGGTGGGGAGATAACTTCGATCCACCAGTGTCTGTAGAGCAGAATATTTTGTTAAATTACTGCTCCTGATGGTCACATGAGATGTCACGAACCAATGGTATTGATGCTGATTTGTTATGCAAAATACCCCTTTAAATCGTGTTTGTGACGTTGAATTAGTTTCATTTTCTACGGAGTAATCCTATTGCAAGCAAAACTAGACAATTTACTAAGAACGTCACTTGTTCATGACCTTAAAACATCAATAAAAATTAGCAGAAATAGCTTCGACGAAAAAGGAAGATAGCAATTTATGTATCAGAATGCTGTTTTCAGTACTATATTTTAAAACTTCACAAAATCCTATACTTTCAGCTTCTTTTTGAACCACTACCATTCATATAATTCTTTGTACATTCATACCAGATTTTTGTTTGTTTTCTTTAACTTATTAAAATGCCCTTGCTTAAAACGTACCTTAATAATAGGAAATTAGACAGAGTAGTCATACCTTGACTATCGCACCACAAATGACTCGATCTCAGTATGCATGAACATTGTATGCTTTGCTTCTCGTCCTGTCTTTTTCTTACCCTTATTCTCAGTCCTCTCAACTTATGCCACTGCAATACATGAAGCGGGTGTCTTCGTCCTGCGCCATCATTAATACCTCAGATGTTCCAAAGGAATTAAAGTTCACAGTTAATAGAAGCTCTCAAATTTACGAGGATTCACTCCCAACTGTCAGTTGCACGTCGCAACACAACCTTCATACAGCCCGCCAACTATCATAATGACAATAAGGACCTTAATAATATTATTTGCATCCATATGTGAGAATTATGATACCCATACTTTCATGATCAGTGTACCTTATAAAATACCAAACAGACTGAGTAGCTCACCACAGTGAAGACCGTATCTTCTGTAACAATTTGATCTTACCGGTAAACTGACATGCCTCATGTAGCAGACTGTTATTTGAGAATAAATTATTATTATTATAGGATGTCTCAGTAGGATCTTTTAGTGTTCATTCCTCAGACCTCTGTTTTCTTAATTTATACAAACTATTTTCTTCGGCAGGTATCCTCTAACTTACTACCTCTCGCTGATGATATGGACCTCAAGAGAAAAGTTTGCAATCAAGGTGATAAACTGGCACTTCTAGAGGATCTGACATGTCTTTAAAGTTGGGCAGACAACAAAGAGTAAAGTAGTCCATCTGAGGCTTGTTGGAGACTACCAACACAACTTAGGCAACTTTTATAAGCAAAGATGGATAGTGTCTACTAGTGGAATTTAAGACGCGCGTTTCGTCCTATTTTGGACTCGTCAGCGGGATGTACCTGCATCACAGAATTGATGTTCACTCAATACGTCCACACAGTATGCACATATGCCAATGACAAACTGATCAATCAATCTTAAACCTTAATGGGGAGATACCAAGTGAATTTAGGTAGCTTTCCTCCAAAAGTATCTCAAGATGGAGAAGATCTAGGAGTGTTGGAACCCTATCATTTGAGGTCCCACGCTAACTGTGGCTAAAAGCGCCTGTCGAGCAAACCTTTCACTGGTAACGTTGAAGCACATTTTTGGCTAGGTCGACGGTAGAATTTTCGCACCAAACTTTCAAAAGTTTCATTCGAAACCCATTTATAGTATGGAGACATAGTATTTACTGCCTCACTAAAAGAATAAGAATATATTGGAGCGTACTGTCATAATTAGAAGGGTTAGAACCATTGTATCAACTAGGAATTCCCAAGACAGTGCAATTTAAGCCACAAACGATGGTATTGCATATCGAATTCGACATCAACTAAGAATCAAGTACAAAACAATCATTAGTTCATGTAAACAGCACGACCGCCACAGCTTCAATTGGAATCTAAATTTCTGTAATCGATTGCACGTCATCTATTTTGTTCTACTATATGTGTGTCAGACTGTCCTCTGGATGTAATCTCTGCATGATCTATAATATACTCATTAGTACTAGATTTGAAAGCCGAAAGTGGAACCGATTCACCTTCATTACTTGGATTGTATTTGATCATTATATCGGTCGTATATGCTTAAATCAGTGGTTTCTGTAATTCGAACCATAGATTTCTGACATGTTTCGCCACGATCCCCGTGACAGTTCGGAGATCATTTTCACGATAACAGGCAACGCCGGCAAACTCCCAACATCTCATATTCGAACGAAGAATCTTTCATTTTATTGGCTTTGATGGAGTCTCTTTCGTTACAGAGTGTTGAACATTTGTAAATTGCAGTAGAAATGTATCTGCTTCCCTCTTCAGTTCATTAAATGTTAAAGCGGCAATAGAGTCAATAGTTGTTTCAATATCCCGACAAACGTTTCTGTCTGGTCATTAGAACAAGGGTATATGGGAGCAGTGGACGGATGCCTGAACCCCAAAACATTCAACCAAGTAGTGACTGCATCAGCAGCAAAATGAGAGCCATTATCAGTTGCTAACGTCATAGGAACCCATCCTCAACGAGTGAATCTCCTGGTAGAAGTTCAACCCCTGGAAAGTCAGATGAGGAAAGTGTTATCTTCAAAAGTACGTCGACGACAAAGTTGAACAAGAATGGAGAGGGTGGACAGCCCTGATGAACACCACTTGAGGTAGTCAATTCTGATGACAGTTCGCCATAAGCTCTCACTCGACCAGTTGTGTTCGAGTAGAGAGCCTTTATAAGGTTAATGTACTTCTTTGGTACTCCTTTCAGTGACAAACACTCCCATAGAACCTTACGATCAACAGAGTCGAATGCCGCCTTAAGGTCGAGAAATACCACGATTGTGGGGCGTCTGAATGTGTGTCTGTGTTCTAGGACCTGACGTAGTGTGAATATCTGATCTATACAATCACGTGCAGGTCGAAAACCAGCCTGATTTTCTCTAGTCTGTACTTCACGAGCTTTAGTTAGGCGTCGAAGTATTATTGAAGCTAATATTTCAGACACTATATTTGTCAAACTGATTCCTCTGTGATTGTCACAAGAGGACTTTTGTCCTTTCATATAGACTGGCACAATCAGTGATTGAGACCAGTCAGATGGGATTGCGTCCAGTCCCCAAATTCTACCTAAGACCTCAGTTAATCTCACTGCTAACACTGAACCACCATCCTTAAAAACCTCAGGAGTAAACCTGTCATGGCCTGCTGCTTTCCCTCGCTTCAGATTTCCTATGGCTTTTTCAACTTCGTAAAGGGACGGAGGACTTACATTAACTTGCCATTCAGGTTGACTGGAGATCGTGGGAAACCGAAGTGTGGCTGAAGGCCAGTTGAACTAATCCCTAAGGTGTTCTGCCCAACGATCCAATCTCCTGGATTGAGAATGTATAATATGTCCATCTTTCTCTGAGTGTTTCGCTAACAGTCGGTTTCCTAATACCGGTTTCCTTAACAAGTCTGAACAATTGTCTGCTATTACCTATTGCCGCTGCCTTTTCCATCTCTCTTGCTTCCGCTACCCACCACTGTTCACGATAAATGCGTAGACTTCTTATCAGCTTGCGCTTAAGTTGACTCCGCTCTTCATTATGTTCAGAGCCAGGTGGAATGAGTTTCCGAGCATCTATTAGTGCGATAGATGCTACTGAGATCCAGTGTTTCCCCCTAACCTTGTGGTTTACCTTACTAACAGATATCACTGCTGTTTCCACAGCTTTTCGAATATCGCTCCATGCTGCCTCGGGGTGGGAATCACATACATGGCTGCCTAACTGTTTTCCTAGTTGTTCCTGAAATATACTCTTAGCTTGACTATCATTAAGTAGGACCCTAAGAGGTTTCCTTGCAGCATCTTTCCTACGTCCAGTAAGACGCAGGTAAATACGCGCCCGCACTAGAGCATGATCTGAATCTAAGCATGTGCTCCAAAATGAGCGACAGTCTTCTATCGAGCTCCTCCATAGGTGGCTGATAGCGATGTGATCTATCTGGGTCCAACGTTGGGACGAATTATGGGGGTCGCCATGTTAAAAGATGTTTCTCCTTATGCTTAAAGTTAGTATTTGCAAGGAACAGGCGGTTATCTGAGCATAGCTGCAACAGACGGTCGCCATTATCTGTTCTTTGGGTCACAACACTATAAGATCCACCTATGTGTCTTCCCTTTCTGCTTAGTTTACCTACTTGAGCATTAGTCACTGGCCACTATTACTACATCAGAGCGCCTAGCTTTTCGGTGAAGGTCGGAGAGCTTCCTATAAAACTCATCTTTTACATCATCTGAGCTGCAGTCAGTGGGAGAATAGACAGAGACGATGAAGAGGCAACGACGAGTGTCCCGATCTTTTCGGATTCTTACTGTTCCGTTCAATCGGACAGCGCACAAACGACTGTCTACTGGGATCCACTCTAAGAGAGCTAGTTCTGCCCTAGGACTCAATGCCATACCTACGCTGGCGAGGCCACGGGAAGCAGAATCAGGGCTTCCAGATAGACGAAGTGTGAATCGAGTTGGTTCTTTATTTTTGCATGGTGAGGTCAAATGAATGACGCTACTCGGATCCTGTATGCGCGTTTCGGAGATGCAGTACACACCGATGGCGCGGGATTCTAAAGTCCTAGCTAAGAAAGCCTGCTGTCCTATTTGGCACAGTGTTCGGACGTTAAAAGCTCCTACGTGTAGTTTAGAGCGTGGTTTCAGGAGACCAGGAATAACGTTCCACGTACTCGAATCGTTTGCCCTAGCGGTGCGAGGTGATGAAGAGACGTGAGGACGGTTAGTCATGGAGATAAGAGAGGTATTAGGAGGTGTAGAAAGGATTTGAATGTGACCAACTTGGTCTCGTGTGCTGTTACGGGTGTGAGGACTGATATCACTTCCCGGCTGCCCACACCGTGGAAGGGTATTTCTTGAGGAACCTGAAACGGAAATTGGATTAGTGTTGGTCTTAACGACCTGGGAGCGTGACCGCAGAGTCCAAGGGACAACTGCTTGAGGCCGGCCATGCACAGCACTCACGTGGAATGCTTCTGTTAGCTGTCTTCCATGCACTGCTCTATGGTTTGGTCCGTCTTGTGAATTCCGGATGTTGTAGACGATCTTCTTAAATACACCATGGTGTTTCCATAACGTCATTTTATCCATATTATCGATAGCCTTCTCACAGTCCATGAAAATAATGTACAGTGATGGGTTCCATGCAATTGATTGCTCAATGATGATCCGTAATGTCGCGATTTAGTCTGTGCACGGCCGATCCTTACGGAATCCAGCCTGTCGATCTCGAAGTTTAGCGTCTACTGAGTCTTTCGTACGTCTCAGTAACACTCGTCTGAAAACTTTTCCTGGCACTGACAGCTGTGTGACGCCTCTGTAGTTCTGACATTTGCTCAGATCTCCTTTCTTTAGTATCTTGATGAGATATCCTTCTTTACAGTCTGTCAGTGGCAGTTGCTCTTCCTTCCAAATCATCCGAATAGAATATGGAGCATGTTTACATTTACTTCTATGTTTGACTTTAGTGCTTCCGCTGTTATATTGTCACGTCCTTCTGGGTTCCCGCTATTGATTTGCACGATGGCCATCCAGATCTCTTCCGCTGTTGGTGGAGTGACATATAAAGGAAGGTTTGTAGGTGCTACGTCCTTGGAGTCCTTCATGTATAAACAACAATTCTCTAAGAATAAGGATAGTATCTAGCTATAATTTACTATTTTTCTCTTTTACCGTTAAATATGCCTTGGCTCATACCTGAAGGAACCGGTGATCCAATGTTATTAGATACAGAAGCCCCTTAAACGAAAGCTTCTATTCCATACAGAACAATTTGAATCTATGATTTCAAATAACTATGAAATTAACTAAGATTAGTGCAGCCAAGTGAGTAGACTATAAAAATTGGGTGATACCAAAGACCATCAACTGGACTTCAACATCAAGAAATGGCCTCAGATAAATCAATCAGTTTTGTCCAGGCTCGTTGCAGAAATTTTGATATTGAATGTTGCGAGTGATGACCTTGGATGATCCAGAAATGTCTCAATATGTGGAATTTACGTGGTTCGCATGGTTTCTGATTGCATGGGTGTCTTTTATACTGTTGGCCACGTTTTACTTTATATTATGCTTTTGTATCAAGTCTTTGCGATATGTAGGGAGTCAAGTGGCAAACTATGTACGTAATACAAAGTCTAAATCGGATTGACAGTTATATAGCTGTAATACCTAATAAGAAATTGCTTTAACTGTCGTTATTTCAAAACTTATGTATGTTTTTCAGTTTCCTTGAGTTCGGCATATTTGATGCGTCTCCACTGCTTCTTTACGATTTGCTTTATATGTTGGCATATGATTTCAAAACCGATCGAATACTGTGTTGTACATATTTACGTAAAACAAGTTCGACTTGAAATGTTCTGTGAAATACTACACAAAATACTAAATTCAATGATTTTCTTGTTAATTTTTGATTTAAACTCATTGGGACAGGTGATATATTCGAGTATATATACTCGACCAGAAATGTTATAACATTTCTGGTCACATATATGCGAGGTACCCCTCTTCTATGAGCGTGGACACTATGCTTAAGATCTTGTTACCAATTCAGGTAGCTTTTCTTGAGGAGGCCAAATTCCACATATATCTCCAGATACTCGGTTTGCAATCACAATCGAAAACCAAAGGTTGTACTGACCGGTTTAAACATGACCCGAGTCTCGGAGCTAAATATTGTGTAGCCCTGTTCCTCACGTAGTTGACCCTAGGTCTTACATGCCATTTAGACCCATCTTTTGTGTTGGCGATGTCCTATTCTGTTGATCAGACCAATACTAACGTCAAAAAACTCCTGGGTATAGATATCAAGTGCCAACTGTTGATCTAGCAAAACTTCCCTGTTAATCTACCGGGTCCTGGATGGTTATAGATGTCTTTAGCATTCTTTGAAATTATGGTTCCGTAAAATACGTGTGGAATATTGTATAACTGAAATATATTTCGTACTGATACATGGATGACATACGGACTAGTCACTATACAAGAAGACAGCTTTCACTTTCTGCATGATCTCTAGATCCCAGTTTAGTGAAATCTTATTTTCCATAGTAATACACGCTTCTTAAAAGACCACTAAAAGTCTGATAAGATAAAATCTAATGTCTCATCTAATGATTGATGAATTGGTATTTGTGCATTAGTTTAAGTTCACGTTTATTTAATAGATTTCATCGATAATTAGTTATTCACAGTAATTGATTATCTTTCCGGCTATGTAATGTGGCTTGTGGTGAAATGATAGACATATAATGTCCGTTATGTGCGATTTACTGCGATTTGATGCAGTCTGTTAGTTGTATTGTTATTTGTATCAAGAGTGATCAGAGAAATATACAAAAATTAGTCCTCCGAATGAGGTCCAGGTACAACGTTATCATCATTATCTACTATTGAAGAACGGCACTGTACAGATTTGCACTGAGTTTATGGGTTGAATCATAAAAAATATCATCACAGTAAGAGTTCCCTAAATATATTATTGTCTGTCAACAAATTATGCTTACGACATATGATTATTGGATAGGAACAATATATTTGTAAAGTGATAAGTAGATGGGAGTAATTTGAGCGTTTCTATGGTGGACTCATTAAATGTGAGATGTACAGGCTTCTCAGGTTTTACATAATTATCAAAATCATTATAGAGTTTAAATTTATTTCAGGATAAATCAAGATTTCACGAGAGTATTCCTAGTGTAAACTACATAATCAAAATGGTATTAGGAGTACGTAACTGTATCAAAATCTTTCTAGTTGTTGTATCTTGACGATAAGGTAGAACTATAGTGCTAATGGATGAGGCATCCATTTGTTTCTCAGAGGACCTACTGTTCAGATGGTTGAGCACTTCAGATAATGTAGATAAGTAACTACACCAAAATGATTAGGTTCGAAACTTTTATTGAAGTAAATCAGTTTTTCTGAGTGGTCACATATTGATGATAATTGCTAGTACTAGATGGTGAGTAGTAACACCAACCTGTAAATTTCTATCACTGCTAATTTTGATCGGTTTTGTATTCGCTTGCATGCAACTCAAGACATTAGTTAGTACCATTTTGTCATGGTTTTTTGACAATCTCAATGTCTCTGTTTATAGAAATCTTCAGTACTCTAGAAGTGCTAGAATTTGATTTGTGTTCGTGTAAAATAAGTACTGCTCAGCACCATAATTCTTCTTAAACGTGAAGAGTCTGTCTTATTTTTACTGTAGTGTCCTCTATTTAAAGCCTATTTGTACAGAATTCTTGTGTTTTCCTTTCTTCCATTATCTTGGAACATAAAGTTTGTATCCAAATTCATCGAAATTGGATAGATTGTAGGTATATGTTTAGTTATGTAAGTAAATAGAAAGAGAACTTAATTTATGACCTAAGTTTTATACGTCTGATCAAATCTGACTATATAGGAAAAATAATCCAGATTAACTTGGGCTTCCGTTCTAAACTTTCAAAATAAATTTCCACATATTTATATTGGCCTTGCTGTTAATTATCAATTTAGAGAATTTTGAAAAGTTCTGTCTCAATAAACTTGTGTACCCGTGCTAGAAAACTAAATTTTAACGTGTTATAAGAATTTAAGTACTGGTGTAAAGTAACTGGCGGTTGTAGAAAACTTACTTTTTATTAACAGTGAAGATGACACAGGTATTCAGTGTTTGACAACGCTTTTACCAGTAACACCTTCTAATATGATTTGTACCCGCCAAGAGAAATCAAAAGACAGAGTCGAGGAGATCGGAAGAGTGTATTTGGCGATAACCAAAATATCGGAATTCTCTGATCTAATCTGGCTAGTGATTGCGGTTTATGTTGAGCACGGCGTTACCACACGTGATCTGGTGCGGATGCCTGACCGAGCGCCTTCAGCTAGATGAGTCCACTAAAACATATGGCCAGCATCCAATGTCGAAAACTTACAGGGCTATTTATTTTAGGGATTTATTTACCGCTACAACAGTATTTAAAATAGGTCAGTATACCTTTGTTACATACAATAAACTTGGCAAGACGTGTTCAGTTGTCTATTTCTATTCGAATTCAGCTGCACTAAATACATATATTTAATTCCTGTTTACCTAAAGATTGAATTACTTTGATAGTGTAGTAGAGTTGACGTACTACCGTTTAAGAGGATCAATTAAGATATTCGGTATCTTCTAAAACATATTCCAAGTCTCGAAAAAGTTGGAAAACGAATACGTGTTTAATTTTAGCTTGAAACGCAGAACTAGTAGGCCACTCGCTGGAACATTTCAAGTGTTTTAGCCTGGTAGTATAAAAACAGTGGTAACACCTCTACAACTTCCGAATTATGTGATATTTGGAAATCTTCATGGATGTGAAGTGATAAGAAAAGATCAGACGTAAAGTTACCGGTTGACTGATCAGTAATGACGGCCACTCAAGTCAACATTCGATTGTTTTCTATTTCATCTACTATTTTAGTATATCATTCAATTGTATTCTGGTGATTTCTTTTATGCATTCAGTCAATCTCGACATTTGTTTAGAGCGATATTCGTTTTTTAGGTGATTATTTAACAATAACCGGGAATATTTGTCGCATTTTTACATTAAATATATTCTCTACAGTTTCATGTCAGAATTAGCCGACTTCTGTTTTCATAGTTTTTTGGGTAATGAGTCAAGAGTATTAAGGGGATCGTGATAAAGAGTAAATGTATGTGTTCATTAACTGCGCAACAACATCAAATTACAACTCAGTAAAATTCACCATTGGTTGTCAAAGCAGTTTTAGGGATTTTTTGATATGGTTAGCGCTTAATGAATAAGAGGTTTTCCTCAAGAGTAGGTACAACTTGTTTATCCTTTTGTCGTATTATGTTCTTTTTAGTATCCGCCGATTTTTAAATTATAAACATGTGCGTCTTATTCTATCACATAAGTCAGTCAGTCTTGAGTGCTGTTAGAGATATGAGGGCGGTTATCACTTCCCAGTTTCTCACACCGTGGAAGGGTTCTGGAGGTAAAAATATAGTTGCATACCTTTTCTGTAAAAGAATATAAGCTACTACAAGGGGCATTTGTTATTCACTTTGTAAGTACTTCGGAGTTCATTTCCGTCATTTGATCTGACAGATTTTGATAAATTTCTTAATATGTACTAAAGACCAATCAGTTCAATTGCACCAACCAAGTTACCCAATTTAACTTTTTATCGCGTCAAATAATTCTCGCCCATGTGCTGTTGGTAGGCACATGATTTGTTTGTATGAACGATTTTAGACTATCGAGGTCGATAAATGTAAATATCAGTGAGAAACTCACAACTTATTTATGGCGTAATTAGAAAGGGTTTGAATTATCCCATTGTCAACATTCAGGACTGAGTTTTGAATTCCGTTAGTATGTGTGCTTGTTGTGCAGACTGCCCTAATATAACTACTTCTTAAAAAAACTTACAGAATAGATAAAGATGTGAAGTTCAGGACACGCGTTTCATCCTATTTATTACCTGTATCAATATCGGGGGTCGAACCCAGCACCCAACGTGTCATTCATTGAACTACAGATAACCAATCACTTATTGGTCCACAGGGATCCATTTCTAAAAACATTTTGAGCACATTAACGTATAAGCACTGGTAAACCATTCGTCAAAACTTCAAATAAATGGTTTTTATCTGTTAATGCTAATTAGCCACTCATCATACGACATAGTAGAATTCATTTCCTGCAAACATTATCTTAGAAAACTAGGCTGGAAACGTTTATCGATTAAACAATAAATAGCACTGGTCTTCCGTATCAATAATAAAGCATAGAGTATAAATATTTAAAAAAATGAACAAGTGTCGATAATAATGAGTTATTTAGTGCTGTGTTCTATGTACAAGAACTCAGTATTGCAAGGGACCAAGTAATTAAAATCAAACAACTGACAGTAACTGGCATGAATACCAACGAACTTAAAGTACAAAATACAAGTGGAATACAGAAATGCTTCAATACATGGGAACCAATCCGTTTTGACACCTGACATATTAATTCGACCGAAAGCGCTGGTTGAGAAGTTCAAATTGGAATGAAACTGGCGTATTGAATCCCAGTGGATACAATGTAGATAAACAAGTAACTAGTATTCAAGCGGCCACTCTAAGGGATTCAAACCAGTTTTGAAAATATTCGTAGCCAGAAATCATAAGCTGGAATAATTATTTCCTGTTTAACGAAAGATAGATGACAATGGATAGTATTTACATCAATTTGGCAGACATAAATGCGTCCCAGTACTAGACACAATCAAAATAACTTTAAATGACTTGTTTCTGTCCATTACATGATCTCTATCGATCAAGTGTGATAGGACTGAGCTGCGTATTGTCTTGACATTACTTTTTCCTAATCACGAAGGAGGGTGTCCACTAACTCGTTGATTCACTTGTCTGGTAGTGCACCCAATGTAGCTTTCTCCACGGAAGCAGCTGAATTCGTAAATACAAAGAGAAGTGGCACAACTAGATAACCTATCCTTTAGTTGGGGAATCACCATAGATCGGCTCGAATACAATGGACAGGTTGGCTGCATTAAACGTTCTCTTCATTGCTCTATTCAGTCTACCACGTAATTCATCACCAGCTACATCTCCATTGAATTGCAGCTTTAAGGAGAGAGGTTGATGGAAATAAAATAAATCAACTAGATACAGATGTGCAATTTAAAAATATTTACACAAACAACAGATTTTGTGCCTACTTCACTCGATGAACTCACTAGGTTTAAGACCACGTTGGTGGACATCTGCCAACAATACAAAAATAGTAAGTGTACTGTGAAAACTCTACTTAACAAATAGCAGCGATATGCTTGGGAAAGACAACACTTTAATCATAAAAAAGCCGGACAAAGGAGGAGGAGTGGTTTTAATGATCAAAGCCAATTACATTGATAAAATGAACTCGATTTTGAATGATCCGACTAAATTTCAATTATAAGAGAAACTTAGTTAAATGTCTGGCAAGGAGAACTATTAAGATATGCTCAGTCGATACAATTAATAAGGAATTAGAGCTCCTACATAATATGTTGATTGAAATGGGTTATTCACAGGGTTTCCTGAAGAAACATCAATGGCTAGTAAGAAATCTCTCTTCTTGAAGCTGCAATTCAATGTAGATGAAGCTGGTGATGTACTACGTGATAGACTGAATAGAGTAATGAAGAGAACCTCTGTCTATTGTATTCGACCCGATCTATGGTGATTCTGCAACTAAAGAGTTAGTGAACACCTTTCGTTGTTAGGAAAATGTAATGTCAAGACAATCAAAATAAATAAATGTACATTATTCTTGTGGCATCAAATTAACCCCTGAAAAATGTTAACTTGAAACTATTTGGTATTTCTGACTGTTTCTTTCTTATAGAAAATAACTAGGAATCTATGCAAATACACTATCATCTTAGACTATATTTCATGTTGTGTGGTCGTCCGATTCTGAAACTGACATATATACGCTTATTGTCAAAGCAGCTACTTGAATGCAAAAATCAAAAGTAGGCAGCTGCAATTGACTAACCTGGATAGAAATGTATGCACAAACTCACCAATTAATATGTATTTGTTTCCCTCAGATAGTAAAGTTAAATCTTGACTAATAACAAACGTACGTCAACATCTCATATTTCTCATTTGTCTTTGAACTAATGCATCTGATTTACCTTTTCTATTCACTATCCAGTATTTAACATTAATAAGACTGAACGAACACTACATATTGTTTATATTATCATTATTATTAAGTAAGTAGTTCACATCGTATGAGAATATCAATGTATATAGTATATGCGGAAAAAAAGGGTCAAGAAAAGGACGGCAAACATACTTCACAGAGTAATCTTCCAATGATAAGAATAAAACACAAATACAGAAGACAAACAAGAATGATTACATACAATGAATGAATGAATGGATAAGTTGTACTATTCAGTATAATATCAAATAAGAGGAAAGAAAGAAAGAAGAAGACCAATATAGAATGGTGTTCAATTTTCAGTATAAATCATAATAATGATAACATAGTTGTCGTTTATCAAAACATACAATAGAAACCAAAAAAACAGAAACAATCAGTTTTTATTATTTATTAAAAATTATGATGAATATGTGAGCAGATATATTTATAAATTGTGCCGTTTATATGTATGTGTATATGTCGGATTTATCATTCGATCCATTGACACAAAAGAATATAAAGTGTAGGTACATTGGTTTCATTCAGTGCACTACGCACACACACACACATACATACAAATATAATGCACTCATTAGAAATTTTTATAATTAAACAAAAAAGATGAATACAAATAGAAGAAGAAGAAGAAGAGGCAAAGGGAAAATCAAACTGTATTTACAAGTAATACATAGTAGAAATGTAATATGGAAATTTTTATAACCTGATCATCAAATAGTGTGTACTTCGCAGTCAGTTAGTTATTTTTAATCTTTTTTTCTTTCTTTAAAATAACAACACTTATATTGTTACATTGCTGTCTTAATTATGGTGGTTGTGATGATAGGCGTGGATTAAATTGAGCTGGTAAACTTTGTAAACCAAAAGCATTGGCCATTGCCGCTGCGGCAGCTGCCGCTTTCTGTTGTTGTTGTTGCGTTTGTGAATTAGTAGGAGGATAACGTTGTTGATGTGGTTGTGGAGATGTGTATGATGGGACCGGTGACCGATATCGATCGACTGGATTCGCTGACATATTTGTATCTGTAAGCATATCTGATTGATTAGCACCACTAGCCACCAAAGAGGTTGCTGCTGCAGCCAAAGCGAAAGCATTCAACACTGCTGGATCCTATAAATATATAAAACATACTCATTCTGATGACAAAAATACCGGTTTCGTTAAATAAGAAAGGAAGTGATAACTTTACTGAAAACTAACCATATATGTATATCCTAACCACATATCGAGCTGCTGTCAGTCCCAAACCCAGAGAAAGTCGATTCGGGCATATGATTTTCAACTCCACCTCATGGAAAGAGTATTCCATGATAAAATCGCTAACTAAACAAAAACGGAAACTAAATTACGCCGGGCTTTAGGGAATTGAAGGGTCATTATATAAAGTTGTGACGCTCCACAGCGAAAGTTGTGAGTCTCCGAAAACCATGAGACCACAGTACCCCCTTCTTACAAATATATCTTTGAATCGATGAGAAGACATACGATCGACACACAATTACAAAATAGTAGATGTTGATATCTTCTGTAAAACTGACTGAAAAATCCAAGGAAATCCAATAGACTCAAAGGCTTTTATCCTGACTCATTTGTCAGGCGTAAATTTGAATGTCTGGCTTCGATACACATTTCATTTCAACTAAAGCAGGCGAAATAAAACCGGGGACTTTGTGTTTGAAAGTTGAACTTTTTAACCTATAAACCAGGGTCCCATGTATAAAGCGGTGAATAGTATTGGACTCTACAGCAGCGTTCACACATGACTTGGGTAGTTTATGACGTAGGTGAGATATCCATCCTACTTTATGGCAGTGAAACATGGCCTGTAAGAGTAGAGGATATTCGTAGGTTACTACTATTCGATAATAGGTGTCTTCGAAGTATATCCTGGGACCAACAAGTAAATAATGCAGTTGTTAGAAACCGGGTACTAGGTAAGGATGGTAAATCAATTAGTGAAGTAGTGAAACTTCATCAGTTGGGATGGCTAGGACATGTGTTACGTATGTCCAACCATCGACAGCCCCGACATGTGATGTTTTATGGTGTACGAGCAAGTTGGAAGAAAGCTAGGGGCGGTCAGATCAAAACATGGCACAAATCCAGGAAGTCACTGACAAGTGGACTGAGCCATGTTGGCATATATATATATATATATATATATATATATAAGTAATGACTGTCGGGCTTGTTCTGCCCGAAACAGTAGTAGACAAATTTTCATCATCTGGTTCAGATCCACGAGATTAGTGAGTGTTGACTTTAAATACAATAAATCTGAACCAGTCACAATAGTTCAGGTACATTAACTATTTGTCTTATTCAATCTTCTTTTATATATACCTTTTCTGTCTACCATATTCTAAATATCCAATCTTCTTTATTATTATTCCTGCTACGTCTACACCGACACCTTTAATAGTTGTCTAGGTAGTTTGATCTAGTCGTACTGTCAGCGATAGGAGAAATTCGGCTAACGCATATTTGTACCAGCCTCTAAATTAGTTATGACCCTGACTGACGTGATTAAGTGTAGTCATTTGAAGCACTGATTCATTCATGCATTAATGTAAATATTACAAAAAATAGGAAAAATAAAAATGAACTAATAACAAACTAGAAACTTATTTACCTGAAATGAAAAACCAGGCGGAAGACCAGACATTTGAGCAAGATGAGCTAATTGCGCTAATTGTGCCGGAGGTATCCCACCAACACCTCCAGGTACTGTGGGACCAACGACAAATGAAGAGTCATTATTACCAGACAGAGATTGATGTATACGACTAGCTGCTGGAGTTGGTGTACGATTATTATTGTTATTATTATTACTATCGTTATTAAATGATCGGGATTCTGAATGTGAATAATGTACAGGAGGAGACTGTAAACGATTTGATGATTGAGATACTACACCAGGTGAATGAGATGCAATATTGTTTGAAGCTAAATGACTATTCTGGCGACGTCTTTCTTTATGTGTATTTTGATGCATAAAATTGGAGAGTACAACACCAGGAGTAGGAATACTGTTATTACAATCTGAATTGTAATGTCCACTACTACTCCCGACTGGAGAACGTAATCTCATGTTGGATGTTGGAATATTCATATTTCTTTGTGATAAATTCTCTTGAATTCCAGACAATGGATGATGAGATGATGATGAATGATCATTACTACGTGACGGTAACTTTTTATCTTGTGATGATGATGATGATGCCATTTCTGTGAAAGCTGCCGCAGCTAAACTTGCAAATGTTAATGCTTTGTTCGGATCAGACTGCATATTAGCTATAAATTTATGATCAAAATAAGTTTTTTTCTTTAAAGTTAATATCTAACTAATATGATAAAAAAATAAATTGAGTTCGATATAAAATAGATGAAATGTGGCTAGCAGAGAAATCCAGGACGTAAGTCGATTCGTTCCATTTAGGACTCGTTATCTGGATGTACCTCCATCCTAGAGTTAATGACCATTTCGAGGCTCGAACTTAGCATCATTCACGTCAAACACCAACGCATTATCTACTTAGCTACTGGGTTCGAATCCTGAATTAAATAAATACTCCAACTAAGACTGATTAAAATTTATACAAAATACCAACAATGGGATAATTCTAATCATTATAAACTAGATAAAATAAATTCCGGCCTCTTGTATAATCGTAATTCCCATTGGACTAAGAAATTTATTTCAAAGATGAACAATCTTTTATGATAACATATATCACCTTAATAGTTTCGTAACACACATTCTCGTGAAACCGATTTAAACCAACCATTTATTCTGAAACTTCACTCATTTCCCCCCATGATTTCTAAGTCTAAGTGCCCTCAAAAGCCCTGGTACGGCCGAGAGTAGGGAGAGTCAGTTCTCCTATTCGAAATGTTCTCACATGGCCGCGTGCATACAACCACTGCCAGGAAAGTCCTACTCACTGCCTTCTCGCACAACGGGTGTTGTTTACGAAATTGAGAGGATGAAAATCGGATGTCCGGTGCTTTAATCGGGTTGGTGGACATGGAGAGTTCAACAGGATTACTAAGATCAACTTTAAATGATTTTAATTAAAAATTTTTGATCATTTGTCAAAACAATCAAGTGAGACATAGAATTTTACAGAGATTTAACATCATAAAAAGAAGGACTTACCAGCCATCATAGCCAGTTTAGCAGCATTCAATACTTGTTCCTGTAAATTGGAAGAAGATACTGATGATGACAATGACTGAGTATTTGAATTACGTGCTGTTGGTCGATTAGTCCCATGAGAAATAGGTGTATTAAAAGGTATATTTGGTTGAGCACGTGTAGGTACCACATTTAATGACATAGGTGAAATATTAACATTTAAATTTGTAGAACTATCACGAGATGTAGAATATGAAGAATTATGATGTGCCATTGGTGGTGTTTTATTGATATTATGAATATCTGAATGATTTGTAGGAAAACGATTAGTTAACAATGGAGTATTACATTGAATTGATTGTGGAAAACGTGTATTTTGTGGTAATTGAACAGAAGCTGTAGGTCGAGTAGATATACTATTCACTGCAGATGTCATTGCACCATTATTAGTTTCACAATGTGATAAATTAAATGATAAAGGGAATAGACAATCTTGATTTGAATAAATAGAAGACATACTTTCAAGTCTTGAAGCCATTTCAGCTGAAAATGCAGTAGCAAAAAGTTCTTGTTGTTGTTGATGATGTTGATAAATTTGTTCAACTGGAGTTATAGTACGCTGTTGTTGTGGATTATTATTATTATTATTTGTAGTATTTCTTAAATATTCAAGTCTTTCAGTCATTAATCGTTGAAATGCTTCAATTTCACGTTGTTCTACTGATGTAATAGGCATCATATGTTCAGGAGGTATTGAACCAGCTACATATTAATCAATAAATAATTCATAAATTACAATAGAGGATAATGATAACAAGAAGAAAAAAAGTGAGAATACAACTGGTGATACACTAATTGTATGCATGATGATATGCGCCCAACTATCACCTACTTCGACGAATAATGATGGACAAGTTGGAAGAAAATCTAGGAATAATCAAATCAAAACACAGTATCATTCCACTAAACCCTATCGAATTCAATTGGATCGTATTGGTAGTTGTAGATTACTAGTTAGTTAGGATCCTCAAAGTTATGGATAATACGATCTTATATAATGATTTCATAAACTTCTCCATAACCAAAGACTTGATTGTGATTTTTCTCTCTAATTTCTCAAATGAACTAGAGTAGAGCTGGAAGATGAGTTATACATTGTTTTTCGGGTATTTATATTAAAGAAACAAACTATAAACTATCTGTCATATCCCGATAAGAATAATGAATGGTAACTTTTGGGATCCATTTACGGACCAATACTATACACATACATTTATATAATGATTATTAAATTACTAAACTATTCATATTCGTGTCCCTCGTATTATGAGCTTTATTTTGACCTATGAACTAGTAATATACGACCTAACATTCTTGAATTATGTCCTGTCTATCAATTACTACCTTCCACATTCACATCCACTTTTGGTTAAATCTTGTACGAATGTTGTTTCCTATTTTATGGTGTGATGTGGTCTGTTTAGTTTGTATATAAACCCAATATGCCTGAAATACATGATTCGTATTGCAGAGGCTATGATTGGTGTTCTGGACTTAACAGGCTGGGCTAGGCAGGAAGCAGGATCGATAAGTATTCTAGACTGCTGGTACGGGTTTACGCGTCATTAGTCCGATCGATGATTCACTGCTCTCTAATTGGCGGTGTCGTTACGTTATACATCAACAGGGCACACAGGTCCCAAGTTATAACACTATCTCTCCCACCTCATCTCTTAATCACAGAAGAAAACTCGAAATTTATTATTTTCCAATGGCCTGTTTCGATTTGAGCGCTTGAGCAGTATTCCAGCCCTTGTACAAATCGAATGACGAATTGTGGCGCATATATATTTGGTGCCTCCTTGTAACTATGTTTATATGTTTAAATAAATAAACAAATAATAACATTTAATAGGCATTGTTCATTCAGTTAGAATTCCTAGTGAAAATATCAAATTCATTGGGATTTACGAGGTTAACTATTGTAGAGGCTAGTATCCTCTATATCTGACTCCAATCAATAGTGTCCCATTAACTGAGTATTTAATGCAGGCTAAATCTCCTAGTAGAATTATGGATTGACTCGAGATTTATTTATAGAGATAGGTTATTGTTAAAGAGTGGTAAAATCCGCAAGCGTACAGGAAGCAAGCACACAGGGAAAACAAGTGTGTGTGTGTGAGTGTTAAAATCCATATATATTTATGAGTGTTAATCAAGTATGGATAAATTATTGATTGTCTGTGTATTACAACCTACAGGAGAAATAGATTAAAGATTGATGTGCAGAAATGTGCTCAATCAGACTCACACAGAAAATTACATAGTGGGTCAAGTGTCTGAATTACAGTGAGCAGATAAATAATACAATAGTTGAATGGGCTTACTACACTATCTTTATTTCAGTATTCAATAAAAGTAACACAATTAACATTTCGCTATTCGTTTAACAGGTGATTATTTTTCCAATCATTTAAAGTTATCTAAACATCTATCATCTATGAACACACTACCGTAGCACATTCCAAATTGATGGATCAATAAAACAAATAAAGTGAATGTTAGAGTATCGAATATGATTCTCAGTGAAAATCATGCTCTTACATCCATCACTCACTCATTCTTCCATTCGGAGATCTTATCAAGTGAAAATTTGATGAGTTACACACACATATAACTTAGAAGTAAACTTGTAAATTAGACTCATTGGTAATCGAAAGGGAAACATACACATATGGGTACATTAGAAGTACATATATACGAAATTCGCTTACGTGGAAGTAATCCCATCAAAGCTAATTGCCGTTGTAAAAACTCTGGATGATTATAAAGTTGATTTCCTGGCACTGATGAGTTAGAAGATGAAGATCCCACTGAAAGAAAGAAATGTATATCATATACTGTAATATATATTCTTAACAATTATATTACATCCGAATTGCTCAGCAATAATGATGATATTCATTATCAACAAAGGGCCTGGTACAAATGTGAGTTGACCCAAGTTGTCATAATGAATTAGCACAACGGGAAGAAAATAACATGATCAATTTAAAAAAAGATATTGAAGTAATGTAGCAGCAACGATAATGAGAACGACTGAACATTCGAAATATAGAACGAAAAGATGAATTATAGAGGTATGTATGAAAGGATAATGGAACTGAAGATCGATAGGAAGATAAATAATGTATCTGTGCCATGTCGCATAAAGTGTTTAATCATGTATCGTCGTTATCACACAGACTCTAATTAGGTAGTCTGCATTTATCAACATGACTCAGATTAACAGTCAATGAATTCATGAGCTGATGCCATGTCTTAGTTTAGCAGTCCCTAGCTATTTTACATCTGACTTCTGCTCCAACAAGCATCGGACCTCAAGGCAAATGATAGATTAAGTGTACACAAATACGTTTCAATCGATGAAGATTCACAACCTCATCAACCGAAAATTGGACGAATTTTGAAATGTATAAAAAATGATAAGTGAACGGGTACTAGATAAGGATGACAAATCAATTGATGAAGTAGTGAAACTTCATCAGTTGAGATGGCCGGATCACGTGTTACGTATGGCCAACCACCGACTGCCTCGACATTCGATGTTTTATAGTGTAGGAGTAGGTTGGAAGAAAGCTAGGGATGGCCAAACCAAAACATGGCACAAATCCATGAAGTCAGTGACAAGTGGACTGAGTCATATTGGTAGGTGTAGACTACCTGGTTGGGATCCACGAGAGGATAGCAACCGATGGTTAGAGACGTTGAACGACATTGGCTCAAAATCGTTTGCAATGGCTCAGGTGCATCCACCCTTTGTGTTCTCCCAAATTCTAATCTTCTGAATTCTTCATATTTTTTTCTCTTTCCAAATTTATTCCACTAGATTATACTCCTTGAATAACATCTTCAAACCCTAATGTTTCCGATTACTGCTTGTAGTTTGATTATTTCTACCACTATGGGATTTGAATCGACAACTGTATCTCTGTGCTAATGTGGTATGGTAACTCAAACTGATATACATACGTACGAAGTTCTACATTGTTGCTGACTGACTCATTGAAACTGTACATTCTCATCTTCTTAATAATTTAATTAAAGTTGCAAATAGATCAACACTTTCTTTTCTAAAATGTTACAGTTAATATGTATAGAGTACATTGCAATTTTAATCTATCTATTCTATAGTGAGGGATGAAGCAAAAAGATTGAGAAAACTAGTCTACACATAAAATTAGCTGATTAACTAGTTACAAACTTTTATGTGTCCGATTCCATAAATTATGAATAATGAACAATTTTAAAGAAAATTAAAATACACAGTTTATAATTTTATATTTTCATGGATAAACCACACACATACTACTTATATTCATATCATAGTTAATGAATGATTTAGCATAAATGATAAATGAAAATTAATATTTACAAGCTTATTGAATGAATAAACTTTCTATAAGTTAATGTGCATTAGTATGCAACCACATTGTTTGAACAATGATAATGATATAAGGATAATAACAGTTTTTTCTTCTAATTAGATGAAGGCATGAGATTGTAATATTAAAGGATATAAGATTACCTAGACAATCAGTGATTTTGAACAGTTATAAGTCAATAAACGTAAGCTACATATTTGATGAAGTTATATAGAATTAAGTAGTTTGTACAATGTTTAGTAGCCACGTTACAACTTGATCTAAAAAATTAATCAACACCAAAAAAAGTAGACAAACACAACATTAGTCACTAGTTGAGTGATCAATTAATTGTAACCATCTCCGTCTATAAATGAGGTCAATCGTAGATCAAATAATGTCATCGTTACATTTTAAACTGTGAAGATATGTGACGCATCATCACATCCTCTAAAAGGAGTATCAATTACGGGTAAGCTTTAGTGACTTGTCAACTGGAACAAAACCTACATCAAGTAGGGTCTCCTGTCAAGTACATTAGTTCATTACTAGCATTTACTTACAACTCGTCTTGAACCTACAGTGGGGGGGGTGTGGAAATTGTTAAGTTTCAATGAAATCATGAAACCATCAATGTTAGACCACCATTGAAAACCTGGATAGCCGTTTCGTCCTAGTATTCTCATTACTGACTAGCTTCGAGAGAAAATTTCCGGAGTCCTAGTTAGAAGCTGTGGTAGTTAGAGCCAAATCGTGCCGAGTGTGGGGCAGTCTCCAACTGAAGACTATAGAAGATGGTCACTCACCGTCGTAGATTAATTGAGATTAGAAATTAAAACCGCTGTATGCCGGGCCAGTGTTCTAGAAGTTAAGTGTTCGAGTGCGAGATTGAGGGTCCCGGGTTCGGGTTCGGAGTGTTAAATCACAGATTCACTGTTGAAGAGTTCCATAATAGGATGAGGTGGCTTTCCAGTGCTTCCAGGTTTTTAACGGTGTTTTAAATTGGATCGGCTCATGATTTTAATGATAATCTTAAGCTGTAATTTGTCGATGTATTGTTCATCTCTTACCAGAAGATCAACCAGTCGATTGAGGATACGTAGATAGCAGGGTCCTACTTATTCAAGACGCTGACAAAATCCAAAGTATTTTGATCGCGACAATGCAAAAAGTTTGGGATGAGTTTCTCTCCCCTTAAATGTAAAATGCTACATCAGGGATAGTCTGCGTCAGCGTACAAACTAGTGATGGAAATTGAAGTAGTTGAGCGCATCGACTATTTCGCTTAATTTGGAAACCTCAGTAACCCTACTGGAATCGTGTCCGAAGAAATTTCGGGACGAACTCAAAAAGCATGGTTGACCTCGCGCAATTTTTATCACTTGTGACGTAGACGCAAAGCCAGTCTAACAATCGAAGGACGAGTATACTGTGGAGCAGTCTAGTCAGCATTACTCTATTGATAAGATTCATTGGTTTGTAAAGAAGACATGTGTAGGCTGTGGTTTACTTGTATCATAGTTGCCTTTGAAGCATTGCTCGCATATTGTGGAACAATCGACTTGACAACCCTATTGAAGTTGAGCATACCGGATTAAACAGCTCCGAAGATGATGAGTCAGTTGATAAAATTGTTAAGCCTTTAATTAAATGTGATACAAATGTTTAAAAAAGTGTAAGGAACACAGAAAATGTCAAACACTGATAAGATACTTACATCCATTGTAACTACTACTAATACTACTACAAGTAGTAGGGTTGAAATTCGATCCGTGAAGAATAGACGTAGAACCGACACCACTAGCGGACATAGCCATCTGTGGCGGTGGAAGATTTAATGAATGGTATTGAGAATCAGTTAGGTTGAAGTTAAATGGAGCACCACTAATTGATGGTTTATTTGTTCCAAAAGTATTATTATTATTATTGCCAGACGATAATGAGGACGAGATACCAGTTGAAGTTGACAGAGAAGAAATTGGTGGATAGAATGTTCCAGTTGCAGCACCCAATCTAGTTGACATTAAAGGATTATTATTGTTATTACTATTACTACTATTTGAGCTTATAAAACGTAGATTTGGAGAAGATACAACGGGTGACTGTTTCATTTGATTATTCAATTCAAAATTAGTTGGGAAAAATTTACATGTGTCGCGTACGGGACCAGGAGGAACAGGAGGACTATGTTGATAATGACCTGCCGCAGCTGCAGCAAATATTAACGCTTGTTCATACATAGTTTGGAGTTGTCGTTGTTGTTGGCTTGACATATTATTATTATTAGTAGTAGTGTTGACAGTCGGTCTCAATTCAGCTCCTGTTGGTAGTATTTGTGAATTGGATATAGTATTACTACTACTATTTAACATGGTAGAACAAGATGTATTGGTGTTTGGAACATTTAACGAGATCGAATGCATATAAGGATTATTGATAGTATCACATTGAAATGATCGACGAGATTTTGTACATGGTTGTTCTGTTGTTGATGATGGAATAAATGATCGTTTGGAACTATTACGTGAGCATAAATCAAGTGCAGTCGATGATGAATCATGAATACCTGGAGATGGATTACACGACATATTTGTATAGTTCACCTAAAAACATCAATGAATGAAGAATAATCAAAGAAAGTTTATATGAATAATCAAACTAAAAATCATACAAATATTCATAGAAAAATAGTTTAGAGTGCCATACATATGTCATATAGTATCAAATTGTCATGTAGTCAAGTCCCTCAGTGAAGTTCTTGATATAAATAGGACGACAACCTAGTAGTGTAGGTAATACCTTTTCTTACTACGAATGATATCAGCCACTCAATTACAAGGTTTCAACTTAAATCTGCCTACTTTGGTTTCAGGCAATCGTAGAGTATCATTAGTGATCACACTAAGAGAGTGACTTATACCCAAGGACTTAGTGAATGAGTAGATTTTCAAATGTTTACCATGATATAAAACTAATTAAATCTTTACATGAAAAATGAAGATATTCTTTTCTGATTGTAGGCATAATTAAACTATATCGATCCAGATGTTCACAATGATACGAGCTGGGGAAGGCATAAATTATAACCACAAACAATAATATTTACCAATTAAATCGGAAAGTTTTAAACTAATACAACCAATGAAAGTAAATGAAAAGTGGTTGGTAGTAGATTCTATAGCGCATGTTTCATCCTATTCTGGACTTATCAGATGAATGAACTTGTGTTCCAAAGTTGGTGCAGCTCCCAAATAGGACGAAACATGCGCTAGCCATATTTCCATCTATTCATAATTGCTATATAGAGGCGATCTGCACATATGTCAACTAAAACTAAATCAAAAATATCAATAGGATAAATCTAAACATCCAATTAATTTTGTATTGATTCATCATTGTGACGACGATGAAGTCAACTGGAAACTGACTATTATACTTAATAGTTATTGCCTGGAAAAAAAAGCTACTTTTCTTTAAATAAACCAGTTAACTGATATATGAACATAAATAATGTTGATCAAGAAATATCTAAACTATCAGTTTAGGGGTTGTGGAGATTGTTAAGTTTTTGATTGAAATCATGAGTCAATTGAAGCTAGATCACTATGGAAAACCTGGAAGCACTGGACGGCCGTTTCGTGGATGCACAATGCTGAGGAGTCCCACACTAGGACGAAACGACCGTCCAGTGCTTCCAGGTTTTCCATGATGGTCTAGCTTCAAATGACTCATGATTTCAATCAAAAAAATCTAAACCTTAATTGAATAGAACATTAAGGCATTTAGTGGATGTATATAGAATTATTCAAGGTTGATTAAAATTAGAAAAACAAATCAACTACGAAACTATTAAGAAGAGAACAGGATATTTAATTTGTTTTGTTATTACATGTTAATTCTTCATTCAAGAGGATAACTTCGGTGGTATTTCTTAAATTCATATTTCTATGACGACTTTAAGTGTAATCTGATTGGCTGTTGCCATCCTTTAGTTCAGTGAATTGGTTGTGTCCTAAGATCATTGGGTATTACTATTTAAACAATGTTCTTTCATTTTGATTTTTGACTTCTATTCGGAATATAAAGTTATCTCGAAAAGTTTCATTCTCTTAAACTGTCTCTCTCGTATTAATGTATGATAATTGCCGTTCTGTTGCGTTCTAATACTAATACTATACATATATTTTTATTGTATAATTGTTAAGTAACTAAATTATATATATTCATATACCTCTTATTATAAGCTTTATTTTGACCCATAGACTATTATTATTATTATACGATTTGCTGTTTTTGAGTTATGTTCAGTCTATTAATTACAGTCTACCAAATTCACAGCCACTTTTGGCTTGACCGTGTATAAATGTTATTACGATGTGATCTGTTTGGTTTGTAAAAAAAGCGGCCTGCTTGAGCATCTGGGCTACCTGTTCCTGCCATCTAGATATTTCAACAAGTTATCTATTTTTGTTTGTTTTAATATATCATTATGTCTATTAATCGCATAACCTATTCTGCTGCGTTTCTGAAAAGTGTACAACCTTTCGTTATCAAAGTTACAAAAAACTTAATAAGAGACAATGTGGTTGCTGGCAATATACAACGAAAAGAATGCACATTATTCAGATATTCATTCAGTGAACTGCTAACATTTAACTGGCGGTCACTCAATATTTATCGCCAGGACCGATCAAGAAGAAAGAAACAGAAACTTGTTTGAAATACTTTGCGCTGAGAATTCTATATTGTACCAAAAATATAATATTGAATAAAGCTACTACTACTACTACGACTACTACTACTACTACTACTACTACTACTACTACTACTACTACTACTACTACTACTACTACTAATAATAATAATAATAATAATAATAATAATGGTAATAATAATAATAATAACAATAATAATAATAATAATAATAATATAAACCTAGTATGTTTGGAATATGCTTGAAATTAAAGTTCTAGATTCAACAGGCAAGGCTAGGCAGAAAGAAGGATCGATAAGGACTTTAAACTGCTCGTACGTGTTTATGCGTCATTGGTCCGGTCGATAAGTCACTGTTGTTTAATCGGCGCTATTATTACGTTATATGATTAATAGGACACAAGGCTACAAGTTACAACAACATCTTTACCTGATATATTCATAAATTCAATTCTTCGATCAGTATTACTTAATCATACAAAATATATCGATCAGTATTACTTAATCATACAAAATATATTGAGATAACAGGTCAACTTACATTAGGTGAAGTTAAATTTAATATTTCCGACTTAGTTATTGATTCACTACTGATTACATTTATTGGATTATCCAAAGTACCTGGTAGAGATGATGAAAGATAAAGATTAACACCAGGTCCAATAGCTGTATCAGCATATTTTGTGAATAAATTACACTTTTGCATATTCCAAAATTCTCGATTATTCAGTGAAATATCATCTAATCCTCTGCCACAATATACTAAATCCGTACGAGCACATGAACCAACATTTGTCTCAATCTTTGTTGATTGATAATCTGTTCCAGGAGTAGTTGTTGTATGTGAATATTGTATTTGTCTATCCCAGATACGTACAAGATGTGACCAGGTGGAACGATGTGCATCTCTAGATTTTTATTATTTTTTTTTGGGGGGGGGCAGGAGATAATGAGAAATACATGAATAATAAATAGGATTGTAAATTTATTTATCAATACGTGTAACTTAAACAACAATGAAACAAATAATTGCTTTTTTATTACTGATGTTGGATTTTATTATTTAAACATATACATTGGTATAAGGAGGCACCAAATAAACATGCGCCACACAAGTCATTCAATTTGTGTTGGGGGTTTGAATACTGTCCGGGTGCCCAAGCCGATGCAGGTAGTTTCCTTAGGAAGTAGATCTTCCATATCCACGAAACCGGTTAAAGCGTCGGATATTTGCTTATTGTCCTCTCAATTTCTTAAACAACACACTCTTGCGAGAAGTCAATGGATAGGACTTTCCTGGAATTGGCAATATACGCGTGGCCATGTGAGAGAATTTGAATAGGGAGTGAGGACTCTTCTACATTACATTTATAACTGTACAAACACCTATAAAATTTGACTATCAGATACAGATACAAACACCCACATACACACTCACATATTCACTGATAACAACACAATAAAACAATTATTTACATAAATACTACTTACATGAAACAGGATAGTGGATTTGATTCGTTAGTTGCAGTGATTAACTTATCAATTTCTAATTCACGCATACTATTATCGTCATCATCAGCATCATTATTCCGTTGTTGATCATCAATTTCTCCAGGCGATTGTCGATCACCATTATTATTAATATCAATGGGAGTTGATAATTTCATTGTAAAGTCTTTCTTTAGTTCATCAAGTTTATTAGTACTACAACTGCTACTATTGTTAGTAGTGTTAGAATACAATACGTTGGAAATATGTCCCTTTGTATCACGTGAATCAATAAGATTGGAACTTGAAAGAATCTCTGATGATTGTAAAGCAGTCTTAGTAGTATCAGAACAATGAGAATCATTTGTATCAACCTTAGCTAAACATAGAGTAAGGAATAAAATGAAGAAAAAAACAATGATTCTAAAAAAGGGTTTATTTACAAAATATGCATCGTAGTGTACTTAAGTTACATATTAAATACATGATGGTTAGTGATACTAACCGTTTAATTCAATCGAATAACTATTTTATTTATTTATTTTTAAAACATAGATATTGGTACAAGGAGGCACCAAATACATATGCGCAACACAAGTCACTTGATTAGTGTGTGTGGGCTGTGGTACTAACCGGGTGCCCAAACCGAAGCAAGTGGTTTCCATAGGAGGCCACACCCGGAGCCTTCTACTTGAAGGTCTGATCCACAAGGCAGTGGAGCATCGTAAGGAGATGCAGTCCCATAGTAGCCGATGACCAACGATTGGTTCATACGCCATTTGTTCCTTCAGCATACTGAAGTCAATGTGCACCATTGGTTTGGAATGAGGGTTTCCCAACTCTCCATGTCCACCAACCCGGTTAAAGTGTCAGACATTCGCTTTTCGTTCTCTCAATTTCGTAAACAACACCCGTAGTGCGAGAAGGCAGTGAGTAGGACTTCCCTGGCAGAGGCTATATATGCGTGGCCATGTGAGAGCATTTCGCGAGGGAGAGCGGACTCTCCCAACTCTCGGTCGTACCAGGGCATTTGTACCCACCAATTACTGGCTGAAAGTTAAACAACGTAACGATTGACTATCAAAGCAATTCAAAACGTATCTTACTCAGTCTCATTGCTACTACAATTATTTCAATCTATTTAGCCGTTCAACCTGTTAATTTAACTCATTGTGCTAATATGGTATGACAACTTGAAATAGTGCACGACTAACTGTGGCAGGTTATTTGTTGATTACAACTGGCTGACTAATAGATAGATGGAACAACTTTAATGAACAGTCTCTGCCCTTAGTTTACGGTTGTGGAGACTTCAATTTTATTGATATCGTGAACAGACTCAAGTTAGAAAATCATTGAAAACCTGGAAGAACTGAATGATCGATTTTTTCTAGTATGTGACTTTACAGAAGCTGACGTAACCAGTTCAGGGTTTAATTATCGGTTACGGGATCGTGAACGAACATTGTTAAAGAGTCCTAGACTGAGACGAAATAAACTTTCAGTGCTTTAGGTCTTCAATATTCGTCCAACATAGATCAGTTTGTAATATCAATAAAATTTATATTTTGATGTTGAACGAATCACTTCATAACTTTTTCATTGTAATTTTAGACTGTTTAGAAATGTGCATATTGTAAAGAGTGTTATTTCATTGAAAAGTCAATAATACACAGTAAAGGGTCAAGTTTTCATCGTTCGATATTCTGTAGTTTAATCAGATATAAGGTTATGAACAGAAGTAACAATTATCGAATCGTATATCATCCGTTTTGAATATTGTATTAAAACGAATTTTTCTTAAACGTTTAGCATAGTATTCGTTTTCTAAACCAGAGGACTGAAATTCTATCGCGATTTAATATAAAGATGGTGTATATATAATGAATGTAGGTAGTGGTTGGCGAATAATCGAAGACAGAAATATTCGGTTACAACATTAAATCTTAAGAGAGTCCTACATGATTAATTATGGTATTCTATTTCAGTCCACTAATTGGATGCTCAGTATAATGTCTAATCCTGTTGATCCCATTATCTGTTATGTCCTACAAGTAGAAATTTGAGGATTTATACAGACAGATTCGAAGACAATAGTTATTGATTTTATGGGCTAGTGCCAGGTTGCCTACTGTTATTTTGTAGGCTTATTTCTACTACAGCTAGCAGTAAGCACCTCAGTAGGGAATAGTTATGTACACCCAACACAAAATCAGATTGTCTCAAATGATGAAGGTATAAAACCTTACTATTTCATTAAGTTTGAATTCAACAACACTCATTTGGTAATCGTCCCAAAAATGTAAACAATGTCTCGGATAGAACGACTATAAATATTTCACAATCACACATGTTTTATACTTTCATAGGTCTGTTAAGTAATACAGACTATTGAGCAAAATGCTTATCCTTTGAAAGACAGATGGTAGATAATGCGAAAAAAGGTTGTTTTTAAAAAAAATACAAATAACGTACTAGTATAACGTACAATCAAAACATATTCACTCACGTTGAATAGAGAAACATTGATTATCTTCGTTACAATCATAGTCTCTATTATCATCCAATTTAGGCGGTGGCTTACACATATAATCTATATCATTGCATATATGTTTTTTGCCTTTAATATGTAGATGTGAATTTTTTCGTCTTTTTCTTTTCATATGACGATTACTAGGACATTCTGAGTTAATTTCATTCAATTCATGATGTATTAAAAGCGATTTACAACTAATGGAACTAGCAATACTACTACAACTGGGTGAACTGTTAGATTCATAATCAGATCCAATAGAGTCTGAATCCTCTTCCTCGTCTACTTCTTCATCTTCTAACTGAGATGATCTTGGTGATGATGAAGCTGACGATGAAGTAGAATAATGTTCATCCATGTGTAAATTAAGCGAACATAATGAAGAAGATGATGAAAAGCTAGTTGATGAGTCGTAATTATCAGAATGAGATTGTTTCTTCAATCGATCTAATGAATGTTTCTTATGTTTTCTCCGATAATTTGTTGTAGATGATGTTGTTAATGAACATGTTGGTTTTATGTCATCCAATACGGGATTAACAGTAATTTCACTTGAAGGATCATCTTTCATTCCATGTCTAACATCTAATTCATTTTCTTCAATGGTGTCTGCAAGATTTCCATCATTTGATTCTTTCTTTTGAAGCTTCCCATCTATAATAACATACGGTAAATAGAATCAAAGTGAAATATTTCAAATGTATACATTTTGACTACTTGTAAGTAGGATGTAATAGAGGTAAGAAAAAAATAAATCAAGACCAATTTATTAGAACTATACGAGGGCATTTTAACGACTTACCAGTTATTCAGAAACACACTATTTAATTCTAGTGTTGATATGATTAATAGACCTTTTAATCTTGAATTATTCATTATAGTAATCAAAAAATCGGTTAGAAATTAAGGTTAGAGTAGGAGAACGCTACACAAATAGACTTGCCAGACGACTATATGGCCTGAATCACATCAAAGTACGCTCAATGACAAATAAGTGTTTTAGATACTATCTGTAGCCAGATCAGATTTTTCTGGCAATACGGACTGCATACTAATGCTCACATTTACTGTTTAGTTTTACAACAAATGAATTACTGTTGTACACGCCGAGTCATCTACATACGATACCGTACGTGCCACTCCTTCTCTCTGTTGACAGCGACTCTTACAGTCAACGCCACCCGTCAGAACACTCAACTCGATGTCACCTTCCTGCGACAGACTGCACCAACTAGTGAATCCTCTTCTAGCCCCGCAACGGCGTCCGTAGGACTGAACCCTCTCAGCCTCACGTTTGGTAGCGAAACCAAATACAGTGAACAAACTCAAGGTGGGAACGATCAATTTATATTCATTTCAAAATTACAGTGTCTTTGTAAATTGTGAAAATCATACACTAAATACTTCATTTGTGCATCTTCCATCAGTTGTCATTTACATTCTTCATAATACTTCCAATCCCTTTCTGTTCTCTTCAATTCAATCTTCTTTTGAAAAACATTCCACTTCTGATCGGTGTTACATAATACTTGCATATGTCAACATAAATAGCATACACCTCAATGGGACACTTCAGTGACAGTACAGATACACAGAACAGATCAAATGCTGAAGTATGTCGTGTAAAGGGAGAAATGAAATTTTAAATTCAAAACATCATACGCAAAATCAAAAATGTTTGAAGCTTACCATTGGATATTGAATTCAGCGTCTACATAATGAGATAAAAATGTACAAAATAAAAAAAATCGATAATTATAACATGAAAAGAACCTAGAAAAAAGTATTCAATGGTTAACAGATCTGTTTTCTATGAAGAAAAAAAAACTAAAAATGAGAAAATAATCTACATAGTGACAATGGTAGAATCGTGCAGAGTAAAATCAGCCAGTCAGTAAATTACAACGTAGGACCAGGCACATATATGCATCAGTCCAAGTTGCCATACCTTAGTAGCACAACAAGATGAACACTGGATTCATAGAAGTAGTGGTGGTAATATATAAAAGAAAGATGGCATATAAGGATAAAGTACAGGAAGAAAGAATTAGTTCGTAGAAAGAAAGATGTAAAGCAATTTTAATCTCATATTTTGGGGGAAGACAGAGAGTGTATACACCTACACCAGAGTAAAATCATAGTCGTATTTCTGTGAAATTTTTTAATATTTCGAGTAATACGTTTCATTTATCTAATATGTAACAAAAATGAACCAACATTATTTATGGACATAGTTTTATTCTTATATATCCTGAACTGTTAGATTACATTAGATTGTTAAACTTTGCTATGACCGACAGCAATTCATCATTACCAATGATTGAGATATTTTAATGAACGACTGAATCTACACAACCTCAGAAGATTGGTTAACGGAGATACACACACACACACGACATTTCAACAATTAGCCCACATTACTAACACTACGTGATATAAGAATAGATAGAGAGGTAAGATGTTCAGGAATTTCAGGTAGAACAACTCTGTAGCACAAAATAACCCCACTGATATAGTAAGATCATGTGGAATACCGGTTATGATCAAATCATAGTAGGGTAATGATAACCGGATGTGTTCAAATTTTAATAGAGGGAATACTCGTAATAAAAACTGTAAATCAATCAATAGTTGAATGTTAGGCACATTAATCGTACAACTGAGTTACATATTAGCACATTTAAAAAAGCGCACCGAAATGTAAACTATCAGGAAATTGACTAATGTATTGAATTCACATCTGACTGATTGATTAAGTTATTCAATAGGCTGTAACAACACATAAGAGGAATATTACAATGTACAAACGTAGAGACCTGGGCTTACGTAGAGTTGTTATTCTCGTCAAAGTGGGGATTAAAAACTTATCATACACTTAAGAATGAATGTTTCTAAAGACACGATCATTCTCTTATGTGTCAAAAGGGAAAAACAGTTCCCAATTGAATATGAGGTGGTGAATTAAAGTGAGTTATGAATAGAGACTGGGGTAAGTATTTTAAAAATGTCGATAAAGCAGCGCATATTTATCGAATAAGGTGGTTCAAAAACGTGAAACATATGCACAACCACACTCCCTAACTAAACATGTGATATTACTTGGTGAAGGAAGCTGTTAACAATTGAACTAATTCATGTAGGTAGACGCAGACTAGTGGGTTGAAGTTCGAGCGATTATCTTAATCAATGATTAAAAGCTTTGGGTGATATATCTCAATGATAATCATTTTTATTGGTACAAATATTAGTACTAGCTTGATGTCTTTGCTATTCAACTTGTTAATTTCTTCTTGTCGTACTGATATAGTGTGATAATTTGAACTAAAGTACATTCGTGCCAGATTCTATGCTGACTATGAAAGATTGATAATTGATAATGTTGTAACATTGATTCTCATTATTGTAAATTAAAGGATTTCATTAATTTCATTTGTAACGCCTTGAATCTTTCGTTGTTGATATTTTGATTGAAGTTTTGATAAAACTTAGTTGGCATATATGCGTCTTATGCGGACTGCTCTAATGTAATCATTATAACATAAGTTTATATGTGACTAGCAGTGGAACCCAAGACTCGTATTTCGTCCTATCTAGGATTCATCAGCTGGATGTACCTGTATCAACTATGTGATCCAAGTACACACAACTGATAAGTATCAAATAGGATGAAACACACATCGTGGGTTTCACTATAAATAAATGCACATTTATTTAATTAGTCATTAATTAAACTTCCTGGTATCTATTCAACTTAGTCAATAAACAGTAATTACTCGAACAACACATAACCCTAGTTAAACAGGAAATAAACAAACAGACAAATATTGTAAATTACTTACTTCAGATGGATTATTAATTTCCTCTTCTTTCAATGTACACTTCAATTCACCGTATTTTTGTAAATAAATACGACAATCAGAACAAAGAAGTCGTAATTGTCCCAATTGATGATGATTAGGCTAATAACATAAATTGAAAAGCACAATTCAAGTTAAATAATAATAAGTCATTATATATTTTTACTATGAACATTGTGAGATTAATTATGCCTTAAAGGAATACACTGAACGTTTAAGAAGAAAGATCAAGTTATCTACAATTGATTGATCAACCAAGTATTGCGATCAATGCAATGCTTTATTGGTCACTAGTTTTCGAAGTGATTCGACATCGTATGTACGTATATTAAGATGTAAAGTGGTAGACAGGAAACAATGCTTGAACTAGATTTAATGTTAGTTGGGACTTTTAAAGTTGAATATCTCAACGGTAAGTCTCAGATTGTCAACATCGGGATAACTAGTTTGGCTACGATTACAGGTAGACTTTATGAAAGAGTACTAAAAAGCACAAAACCCAGGTCAAATAGAGGTTCACTCTAGGACTTGAACCCACAGTGAACAACTCTGAGATGCAGGCACATCCAGCTGAAGAGTCACAAATAGGACGAATCGCACATCAAACTGAATTCCACTGTTAACCATTATCCATCTTTCCTTAGAATGCTTGTGAATTAAGGCTATAATAGAGGCAATACGCACAGTATGCACATATGCCAATAACAGACTGATCAATTGCATTCCTAAACATCAATGGGAACATTCAAGTAAACAATACCAAGTGAACTTAATAATAATAAATTTTCTTTTTAAGAAGAGATACATGATTCACTAGTTAGAGATTAATAAACATAGAAAATAAAATATAATTATGGTTAGAAATGTTTCAGTTAGATGGTTGTTAATATTCTTAAATAAATGACGATCAGTTTTAATTTCTCTATGTATATTCTGTAAGTAATTCACTGGATATAGATACTTATTATAAGATTTTATGAAATGGATAAACTGTGGCTAACACAAAGGAATTTAAGATGTGAGTTTTACACTTATCATTTAAGCGGGATAACTCAAACTCTTCTACTACTGATGTAAATATCATAACCATCGAATAAATGAGTAGTTACATGAAATCTAGCTCAATGGATAATGCGATGACGTTTGTAGCGAAAAGTACCGGGTTCGAGTCCCCGAAACATCTGACAAGTTGTAAATAGAACGAAACGTTTTGCTTGTTACACACAGTCTATTTATTTCAGATAAATTTGTTTTGTTTTTTTATGTTTTCGGTGGCCTGCATCACATCAACTTATGATTTACTGACTAGTTTTCTTTCATATCTCGTATATGTCACCATTTCCCGTCTCTATTCTTCATTATCAGTCTAATTACATACATTTCTTATTACGTAATTTTATTAATGGTTTATGATTATTATTTTAAAGTCGATACATCTAAGTTTGACCTACTACTTTCTAAGTTAAACTATTCATCAGAATTTTTGTTATACTAATCACTCCTACTAGTATATCTGTTCTCTTCGTACGATCAATTTATACTTTCTGCCTGATATATGAATATTTATGTATAATAAAAGTTTGATGATGAAATTTAATTAGTGACAATATTGCTCGTTTATATATAACTTCATCTTCTGTTAACCGAACATGAAGAAAAACTATCAAACTGTATCATAAAGCGAGCCGTGATATGGAATCCTAAAGGCAGACAAAAGAGGAATATCAAGGAATATACTGCATCAGGAATTGGAGACAGATATTAAAAGAATGAATAGCAAGTTGAAACAACTAGAAAGGATTGGTCAGGATAGAGTTTGATGGAGAATCCCAATGGGCAGTCTAAGCTCCTACTACACGAGGGGTAACAGTAAGTATATCTGAATTGTTCCGATTTTGTATTTGTTTAACTTAACTTATTAGCCATGTCAATTCATATACTTTTAAGAAAAGTTTGCAACCAATAATGAGAAAAATATAGTGAATACTAAGTTGAACTACCATTACTATTAAGCCTATGATTATAGTGCGCGTTAGTACAACTGTTACTTTGTTTGCACTTTGAAGATAGAAAAAAATCGAAGTGATTTAATTGGGATTCATGTATCGAATGTATTACGAGAGCAAAAATACATCTAGGGAGTTAAGCTGGTAGTGAACTTTACCAGACGAAAATAATTGGTAGCTAACCAATGTTAGTCAATTGGTCAAAATACCTAGAAGCTGGGCATAAATAAGCATTGACCTAAATTATTCCATGTCAATAAGGTATCTGTTCAAAAGAGCTTGCATTAATAAGGTGGATTATTGAAAAGGAGATCATTACAAAAAAAACGTATACAATTAAAAGTGAGCATTGAAAGTGAGGTAACATGTTTAATGATGTGAAATCTGTTCGATTCGCTCTCTGCTTTCATATCTTAGGATCAATCAAAAAAGTGGCTTTCTAAAAGCATAATGAAGAGTATACTTTCATCAAACACTGTAATTCTTGAAGTTTGGTAACGAAATTGTTATTTTTATTACCCTAATCACGTTATTTATTTGAACACATAAACATTGGTACAAAGAATACATGTGCGCCACACAAGTCACTTGATTTGTGTGTGCGCTGTGATACTGCCCGGGTGCCTAAACCGAAGTAGGTGGTTTTCTTAAGGGGCAACTCCCGAGCCTTTAACCTAAATACCTGACCCACAAGGCAGTGGAGCATCGTATGGAGATGCAATCCGATGGTAGCCGGTGACCAACAATAGGTTCGTACACCATTTGTCCCTTCAGGATCCTGGAGCTCATGTGCACCATTGATTTACAGTCAGGGTTTTCCAACTTCCCTAGGTGGAACCTCCATATCCACACTAATCATGTTATTTTGTAAGACCAATTCGATGTTTCGAAAATATATAGGAAATGTTTGGTGAATTTCACTATAAATTAAAATGCTAAGAAATCCTTTTCTTTTAAGATTAAAAAGACATGAATTATTCTAATTAAATAGTCTACTGTCGATCTGTTTTCATAATCTTCTACAGTCCGTTTAACACGTACTGCTATCTTTCTTTTTTAGGTGCTGTTGCTAGCTTTCAGCAACGAACTGTTCAGTTTTCAATCAATTTACATTGTTCTTTTTTTCAGAGCATCAATAGGTTTCCATATACTTGGATGAGCAGCACCAACAAATTAGCTGAAGCCTCTATGGAATCCCTCCACCATAATATTCGTTTTAGGAAGGTCTTCCCCAACAAATGGTAAATCGAACAGATTTTACATCATTAAAAGTTTTGTTCTCCCTTCCAATGCTCACTTTTGTTAATATGCACTTTTTTAATATTCACATTTATAAATGTGTAACATTTTGCTTGAGCCCTTATTAGTGTGAACTACTATTAGCTGTCGTCGCAAAACTTTTATTCACATATATTTCACTGAGATCGTGAAACCGATCTAATATAAACAATCGTAGGAAAAAAGGAAGTACTAGACTACTGTTTCGTCCTATTATTGTGCTCTTCAACAGTGAGCACGCATGATCTCGCACACAAAACCCGAACCCAGAAGCATCAGCATCGCACCCGGATGCTTAACAGATTTAATTTCTAATCTAAATCAATCCACGATGAGTGACCATCTTCCATAGTCTTCGGTAGGAAACTGCCTCACACTCGACATGATTTAGCTCTACCGATCAAAGCTTCTAACTAGCACACCATAAATTCCCTCTCGAAGCTAGTCACTAGTGAGAATACTAAGACGAAAAGGCCGTCCAGCTTGATAATTTCATTGAAATTCAACTATTTTCACACCCCATACTGAAAATTACATACATTTGTATGTTTTCAATATTCACAATTTAAATAAAACTCAATGCAATATTTTACATTTTGTGATGAAAATACTTTACTATACAGAATAAAGCGATTTTTACTATAGTTTGAAGAATGATAGATGCGTAGTTGCTCTTTAAACAATATACATCAATTCAACAGTAAACTGATATAAAGTTAGTCAGAGTTTGAACAAATAGCTTCAACTGAGCCCATGAATAATTTGAACCGCAAAAAAGTACGTCAGTCATAGAACAATGTTGTTAAAATTTAGACTATTACATTTGTTTGTCACACTACAAGTTTTAATGAGTTTTACTTATATTTAAGTAGTACAGTTAGTACTGTACAGTCTAGTACTATTAGAGATATGAGGATTGTTGTTGATTCCCAATTGGTCAGACTATGGAAGAATAGTTCTTCTTGAGGTATTTGAAAAAGCTGAATAAAGAGTGGTCGTCGTGACCTGAGAGTGTGACTGCAGAGCTTAAAGGAGGACTGCTTAGGACGGATAACATGTGACATTTTTGAGAGTAGTTTTACATGAGTTATCCTTCCGTACTATAGACGTTTTAATGTCGGAGATGGAAATCCATGGGACACCATAAAGTTTCCTGTCCAAACTGTTCTAACTCCTTCCTTGTGTTGTTAGAAGGCAAATTGTGATTGTCTGAAGGAAACACAGCACTGCAATCAGGCCACAGGACAATCGGTAGTACGACTTCATCGGATCATGAGTTTACTGCTTTTAGTTCTATCAATCTAAAATCAACCTGCCTGGTATGTTAAGACCTAAACAAACAAGTGTACCACTTAATATAGTCCGATTGGGTCAACATGATATACAACCTCGATCGTCAAATCAGAATGAAAGCTACGGTTATGGAGAAATACAATAAAAATGTAATTTTTGCATACATACCATGGGTGAAGGCGGACTTTCCCCAGTAGATGCCAACTCCACAGAACAATTTCTGCATACACGTTTACGTGATCGACTAGTTGATAGTGAATCTGCACTTGATGTTGTAGAAACCGGTGTAATTTCTTCTGCTTTCTCACCAGATGTCACAGGTATATCAACATCATCATGCCCAGTGTTCCCTAGATAGAGAATTCAGAAAGAAAATGTATGAAATGTTTTGAACATATACTTTTACAAAGAAATGATGTCAGTCACTGATATTGAATACCACCGTTGATTTCAGGTTTCCTCAGAATTGGAAATCGGTCTATTTAACACTACAGAGAAACATAAATCATCTTTATCACTTCCAATCGCATGACCAACAAAAACAGTTGTGCAGATTATTTAATTGGTGATTGGACAGTTCTATTTAATATTGATATCGGACAGGGCACAATTTAATGCATCAGGTTTTATGTAACTTTGAATTACACAATGATAAATTATAATGATCAATGCTTAAAACTAATGCATTCAATTTTAGTTACAGTTCACAACTTGCTTCGGTTGGAGCACCCAGACAGTATCATTGCCAACACAAAAATCAACTGACTTATGTGGTGCATATGTATTCGGTGCCCATTTGTACAAATATTTATGTGTTCAAATAAAAAAATAAACACAGTTCACAATGACGAATTGGTAGATTTTAGATTGAAGCGGATATTTGGAGAAGGGGATTATAGTCATCGTTATATTACTCATATTCTAAGCCTCTGTTTGGCTCATTAGATTGTGATATAAATTTTATTGTCCTTAAATTATCGAACCATTGCTCGTGTATTTTAGGATCACCGAATTAGCAACTATGTAGTTAGAAGTAGAGTACTAGGTAAGAATGGTAAATTAATTGAAGCAGTGAATCTTTATCGACTTCTTAGACATGCGACAATGTTTTATGTATGAATAAATTGGAAGAAAAGTAGGAGCGACCGAACTAAGATATGGAATCAGTTCATAAAGTTATCAACTTTTAGTTTGGCTCGTGTAGGTAAACGCAGACTACCTGATTCAGATTATCAGAACTAATGACTGAAAACTTTCAATGGCATGGCTCAAAATCTTTTTCACAATGGTGCAGTTCCATTTACTCATTACCTTCCCTTAGATCTTCATTTCTTAATTGTATCGTAAATATGTTTATCCCAAAAATCCACAATTTTTCGAATCGTATCTTCTATGCTTAATCTTTTCTACCACCACCAAATACTTTTACCACCTTGTACTGCCCTAGGATTTCCCCTGACAATTTGATCTTAGTGTTATTGGGGTGTGGGAACTTGAACTGATGTACACATATCTGACAGGTTCTATGTTGCGTATGACTATCTGACTGACTAAGATTATCGTTAATTAATTATGGAATTATCTATATCATTTATGGTTTGGTCACATACACATTATAGTTTCTTGTTTGTAGTACTATGTGACTATGCAGTTAATGACATATAAACCTATGCAGTTTTTGAATCTTCATAGGTAGAGACAAATACAGAATGAAAGAGTTTATCACCCCCTTTTTTATATTCATCTTCTCACTGCCTGTTTGGGGTTAAAAGCAGTTCATGGAATCAAAGATTCTTTTGGTCATTATTCATAGTAATTGTGTTATAGATCAAGGAGGTTATTGGCAAAAAGATGATAAACCAATTCATAATTAATGTTTTCTATAATCATATAGAGATTAAATTATATAAACACTATGAAAAAACAGTATTGTTGTGGTTGTCAATTTTTAGAAAGTAAACAAAATTATCACATTTTCTTTTTTTTATTACCTAAATCATAATTCTCTTCAATTTCTGATTCAGGATGACTTGGATCAATCGACTCTGATTTATCATCATTAATCAATGTTGATTTTGAATAATTGACTTGTAAAAAAGGGGATAATGAAATATAGAGAAAGAAAAACATAATTATTACATAATCATATTATGAATAAATAAATAAATGAATACGGTGAAACTATCCCCCACCCCAGATACATGATGATAATAATGGTAATCATTACAAATTCTTAACAATTTATTCAGTATTACAATGCAGTATCCTTGGCAGTATAAGAATTTAACAAATTTCTCTTACTCTTCGTATCATGAAATAAAAATTATTTAGAAAATTTTAGTCAGTCAACAACAACGTAGAACTTCGTACGTACGTACATCAGTTCGATTTACCATACCATATTAGCACACAGATGCAATTGTCTATTCAAATCCTATAGTGGTAGAGGGATTTGAAAATTTAACGATTTCATATCGAATTCCAACAAAACTGGAATGAATTCACTTATTCACAAGTCATGTCTTGTAGTTCGAAAACAATAACAGTGAAAACAGCAACAACAAATGAAAACATTCAACTTGCAAACACTTTAATGTCAAGAAATATCAATGGCCAAGCGATCAGTATTAATAATCAACAAATAACCGATTGATAAAACAGTAGTTGTTGTGGTCATTGTTTTTAACCTATTACAAATTTATTTGTAAAAGAAAATGAGTTTGTAGAGAGGAGAGGAAACAAACCGGATAATTGCAGTGGAATGCATCATGTGCACTGAATGTTTGCATCAACTTTAATCTGTTACATATAGTCAGTTAATCGGTCAATCGACTGATTAGCTGATAACTCTGTACTGATTAACGGTAATAATCGGTTATCGATTGAACACAATGCCATCAATTCTCACTATTCACAAAGCAGTGGCTATTTGGACTCATTAGCTAAGGGAATACGGCGATAATGTTTGGAACGAACAGCACTGGGTTCCAGTCCCTCGATGAACATTAACTCTGGGAAACATGTGTATCCAGCTTAGTATGAATCTCGTATAGGACGAAACGACGCGCGTCATGGATTTCACTACTAGCCACTATCCATGTCTGCTTATAGTACTTGCGAATTAATGACAACATCTAGTCATAGAATGCATATAGGCCGATAAGAGACCGGATTAATTACAGTCCTAAACATTAATGAGAATATTGAAACAACCAATATATATGAATCTCAATGGTTAAGATCATGAGTCAATTGAAGCTAGACCATCATGGAAAACCTGGAAGCACTGGACGGCCGTTTCGTCCTATTGTGGGACTTCTCAACAGTGCGCATCCACGACCTCGCCCCCTGCGAGATTCGAATCCAGGACCTACTGGTTTCGCGCAGATATGAATCTCATTACTCAATTTAATATCATAAAACTAATAAACACATAATCAACCACAACGAAAAAAGCATTTACTCAAATAAACACACACATTGATATACATCAATATTGATACATTGAAAGACATTGATTGACAAGAGAAAAACTCTTCGCATATAAAAAAACAACTGTGAAACTATTTTTTTTCTTTTCAAAAAAAATGGTAAATGATAGAAAGAGACAAGCAGAATTATATTAAAATATTGGTCATTGTAGTAATTAACTAACTAACTAACCAATATTACACTTAGTCAATAATGAGAACAAAGAAGAGAAATATAAACAGTGATAGAAGCAGTAGCAACAACTAAACCCTACACATAAAAACAGAACATGGAACAATCAGAACTAATAAAAAAGAAAACAGAACAAATATGTACACGTAAAAGCACACACCGTAGACATTTATACAAATAGACATACACAAATATACATAATATGAATACAGATATACCAGTTTTTTGATGTTGTAATTCATCATTCTTTTTATGATTATTATGATTATCATTCTTTTCATATTTCAGTGTTAATAATCTTCGTAGTTCATACTCCGCAGCTTTACGATGCTCAATGATACCAAGCCAAGCTTGTTTAGTTACTTCATTCAAAAGGCGCATAGATAGATAAATAGGTAGGTAGATAGATAGATAGATAGATGGATAAACAGAGAGGAAATATTGATAATTTTTATTTTAAAAAAAAGGGGAGAAACGTAAACGGATAATTACAACAATGATGATGATGTTGATGATGATAATAATAATAATAGTGATGAGAAGAAAAAGAGGATAATCTTATAAATTCTTAAAAATCTATTGTTAATTAGATGTGTAAAAATAATGCATAGATTTTTTTAAAGGGATTATGTTTGAAATCTCACAAGCACACATATATGAAATCATTCAAAAAGAAAGTAGGAATTACAAAGGAATCATTACCAACATTGTGATCACTATGGTAGTAGTAAGTAAACAATTCTTAGCATGAATCGATAATAATTACCCAGGAAGATATGAAAACAAAACACTTTTTTTTAAAAAAAGAAATACTACTTCTAATGAATAGAATTCACAAAATAGGACACATACGCACACACACACACACACACATGTATAACTCATTGAAGTTGACAGGATTAAGTGAAATGTTGACAAGTTAGTTAATTAAGAATTAGAAAGAGCGAGAGACAAAATAATCATCAGTACAACAACAACGAGGACAACACCGATAAGTAGGCAAGTACACAGTGAACAATGATCTCTCTAGACTTAGACAACAACACATTTATAGTCCTATAGTTTCGTGTGTGTGTGTAGATGAAAGGGATAATAACAGTAGTATTTGATTATCATGACGAAGGTAGATATAGAAATTAAGTGGTTAGAGACAGTCGGGACGAAACCTTATTCAACCTTTGAGAAATGATGTCGAGTTACTTGGATTAGTTGTTATATTTTAATTTGATCGATAGATTACGACTAACCTTACAGGATAAACAAACATAACACTTATCACCACTCAGCGATCGATTAATGTGAAAATTCCAGTCATACAGGAAGTTAATCGCGGCTTGAATAGCTAAGTGGTTACGTTTCAGACTGTGAAGCTGAGTGATACTCAATCGAATACCACAGGGAGCACACCCAGCTAGTATACTTCGTCGAGGTTGACGATAGGTAGAGATATGTAATACATGTCCTAACCATCTTTAGTCGATGAAGATTTACAATCTCATCAACCATACTTGTCTAATCAAATACCAATAACCAATCTTACGATTTGTAAAACTAAACAAAGGTGCAACTATGTAATAATGCATCAAATCTAGAAAACATATTCAATGTGTAAAAATACTGTTTAAAAATTTGATTGAATTAACAATTAGAATAGTTCAGAATTGAATAAGATCACTTAACCACAGAACTATAATTCTCATCGACAACTGTGCAGCATAAGTATTTGAAACAAATGAATAAATAAATATGACTTATGTTGCTACATCATATCAGAACAAAGAAATGTCGTATTTAGTGGAATTAATAACAGTAGTAGTGGTAGTAAAAAAAACAATATGGGAGGGATGTCTTAGATTATTCTAAAACTCAAAATGTAAACGAAAATGCAGAGTAAATGTATTTGTGCTATTGTGAAACATATCAACTAATCATTCACTGGTTATAATATCCGCGCGGACTCTAACCAAGTAGCCTAAGCCTATCAACATGGCTTAGTCTAATAGTTAATAATGTCATGAATTGATGGGAAGCATTGATTCAATCTCTCCTAAACATTATTTCAATTTAATTCCACATCAACAAACATCGAGTGTTGAGGTAGGTGATGGTTGGGTTTACATAGTACATACCTTAAACGTTACCAACCGATTCACCATCATTACTTAGTACTGTGTATCTCCACTCACTATTCCTCATTTGGTGATCTTTATGAACTAAAGAAAATGATGGAGATAATAAAAAGGAAATATTTTTGAAAAATATGTATACATATAAACTTACGAACACAACCACGATTTGTTGGTTTCCTTTTCTTAACACTGACAGAAGTGATATGAGCTTGAGTAGAGAATGCACTACCATTCATATTATTAGCTGATTCGAAAGGAGTTGTATTGCCGCTTAATGAAGATGGGATATGATTATTATTAGCACCAGCAACACTAGTATCAGTAGTAGTAGTGTTAAGTGTGGCCGCAACTACTGCAGTTGCAAAATTCGCTGCAACTGAACTCAGACCACCATGTCCACCACCCCCTACACCACTAATCGATGCTGATGAGGATGAGGATGAGCAAGACGATGTACCTTTCCGCTTCCAATAATAATAAAAAGCTATCAATTCCTTAACAGTCTTGATTGGTTCATTTGTGACAGGAGGACCTGTGGATAGAGTACTTTCATCATTGCAATTTGATCCTTTCAATGTGGTGGATCCTGTAACAACAACGAAAAGAAATAAAGCACAACATTTATATTGATAAATTAAACTTCCTCCACCTTCCGCGACACTTCATTTACATTTAAGTTAATCAATGTAAGTATTGACAGTACAAGCAGATTAGATATTGTAACAGGAAAAGATTTCGCTCATTCAAAGTTATTTCACTCAAAAGACAAGAATAAACAAAGAGGAAAGATAGTTCTTCTCAATTGGACTTTGTTGGAGTGTCACCGAAATATCACTCACCAAAGTCTCTGGAGGCTCCAAAAAACACTAGCTTTGTAGAAACATCTAAACAATGAAGAATCACGTGTTATGTGCTGCTACTATAATTGGTACGTTTCCAGGCAGTTCTAAAAGTCTAAGGTCGTTCAAAACTATAAATACCTCTGATTTTCTGTAGACAAACTAACCATAGAGTAAAACTCTTACTCGCAGGTTTCACCTTTTTTCTAAATTATTCCGGTTGATATGTAAAAGAAATTTGAAGTTATAAGAAGCTCCTTAAAAGTCAGTAATAAGCGTTCCAGTAACGGACTAATCATTTTCATCAGTTCCCTACACAAATACATATGTATTTATTTCTTGTTCCCACTGCTTATCTATTTGCAAATATAAATAATAGTGATGTTACAGAATAATGGTATCATAAATTTCACTAGTGATTATTAAAATAACGTCGAATGATTAACGGAGTGAAACAGATATCACCAATGACAATTGGCAGTGATAGCGCAATATTGAGAATTGGTTGATGGCCTTGGGCTTCTGGAAGGTTCTGGGAATGTACTAAACCTAGTAGTAGGATAGGTGACCATCCAGTCAGAAAAATTACTCCTCACTTTCTAGATGTTTCTGAGAAACCTCTATCCAATGCTGATTGGATAAAATGTTTACTAGCGTTTTCACGGTCCCTTTCGTTTTTTTTCGAGGAATACACTAGATCTCCCCAACACAAATAATTTGATTTAACAAGTATATATATATATATATATATATAATCACGAGATCCCTTCTTCAACTTAAGCATCAATGGCATTCTGGAAACAGCTATGAAAGAACTACGTGGTTGGCCTTATAAATGTAAAACATCGTTGCGAGACTGAGATGAATTTGTGTTAGCACCCACTTTTTATGGTGACACATTAAATGTAATTGAAAAGTTTGCGTATACACGTAGTGTGTGTTAGTAGCGGTGTGGAAGATGAAACAGAGTGAAATCTAGAGTGGAATAAATCCTTCTGGAATATCCTAAGTGCTGTCATGATGACAGTCTGTATGTAAAATTTTGTATATACAACCCATCAGTTGGAGCAGTTCTACTTTATGTTAGTGAAACCCGCACTATCTGAGCTGAGAATGTCCAGAGATTCCCCTTGTTCGATTAGTGTTATCTACGAAGGACTGGTCACATCCGGCAGCAACGCCATCGTCAAGTTAAACAAATTTTATCCCAGGTGCTCTCACATCGCTCATTATTTACCGGCACTAGAATTGAGCACAAAAAGATGGGATAGTCAGTTTGTGACATGTAGCCGTGGAATGAAATCAGCACAGGACTAGGATCTGTCAGTTCATCAAAACTCTTCAGTTGATGTCCTCGAGATCGTGCAACTGAGTAGTTTGCAAAATTATCAGGTATAGCTTGTAATAAATGCCAAAAATAAGAGAGATTTTATAACTGAAAGAATGCATTTTAGGTTTTACTTCAGAATGAACAGTATCACCTATTGAGTATAATGCTTTTTCATTTGTTTATTAACTATATTATCATTTTTCCACAGTATCTCCATTTCATTTGTGTGAGGCTCTTCTATGAAACTATGCTGTACCATAGCTCATGTAGTTTCAATGAATAAATAAATAACATATTGATAAATAAACCTACCTGACACAATACCGTTTTCAACTGATTCTCCACCGTCATGTGATGACCCAGAGGTAGGTACAAATGTAGCATCCTCTGGTTTAACTTCATCCAATTTACTCGGTAGCACTGTTGCTACTGAGGTACTACTGCCGATTTCATCTGATTTTAAACTGGGTAATTTCAATGTAGATGCACTTGAACAGACACCGCTACCGCCGGTGCCACCCAATTTACGACGACCACGACCACGTAAACGTCCATTGCCAACTTGACTTGAATTCCAGAGACCAACACCATTTACATTATTCCCATTATTGCCGGTAGAGTTATTGTTATTATTATCATTATTATTATTAACGAATGTTTTCCCACCAAAGAAATTTCGTTGAATTTTAAAAAAATCTTTACCATGAATACGTAAAGCATGTGCAAATAAACGAACTTGATCTGTTGTCCAATGTCTAGGTGTATCCTAAATAGAAAAAGAATTGGTAATAATAGTACTACTACGTCAATAGATCAATGTATAACATCTATAAACACACAGAGAATCAAGTCACCTCAGCTAAATAAATATCCCATAATGAATCATGAATTGTTGCATAACTGTAATTAAATATTCCACATAATTGAGCATACAGAGATTAATTAATGATATAGATAACCAGTAGAATTTTAAAATATAGACAGAGGTTAATCGGTAGCGTGCGATACCGAAGGTCCTGGGTTCGAATCACGCGTCCCGGATCGTGGATGCGCACTGCTGAGGAGTCCCACACTAGGAAGAAACGGCCTCCCAGTGCTTCCAGGTTTCCCATGGCGGTCTAGCTTTAATTGACTCATGAATTCAACCATTAAATTACTACAATCTCCAGAAAAACACCCATAAGTTTATTAATACAGATCTCCAGTGTCCATTAAATGTTTTAAGTTAAGTAGAGCCATAATTAAGTAATGGTTAGAGGTAGTCGACAGGAAAACCTGGACCTAGGTTACCAATATCATATATGTCAAATCCTTCTTAGTAGTGATCGAATTCTATCAATCTGTCAACGAGCATCATTTACTTCAGGATTACAGGTACATCTTGTTGACAAGTACCAGGTAACACGAAAAGTACGTAAGCAGGTTTCCTCATTGACCACCTCCAACCACCACCTTGCATCTCAACATAGTGCACGCGATGTGCATTAACTTAAATTAGTGGCTACATTGTAACTTGATCGATACAATTCGACGAACACTAAGAATGACTTGCATGACATTGGTCAGTAATCAATCAATTGTAAATATTACGTTTAATAATTGTTTCTGTATGGAAGAGAAAAAATAGAGTACAAGTAAAATACTTTCAAATGATGTGAAGTTAGTTATGACCTAATAGGTAGTGACAAATTCCCAACACCTCTCTATTTAGTTTAGGTTTGAGGAAAGTAGAGAGAGTAATGTTACTGTTCACTGATAATAACATGAAACTAAAAAGAAGACGAACGTGCACATGATAACTGAGTTCGTAATTTCATCTATCTGAATTATTCATAAAATGAACTCATTTACAACGTACAAATACATGTTACACTGTTCGCGTGTAAAGAAAGGCCAGTGGATACTAAACGATTACTCAAACTGTAGTAGGTCAAGTGGAGTTCAAACCCGTGACTTAGTGGTTAAATATAAAGTTTATTAACCACTTGGATTGAATGGTAGTATAGTGGTTAAGGTTTTTAATCTTAAAATATAGAGTAACAGGTTTGAATGCCACTCTAACTACTTCGGTTTGAGCAATCAAATAGTTTCACTAGCTCTTCACGCTTAAAATATAGCTTGAAGTAAAATGCACTAATCCGTACATCGTTAGCTACAAAAAAAAGAAAAACGATTAGTGTTCGTGTAGTGAGAACGACAAGAAGAATTCCACTTGGCAAAACAACAAATTACCTTAGCTACAATAGGATTACATGATATCGATTGCAGGGCATTTCTTAATGAATAATTACACTTATGTAATGTATCATAAGCATGTTGTGTTGTTGCAGCTAAATTAGCCAGTACCAGACCATTTTCAGCTGATGCTAAATCATCATCAGCACCACCAAATCCGAAAAATGCCACCATTGATCGTACAGCATCTAAATAATTCTTTAATGGTTCATCGGAAAGCATAGAATTGAAATCAGTGCTGATGTTATTTGATACATTACTAAAATTGTCATTGATATCATTAACATTAATGTTATTATGATTATAAGCAGTGTTATTTGAAAAATCAAATTTCTTAGATGTACCAGACAGAGCAGAGGATAGACCACCAGGACTCCATACAAGTACCTCTTTGCATTGTGATTGTTGCTGACGCCACCGCCGCCGTAACCGACGATGTCGTTTTTTCCGATGATGATGTAATTGTTTTCTATAATATGAATGATTCTTGTGCATACACAAAGAATGATGCTTTCTACAATGAGAATAATCAATAGTAGTTATAGTGTTTAAAGAATCTTTAAAGTCATTTGCATTCTCTAATTTTGGCGGTAAATTTAACAGTTGTATGGAATTTTGTGTATCCATTTGTTGTTGTTGTTGTTGTTGAACATCTATTTCAACATTGTTGTCTTCAGAATTTTTCATATCTTCTGATAAATTTGGTATAGTATCTATTTCACAAGTGACATGATTATTACTACTAATAAGATTGTTATCAGTTGGTGATAATTCTAAAGATGTTTTTAGTGTCTTATTATTATTCAACATTGAAATAGTAGAATTATTGTCAGGATTAGAAATATTCAATGTATCATTGATTGTTGATTGATTTGTTAAACTATCATTATTATTACTACTATCAGCAGTAGCATTAGAAACAGCAACTGACTTCATTGCTTTACACTGGTATTTACGACGATAATACGGTGACAATGAATGGGATTTTCTTAAACATTTAAGTGTATTAACATCTTGGTTAGATTTGTATGATGTTTCCAATGTAATTTTTGATTTGCGACTACGTTTAATTGATCTAAAACTGCCTCGACTATGTCCAAAGCGATACTTAGCTGGTGGAGAATGACGAAATTCAGGCAATAAAGCTTGATAGGCTTGTCCAACCTGAAAGAGGCAACAAGGGAAAACACATTAAGAAATCAAATCATATCAGATAATATTTCAGTGTTAGTCAGTTAGAATCAACTTAGGGACTAGCTCAAATGTGTACGTGGCACAAGTTCCCAAACTATATTAGCACAAGAAGATGAAATTTACAAGATGCGTGGTAAAAGAAATTGGAATAATGTAGCAGAAATGGCGGTGAAAAATACTAAGTACTGAGAACAACAGCAAATCGTATTTCCGGATACAATAAGTGAATACTCAAATGAACGAAATCAGACGTTGGTAAAGTGATATATGAAAGATAATGTTAAACGGTTTATCAAAGATTCATGATAGTCCTTAACACTTGAGACCTTTTGGTCATATATGGAGATTAGAAACATTTGATCACAGAAAATGCAAATGACGGAAATAAGTTGAAATTGTCAGCTTGAATACAGTGGTCTTGAGCACTGTTAAAGGTATGAGGGCGGTTTTCACTTCCCAGTTGCCCACACCGTGGAAGGGTTCTTCTAGAGATAACTGAGAAAGAAATTGGATTAGAGGTGGTTTTAGTGACATGAGAGCGTGACCACAAAGCACAAGGGACAACTGCTTGAGGCCGGTCACACATGAACTTTCTGTGAGTAATCTTAGTGTTAGCTCCTTACTTCTTGGGACCTTACCGCCAGAGACTGATATCCAAGGGATGGGATGAGGTGTGCATTTTTAGGGTCAACCTTTTCTAATCCCACCCTCCTCGTTGGAAGGCAACATTGTTGTTATGCTAGTCGTCTGAAGGAAACGGCGTACTGCCATCACACCTCTGTACAGACAGCAGTATGACTTCGTTCTCAGACCTTGGATTTACTGATTTTAGTCTTACCACTCTTCAACTGACCTGTCTGGCATTATAAGACATTGAGAAACGATTGTTCCAGGCAGTATAGCTCGATCGGTTCATTACGACCATCACGTCAATATAGCAGCAACGGCCGGCCACGTCCTGGATTTCACCACTAGTTACAATTCAGTTATTCGATAAAAATTCGTTGGTATTATTTTCAAGATTTCTTTGCCGAAGTTATATAAAATTGAAAAACAGTGATTTTCAAATCACGTTAATCTGGTTTCGTTGGTAGTAACATTATCTCTGGTTTCATTGCACGTATAATCGACAGGTATGGAGTATGTGTCAAGCATTTAATAGATTTTCGCAAACAAACTTACACAAACTACAAGTTCCGTGATAGAAACCATTTGTTTATTTGGACTAAGCAACAGAAAAGACACTTAATGTACAATGCTACAAACACTTGTATTTCATAATTTATATTGATGTATTACAACATTCTATGCAAACATGAACAAATAAACAAAAAAAAATATTGTATTCAAAAAAGAAACCAAACCATTCAGTTCAGAGAACAAAACTCCATCAAAGAAGAAAAAAAAGGAGAGATCATATGAACTGATTAACGTACTCGTATTTCTGCACGAATTTTCGATAAACGACGAGTTTCAGGATTATATGCAAATACATAGAAAAAACTATCATCTTCTTCTGGAGAAAATGTAGATAATGCAGTTTTTAAATCGGGTAAATAATTCACTTTACATAAACCACGAAGTTGTTTAGCTGGTAAAGTCTCTTGAACTTCAGAGACAAATAATTCACGAGCAAATATCTATTCATAACAAATAGAAGAACAAAATGATAAAAGAAATATTTTTGAGTACCTATATACATATACTCTGAAAATTTCAAGCCTAATCAATGACATAACCAAAACGAAAGATACAATTCAGTGATGCAATTCAATGGTAATAATAATAATAACATAGCAGTTTGAAAATCAAGAAAGTAGATTAACGGTTTTACTATTGTCTCTGTATAAATTACATAATATGGATGAAGTGAACATCATATATTGTTTACAAAACATATTTTCTATTCAATGTCATATATCAGTTTCATAAGTGAAACAAACTAGGTAAGAAAGAGAAAAAAAAAGAAGAACAAGGAATTGGAAGCAAGCATCAAAAGGATGAATAGCAACTGGAAAGGATTGCGCAGGTTGGGGTTTCATGGAGAATGCTGGTTGGCGGCCCACGCTCCTCCACGAGGGGTAACAAATGTAAGTAGGTAAGTCTACGCCTACTAACACAGTTTAGATTTTCCGAACTGATACTAAACCTTAGTTTGACATCTCGTAGCTTTTATTTAACCTACTCTTATTTACTAAGAACAAGTTACCAACATAAAATTCATTGCTATCCTTACTATTATTATTATTATTATTATTATTCATTCTACGAGATCTATACGATTCACCTCTGGTGAAATGGGAATCATTCAATAAATATGCATAGATTTAGGCAGAATATTGTAGATGACAGAATAATATTTGTTTTGGTAAAGTTTTAAGTATCCGACTATTGTCATTCTCTCTTTCACTGAATACAGCCCGTTTTATTGTCGAATGCAATAAAACTGATAATTTATGGTAATCAACATTGATTAGACACTGCGCACGTGATTGGTCAATATATAGCAACAATTTATAAAGAATGAAAAAACGTAGCAACGGTGGAAAATGTGATTTAAATTTCAATAAGACGAATATATGTAAGTCTACAGTTATATTTCGATTCAGATAGCCAGAAATGCTTCCTTCTCACTCAAGTAACTCGCTGTGCTCATGCACAAAAAAACTGCCTATCGGTATCAGAGTCAGACACTGCACAATAACAGCAAAAAAAGACTTCCTTTATTGTTACTAGTCTGAGTGGGTCAGTAACTCAGCGGAAGTTGTTCTGCTTAAACTTTTGAGTCACTCTTTTCCCAAAAGTGAATTTATTGTCATAAATTTTAAGTCCATTAATTATATCTGCTAACCATGTGTATTTATGCATGCTTTCATAAAATGTTTACAGTCTCTCCAGAAAATAATTACTGAACAACCCAAGAAGTACTATCACAGTGATTCTCATGTTCTGCACTTTATCCTTGGTTTTTGGGAAGATCAATATGTGATCACTATGAAATCCATACATCAGATATGTTCGTTGATGAAAAGAGATATTATGAAAGCAAGAACGAGTGTAAACATTTACGAATATCCAGTGTCTCCAGGTGAATAGCCTCAGAGTTCTAGTGGAAAGCTATGACCAGTGGAGTTCAAACTTGTAGGTTATGAGGAAGGTATCTACTGAAAGCAATCGAAGATGGTCATGTAATATTGCAGACTTGTATAGCACTGGATCTCGGCTCATTGCCCTATAAGTGTTAAGCGTTTATGTGCGCGATCTAAGACCCTGTTTTCGGTCCCTGGTCATGGGATCGTGAATGTACACTATCGAGGAGACCCGTAACGGCTGTCCAATGTTTCCACTTTTTTTATTTATTTATTTCAACACATAGATATTGGTACAAAGAGGCACCAAATACATATGCATCACACAAATCTCATTCGATATGTGTGAGGGCTGTGATACTGCCCGGGTGCCCAAACCAAAGCAGGTGGTTTTCTTAGGGAGCCACACCCGGAGCCTTCCACCTGAACGTCTGATCCACAAGGCAGTGGAGCATCGTAAGGAGATGCAGTCCCATGGAAGCCGGTGACCAACAATTGGTTCATACGCCATTTGTTCCTTCAGGATACTGGAGCCCATGTGCACCATTGGTTTGGAATCCGGTTAAAGCGCCGGACATTCGCTTATCGTCCTATCATTTTCGTAAACAACACTTCCGCCATGAGAAGGCAGTGAGTAGGACTTCCCTATATAGCCTCTGCCAGGGAAGTCCTACTCACTGCCTTCTCATGGAGCGGGTGTTGTTTACGAAATTGAGAGGACGAAAAGCGAATATCCACTACCACTCGCTGGTCGCTTCCAATTTTACTCTTATATATTAATTATGGAGCAGTGACTTGATGGTTAAAACATCAATAAGTCTTAAGTTCGAATCCCATTTCACTTAATCCAATTTAGACAACTGGTCATTAATAATTAACACTCATATACATAATATGTGACTGCCTTAAGTATACAAATCTCTATTTGGTCAACACATTACATCATCATTTTAATTAACCTTCAAAAAATAAAAATCATTAATTTCAAAACTGAAATTTCTACAATAACACACCTAAATGAATGTTGTAAAATAGTAACAAAGACTTTTGAAAAAAAAAAGTTATAACCTTATAAGGCATTAAATATTATCTAACATCTAATATCTTTGCTCTATGACTGACTATCCTCCTTAATATCTATCATGAATTCTCATAGTAATAATAATACAAGGAAAAATTATTTCATTGTGTTACATTGAACAGTATATGCATGAGCGTACGTGTGTGTGTGTGTGTGGACATATCTATCACTGTCTGTCTATCTCCTTATATATCCATACAATAGAATCTAAGATACTATATACTACTATCTCAAACACATGAAAATTATTAACAGTCCGTCAAATAAAAATCTTCCAGTCAGTTGATTTGCTGTTTCCATATAAAGAACAAAAAAAGATGTGTTTAATAGTAGTTATATTAATAAATAGTAGCAGTGGTATTACAATGACAATGACGACTATTACTACTAACTACTACTACAGACTAGTCAATAATCACTTAGATACAAAAACAAAATCAAATCAAATAAAACACAAAGATTTGGGGCAAACGAACAAGTGAGTGAGAGAGAGAGAGATGCGCGAGATACAACAACATACACATATATATATATATACGCATAAACATCACTTTCGATTTACACAATGATGATGAATAGATAGATGGATGGATGGAGAGGATGGTAGCGACACATCAATTGAAAACAAACGATTTTATAAACACATCACACACATACACACACTCTCTCTCCCTCTAAATGTATGTACATTTGTGTGTATGATGTAAACCGTATATACCTATATATGCATATAGACACACACACACACACACTAGAACGCCATTTAAACAAAGTGAGTACGTGATGTGATATAAAGATGAAAATTTGAAAGAAAAAAGAAAAAAACAAAATAGAGAATCATAAATAAACTTACATCACGAATTAATTTAATATTTGAATGAATTGGATAATGATCTCGATCAGGAAGACCTTGTTTTGAAATATCCGGTATATCACGTGTACGATAAAAACATTTAATAAATATTGAAAATTTATCACGTCTAGATACTTTAATTTCTTCAATTAAACCAATTGTATAATATTCAAAATCTGGTTCTTCATAATAAACAAAATCACCTATGATTTCAAGAGAAAGAGAGGAAAAAAAGGATCATTTATAATTCATAGGAAACAGGAAGCGAGATCGTGGATGTACACTGTTGAAGAGTTTCTACAATAGGATGAAACGGCCGTTCAGTACTTCCATGTTTTCAATGGTAGTCTAACATCAGTCAGTTCTTGATCTCAATCAATAACCTAATAATCTCCATAATCATATACTGAAAATAAATGAATGGACAAGAATAATATTAAGTAGTGACAGTTAGGTTCCTTTCACGATTATGAACAAGAAACCTGTCAATGGGTATATCTGAAAACGTCTGAAGTTAGTGAGTTGTACGACCTATACAATTTCAATTAGATAATTGTAGTGAATCAATAAATGCCAATCTTCACAGTTTTCCCTTATACCATAGCATCCTAAAGAAAGTGACTACATGTACCTTGGAATTATCTTTTGTTGTGAATAGAAATACGAAGTGAAGAAGGTGAATTTTAAGAATTGAAACAAAGTAGTCGATGAAGTTACAAATCTACACTATAATTTTGGACATCTTGATGGTTGACTACCGCTACCTACGTTGATCCATGTTGTTCACTTGAGAAAGAAAATATAGTGGATTATATCACAGTAATCGATCAAACTTAAGAGTAAAGGCAAGATATGGAAAACCAAAATACAGAATTGATCAATTTTTACTACTGATCTGCAGTTTTTTGTTTTGAATAACATAAATTAGTTCTATATTCGTTGGTCTGACTTGATTATTTATTTTTCCATCTGTTACCCACATAATGAAATAATATTAATTCACGGACAAAATGACTGCTGAGCTCACTCAGACAAGTACATATAAAATGACTCAATTAGTATGCGACAGACGAAGTATTAAGTATTATGAGCGGAGATCAGTAGGAATAGATCATGTAAATTCATTTATGCAAAAAGAAATACCTACCTTTGATGTCCCAGTTTATAGTTTACACTACATATCTACAGCAGAGCTTGTTCTTTCAAGTTGCTAGCTACTATGACAAGTGATAAAAGCTAGTTTCGCTACAAACAGGTGGCACATGTGCACGTAAGGGTTTATTTTTCGTTCATATTAAGGACTGCATCTGATCAGTCTCTACTGGTTGATGTGCATCCTGAACTGTTTGGATATTTGCTTTAGGTATAACTTTTAGGAAAGTTAGATTGTGGCTAACGATGGATACGTGTTTTATTTTGCTTGGGACTCATCAGTTGGATATACCTGCGAAAGTTACTGAGTTTGAGTCCTGATGTAGATATTAATACTGGAATATGGCAAATATATCCAGCTAACGAGTCTCAAATAGAACGAACCATGCATCCTGAATTTCACTGTCCAGTCAGTCAGCAACAACGTAGAACTTCGTACGTACGCACATCAGTTCGAGTTGCCATACCACATTAGCACAGAGATGCAGCTGTCGATTCAAATCCCATGGTGATAGGGGCAGTAAAAACATAAACAGTAATCAGAAACATTATAGTTTAAAGATGTTATTCAAGGAGTATAATCCAGTAAAACAAATTTGGAAAGAAAAAAAAGACATGAAGAATTCAGAAGATTAGAATTTGGGAGAACACAAAGGGTGGATGCACCTGAGCCATTGCAAACGATTTTGAGCTATGTCATTCAAGGTCTCTAACCATCGGTTTCTATCGTCTCGCGGATCCCAGCCAGGTAGTCTACACTTATCAACATGGCTCAGTCCATTTGTTAGTGACTTCATGGATTTGTGTCATGTTTTGGTCTGGCTGCCCCTAGCTTTCTTCCAACTTGCTCGTACACCATAAAACATCGCATGTCGGAGCAGTGGATGGTTGGGCATACGTAACACATGTCCTAGCCATCTCAACTGATGAAGTTTCACTGTTAGTTACAATTCGACTTTTCTAAAAAGACGTTACCTTGAAAATTGTCTAGAGTCGTTCAGAAGAAGTCAGTTAAAAAAACTCACCCTAAAAATGCATTAAAAGCAACTGTTGACCATTACTCTACATTAAAAATGTTAACTTTTGAGGTGAACTTCACAAAAACAAAAAACATTCCTAAACAACGCAAACAACACAGTTCTAATAAAATGTCAAACGATAGAAACGTTGAGATTATTAAATCAACTTAATTTTCATATTCCTTAAGTAATAGTAGTAGTCTTTTTACAATTAGAATTAATTAACAAGCAACATTACTGTTTATACGTCATCAATAGCTCTCAGTTTCTTTTTGCTACTACAACACATCAATTTTTCGTAATTAATTGTTCACTCATCCATAATTTCAAATAACCAATCATTTCACATTACTTTCCATTCAAATAAATGTAAGTGAATTTACCAACATTGTATAATGTCGATTGATGAATTATGTTACATTAGCTTACTTCAGGTTGTTGAAATCAATTATTCTAAATAGATTGTCAGTTAGTTATAATCAGAGTAGAAACTGGAACAAATGTGCATTAGCACATGTTTCCATACCACAGGAGCACGATGAAGTGAGATTAAGAAGGGGAAGATAATGAGCGAATGTATTTGTGCAATTGTGAATAGCTATGAGCCATGTCACCTAACGTCTCCAACTAATGATCGTGCAAACTTCGACCACATAGTTTGCATCAGCTAACATGGTTTAGACCAATAGTTAATGATTTCGTGAACCGATGACATGTTTTGATCTGGTCACTCATTGCTTTCGTTCAATTTACTCTTACACTGGTTAATGTCACCAGATAAGGTAGGTGATGGATTAAGCAGGTGCAATACATGTCTCAACCACTTCAGTTAATCAAGATGTGTTAATTCACTGTTGATTACAAAAAAAACTAGTATCAAATATTTGATACCAGTTGATAGATGGGATTTTGTTTCATACCTCGATCATATTTACAACCGAACAACATTAATTCTGACCAATTATTGTGCGAAAGTGTTGTCAATTAGTGATCGATATATAAACTGTGGAATAAAATCTCATCTGATAGTAGTCTAATGAACTCATAAATTCTTACACATATGATGTATAATCCCCAAAAATGATAATTATATTCACACGTTCTAGGTTCTAAGTCAATTCAAACTCAATAATTAACCTAATGATAGAATTGAATTGTACATTTAATTTTGTATTCAGTATCAAGATTACACTAAACTAACATAAGGTAAATAATTTAAATATATAATTGGATTACAGATATCGTATAACACCTGAACTAAGGATAGGGAGTGAAGTAGTCGAATGCATCAACAACTTCACTTACCTTGGAAGTCTGATCAGCCCTAATGGGTTGGTGTCTGACGAAATCTCAGCATGGATACGAAAAACTCGTTTGGCTCTTGCCAACTTACGTCACCTATGACGAAGGCGAGATATCTGTCTATCAATTAAGGGATGAGCATACTGCGCGGCAGTTCGTTCTGTTCTACTTGACGGCTGGGAAACATGACCGTTAAGGGTAGAGGATACTCGTAAGTTACTAGCACTTTTTCACAGATGTCTTAGAAATATTGATCACATCTGCTGGAATCACCGGGTAAGTAATGGTAAGGTTAGACGTAGGGTACTAAGGAATGATGATGGTAAATCAGATTGTAAATCTTCATCGACTGGGATGATTGGACCACGTGTTACACATGCCTGGACACCGATTACCATGGCGCGTATTGCTGTTTAGTGTTGGAGGCGGCTGGAAGAAGGTTAAGGGTGGCCAAACCAAAACGTGGTATCAGTCCACAAAGTCACTAACTCGTGGTCTGAGCCATGTTGGTAGATGCAGATTACTTGGTTGGGGTCCGCGTGACTATCGTAACTAATGGTTGGAGACTCTTGGTGACATGGTTCAGAATCGATCACAATGACGTAGGTGTATATACTCTTTGTCTTCCCTTAAACCTTGAGACCAAAATTACTTTATATCTGTCTTTCTATAAATCAATTATTTCTCTCCGTATCATATCCTCATAAAAAATCTTTCTTCTACATATTATTACCACTAAAGTAAGTACTTTTATGTATTTGGTGTACATCTTGTTGTGTTAATAAGGTGTGGCAACTTGAACTGATGCATATATGTGCCTGGCTGACTGAGATAATATATGAATTGGAATAACATGAAAATTACAAATTCGTTAGATATAAGCATGGATAATGGTCTTAGCAGCAAAGAAAAAAGATGATGGAAATGAAATTTCAGTTTTAAGAAATTACTATTACAATTTCTAATCTGTTAAATATATCTTTCTAAAGTGAACTTTAAAAAAGTACTCATTACATGCTAAGCGATTAACAATAGCAAAAAAAAGAATTTCATTGACATATGTTTGAAATTAAAGGAGAATTTTCCTGTAATCTCCATTGGTGTTTCAAGTTAAAATTAAATATTCATATTTTTACACAGTCAATAATAAAGTGGCAGTTATGTGAAATCTAAATAATTTCGAGTTATGCTAGTGTTGTGATTTCTAAGCCAGACAGTTTGATTAAGAAGCTTCTCATTGATGTGCTGACGACGTTATTCATAAGTCGAATGAAAGTTTAACAAACAAACTGTTTACAAGAGAATTAATTTGTTAGATATAATTATTAAAAATAATTCTAGCAACTGATAGAAAACAAACAAAAAAGCCAAGTGCCCGAAATGATAAAGGTAATACATTCAAAAACTATATCACACTTAAAATAACATTACAGAAAATAGGGACCTAGACAAATAACAAACCTGTGTGATATTCAGTACCCGAAATAATGCATGAAGGGACATGATCGTCTGAAGTTCCATCATTATTATTATTGTTGTTTGCATTATGAGTGTTGCTAGGTCTGCCTTTACCACGTTTACTGCGTCGTAAAGCAGGTTCCAAATCTTCAGTGATTGTTTCAACTGGTCGTTCTTCAGTTGTTACATTATCAGTCCGACAAGCATCGTTATTATTATTTTGACTTGTAGCTGAATTTGTTTTAGAACCGTGACTGGACAAAATATCAGGACATTTTGCCGATTGATTATCTGATTTTTCCATAGTACAAGAATGAACAATATCACTTTTTAGTGACAAAGAGAAGTCTTCCATGTTGAAATCACTAGCATTGGTAAGATTATAAGTGAATGACAGAGCCAGATATACTCAAACACATTTAGTGAAAAGTAAATATCTAAAAATGAAAGGAAAACATTTCCACTTATTCAGTAACTATTTTTTTTCAAAAACCAACTTATTTTCCAGGTACCTGTATACGAGTCACACTAAGCTAAATGCTTAATGATACTACTCGGTTGTCCAGTCCGAGGTAGATCAGGCAGCATCCGAACATAGGACTTAGTGAAAGTCAAACACCTCAATTACTACGCGCACTGCTCCACTGGTAATTAATCTAAAATATTGCCAGAAAAGTGGGGTATGTTGCTATAACAGAAGACTTGTTTAGCCCGGCAGCTACACCCATTATTGTTAGAATACGAACTCCACTGAAACTACGTAGTTGAGTCGTGGCAAGTTGTAAAACATTTGTTTTCTTATCAGCAGTTCGTCAAGTTACTAGCAGTTAATACCGAAGTCTATGAGCCTAAAACTAGATGTTTTGACGACAGATATCGCAGTGCGTTTTCTAGATTCGACCGCTCTTATGCAGAGCGAGAATTTGACTAGAACATGACACTAATTACTATGCAAGTTTTGGGAAACATCATCCGGAAATCCATATCACTCGACTCTCCTCATAATGAACCACGTAACTTCATCGGTATGTACGACTGCTACATGTCAACAATATATATAAACGAAAAACAAAATTCACTAGTTTAATGTGATGTAACACGTAAGTTATTATATAAATACTAGGAAATCTTTTAGGATAACAACTGGGTAGTACTGCACATCTCTGACTGAGTCCAAAATGCTACTAACGTGGTCCAAAGAATGGAACTATCCAACAAACTCATAACAAGTTTCCAACAATAAAAACAAATAACCGTGCATCACTGCAATGAATTATTGGTGTACAAGGCATGATCTTGATCAATTTGAGTATATCACTCTAAAAGATGATTTTATAGCACAACTTTGTAAAGAATAAACGAAATCCTAAAGTCGATAAATAGGATTGCTGACATGTACTAATCGTTTAAGTTATTCAGTCAGTCAGTAACAACGTAGAACTTCGTACGTACGTACATCAGTTCGAGTTGCCACACCACCTTAGCACAGAGATGCAGTTGTCGACTCAAATCCCGTAGTGGTAGAGGTAGAAAGATTATAAGCAGTAATCGGGAAGATTAGGGTTTGGAGATGTTATTTAAAGAGTATGGTGCGTGACCAATGCATTCAAAACCATAAAGTAATTCTAACAGTTGCTTATGATCCAATGGTTGAAATTCTAATGACTAAATCCCTAAATTATAATCTTGCTAAACTTACTAGAAATTTCTGCCCACACAACCAGTCTACTGAGCACAAGTATACTTGAAAAACGACTCATAGTACTTCATCAATTCGAATTGTGATGAATTTGTTTTGAAGTGCACTGGCCCCCAAATGCCCTGGTACGGTCGAGAGTGGGGAGAGTCCGCTCTCCCTCGCGAAATGCTCTCACATGGCCACCCATATATAGCCTCTGCCAGGGAAGTCCTACTCACTGCCTTCTCGCACTACGGGTGTTGTTTACGAAATTGAGAGGACGGAAAGCGAATGTCTGGCACTTTAACCGGGTTGGTGGACACGGAGAGTTGGAAAACCCTCATTCCAAACCAATGGTGCACATTGACTTCAGTATGCTGAAGGAACAAATGGCGTATGAACCAATTGGTGGTCATTGGCTACCATGGGACTGCATCTCCTTACGATGCTCCACTGCCTTGTGGATCAGACCTTCAAGTAGAAGGCTCCGGGTGTGGCCTCCTATGGAAACCACCTGTTTCGGTTTAGGCACCCGGGCCCTAGCACAGCCCAAACACAATCAAGAGACTTGTGTGACGCACATCTATTCGGTGCCCCTTTTTACCAATATTTGTCTTCAAATAAATAAATAAATTGGAAGTGAACTAGGATTGGAAACCTTGATTTGCAAAACACCCCGACATCAAACTATTTTGGGTCTAAATGGACCACTAAACTATAACATACAACTTCAGCTGAAACGTTACGAATAGTGACAAACATCATAAGGTTGTACAATAAGCAGGTACATCACATATTCATTAGCTTACATTATGTATTGATACCACAAAATATTACACTGTGTGAGTAATTAGATAATCAGTCCTACATATAGTTGGATTTAAGGACGCTAACTGGGGTGAACGTTGCTGAAAAGTTAATGACGCGTCATTGGTAGGCGAATCTAGAAATTTGGGTAAGACGATTTTTAAAAAATACTAAAACTTGGTAATTTCGCCCTTATTTTAGGAGGAATGTGGACTCCATGGGGCTTCCCGATCTATTAATAATTCCAAGAATAAGTATTGAGAAATTTCCGATTCCATTTGTAACACGACTTAAAAATTACTCATTCTCTTAAAAGCGTCAAACTGAGTGGCTAGGTAAGGCTTTTGTGGACAAAGGTTTTAAGACGTTTATTACTGTTTAAGACCACTAATTAGATAGTCTTGGTCAAATGTGCAGGTAAGTACTAAAAGAAAACAAACCAAGGGTCATATAAGTTATGTGGTAATGCAACTAACTTGAATACTAATTGGTGAGAGGATTACAATTACGCGTAGTTTTGTATTTTGCTGAAATATAAGATTTGGCGAGACTATTTTATGGACAAAACAATCACATATAACATAACAGGTCTCGGATTTCGGCTCAAAATTCACCCTTCCATTTGGGATTACAGCTTATGTTAGTTTGTGATGGAAACCCGAAATCTATTTCCAAACATTATTCATTAACTATAAATTACAATTCGTCTCACAGGTTTATAACCCTCATTTGATCCCGGTTAAGTGGACACTCAACGTCAGTTTAACATCGCTCACAGGTCATTCATAAATTATAGTCTCACTGGAGCTTTAATTATGATAAGTTGTTTGACAAGGAGATCAACATTTATTGCCAGACATAAACAGAGCAGGACCTGAAGCAAACACTTATTTGTAAACGTACGTATACTTATATATACATATATATATATATATTCGTGAGAAATCGAGAAATTTGGAGTCGACAAGCTCAAGTGACTTGTAGCCCCGTGTTGTCCTCTGCGATACCCGTTTTACATATATCTACGATTTGACAAGCTTAAGTTAGTCACTCGGTTTATTGATAAGAGTTTGCGTAAGTAAATAATAATCATTAGGAAAGACAATTGTAAAACCAGTTAGGTCCTCACTTGGGGGAAAGGAATTTTAGAAGTTATGTCGTCACACATCAATACAGCCCGTCAAGAGTGATTTAAACTTCGAAAATATGTTATTATGTATTATAACCCTCAAGAAGCAAATTTTGCTAGCTAAAAATCAAGAATTCAACAAACAGTTTACAGAGAAAAAGCCGTATAAAAACAACTGATTCTTGTAAGGTCAGCCCTGGCGCCAGAACCTATTTACTAAATCAAACAAGAGTTCAAATTGAACCCTATACATAGAAATCCTAAGATAGGTAAGATAATATCTTTTTCTTGTTCTTATTGTGTTCTGCGGAATTTGCTTGTTGCGACCGGTGACTACCACGTTAATAGGAGTCACTATAAACAATTATGTAATTTTCATGTAGTCTGGTAGATTAAGTAGTCACATCATGGTCGGTCCACAACATTATATTAGATGTATCATTGTGGTTGAAGAGATAAGTGCACTAGCACCGACTCAGATATTAATCATACAGCACTGGCAGCAATCTTGTGACTTTGATCGTAAGAATTAATCAAGAATTACGGGCCTATATTTATCTATCGTCACAAATCACTATTGTGTCCAAACTAACTCGCGATATTTCTATTTATACAATGGCTTTCTTTAAACTATTCTGGTTGATTTCAGTACAGCATGTCAGAGTAGTAATAGTCTTCTTAGCCCATTAACGTTTCGTCAACTACAGCAAGACTTCAACAATTTATATCACAGTAAGTTTCACAAAATGTCCGGCATATTGTGGTGTATCCAACACTTCAAATAGAAATTCAATTCCTTCTCTTTTTGGATTATTGTGAGGCATATGTGACAACAAGATGATTTTTAAATCGTCACCAAGAGCTTCTGCTTAGTATACACGAGGGAGCCTCTTGAATCTATCATTTGGAGATGGAGCAAACAATGAATATACGTTCTTTATTTTTTTCTGACGCTGTAGCTTTTGTCGTTATCATCAAAGCTTGAGAAATAATCCTAAGAGACATGTTTTGTATGCATTTAAGCAACCACCTACTACAAGCTTATTCAACCGGTATGAAATGTTTAGCCAACCAGGTCGGTTGTAGACATAAATGTCACCACAAATCGGTAACTGATTTTTAACATGGCCCATTTAAAACGTTGACCCTGATCTTTTGGTTTCATACTCACCCTTTAATCTTCATGTACATTACCTCCAGATTATCATTACGTTCTGTGAGACCAAACGTAGGTGTCAATAATTGAGGGCCTACTTGAGTTAGACTGAAACGATGTAGCCTCTTTCCCTACTCCTAAGTCGCACCTTGCGATTAATACTTAACCAAAATTATTCTGCTGTCATAACCAGATGGTAGAATGAATGGCGTCAATAGGAAACAGCACACCTTAATATTGACAATTAGCAGGAGTAAAAGGAAAATCTAACGCCACAAACCCTCATCCATGGCATGCAATTAGTTATCTCGTGTCGTTGGTCCTTGAACTTGAAGAGGTTCGATGAACTGCTCGACATTTATGACTCTGCCTGCTGAATGTTACGTTAAAGCTCAGTGATGTTGTACTACATCCACAAATTGATAGGGAACCGAAAATTTATTACTCGTACCCGTACGTTTCTGCTTCGAGTTTCATCGTTTCATAAGAACAATGGGCGATTGTTCAAGGTTGACTAATGTCATTCATTTCTTTAAACTAGACTCCTCCTTACTTTTTGATCAAACCAACGTTCCTATAACAATCCATTTTTATCTGAGGCTGATGCAGCAGTCTAAGCTGAGTGATTATAAGTTAGCCGAGAACCTTCTACAAAATATGAAACATTATGGCTAAAATGTGTTTTCACTGTCTTATTTTGTGAAAACATTATACTCCCTATTGTCTTCTACCGAATATTGAAATCTTTGTGTGTTTAAAATAAGAATTTCGAGCTTTATGCCTCTGGCTTGCTCGGTAAGTAACTTAACACAACTACCTTATCTTATATGGAACGTGGTGTATGTAAAAACCTTACAGTCTCTATGTTCCTCAATTTCAGGAGACCTCAAGACCGAAGGTTTATAATGAATTCGTTTCATTAGTTGTGGCGAGAAATAATATGTTGGTGAATTTTGAGTTACGGACAATACATTCTTTTTTAAATACTGCATTTGCTTAGATTTGACAGTACTTGATTTAATGTTGCTTATTTGTGAAATATTCGTATCGCAATCACACTTTATATCTGGAAATTCGAATATAAGTGCGGATGCAGAGTCACTTGTTTGGTGGTCTGAAATACTATGACTTCTCAAGATGTAACCGAAATAATTCAGCCCGTTATCTTTTAAAATTAGTGAACATCGAGTGGACATAACGATACAGCAGCTCAGGAACGCAGCTTTAGCTGTCAGTAGATTTTGTGCATCTGTAACGGCGAAATCGGCTGCAGTTGGATTTATGATCATAGGACCCTCCGAGCTAATCGGCCGACTTTTAATCCTTTCTGGTGCATTTTTGTCAAACACGGCGCCATTAAGTTATGAAAAGTAAAACACAGGTATCCTGCCCTATAGTGTACTTTTTATTTGCTACCAAAAGTTAACTACTGGTTTCGCTTAAGGCTGTGTGACCTAATCAACCAGTTATAAATAACGGTCATCTCTAGCACCCTACATTTAATAAAATTACAAAGCAGTGTCAGCCCACAAATTAGTGTGCTTAAGAAAAATAAAATTGAGTTTGCCTCAGCGTTTTCATTGGCTTACAAGTGTGTTTTATTTGGAGCTCGTAGATATTTTTTATTCATTTGGTTGATAAGTGTTGAATGTTAAAGTGCAATTTACACAAGAAATCTCAATGTAAGCACCTGAAGTTCTATGCAGCGTAAAAAGGTCAATGAAATCTCGATATCGAAAATGTGAAGCAAAATGAGAACAAATATATACCGTTGGTGTCCGTTACCGAGAAAATAAATCATTCCCTTTATTACAACACCCGTGGAAGACATACAGTGGTATTAGTCATACTTACACAATCCTCAAAGCTGAACGTGATACAACTGGGAATATAGATATTCAACACCTAACACGCGAAGAAGGTCACTAAAGTTGAAGGAGAGAATATTCATGTATGCAATCAGATGTAATGGCTCAGCCACACAGACGAGGTCATTCTGTATTACTGGTCCTTATTTACGTTAAATATATAACCATATCTTCAGCTTAAATGTGTCCTTCAGAACTATTAAGCATCATATTGTTAATTATTACGATACGATGAGTCAGTATAAACCTCCAAGTAAGATCATGTGGATTAGTTAGTTATATCATGACAAATCTATACTTTTAGGATTGGGTCTATTATTATAGTACTCATAACGAAGTAGATCATTATTCTACAGAGAGGTTACATGTCAATGAAATCATGATACCTACTAAACACCAACCATTCCTAATAAACCTTCACATTTTATGCGTTTAACACATATATTATGTGTATCTGATTAGAATTTCTCACAAATTGAGGACAATATACTGCAGATTCAACATTTATATCAGGTAATTTCTCTCATTTCGAAGACAAATCTGACCAAAATTATGGTAGAATGGGAAAAACATTTCTCTTTTCAATATGGAAAGAGTTTAGTCTTTTTTCCTATAGGTACTGAAAGAAAAGAAATATGAGTAAAGAGTAGCTTTTGGCACAGATAACATAAACATAAAAACCAACACTAAATCTAAAAGAAGGGGGAGAGTTATAAATCCAAGGCTAGATTCCTTCATCTTTTTCACTACTTAGAATGATGTGAGACTGACAGGCAAAAGACTCTTCGATTAATAGATGTAATAGTGTAGCATCCTCGGGTAGATGGCTAGATCATACAAGCAACAACATTCTAGAGAATGGGCCGTCTTCACCAAGTGCGCTGGTGAATTTCGTAAAAAAGCGAAGGCAGCTTCCATTATCACGGAAGCGAATATTCAGTGCTCTCAATAAAAAGATAGAATCAGAAATGTCGTAGTTAGTGTAGTTGATATACAATAAAAAAGTATCTATGTCAGAGTTACTAACGTAATCCCAAAATTAACTTGGATTACTATCAAGCAAAATTATGCGGAAAGTATAAATCTTATTGTCGAAATTCCCTTTTATCAGAAAACATAACAGATGCATCAAATGGTCAGAAATCTAATACAATTTCGATAGATGCTGTTTATTTTAGTGATCTGTAGTGACTCACGTTTATCACGAGAACACGACTGGTTTAATAAAAACAATTATTATTATAGCCAAGTGTACCAGTGACTGTTTTAATGTGCTTTTGTTTGACTGTGCTAATGACAGCTATTTTGTGCTTCCATTCTTATACTTACACTTTGATTGTAACTTCGCGCGAATTCGGTTACGTTCTGTAACCAAGCTTGTATCCTGGCACGATCTCGGTATCCTTTCGATGCCACGAGATCGCCAGCAAATAAACCTCGACTTGGTCCATTAATTGCCTTCTGATATTTGGCTTCTCGGGGATTTTATGGAGTCATTTGGAATGAGCTTCTTACGCCTTCTGATCTAATTGGCACGTGTTTCTTGGTAGCGGTGTTCATAGTTAATCTCAACTCGACGCCACGCTACAATTGGTAATCCCAATACGAATACAATTGGTAATCCCAATTCGACTGCAATTGGTGACCTGTATTTTGGAACACGCCTCAGCTTCTGGTCAAATCTTCCAAAGAAGCCAATTCGGTGAGTCTATGGTTTATCTATCCACGTCTGTCGTATATTTTCATATTATTTAATATATAATATACGCGACATGACGGATAACGATAAGAATAGTATTAATATAATAGACTCACACGTATGTGTACCGAATCCTTGTCACTTTTTATTCGCGTGATGATGAATTCCACGCTTTATTCGAGAAATGTTACTCTATTAACGATTCTCCTCGCTGACCCGGCTGCTTGGTATGGAATGCATACGCATAAGCATATCCGTCTACCACCCAGCACCGAATGGTTAAGTTGAACGGTTTCACTGCCAACTTAAAAGTGTTCTACGAGCACACGAAAACGGCGACTGGCACGAAACCTTACCGCTCGTTCTTTTAGGGGGAGAACGAGCTTAAAGGCAGATATCCAATGTTCCGCCACTGAACTTGTATACGGCACGACATTGCGTCTGCCCGGAGAATCCTTCACACCACGGAGCAGACCTAGTTTCGGTAAATCAGACAACGTCCGTCGACTGTCTGCATTTATGTGAACGCTGTCTCCGGTGTCAACTCGAATACAACATCGACAGGTCGCTCTCCCTCGAGAGTTATCTACCTGTTCACATGTTTTTGTACGAGTAGATTCGGTACGCAAACCTTGGCAACAACCTTACGAAGGCCCTTTTCACGTGATCGCTCGTCACGAAAAGACCTTCAAGGTTGATCGACATGGACGCGTCGAGATCGTCAGCGTTGATCGTCTCAAACCAGCACACGTCGATGACAGTGCCCTATCTGGTAACCTGAGATTCAATGCTAGACCTATTAAACCTAGCGGGATCCTTAAATCTCCAGGTCCCACGCTAGATGCATCTGAGACCTCATTCTCACGTCCCGGTCAACAGCACGCGTCATCTGCACCGTCTACGGACGAGACGATAGTCTCACGTCCAGATCAGCAGACCACGCCGCCTCTGACCTCGGATGAGATTGCAGGCTCACGCGACGCGAACGAGACTGCCGTCTCACGTTCCGGTCGCCGAGTACGGTTACCCGTACGCTTCCGCGAATAGTCGCACAGTCAGCAACCGATACGGTGTAGGATTATTCCTATACTACACGTATGCTACACTCTTCTTTTTTGATTTTCTTTTTGTTTCCTGAGCCCACGCCTTCGACCATCTCCGTTTGGTTCCGTCGACTTCAGTCAACTTTGGCGAAAGCTGGATTGGCCACCCACGCTCTTGTCAACGTTTTCAGTCGATATATTGGTTTCGTATGCTTGGCATACGCTTGGTCTCGAACTTGGTCGTTATGGTCGCTTCTGGTCTTTTGGCTCAACGTGGTTTCGTCCTTCGTCTGCAGCGTTTATGGTCCGGACCCGTACGAACGCCCTCTTCAGATTCTGGATACAAACCACTCTGGTGTAGCATGCCAACTCGAGCAATCAATACAACACATCGCTCCTGGTACTGTTCTCCGAAAACGACCTTCGTTGGCAACTCGACGATCAACGATCGCTTTCCTGTTCGCCAATTCTTCCGTCCTACAATCGCTCGTCAGCCGATCAGTCCCACGATTCAAACCGCTATTTATCGAAAGTGTAAACCCTTTCTAGCGGGGGGCTCCTGTAGTGACTCACGTTTATCACGAGAACACGACTGGTTTAATAAAAACAATTATTATTATAGCCAAGTGTACCAGTGACTGTTTTAATGTGCTTTTGTTTGACTGTGCTAATGACAGCTATTTTGTGCTTCCATTCTTTACTTACACTTTGATTGTAACTTCGCGCGAATTCGGTTACGTTCTGTAACCAAGCTTGTATCCTGGCACGATCTCGGTATCCTTTCGATGCCACGAGATCGCCAGCAAATAAACCTCGACTTGGTCCATTAATTGCCTTCTGATATTTGGCTTCTCGGGGATTTTATGGAGTCATTTGGAATGAGCTTCTTACGCCTTCTGATCTAATTGGCACGTGTTTCTTGGTAGCGGTGTTCATAGTTAATCTCAACTCGACGCCACGCTACAATTGGTAATCCCAATACGAATACAATTGGTAATCCCAATTCGACTACAGATCTATTATCCACTAATTTAATTTTGAAGAAGTCTGATAAATATGTTTCACAAGAATCAAACCTTAATGACCTCATATCTAGTGTCGCTGATCCTCATCATTTAGTCAGTTCTAGTGGACCCTCTACTCAATGCGGGAAATATGCTTTAAACAGAATCAGACTAACTGTTTCTTGGGTATATGAGGACCCAACATTATTTCGCGGGGGAGGACGAACGCAAAAAATTTTAAAATCCGGATATCAACTCCGGATCTTCAAACATAAGGGAGGTGTCAGGGATGCAGAGGAATATACCAATCATTATCATGTTAAGTGTAATGATGTCCTTGGACCTTAAATGGACATTTATTATTGGCCATTATTTATTTCACTCGTTAAATATTGTACAGATGTTGTTTTATATTTTTATGGTACGATGTGGTTTGTTTGTTTGGTATATGAATAGAGAATGTCTGAAATACAATGACCCATATCTCTGAGGCTGTGACTTGTGTTCTGGACTCAACTGGCTGGTTTAGGCAGCAAAGCAGGGCCAATCGAGACTCTAGGTCATCCGTACGTGTTTTACGTGTCACCGAATCGATCAATAAAACGCTGCGTATCAAATCTGCAATCCACCCGTTACAACAAGATCAATAGTATTATTAATATGTACCAGTTAAGTGTTACAAATACAATAAAAATTGGGACTTTACTTAAGTTCACCAAATTGATGCATGTTCAACTTTAGTCTGGTACAGTAAATCCACGATTATAAAAGGTTGGTAATTCCAATCGTGTTGACGAACTCTCCAGTAGTGTAATCCAATATAAGATATGGTATATACCCACTCACAGTCTATAAATGTAAGTAATATTTGATTTAAATTTCAGTTAACTCAATCACGAACGAAAATAGAACGAGGGATGTGTGTGTAGCAATGTATTTGTTAACAAGCCACAGTATGTCACTCTATGTAGTTATACAACGCAAAGTGTCTCCAAGGTCATTCACTTAAACAACACGTACAGTCATTTAATGACAAATGTACATACAGTGAGAAGTTGACAAAATAAATACAAATAACACTAAAAACTATTTACAAAACAGGCTTGTCAGGCCTATCTCCACGGACCACCTATTCTTGAAGATTGGTATTGTACTTTGAATAAACTTTGGTTTGTTTGGAACTATCAGTTGGAAGGTCTCCAAAGCAGATATTCAATGAACGGGACTGTCTGTTTGGGAATGTTTGTCATTTATGTGTTATTTTTATATGGGACTGGAGTAGTTTGTTCCAATTTATGTCCAAGACAGTGTTTGCCGGGATCCTGTTGCGAAGTTGAAGAAAATGATTTCAGATGCTGTCCTTATGCTAATGTATGTTTCAAATGATGTATAATATTCTCATATAACTTCTCAGGGTGTATGTTGTAGTGATGGGAAAAACTGCTGTCCTCAAGGGACAAAGTGTGATTTGGAACTCGGTCATTGTCGTTCTCCTAATGGGACTGTGTTACTCTCCAAATATATATCAGAGGTGAATGTTCTTTTTTTGCATTTTGTTCCAATATGACATGTAAGTGTGTAAGGGAATCTCTTTACTTTTCTGAATCGTTATTGGCATTTAGATAGGGTTCGTTTCTCCCCAAGTATTTTATCCTGAAGTTCGCTATTTAGAAAGTTGAAGCGATCTTGACACAAGTCTTCTTATGAAGACAAGGCATTTAAATTTCTGTACTCCTAAAGTTTGGCTGCCTTTTTCACAGGGTATTAGCTTGACAATATTTTAATAGGCCGAGACCTAACGATCGTGAGGTTTGTGCTGAGATTTTCTCATTTAATGATTTTGTTGGGATGCAAAGTAACATATGGCTACTCTTACTTTCACTAAGTTTGATACGTAAAATGAAATAATCAGTCCCCCCCAAACATTAAATACAACAGAAACAAATATTTAACTTTTCTTATGATAATTAGGGTCTACATCGACTAATCTCCATCTTGATGTTGTTCGGCAACTTTGGTCAACATATTTGGGTTATATTTTGGTTATAACTGACTGAGCGACTTTTTAGTGGCATAGTGTTATCATCAGACTTTCAGGTTCCACTTCTTAAATATGAGCAGGATGCCTTTAATCCGCATCGTGTTCAATCGAGTTGTTTCACATTTTGTGCACAGTATTACATAATGTATGTGGGTATGTGCAAAGTAAAAATCCTGTGGACTTGAGACCCAAGTTTCTTTGTAACATGTATCCTAGTGACATAAGGTCAAAGACTCAAAACATTAAGCCAACATCGCTCTGTATGCTTGGATTAGACTAATAGTAATGTAAACCAATTATAGTTCACTTAAGGATGCCTAGATATTATTCCAAGCTAATAGACTATGTGATATATCACAGTAATTTTTTATTTGCTAAACGACCTAGTCTCTTTTGAATTTATTTCGGCTTAAAATCAGTAAAATACCGCATCACACAATTGTAATTCGTAGGAATACTCTGTAAACGGATCTTTACTGTATTATTGGGCAAAATCTCCAATTATGTAGTAGTGCTATGCGAGTATTCAGTGACCGTAACCAGTTCTGATTCTTATCATCCATTCCGGAAAATTCTTGTGTAAATGTTCAGATCGCTGAGTAAATATCAATGCAATTAAAAAAATATATCGTTGGTATTTGTTAATTTTTATTACTTATGGTGTCGATGAGTCCAAGTTCTGTAGTCCTATATTGCCCCCAAATGCCCTGGTACGGTCGAGAGTGGGGAGAGTCCGCTCTCCCTCGCGAAATGCTCTCACATGGCCACCCATATATAGCCTCTGCCAGGGAAGTCCTACTCACTGCCTTCTCGCACTACGGGTGTTGTTTACGAAATTGAGAGGACGGAAAGCGAATGTCTGGCACTTTAACCGGGTTGGTGGACACGGAGAGTTGGAAAACCCTCATTCCAAACCAATGGTGCACATTGACTTCAGTATGCTGAAGGAACAAATGGCGTATGAACCAATTGTTGGTCATTGGCTACCATGGGACTGCATCTCCTTACGATGCTCCACTGCCTTGTGGATCAGACCTTCAAGTAGAAGGCTCCGGGTGTGGCCTCCTATGGAAACTACTTGCTTCGGTTTGGGCACCCGGGCAGTATCACATCCCTCACATATATCAATTGAGATATGTGTGGCGCATATGTATTTGGTGCCTCCTTGTACCAATATGTGTTAAAATAAAATAAAAACGTTGTGATACGTTAGCACTAAAAAACCTGATTAAAATACGAGATGAGTCTACACTTATTCTTAAGATTTGTCTCAAAGAAGTAAGCGTAAATTCTTAGGTGAGATTAAAGTTACTTCCTACGCAGCTGTCAACTACCGAGTTCACTTCGAGTTCACTAGAAAGATAAACGATTAAAAATGAGTCAAGATGTTCAGGCAGGGAGAAAGAATTAGTTTGTAGAAAGCGAGACATAAGTTAAGACTGTACACGCGCCATTGTGATAGATTATGAGCCAAGTCATCCAGTCTCTAACCACCGGTTACAATAGTCGCGCGGACCCCAACCAAGTAATCTGCATCTACTAAAACGGCTCAGATCAGAAGTTAGTGAAATGATGCCAATTTTTGGTTTCGCCACCCCTAACTTCCTTCCAACTATCTCCAACACTAGTCAGCGTTGAGCGCCATAGTATCCGTTTGTCGGGCATGCGTAACACGTGGTCCAACCATCTCAGTCGATGAAGCTTCCTAACCTTATCAACTGGTTTGTCATCATCACTCCCTAATACTCTTCATCCAACCTCATCAAAACAGGACTATCATCTGCACATTCTAAGTCGATAAGTGGACCTCGTGGAAGGAAACCAATTCCTGGAAATTCAGACGACGAGAGCGTTATTTCCAACAGTAGGTCTAGGATGAAATTTAAAAAATTGAGGTAGTGGACAGTCTCACAGGACATCACTTGAGGTTACGAAATCAGATGACAGTTCATCGTAAGCTCTGAATCAACTGGTAGTGTTCGAGTGGAGCCTCCATAGGTTTATGTACTTCTGAGGTACACCTTTCAATGACTGTAGTATATCTAATAATCATTGTCATTGTATGGCGCATATATATCTGGTGTCCCCTTGTACCAATATGTGTTCAAATAAATAAATAAATAAATAAATAATGACATACACTGCCACAGAACCTCTCGATCTACAGAGTCAAATGCTGCTTTTAAGTCAAGAAAGACCACCATTGTCGGACGCCGATAAGTATGCCTGTGTTCTAGAACCTGAAAAATGGTGAATATGTGGTCGATGCAGCCACAACCAGGTCTGAAGTCAGCTTGATTTTCTCGTGTTTGCAGTTCACGAGTCTTAGGCGTCTGATAATTATCGAGGCTCGTATTTTAGATACTATATCATTTAAACTAATCCCTCTATGGTTGTTACAGGACGATTTTTACCCCTTCTTATGTAATGGGACGATAAGTGATTGTGACCAGTCAGATAGGATAACGTCCAATTTCCAGATTTTAGCTAAAATATTAGTCAACCTAATCGCTAAAACTGGACCATCATCCTTAAAGACTTTTGGAGTTAATCCATCTGGACCAGCTACTCTTCCTCGTTTCAGATTGGTTATAACTTTTTGAAATTTAATTAAATTCGGAGTGTCTATTTCAATGTTCCATTCAGACTGTTTAAAAATGGTGGATAGTTGTAGTTGTAGAGTATCTGAAGACCAGGTGAACTGCTTCTTAAAGTGTTCCTCCCATCGTTCTAACCGTCTGAACTGAGAGCAGATAGGAGTGTGGTCCTTTTTTCGAAATCGTCTCATTTACACTTAACTTTTTAATTCCGGTTTAATTTTATTAGTCTGAAAAGCTGTACAGTGTTACGTGAAGACACTGTCTTTTCCATCTGTTTTGCTTTCGTTGCTCACCACTGCTCACTATTGTTCTGTAACTTTTGGTTTAGGTAGATGTGATTTGTTTTCGCTCTTCATCGTGCTTGGAGCATGATGGGTGATGAGTTTACGTGAATCTACGCGTTCAATGGACTTAGAAATGCACTGATTTTTCGTAACCCTTTGATTCAAATCACTAGTAGATGTGGGTGCTGTTTCTACAACTGATTGTATATCTTTTCAAGCAACATCTGGGTCAGCCTGGTGCGACCTCAGTTGTTCATGGAATTTACCTTTGGCTTTCTCATCGCTGAGTTTCACTCTAATGGGTCTTAATGTGGTTTTTCTGCGTTCAGTGAGGTGAAAGCAAATGCGTGTTCGTGTTAGAGCATGATCAGAGTTCAAATATGTGTTACAGAACGAGCAACAGTCTTCTATCGAGCCTCTCCAACTATGACTGATTGGGATATGGTGTATTTGAGTCCATCGTTTGTTTGGTACAAGGGTCGCCATTTTAGATGATGTCTCTCCTTAGGCTTAAAAATAGTGTTTGCTAAAAATAAATGATTTTCTGAGCACAGTTTCAGAAGACGATCACCATTATCTGTTCTCTGTGACGGAATACTAAACCACCCACTTAAATGTCTCTCTTTGGTTTAAGCTACCTACTTGGTCATTAAATTCACCTATGAGTACCATGAGTGTTCAGCTTTTTGAAGCAGTTCAGTAAGCCTACTGAAACATTTATTTTTTACTTCATCAGGGCCGCAGTCCGTGCGAGCGTAGGCAGAAACGACGTAAAAGCAACGATATGTGTCACTATCCTTCCGAGTTTTTAAGAAACCGCTTAACCGAATAGCATATAGGCGACTGTTAACGGTAATCCACTCTAGTAGTGCTTGTTCTGCCCTCATACTTATTGCTATGCCTGCACCCACTAGTTCACAAGAACTAATCATCGGGTCGATAAATAAATGGAGGGTGTATCTCGTTGTCTCCCTCGTTTTGGCAAGGTGAGTTCGAGTGAATGATCACACTAGGATCCTGTATGCGTGTTTCGTAGACGCAGCGTACATCAATGTTACGGGATGTTAGAGTTTTAGCCAAGGAGGCCTGCTGACCGATTTGACATAGGGTATGTACGTTAAATGCTCTAATGTGTAGTTTAGTGCGGCGTTTCAACACACCTAGGAAAGTATTTCGCGCACTAAAATCGTTGCCCATGGTTACCCTTGAAGAGGAAGTTTAGAGTTAAAAGTCGAGGCAGGAGGAATAATAGGAATTAAAGAGGGAGATTGATTATGAAAACATTGGTTTAGAGTACTGTTAGAGGTACTGGGACGGTTATTACTTCCTGGTTGCCCACACCGTGGAAGGGTTCTTCTAGATGTAACTGAAAAGGAAATCGGGTTAGAGTTAGTCACACCTCTGTGCAATCAGAAGTATGATTTCGCCCTCTGGTCTTGGGTTTGCTGCTTTCAGTCTTACCACTCTTCAGCCGACCTGTCTGGCATGATAGGACCTTGAAGAACAATTGTTCCAGCCAGTATAGCTCGATTGCATCATCACGATAGACAAGCCCGACCTTCACGGTAGGGACTGCGCATAATGTGTGGAGGGTGGTTCTTCATCTATATCTCGTTTATATTTTAGTATAGTAAGTTCTAAATTCTCTATTATTAAATACAATAGTTTCCATATAGAGTACTTGACTGCTCGTTTGTGATCGATTTTCATTCATTTTCAGAAAGTAATTGGTGACTTAAAAACCAGTACTTTGGATATGGTGCTTAGGAGACTATCTACAAACTACATTATGTGTCCTGACCGCCAGTCAGTGTGCCAGGATAACACTACATGTTGCCCAATGTCAGGTGAGATATGGGGTTGTTGCCAACATGCCAATGTAAGTTCCTTTTGGGAAATACCTCGTGTTATTACATTATTGCTCTATCGGTTCACTCATACATAGTATTTTAGAAATCCCCGTAAACGAATCTCTGGTACTCATTTTTTTTGAACAAACATTAAATCTGGTTTAAATCGGGATACTAGTTGTCGTCCCTCCATCATATAAAAACTTGTGTGACAAGCCAACAGCTACTTGAAATTTGGCGAGTCCCACTAACTTTTTCTTTGTTTTATGACTACTTAAGCCTATCCATTAGCAACTTCTTTAAGGGTTCAGTCAGTTTTTTTTATCTTCATAGCCTATAATAAATGCCATAATAGCCATGGGATTGGCGTTTACTAACCTTTATTTATTTATTTAAACACATAAACATTGGTACAAGGAGGCAACAAATATATATGCGCCACACAAACCATTTGATTCCCATGGGGGCCACTCCCCGAGCTAATGAACTAGAGGTATAATCCACAAAGTTAGATGCAGTTCATGGTAGCTGGTGATCAACAATAAGTTCATAAGTCTCTTGTTCCCTCAGGATCCTGGTGCCCATTTGTACCACTAGTTTGGAATGAGGGTTTCCGAACTCCCATATCGTATAACACCTGAACTAAGGATAGGGAGTGAAGTAGTCGAATGCATCAACAACTTCACTTACCTTGGAAGTCTGATCAGCCCTAATGGGTTGGTGTCTGACGAAATCTCAGCATGGATACGAAAAACTCGTTTGGCTCTTGCCAACTTACGTCACCTATGACGAAGGCGAGATATCTGTCTATCAATTAAGGGATGAGCATACTGCGCGGCAGTTCGTTCTGTTCTACTTGACGGCTGGGAAACATGACCGTTAAGGGTAGAGGATACTCGTAAGTTACTAGCACTTTTTCACAGATGTCTTAGAAATATTGCTCACATCTGCTGGAATCACCGGGTAAGTAATGGTAAGGTTGGACGTAGGGTACTAAGGAATGATGATGGTAAATCAGATTGTAAATCTTCATCGACTGGGATGATTGGACCACGTGTTACACATGCCTGGACACCGATTACCATGGCGCGTATTGCTGTTTAGTGTTGGAGGCGGCTGGAAGAAGGTTAAGGGTGGTCAAACCAAAACGTGGTATCAGTCCACAAAATCACTAACTCGTGGTCTGAGCCATGTTGGTAGATGCAGATTACTTGGTTGGGGTCCGCGTGACTATCGTAACTAATGGTTGGAGACTCTTGGTGACATGGTTCAGAATCGATCACAATGACGTAGGTGTATATACTCTTTGTCTTCCCTTAAACCTTGAGACCAAAATTACTTTATATCTGTCTTTCTATAAATCAATTATTTCTCTCCGTATCATATCCTCATAAAAAATCTTTCTTCTACATATTATTACCACTAAAGTAAGTACTTTTATGTATTTGGTGTACATCTTGTTGTGTTAATAAGGTGTGGCAACTTGAACTGATGCATATATGTGCCTGGCTGACTGAGATAATATATGAATTGGAATAACATGAAAATTACAAATTCGTTAGATATATAAGCATGGATAATGGTCTTAGCAACAAAGAAAAAAGATGATGGAAATGAAATTTCAGTTTTAAGAAATTACTATTACAATTTCTAATCTGTTAAATATATCTTTCTAAAGTGAACTTTAAAAAAGTACTCATTACATGCTAAGCGATTAACAATAGCAAAAAAAAAGAATTTCATTGACATATGTTTGAAATTAAAGGAGAATTTTCCTGTAATCTCCATTGGTGTTTCAAGTTAAAATTAAATATTCATATTTTTACACAGTCAATAATAAAGTGGCAGTTATGTGAAATCTAAATAATTTCGAGTTATGCTAGTGTTGTGATTTCTAAGCCAGACAGTTTGATTAAGAAGCTTCTCATTGATGTGCTGACGACGTTATTCATAAGTCGAATGAAAGTTTAACAAACAAACTGTTTACAAGAGAATTAATTTGTTAGATATAATTATTAAAAATAATTCTAGCAACTGATAGAAAACAAACAAAAAAGCCAAGTGCCCGAAATGATAAAGGTAATACATTCAAAAACTATATCACACTTAAAATAACATTACAGAAAATAGGGACCTAGACAAATAACAAACCTGTGTGATATTCAGTACCCGAAATAATGCATGAAGGGACATGATCGTCTGAAGTTCCATCATTATTATTATTGTTGTTTGCATTATGAGTGTTGCTAGGTCTGCCTTTACCACGTTTACTGCGTCGTAAAGCAGGTTCCAAATCTTCAGTGATTGTTTCAACTGGTCGTTCTTCAGTTGTTACATTATCAGTCCGACAAGCATCGTTATTATTATTTTGACTTGTAGCTGAATTTGTTTTAGAACCGTGACTGGACAAAATATCAGGACATTTTGCCGATTGATTATCTGATTTTTCCATAGTACAGGAATGAACAATATCACTTTTTAGTGACAAAGAGAAGTCTTCCATGTTGAAATCACTAGCATTGGTAAGATTATAAGTGAATGACAGAGCCAGATATACTCAAACACATTTAGTGAAAAGTAAATATCTAAAAATGAAAGGAAAACATTTCCACTTATTCAGTAACTAATTTTTTTCAAAAACCAACTTATTTTCCAGGTACCTGTATACGAGTCACACTAAGCTAAATGCTTAATGATACTACTCGGTTGTCCAGTCCGAGGTAGATCAGGCAGCATCCGAACATAGGACTTAGTGAAAGTCAAACACCTCAATTACTACGCGCACTGCTCCACTGGTAATTAATCTAAAATATTGCCAGAAAAGTGGGGTATGTTGCTATAACAGAAGACTTGTTTAGCCCGGCAGCTACACCCATTATTGTTAGAATACGAACTCCACTGAAACTACGTAGTTGAGTCGTGGCAAGTTGTAAAACATTTGTTTTCTTATCAGCAGTTCGTCAAGTTACTAGCAGTTAATACCGAAGTCTATGAGCCTAAAACTAGATGTTTTGACGACAGATATCGCAGTGCGTTTTCTAGATTCGACCGCTCTTATGCAGAGCGAGAATTTGACTAGAACATGACACTAATTACTATGCAAGTTTTGGGAAACATCATCCGGAAATCCATATCACTCGACTCTCCTCATAATGAACCACGTAACTTTATCGGTATGTACGACTGCTACATGTCAACAATATATATAAACGAAAAACAAAATTCACTAGTTTAATGTGATGTAACACGTAAGTTATTATATAAATACTAGGAAATCTTTTAGGATAACAACTGGGTAGTACTGCACATCTCTGACTGAGTCCAAAATGCTACTAACGTGGTCCAAAGAATGGAACTATCCAACAAACTCATAACAAGTTTCCAACAATAAAAACAAATAACCGTGCATCACTACAATGAATTATTGGTGTACAAGGCATGATCTTGATCAATTTGAGTATATCACTCTAAAAGATGATTTTATAGCACAACTTTGTAAAGAATAAACGAAATCCTAAAGTCGATAAATAGGATTGCTGACATGTACTAATCGTTTAAGTTATTCAGTCAGTCAGTAACAACGTAGAACTTCGTACGTACGTACATCAGTTCGAGTTGCCACACCACCTTAGCACAGAGATGCAGTTGTCGACTCAAATCCCGTAGTGGTAGAGGTAGAAAGATTATAAGCAGTAATCGGGAAGATTAGGGTTTGGAGATGTTATTTAAAGAGTATGGTGCGTGACCAATGCATTCAAAACCATAAAGTAATTCTAACAGTTGCTTATGATCCAATGGTTGAAATTCTAATGACTAAATCCCTAAATTATAATCTTGCTAAACTTACTAGAAATTTCTGCCCACACAACCAGTCTACTGAGCACAAGCATACTTGAAAAACGACTCATAGTACTTCATCAATTCGAATTGTGATGAATTTGTTTTGAAGTGCACTGGCCCCCAAATGCCCTGGTACGGTCGAGAGTGGGGAGAGTCCGCTCTCCCTCGCGAAATGCTCTCACATGGCCACGCATATATAGCCTCTGCCAGGGAAGTCCTACTCACTGCCTTCTCGCACTACGGGTGTTGTTTACGAAATTGAGAGGACGAAAAGCGAATGTCTGGCACTTTAACCGGGTTGGTGGACACGGAGAGTTGGAAAACCCTCATTCCAAACCAATGGTGCACATTGACTTCAGTATGCTGAAGGAACAAATGGCGTATGAACCAATTGTTGGTCATTGGCTACCATGGGACTGCATCTCCTTACGATGCTCCACTGCCTTGTGGATCAGACCTTCAAGTAGAAGGCTCCGGGTGTGGCCTCCTATGGAAACCACCTGCTTCCGTTTAGGCACCCGGGCCCTAGCACAGCCCAAACACAATCAAGAGACTTGTGTGACGCACATCTATTCGGTGCCCCTTTGTACCAATATTTGTGTTCAAATAAATAAATAAATTGGAAGTGAACTAGGATTGGAAACCTTGATTTGCAAAACACCCCGACATCAAACTAGTTTGGGTCTAAATGGACCACTAAACTATAACATACAACTTCAGCTGAAACGTTACGAATAGTGACAAACATCATAAGGTTGTACAATAAGCAGGTACATCACATATTCATTAGCTTACATTATGTATTGATACCACAAAATATTACACTGTGTGAGTAATTAGATAATCAGTCCTACATATAGTTGGATTTAAGGACGCTAACTGGGGTGAACGTTGCTGAAAAGTTAATGACGCGTCATTGGTAGGCGAATCTAGAAATTTGGGTAAGACGATTTTTAAAAAATACTAAAACTTGGTAATTTCGCCCTTATTTTAGGAGGAATGTGGACTCCATGGGGCTTCCCGATCTATTAATAATTCCAAGAATAAGTATTGAGAAATTTCCGATTCCATTTGTAACACGACTTAAAAATTACTCATTCTCTTAAAAGCGTCAAACTGAGTGGCTAGGTAAGGCTTTTGTGGACAAAGGTTTTAAGACGTTTATTACTGTTTAAGACCACTAATTAGATAGTCTTGGTCAAATGTGCAGGTAAGTACTAAAAGAAAACTAACCAAGGGTCATATAAGTTATGTGGTAATGCAACTAACTTGAATACTAATTGGTGAGAGGATTACAATTACGCGTAGTTTTGTATTTTGCTGAAATATAAGATTTGGCGAGACTATTTTATGGACAAACCAATCACATATAACATAACAGGTCTCGGATTTCGGCTCAAAATTCACCCTTCCATTTGGGATTACAGCTTATGTTAGTTTGTGATGGAAACCCGAAATCTATTTCCAAACATTATTCATTAACTATAAATTATAATTCGTCTCACAGGTTTATAACCCTCATTTGATCCCGGTTAAGTGGACACTCAACGTCAGTTTAACATCGCTCACAGGTCATCCATAAATTATAGTCTCACTGGAGCTTTAATTATGATAAGTTGTTTGACAAGGAGATCAACATTTATTGCCAAACATAAACAGAGCAGGACCTGAAGCAAACACTTATTTGTAAACGTACGTATACTTATATATACATATATATATATATATATATATATTCGTGGGAAATCGAGAAATTTGGAGTCGACAAGCTCAAGTGACTTGTAGCCCCGTGTTGTCCTCTGCGATACCCGTCTTACATATATCTACGATTTGACAAGCTTAAGTTAGTCACTCGGTTTATTGATAAGAGTTTGCGTAAGTAAATAATAATCATTAGGAAAGACAATTGTAAAACCAGTTAGGTCCTCACTTGGGGGAAAGGAATTTTAGAAGTTATGTCGTCACACATCAATACAGCCCGTCAAGAGTGATTTAAACTTCGAAAAAATGTTATTATGTATTATAACCCTCAAGAAGCAAATTTTGCTAGCTAAAAATCAAGAATTCAACAAACAGTTTACAGAGAAAAAGCCGTATAAAAACAACTGATTCTTGTAAGGTCAGCCCTGGCGCCAGAACCTATTTACTAAATCAAACAAGAGTTCAAATTGAACACTATACATAAAAATCCTAAGATAGGTAAGATAATATCTGTTTCTTGTTCTTATTGTGTTCTGCAGAATTTGCTGGTTGCGACCGGTGACTACCACGTTAATAGGAGTCACTATAAACAATTATGTAATTTTCATGTAGTCTGGTAGATTAAGTAGTCACATCATGGTCGGTCCACAACATTATATTAGATGTATCATTGTGGTTGAAGAGATAAGTGCACTAGCACCGACTCAGATATTAATCATACAGCACTGGCAGCAATCTTGTGACTTTGATCGTAAGAATTAATCAAGAATTACGGGCCTATATTTATCTATCGTCACAAATCACTATTGTGTCCAAACTAACTCGCGATATTTCTATTTATACAATGGCTTTCTTTAAACTATTCTGGTTGATTTCAGTACAGCATGTCAGAGTAGTAATAGTCTTCTTAGCCCATTAACGTTTCGTCAACTACAGCAAGACTTCAACAATTTATATCACAGTAAGTTTCACAAAATGTCCGGCATATTGTGGTGTATCCAACACTTCAAATAGAAATTCAATTCCTTCTCTTTTTGGATTATTGTGAGGCATATGTGACAACAAGATGATTTTTAAATCGTCACCAAGAGCTTCTGCTTAGTATACACGAGGGAGCCTCTTGAATCTATCATTTGGAGATGGAGCAAACAATGAATATACGTTCTTTATTTTTTTCTGACGCTGTAGCTTTTGTCGTTATCATCAAAGCTTGAGAAATAATCCTAAGAGACATGTTTTGTATGCATTTAAGCAACCACCTACTACAAGCTTATTCAACCGGTATGAAATGTTTAGCCAACCAGGTCGGTTGTAGACATAAATGTCACCACAAATCGGTAACTGATTTTTAACACGGCCCATTTAAAACGTTGACCCTGATCTTTTGGTTTCATACTTGCCCTTTAATCTTCATGTACATTACCTCCAGATTATCATTACGTTCTGTGAGACCAAACGTAGGTGTCAATAATTGAGGGCCTACTTGACTTAGACTGAAACGATGTAGCCTCTTTCCCTACTCCTAAGTCGCACCTTGCGATTAATACTTAACCGAAATTATTCTGCTGTCATAACCAGATGGTAGAATGAATGGCGTCAATAGGCAACAGCACACCTTAATATTGACAATTAGCAGGAGTAAAAGGAAAATCTAACGCCACAAATCTCGTGTCGTTGGTCCTTGAACTTGAAGAGGTTCGATGAACTGCTCGACATTTATGACTCTGCCTGCTGAATGTTACGTTAAAGCTCAGTGATGTTGTACTACATCCACAAATTGATAGGGAACCGAAAATTTATTACTCGTACTCGTACGTTTATAGTATTCTAATTATAGTATGAATTAGGAATCCCAGGATTAACGCAATTGAATTAAGAAGACACAGGCACAACGAATGTACTGTATTTAGAATTCGAAATCGAGCATTCAACAAGTACAAAAGAATCATTAGTTAATTCAAACACCACATCCGCCACAGCTTAAATAGAAGTATAAGTGTTTGTAATCGGTTGTACGTCTTCTTGTTAAGTTCATCCTGAGTCTGTCCGACATTGTATAAGATAAAAACTTTGTAGTATCTAGAAAGTACTCATTAGTATTGGAATTAACAAACGAAATCGGAACAGACTCACCTGGAATTGTATACAACCAGCATGTCGGTTTTGTAATGAAATCATTAATATCTAGAATTCGAACCATAGATTTTTCAACACTATCCCCCCCCCCACGAAATAATGTTGGATCTTTATACTCCCAAGTTATGAATAATGTGGCTTCATTTAAAACATATATCTCACATTGTTTAGAGTAAACATTAGAACTGTTTTTGTGATAAGAGTAAACAGCAGTTGATATGAAATCATCCGAAATATAATAAAACTCGAGGTCACTTAGTACTCGTGCTTCGCATTGGGCAGGTTTTTCACGAAGATCAAATACATTATGAGGATAGGTAATATATGATATGACATCAGGATTTGATTCTTCTGAAATATTCTCATGAAATTCATCAGGACTGTCGTTGCAGAGCGTAGGATCGTTAGAAAAATCAGCATCTATCCAAACCACATCAGGTTTTCGATCATGATTAGGTTCATTTAACATATTTTCCTCAGAATTGCAAGTAATTTCATTAGAAATATGTGAATCATTAGGAAAAGTCATACCTGGTACAATAGCATGAGGATTCTGATAAATCGGTTGATTAGGAAATGTTGTCTCACAAGAATTCTGGATTTCATTTAACTCTGAACTGCCATATGACTCTGCACTGTCTTTTGAAATCGTTGATAAAGATAAATGATCATCATGAATACTCGACTCAGTAGAATCAGAATTACAAGACTTAATATTAATTGCAGTAAGATGAACATTAGCATTGCAAACTGACTGAACTTGTCCAATATCACGACATTTGAAGCATTTAGAATTATGAAATTTACATGAATTAGAAGAGTGGAACTTGCAACAGGACAAACACTGACCAAACTTGTCCCCATCCTCGTGAACTGCATCCAAATTCAATGAATTGTCTGCATAACCTTGAGTGTGCACTAGGTTGAGATGACGTAGTAATGTAGTGGACTTTTTTATATCCTCATGAATCATTTTACGAAATCTTCCTCCTTTACGACATTTGAAATTTGTATACTGAGCATAGTCTAGCAGTAGATCCTTGAGAGCTGTATAAGAAAGCGAAATGGGTTTTTCCGGCATAGCCAGAGTTCTTAATAAGCTGTATGCTTCTCTTCCAATGAATGTGAGGAAGTGTGCCACAATATTAACATCCTCATCATCTTCCTTGGTCATAGCCCAGATTTCGAACCTTTCAAAGTAATCTTCAAAAGCTTCTGAAGTTGAATGAATATCTAACTTTTCCATTGCAGGCTCCATCGCGACGCCAATATAGTATTCTAATTATAGTATGAATTAGGAATCCCAGGATTAACGCAATTGAATTAAGAAGACACAGGCACAACGAATGTACTGTATTTAGAATTCGAAATCGAGCATTCAACAAGTACAAAAGAATCATTAGTTAATTCAAACACCACAACGTTTCTGCTTCGAGTTTCATCGTTTCATAAGAACAATGGGCGATTGTTCAAGGTTGACTAATGTCATTCATTTCTTTAAACTAGACTCCTCCTTACTTTTTGATCAAACCAACGTTCCTATAACAATCCATTTTTATCTGAGGCTGATGCAGCAGTCTAAGCTGAGTGATTATAAGTTAGCCGAGAACCTTCTACAAAATATGAAACATTATGGCTAAAATGTGTTTTCACTGTCTTATTTTGTGAAAACATTATACTCCCTATTGTCTTCTACCGAATATTGAAATCTTTGTGTGTTTAAAATAAGAATTTCGAGCTTTATGCCTCTGGCTTGCTCGGTAAGTAACTTAACACAACTACCTTATCTTATATGGAACGTGGTGTATGTAAAAACCTTACAGTCTCTATGTTCCTCAATTTCAGGAGACCTCAAGACCGAAGGTTTATAATGAATTCGTTTCATTAGTTGTGGCGAGAAATAATATGTTGGTGAATTTTGAGTTACGGACAATACATTCTTTTTTAAATACTGCATTTGCTTAGATTTGACAGTACTTGATTTAATGTTGCTTATTTGTGAAATATTCGTATCGCAATCACACTCTATGTCTGGAAATTCGAATATAAGTGCGGATGCAGAGTCACTTGTTTGGTGGTCTGAAATACTATGACTTCTCAAGATGTAACCGAAATAATTCAGCCCGTTATCTTTTAAAAGTAGTGAACATCGAGTGGACATAACGATATAGCAGCTCAGGAACGCAGCTTTAGCTGTCAGTAGATTTTGTGCATCTGTAACGGCGAAATCGGCTGCAGTTGGATTTATGATCATAGGACCCTCCGAGCTAATCGGCCGACTTTTAATCCTTTCTGGTGCATTTTTGTCAAACACGGCGCCATTAAGTTATGAAAAGTAAAACACAGGTATCCTGCCATATAGTGTACTTTTTATTTGCTACCAACAGTTAACTACTGGTTTCGCTTAAGGCTGTGTGACCTAATCAACCAGTTATAAATAACGGTCATCTCTAGCACCCTACATTTAATAAAATTACAAAGCAGTGTCAGCCCACAAATTAGTGTGCTTAAGAAAAATAAAATTGAGTTTGCCTCAGCGTTTTCATTGGCTTACAAGTGTGTTTTATTTGGAGCTCGTAGATATTTTTTATTCATTTGGTTGATAAGTGTTGAATGTTAAAGTGCAATTTACACAAGAAATCTCAATGTAAGTACCTGAAGTTCTATGCAGCGTAAAAAGGTCAATGAAATCTCGATATCGAAAATGTGAAGCAAAATGAGAACAAATATATACCGTTGGTGTCCGTTACCGAGAAAATAAATCATTCCCTTTATTACAACACCCGTGGAAGAAATACAGTGGTATTAGTCATACTTACACAATCCTCAAAGCTGAACGTGATACAACTGGGAATATAGATATTCAACACCTAACACGCGAAGAAGGTCACTAAAGTTGAAGGAGAGAATATTCATGTATGCAATCAGATGTAATGGCTCAGCCACACAGACGAGGTCATTCTGTATAACTGGTCCTTATTTACGTTAAATATATAACCATATCTTCAGCTTAAATGTGTCCTTCAGAACTATTAAGCATCATATTTTTAATTATTACGATACGATGAGTCAGTATAAACCTCCAAGTAAGATCATGTGGATTAGTTAGTTATATCATGACAAATCTATACTTTTAGGATTGGGTCTATTATTATAGTACTCATAACGAAGTAGATCATTATTCTACAGAGAGGTTACATGTCAATGAAATCATGATATCTACTAAACACCAACCATTCCTAATAAACCTTCACATTTTGTGCGTTTAACACATATATTATGTGTATCTGATTAGAATTTCTCACAAATTGAGGACAATATACTTCAGATTCAACATTTATATCAGGTAATTTCTCTCATTTCGAAGACAAATCTGACCAAAATTATGGTAGAATGGGAAAAACATTTCTCTTTTCAATGTGGAAAGAGTTTAGTCTTTTTTCCTATAGGTACTGAAAGAAAAGAAATATGAGTAAAGAGTAGCTTTTGGCACGGATAACATAAACATAAAAACCAACACTAAATCTAAAAGAAGGGGGAGAGTTATAAATCCAAGGCTAGATTCCTTCATCTTTTTCACTACTTAGGATGATGTGAGACTGACAGGCAAAAGACTCTTCGATTAATAGATGTAATAGTATAGCATCCTCGGGTAGATGGCTAGATCATACAAGCAACAACATTCTAGAGAATGGGCCGTCTTCACCAAGTGCGCTGGTGAATTTCGTAAAAAAGCGAAGGCAGCTTCCATTATCACGGAAGCGAATATTCAGTGCTCTCAATAAAAAGATAGAATCAGAAATGTCGTAGTTAGTGTAGTTGATATACAATAAAAAAGTATCTATGTCAGAGTTACTAACGTAATCCCAAAATTAACTTGGATTACTATCAAGCAAAATTATGCGGAAAGTATAAATCTTATTGTCGAAATTCCCTTTTATCAGAAAACATAACAGATGCATCAACCCCATAAGTGAATCCTCCATCACCAACAACCCTGTTAAAAATCCGAACATTCGCTTTTCGTCCTTTCAATTTCGTAAACAATATCCTCCTTGAGAGTAGGCAGTGTTTAGGACCTCCCTGACAGGCTGTATGCGCATGGCCATGTGAGAGCATTTAGAGAAGAAGAGTGAACTCTCCCCCCCTCGACCGTCCCAGGACATTTGGGAGCTGTTCGCTGATCAGTCCTCTACCCATCACTTCATAAAGTCATAGACAGTTGAACTTGGCCATGTTAATAGGTGTAGACTACCTGGTTGAGATCCGCGTGATTATCATTACCAATAGTTAGGGACTTTGAATCACATGGCTCGAAATCGTTTGTAATGGTGCAGATGCATCCATTATTTGTCATCCCCGAAATTCTGAATTCCTCATAACCATTACTTTTGTTTTTATTTCACTAATTTATATTTTCTTTACAAATCGTGTCTGATATCTAATCTTTCCTATTACCACTGATACTGTTACTACCTCTAATATTCTAAGATTTGGTCTTATAATTCCATCTCTCTCTCTCTGTTATTTGGGTATGGGGACTTGAACCAATGTACACACGTACCAGGTTCTGCATTGTGACTGACTGTCTGACCGATAAATCCATAATTATCACTGTTACGAGAAACAAATATTGAGTTTGGAAACAATCGTTGTTATAAGTCAGAGATGGTGAATTTCACGTCGATTGAGTCTTGGATTCTACAGAATATTGACAAACTTTTTCATTGATAATGTTAAAAAGTCACATATGAATTTTTTTAACTCCACATTCCATAACTCATTATTAGTATAAGACTTTGAAGCAATAAGTTATAATTAATACTTCCCTAATCTAATCTAGATATAGTATATAGGAACGAAACAAAAGCAACATATTTACTTTTATTGAAAACATATGCTCACTACTGACTGGCTTCAAGATGTATATCCTGGAGTTCTAGTGAAAAGCAGTGACCAGTTGAGTTCAACCGGGTCAGTTGTGAGATGGTAACTCACTGGTGGATGTGTCGCTCAATTTCGTGGATTAGTTGAAGTTAGATATTAACACCGTTGGATGCCGGCTCAGTGGTCTAGTGGTTAAGTGGCCCTGGGTTTGAGTCCCGTGAGGCGGGGTCGTGGATGTTCACTGCTGAGGAGTCCCACAATAGGACGAAACGGCCTTCCAGTGCTTCCAGGTTTTCCATGGTGGACTCATGATCTCAACAATTGAAATGACTAAAATCTCCACAAAACCCCCTTCTGAAAATAATTTTCATTATGAACTAATATCAGTTAAGAAAACCGTTGGATTTTTCACTCAGTAAAATAATCACAATGAAATCCTACATTACAGTTGTATTTAATTCCATTTTCTATGTTTTTATTATGGTCAAGATCCACTGGATTGAGTCGCGTTGCTCGGTTGACGGGCCTAACTTTTATATTTGATCATGTAATTGATGACTATCGATAGAGCAAATTATTATATCCAGTGATTGTAGTTAGATTTGACTGGTTAATTCAAGTCAGTCAGTTATATACTATGTGGAACGCCTGACACTTGCTCATCGGTCCAAGTTGCCACACCACACACAGCGAGGTGGAATTATCAAGAAAGATTCGATTGCTTATAACTTCATGGACTGGTGCCACGTCTTGGTATAGTCATCCTTAACTTTCTTTCAGTCTACTCTTACACCTGACATCACCTGTCATGGTAGGTGGTGTTTGAGCATACGTAACACACGTGCTAACCATCTCAGTTTACTACATCTTCAACCGGTTATGTCTACCTATATGATTATAGTTTTCAATATCCTTGATATGAAGCTTGTCGACATTTCTACCCTCTTTACATGAAAATACTAGACATTTTTGTATTGTGTTTTAGTAAGTTTACTATCTTCATTGCAAATGTTTATTAAAGTTGTATATCAAGGGGTCATGTTTCACTAGTTATTAAGTGTATAAATGAAATAGGACCAGATAAACATGGTTTTCGAACAACAGTATCATGGGTAAATCCTAATTTTAGTCGTATCCACAGATAATTCAAGCAGTTAACTACAAATACAGTATGTGAATCAATTTTCCGAAGAAAGACATGGATTTCATTTTATGACGTATTCACAGAGAAGAAAACGAGATTACAAACCCAAGGCGAGGAGAATTGAACGCCAGTTTATGTAAGAAGCTTCCGGCAATGGGAGCCTACGGGTTTTTCGTTCAAACTTCATCCTATTCATACCGCTAATAGCCTTCAAATAAAAAAATACCCCAGTTAAGTACATAGGACTGTGCTTGGTAAATGAGTTCCACTGTTTATGTCCCTAAATAAGTCACCCAAACTCTTTGATGAGTTTTTTGTTTTATTCATAGGCTATTTGCTGTCCAGATGGAGAACATTGTTGCCCTCATGGTTCAGTCTGCGATATGGTGCATCGCTCATGTAAACCAGCTAAGTCCAATGAAATCCCAGAGACAAAAGAATCTTCTCACACCTTACACCTCGTATCAGCATCAGCTCCTGCACGTCTCAACCCATCTAAAGCAGACTGGGGAAAAAAGATTCATAAACTGTCAGCCAAGTATTTACTAGCTTATTCTGGTGTCGTATGTCCAGATCCATTATATGAATGCCCAGCTAATACAACTTGTTGTCCTAGTCCAGATGAAACATGGGCATGTTGCCCTATTCCCCAAGTAAGTTTTTTTATATTATCTATGAATTTATAATTCAGAACTGTGTTAAAATGTCCACAAATCAATATAAACCTCCTGATTTCTTGTGTTCATTTTTAATCTGAGTTATATTGTTATTTATATTATAAAAGAATTATCCTACATTTCACAGTAACGTTCCTCGCTTGATTAAGATCGCTCATTATCATATTGCTAATTAAAATGTAAAGGGTTTTTTTCAGGTTACTTAATATGTACTGATTTTTACGCAGAATTAGAAATTCAGATTTGGAACTTATATATTTATAAAGCTGGAATGTATATAGCAAATATAATTCATTAGTGTTGAGTAAATTAGCCAAGTGACATAATTCCATACTTCATTAGTAACATTTTTAATCAATTTTATTGGGTTAGATTGGATAATGTTGGCTATCCAGTAGTGAACTACTAAAGATTTTTGTTTCATATATTAACAAACAATCATAATGCAATATCTAACACAAAAATACACTAGTTCAAGTGACTGCGTCGCCCCTGACTGTTGCTTCCACCTTGATGTGGTGATCGGGCTTGCCTATCATGATGAAGCAATCGAGCTTTACTGGATGGAACAATTGTGCCAGACAGGTCGGCTGAAGGGTGGTAAGACTAAAAGCAGCAAGCCTAAGACCAGGCAAAATCATACTGGCGACTGTACAGAGGTGTGACGGCAGTAAGGTGCTTCCCTTAGACAACCAGCATAACAACGATGCCGCCGGACTAAAAGGGAGGGTGAAGTTAGAAATGGTCGACCGTAAACATACACACCTCACCGTATCCCAAAGATATCGGTCACCAGTGGTAAGGTCACAACAAGTCAGAAGCTAACACAAAGATTACTCACAGAAATTTCGTGTGTGTCCGGCCTCAAGTAGTTGTCCCTTGGGCATTGTGGTCACGCTCTCAGTTGACCGAACCAACTCTAACCGAATTTCCTTTTCAGTTACCTCTAGAAGGGCCCTCCCACGGTGTGGGCAACCGGGAAATGAAAACCGCCTTCATACCTCTAACAGCACTCATGACTGCAGCGCCTCAACAAGGAATCCTCAAAACCGAACGTAAATAATATGAAAATAACCACCTAATATACACTTGTTTGTGTCACATTGTGGATATTTTAAACATGGCAGTAAAACTCCCACTCTTAAGAGTGGATAACTTCATTAAGCATATCGTTGAACCAAATATGGTGGTTGACAATTTTCAGTTGTACGGGGAAGGGTCGTTAACATTGTGTTATACGAAATACGATTAGGACATATCATCCAATCACCTGTTCTCGATTAACTACTAGCATTGTGTTACTCCTAACACTACTATTTACCATATTTTGTCATTGTCTGTTTGAATTTGGACGATAGATATTTTGCATTTTCAAGACCTTAATATCTTATTTAATCTTATTCATAACCAGCATAATTTCATATGTTGTTGTGTAGAATATCACTTTTTAGTACGAATGTAATTTAGTGAACGAAGTTAAAAACTGATTACCAGTTTTGATCGAATGTAAAATAGTTCTTAATCTAAACATAACGTCAATATTAGAAACTATTTACTAAACAATTTTATTTCTGTATTACTTGTTCACTATTTCTTTCATCTATCTCTTATATCTACATTTAGTTAGGCTATCGTGATATTCTTTTCTTCATATTATGTAGACTGTCCCCTTTCCTGGTGTTTATAACGAAGCTTTGAATAAGTCCCTTGAACAAATGTACAGTAATAAAAATAGTTCACATTCTGTCGCAAATTTTAATTTGATTTATATGAGCTTATCAACATTGAATGGTACACAATTGTGTCCAGATGCAAAATCTCGCTGTAGCGATGAACAAACATGTTGCAAACTAAAAACTGGAGAGTGGGGTTGCTGTCCTGTGAAAAATGTGAGTAACTTACTGAAATGTTTAGAATTAGTGGGGTTCTACTAAACATTCAACAGGTTTGACTTGTTATTTTTTTGCCATATTATCTCATAGTGATTAAAACTTAACTACTTACGTTAAACCTATCCGATATTTAAGGCTTGAATCCTTAATAGTGTAAAAATACAACCAGATATGTTTTTGCCCCAAATGCCCTGGTACGGCCGAGAGTGGGGAGAGTCCGCTCTCCCTCGCGAAATGCTCTCACATGGCCACGCATATATAGCCTCTGCCAGGGAAGTCCTACTCACTGCCTTCTCGCACTACGGGTGTTGTTTACGAAATTGAGAGGACGGAAAGCGAATGTCTGGCACTTTAACCGGGTTGGTGGACACGGAGAGTTGGAAAACCCTCATTCCAAACCAATGGTGCACATTGACTTCAGTATGCTGAAGGAACAAATGGCGTATGAACCAATCGTTGGTCATTGGCTACCATGGGACTGCATCTCCTTACGATGCTCCACTGCCTTGTGGATCAGACCTTCAAGTAGAAGGCTCCGGGTGTGGCCTCCTATGGAAACTACTTGCTTCGGTTTGGGCACCCGGGCAGTATCACATCCCTCACATATATCAATTGAGATATGTGTGGCGCATATGTATTTGGTGCCTCCTTGTACCAATGTCTATGTGTTAAAATAAAGAAAATCAATAATAAAGATATGTTTTTGCCATATATATATATATATATATATATATATATATATATATATATATATATATATATATATATATATTTGAACACAAATACTGGTAAAGTGGGCACCAGATACATATGCGCCGCACAAATCTCATTTGGTCAGTGTGAGGGCTATGATACTGCCTGGGTGCCCAAACCGAAACAGTCGGTTTTTTTAGCAGACCACACCCAGAGCCTTAAACCTAAAGGTCTGATCCACAAGGCAGTGGAGCATCGTATGGAGATGCGGTCCCATGGTAGCCGGTCACCAACGATTGGTTCATACGCCATTTGTTCTCTCAGGATACTGGAGCCATTGTGCACCATTGGTTTAGAATCAGGGTTTCTCAACTCCCCTAGGTGGACTCGCCGTGTCCACCGGCCCGGTTAAAGCCTCTGTCGGACATTCGCTTTCCACCCTATCAATTTCGTAAACAACACCCGTAGTGCGAGAAGGCAGTGAGTAGGAGTCCCCTGGTAGCGCCTGTATACGCGTGACCATGTGAGAGCATTTGGAGAGGGAGAGCGGACTCCCCACTCTCGACCGTACCAGGACACTTGAGGGCATATATATATATATATATATATATATATATATATATATATATATATATATATATATATATATATATATATATATATATTCAATTTTTTGTTTCTTGTGGACCTTTGTTTTTCTCTGACATTAGAAAGAGTCATCCTATAAATATCTCAAATAATAAGTTATAGGGATTTGTTGTTAGTTATATGAAACATAGAAAATCATAAGTTTGTACATCACTCAATTCATGTTTCATTATTGTTTTACATTTTATTCGGTTCATTGTTTTCACCAAAATGAGTTACCATGAATTTTGTTACAATTCACTCCAGTCGATGGTTTCATTTCTTCACTAGTTTTAATTGATAAAATCATGTGTAGATTCAAATCTGTTGTAAATTATTATCTGTTAAAGTTATGTGTTACTGTTGGGAATGCTAGATACCCAGAACTCACTTGATAAATGTTTAGTTTTGTAATTTTATTTTGGACATTTGAATTTCTTGCTTTCCCGCCAAAAGTTTTCATTTTTACCTTCATATCATACTTCCCACTTGTCAGGACCTTAAATATGACGTTTTGCAAAGATATTTGTGCCTGTTGTTGTTTGTACCTCTAACTGCTTGTGAAATACATTTCCCTCCTGTGAAACTTAACTTCTCTCGTTAGTTAGCGGGGCTTGGGATGCATCAGAATTGTTAATTTATTTGATCATTGTATCATTGAGTTTCCGTTCCATTCGCAGATTTGGGCGATCTATTAATCTCTGCAAATATAACAGTTACATTCTTACAGAATTTAATCTATGAAAATGATAAATATACTTCGTTACATATATGTGATGTTTATCAAAGGTCAATTAATATAAAGTGTTACTTAGTATCTAAATTATTTGTAATGCATGAATTAGAACATGGTGTGATGAATATTTTTTTTCTCTGTTGGTGATTAGCTACTTTGTTTTGAAACATTTTACTTATTTCAAATATAAGATTAAGTTTTGTCTTAATAGGTGGCAAGTTTTGAGAGAGAGAGAGAGAGAAATCATATTTCAGTGTGTAATATTGCGTGATTTTATTTCAAAATAACAGATATTTTCTTGTTGTTGTTATTGGTAATTCACTATTTATATTTATTTATTTATTTATTTGAACACATAAATATTGGTACAAGAGGGGCACCAAATATATATGTGCCACACAAAACAATGAGAATTTGAAGAGAAGAAGGAAAAAAAGGTAAGGAGCGTTAAAAAGAAAAAGAGAACAATAACGAACAGATTAGTGTAAGGTAGTGTGAAAATAATAATAATGGGGGGAAACAGGAACGTAAATCAGAAGAGATCTTTCAGTTAAGGAAGATACAACCACTTTTTGTGAAGAAAATAAAAGAAGGTTACAGCAGGATCGCCACTGGCTTCTATTCTGAGCCATATCTAATAACGTCTCTAGCAACTGTGTAACACCATTTCTCGGACCCCAGCCAGGGAGTCGTGAAGGACTAACACAAGCCAACCCTTTGTTATTTCTAGTGATAACATGGTTTTGCCGTTTATCTTCATAATTTTCATTGTATCCACAAATTCAAAGACGTCTTTAACACTATGCTTAACCAGTTGTTGGTGCAATGGTTCTAATAATTTAACTATCCATTTTGCTGTTAAATTGTATGTTGAGTTTGCCATATCCAGTTTCGGGCGTAAAGGAACATCAGGTTTATGAATCTTAGGTAGACCATATAGTCGAGGGGTATGTGTTCCCGAAGGCTTGAGCGTATTGTAGGTATGCTCAGTGATGTATTGATGTTATTTTAAAATTTTTAATGCTGCAGTCAATTGTCGTTCGGTCTTTTCATTGAGGTCTTCACATGACCCAAGCTTTTGGAATTTGGTTTGATCACTCAGTAGGGAATTCATCATACCTATGTAATCTGTCTTGTTTAGAATTACAGTGCAACTATTATACTTATTGTGACTGAACACTTTACTCCAAATCATCCTGACCTTTATTGAATGACCTTTCTAATTTGTAAATAATACAATTTTGAAGTATATATATCGTAACAGATGCAAACGTACACCATTTTCAACGCATAACATTATCAAATTCATTAATACTTGCCTTATTTTTGGCCTTTGTAAAATATTTTAGTGATGGACTTATAACTGTAGAGCCTGATAATAGTGTATCATTCACAAATATAGCCTACTGTGAAAAAGGTAGTAGTATCTTACAAATTAAATTGAGTGAATCACTTACCTTAAACTCCTTAAATAATGCATGGAATTAGTAAATTTAATGTTTATTCATAATAATATAATGTCTAATTGACGTTAATGAGTTGTAAACATTCAATGTGTTTCTTTCTTGATTATATGCAAAATATCGTAAAGGCTCCTATACACAATCACTTCAAACAAAATGAAGATAAAATTACAAAAAAAAACTTTCTGCTTATAGTAGTCACCAATGAATTTTTATCAATATAATCTTTTTATTCTATTCCTTAGGCTGTATGTTGCAGTGATGGAGAACACTGTTGTCCTGATGGTTATGTATGTGATTTATCTGTTGGAGAGTGTATAAATCGTTCTAAATCATCAAATGAATTGAAAAAGTTTTTACCAAACATTAATTTATCATCATTACCAACAAAAATTGGATATAATAATCGTTGTCCTAACAGTGATGTTTATTGTGAAGATAATTCAACTTGTTGTGAACATGATAAGGAATGGGGTTGTTGCTTGTTCTCAAATGTAATTTTATTATATTACATTGTATAAATATTCTTTTGATTAAATCTCAAGATTTTAAATTCAATCCTTTAAGTTAACTCATAGATAATTAATGCTTGAAACTTTCAATATTATGCGATAGTTTCATTTGTCTTTAATTTAGATTGGATGCAAATTTTTATATGAAAAACTGATTGTTCGCATGCCGTTGAATACACTTAAAGGTAATTCCTGGACTTCTAGTGAGAAATCTTGATTATGGAAGTTGAGTTGTGTTGGGCTTTAGACAGTTGTTCCCAGTGTTCGTACAATATCGCGAAATATCTGAAATTTGACTTGTAAACTTTTGAATCCTTCCTCAGTGGTTCAAATTTTTAGTGCTTGTCGTTGAAATTATTAGTCCTAAGTTCGATTCCTGGTGGGATCGTGGATGCCCACTACCACTGAGTATTTCAACACTAAGACGAAACAGTTGTATAGTGCTTTTAAGATTTCAGTAATTGCCTAAGATTAATCGACGATACTACTCAAACCGGTTAGATTATAAACAATAAATAACGCTGAATTGGATGTTAATATGTACGAAGTTGAATGGTGCAATTAGCATGCAATTAACTTACATCATTCGAAGTCATTCCAACTTCAAATAGCCGTTTCCACTAAGAATTGGAAATCAGTTCAACCAATAAACATTGAATTATATCAATGGTTTCCTGTTTAACCTGCAAATAGTTATTCAATCAGTTTTAAAAATGTATTCTTAAAATCTATGATAAATAGAACAGTTATACTGGAATATGTATATCTGGCTATCATATTTCGCAAATATAATAAACGGACATTAATTAACCGTACTCTTATAATGTTCATAATGCTAATTAATGTCTTTGATGAGGAAAAACAAGCAAAGAGCATTAAACTGTAGCTGATACAGAAGAATAGGGTGTATATCATGATTTATGTGTTGAGAATGCTAATTTAAATCTCTTTTGTAACTTAGGTACTTTTAAAAAATTTTCTATCTTACTAAACTTAGGATTTGTAATTAACAATATCGGCGAGACTATAATTTATGGACGAACCAATCAGGTACGAGATAACGGGTCTTGGATTTCGACGCGAAATTCATCCATTTGGCAATATACTGTTTTGGCATTATATCTGATGTCAGTTTGTAATGAGGATCCTAAATCTAATTCGTAACCTTAACTATCAACTGTGAACAATCGTTCTAATTCCTCAAACTGATTTATAACCTTCATTTGGTTCTAGTTAATAGGTGGTCACTCTAGTGTTGCTGAAAGGTCGTCGATAAATTATAGTCTCACCACAATATCATCTATGCGTTTCAATACGTTTACTCATGATGTGATAATGTTATCCAATAATCACCAATTGGAGCTATTTGTTCTCAACTCGAAGTTATATATATATCGTTTCTACATTTGAAACTTGTATTTTACTTTTTAAAGGCAGTCTGTTGCTCCGATGGTATTCATTGTTGTCCAGCAAATACAATTTGTGATTTAAAGGCAGAAATGTGTATTGGTGAATCAGGTGATATTCTCACTAAACTACAATTGAAATCTAAACCTAAATCTATTTCATTCAAATATAATTCACGTATTAGTATTTGCTCTGATATGAAATCAGTTTGTATTAATGGTACATGTTGTTCCAATGTAAATGATCAATTATCAACACTTTGTTGTCCTTATGAAAATGTATGTTTTGAAAGTCTATTTATTGTTATGTGTTATATTTTAACATTCGATTTGAATTTGTTTCCTCTATGTTTTTTTTCCGAGATGGACGGTTTATAACTGGATGTACTTGCACCTCAGAGTTGATGTTCACTCTGGGACTCGAACCCCGTACTGTTCTCTTCAAACTCCATCGCGTTATCCACTTAGCTACTGAGTCCTGATAGCCACTTGCTTGTGCAATGGGGTGAAGTTTGAATTCACTTGATGCTGTTTATTTTGAATCTTCCCATTGATGTTTAGGACTGCAATTGATCAATCTCAGTGATGTCTTATATATTTTTTGTTGGATAAACGGTACTATAAGTTTTAGAATTAATGAATAGTGAGTAATAGTAGGATTCAGTAATCGCGTTTCGTCTTATTTTGAACTTATCATCTGAATATATCTGCATCCTATCATCGATGTTTAGAGTGTCATGTAATTTATAACACTATTCGTTCTTAGTTAAAATATAAAGTGTCTTTTATGTATTTATTTATTTAAACACATAAACATTGGTACAAGGGAGCGCCAAATATACACGTGTCATACTTCGTCATTTGATTTGTTTGAGGGCTGGAATACTACCTGGAAGCCTCCCGGACAGGTAAACGGTTGGTGACTGTCGTACTCCATCATGCTTTACTGTGTTTTTAGACAATTTGTTAGTAGTCATTCTATTTGTGTTCCGTTATTATTGTTAATTAGGTCAATATTCAAGGCGAAGTCGACATCATAAGTTGATAGTTATAGAAAAATTCAAAGATGTACTTTGAAATCGTTTGTTTAATTTTAAAAAAACATTTCAGTAGTATATGTATTCATAATGATGTAAATTTATCATATGATTGATTCATCAGTCAGTCAGTCCAATTACTTGACTAATATGATACAATTGACCACAGATGCCTCAGAAATATTGCTGGCGTCTGCTGGGATCACCGGGTAAGTAACAGTGAGGTTAGACGCAGGGTATTAGGCAATGATGGTAAATCAGTCGATGAGGTTGTGAATCTTCATCGACTGAGATGGTTGGGCCACGTGTTACGTATGCCCGAACACCGATTACCACGACGTGCAATGCTAACCGGTATTGGAGATGGTTGGAAGAAAGTTAGGGGCGGCCAAACCAAAACGTGGCATCAGTGCTTGAAGTCACTAACTTCTAGTCTGAGCCATGTTGGTAGATGCAGACTACTTGGTTGGGGTCCGCGTGACTATCGTAACCAATGGTTGGAGACTCTTGGTGACATAGCTCAGAATCGATCACAATGGCGTAGGTGTATACACTCTCTATCTTCCCTTAAACTAAGAGATTAAAATCACTTCATATCTTTCTTCCTGTACTATATACTTATATGCAATCTTTCTTTTATATATTACCACCATTGAATTAACTACTTTTATGAATCCGGTGTTCATCTTGTTGTACTAATGTGGTGAGGTATGGCAACTTGGACTGATGCATATATGTGCCTGGTCCTACGTTGTAGCTGACTGACTAACTGATGATACAATTTTTATTATAATTTTCAGGCCGTTTGTTGCAACGATGGTGAACATTGTTGCCCAAAGGGTACAACATGCGATATGGTCAATGGTGGTTGTATTATTTCACAAGAAAATTTATCAAAATCTAATTCTGTTCCATTGCTTACCAAGATCTCAGCTTTACATGTTACTTCCAAAAATAACACACAGTCTACTGTTTTCACACAAGTTTGTCCTGGTGGTAAAGCGAAATGTCCAGATAGTGCAACATGTTGTAAATTATCTAGTGGGGAATATGCATGTTGTCCAATCCCAAATGTAAGTTTCCATCAAAATAGGAGTTTTATTAATATAAATTAGTAATCATACTTCGATAACAAGGTTGCAGACTTTATTCTTTTTTTTACTTAAGTTGAGTTATGATAAGTCAGTCCGCCTACTTGAACATTTGTTTCTAACTTTCCAGCCGCTTCCTATAACCACAGATTACGCATACGCCTAAACTTGAACAATAGGAAAAAGGAGAGAAATGTGAGTCAGCTCTTTACTTAAAAATGAGTTATGTCAGTCACTCATACTGTATAACCTGTTACGTGTGTACATCGGTTCAAGTCCCCATACCCAAATAACATATATATATATATATATATATATATATATATATATATGAAATTATAAGACCAAATCTTAGAATATTAGAGGTAGTAACAGTAACAGTGGTAATAGGAAAGATTAGATATCAGACACGATTTGTAAAGAAAATATAAATTAGTGAAATAAAAACAAAAGTAATGGTTATGAGGAATTCAGAATTTCGGGGATGACAAATAATGGATGCATCTGCACCATTACAAACGATTTTGAGCCATGTGATTCAAAGTCCCTAACTATTGGTAATGATAATCACGCGGATCTCAACCAGGTAGTCTACACCTATTAACATGGCCAAGTTCAACTGTCTATGACTTTATGGACTGACGGCATGTTTTGGTTTTGCCGCCCCTAGCTTTCTTCCGGATTACTCCTACACCACATAACATCGCCCTATGGAGATTATAAAAGTTCGAATCCGTTGATAAATATCGTGTGCCATATCACCAATCGCAGTCCTAATTCTACTTTAATCTATTTCGCGTCTACCACTTTCTCAATAGCCCAGTTTCCTCAATTTGTATAAATACATGCTCGATCAGTACCATCAGCTGTAAATCAAACAACTCACCTCCTATTGGTCCGCTATTCATACACTCCTCTCTATGCCCTGCCCTGAGTTGAGGAGTAGCAACCAGCCTCTCCTACGTTCCTATTTCAAACAGACGCGTTTCTTATACAGGCATACCAGACCGCATTACACCATAGAACAAGTCAATGGTGGTTGTGTATGGGAGAGGGTGTAAATAATGTAATGAGAACAAAATAGGTATAGTAAGTCGTACAACAGTATGGAATGAGTCAACTGAAATCCTCCAGCGACGTGCAATGCTAACCGGTGTAGGGGTTGGTTGGAAGAAAGTTAGGGGCGGCCAAACCAAAACGTGGCATCAGTGCTTGAAGTCACTAACTTCTAGTCTGAGCCATGTTGGTAGATGCAGACTACTTGGTTGGGGTCCGCGTGACTTTCGTAACCAATGGTTGGAGACTATTGGTGACATGGCTCAGAATCGATCACAATGGCGTCGGTGTATACACTCTTTGTCTTCCCTTAAACTAAGAGATTAAAATCACTTCATATCTTTCTTCCTGTACTATATACTTATATGCAATCTTTCTTTTATATATTACCACCATTGAATTAACTACTTTTATGAATCCGGTGTTCATCTTGTTGTACTAATGTGGTGAGGTATGGCAACTTGGACTGATGCATATATGTGCCTGGTCCTACGTTGTAGCTGACTGACTAACTGATGATACAATTTTTATTATAATTTTCAGGCCGTTTGTTGCAACGATGGTGAACATTGTTGCCCAAAGGGTACAACATGCGATATGGTCAATGGTGGTTGTATTATTTCACAAGAAAATTTATCAAAATCTAATTCTGTTCCATTGCTTACCAAGATCTCAGCTTTACATGTTACTTCCAAAAATAACACACAGTCTACTGTTTTCACACAAGTTTGTCCTGGTGGTAAAGCGAAATGTCCAGATAGTGCAACATGTTGTAAATTATCTAGTGGGGAATATGCATGTTGTCCAATCCCAAATGTAAGTTTCCATCAAAATAGGAGTTTTATTAATATAAATTAGTAATCATACTTCGATAACAAGGTTGCAGACTTTATTCTTTTTTTTACTTAAGTTGAGTTATGATAAGTCAGTCCGCCTACTTGAACATTTGTTTCTAACTTTCCAGCCGCTTCCTATAACCACAGATTACGCATACGCCTAAACTTGAACAATAGGAAAAAGGAGAGAAATGTGAGTCAGCTCTTTACTTAAAAATGAGTTATGTCAGTCACTCATACTGTATAACCTGTTACGTGTGTACATCGGTTCAAGTCCCCATACCCAAATAACATATATATATATATATATATATATATATATATATATGAAATTATAAGACCAAATCTTAGAATATTAGAGGTAGTAACAGTAACAGTGGTAATAGGAAAGATTAGATATCAGACACGATTTGTAAAGAAAATATAAATTAGTGAAATAAAAACAAAAGTAATGGTTATGAGGAATTCAGAATTTCGGGGATGACAAATAATGGATGCATCTGCACCATTACAAACGATTTTGAGCCATGTGATTCAAAGTCCCTAACTATTGGTAATGATAATCACGCGGATCTCAACCAGGTAGTCTACACCTATTAACATGGCCAAGTTCAACTGTCTATGACTTTATGGACTGACGGCATGTTTTGGTTTTGCCGCCCCTAGCTTTCTTCCGGATTACTCCTACACCACATAACATCGCCCTATGGAGATTATAAAAGTTCGAATCCGTTGATAAATATCGTGTGCCATATCACCAATCGCAGTCCTAATTCTACTTTAATCTATTTCGCGTCTACCACTTTCTCAATAGCCCAGTTTCCTCAATTTGTATAAATACATGCTCGATCAGTACCATCAGCTGTAAATCAAACAACTCACCTCCTATTGGTCCGCTATTCATACACTCCTCTCTATGCCCTGCCCTGAGTTGAGGAGTAGCAACCAGCCTCTCCTACGTTCCTATTTCAAACAGACGCGTTTCTTATACAGGCATACCAGACCGCATTACACCATAGAACAAGTCAATGGTGGTTGTGTATGGGAGAGGGTGTAAATAATGTAATGAGAACAAAATAGGTATAGTAAGTCGTACAACAGTATGGAATGAGTCAACTGAAATCCTCCAGCGACGTGCAATGCTAACCGGTGTAGGGGTTGGTTGGAAGAAAGTTAGGGGCGGCCAAACCAAAACGTGGCATCAGTGCTTGAAGTCACTAACTTCTAGTCTGAGCCATGTTGGTAGATGCAGACTACTTGGTTGGGGTCCGCGTGACTTTCGTAACCAATGGTTGGAGACTATTGGTGACATGGCTCAGAATCGATCACAATGGCGTCGGTGTATACACTCTTTGTCTTCCCTTAAACTAAGAGATTAAAATCACTTCATATCTTTCTTTCTACGAACTAATTCTTCCTTCCTATACTATATCCTTATTGCAACCTATGACCTAACCACTCCTATGAATCCGGTGTTCATCTTGTTGTGCTAATGAGGTATGGCAACCTGGACCGATGTACATATGTGCCTGGTCCTACGTTGTAGCTGACTGACTGACTGACTGACTATGATAAATGGTATATATAACAATTTTTCAATAACCATGGCTTCTATAAATCTAAGAATAAGCCCTTGATAATTTCTGTACAAAGCCTTAAAGACTATCTCAGGGTTGATCCTTTGATTTGTTTCAATTGTGCTTTACAATCTAGGAACCTGGTTTTCTACTTTCTGCATTTATTCAGTTGATTAAGACTCAATATTCATTGAGCTATTTTGGCATATGCTCCATCACAGCTGATTAAATGGAGAAGTAATCAAAAATTCTGTAGTAAAGGAACAAACACTCGTTAATTTCAGCATAACTTTGAATCGTTTTGACATAATTAAGAATTCGCTGTTGATGATGAGGATTTTGAACATGTTTTCTTAGTTGATTGTTTTAATCTTTCATTGTCTTTCTAGATAGAGTCATCTAAAGATGCTTTTTTAAAGGATATTTTAGTGATGTTGTTTAGGACGATTAAAGCTCCATAGACCATTGAACCAACCAGTTCAGGCGAACAGAATACATTCAAAATTTCGAAAACTTGTTCAATATTTTATTGATTACGAACCAATTTAATTTAGTTTACCATTAAAAATATGGAAGCACTGGACAACTGTTTCGTCCTTGTATGGAACTTCTCAGTGGTGGTGCACATTTATAACACCGATATGGGGGACCGAACCCAATACCCTGTTTAATATTGATAGAAATGATTTGAATATCTGAATGCATCATTAACAATTAAAACGTTTGTCAATAGTTTTTGTTTTATTAACATATTGAGATAAAGCAACGTTTTGGCTTTTGTAACAACAAAGTTTTCTATGATAAAGGTACTTGTCATCTAGTTTCAATGTTAAAGATGCTACCAATCTCTCCCAATCTTAATTTTTCCCCAACCGTAGTTAAAAACAGTAGTCGGCGTTTAGATTCGTATGAACATAGGTTCGTTGGGTAAAGGAAATATGAAGCTTTGTGGCAGGCCTATTAGCTACGGACAACTCAATCATGTTTCAGAGAACACCTTTTGGGTTTTTCGCGTTATCCATTCTGTTTTGATGACTAAATACCATTCTGGCATTGTAGTTTATTTCAGTTCCGAATTACCTTGATGAAACTAGTTGGTAGAAGTTTCTTAATTTGGTATTGTAGTATTGCTATGTTCGTATATAAACTACAGTTTTGCTTTAAAAAAAATTAATTTGTCTCCTGGTTTTACAGTTTTCTTTTGTTTCCTATCTTATTAAAAATTTCATTTGGTATATTCATCTATAAATAATGAATGACACAAATGTAGTGCCATTTATGACTTTAATTACTCTCGAATTCCTCCTTTCTATTAAATGGATACTAAATTGCTTTCAATGAACACTGAACGATTTATCCGCGTATACAACTCATTCACTCTACACTAGATACTCCGCCAGGATTATTCTATCAGATATCAATAAAAATAAAATCAAAAACATAACTGATTTGAATAATACATGCATTAGCCAACAACCGACAATAATTAAACACAAGAGGTCGGGAAATATCTATGATACATCATCAAATACCTGTCAGACTATCTACCAGGTTTGTCATGGTAACCCAACCAGTCTTTTTTTTCTCTTGCTCACAAAACAGAAACACAATTGAAAACTATCATTTCACCTGTTCTCGAGATCTGATATGATATTTTTCAATGGATATAATAATTAGGTGGTAATTTTGCTTTATATGAACTACAATTAGTTAGCTTATGTGTGTTAATCAATCAAATTATTCCCAGTTGCCCATTTTATGTAATGATGCTTCTTAAAGAAACCGGAGTTTTATTGATTGTAGTGACCTGGGAACGTGGCTGCAGTACCAGAGGAACAACTTCTAGATCTTTTTTGGAATTGTTGTCGGTAAGTTAGTTCTGTACTTTAAAGGTCCTATTACTGGAGACAAGAGTCTGTGGGATAGGAAAAATTGTCACATTCTTAGGGCTAGTATTTTTTAACCCCTCCTTTTTGTTACAGCACCGCTGCAAGTGTTGGTTATATGGAGAAAACAGCTTACTGCCACCACATCCCAGTAACAGTCAGCAGTTTGACTTCACTATTGGACCGTAAGTTGTTACTTTTAGTCTTATGGTTTTTAGATGGTGTTGAAGGTTTGTAGCTCATGTGAATGACTTAGGTGGAGTTTTGTTCTGTGAGCGCGATCATCATCACATCAAGGTTGGGATACTAGATTACAAACTAGTTTTGCCTATTGGAAAACAAGCTGACTTTTCCTTTTTTTCTTATCTGATTTATGAAATTTGTAGAAACTGTCCACCTTTTCTTCAAATTCTGTATTATGTTCAATTTCATTATAGGCTATTTGTTGTACAGATGATATTCATTGCTGTCCATCAGGAACTTCATGTGACTACAAAACTCTATCATGTGTGAAAACTGACAATGTTCATTCAATTAGAAGCCCAACAGCTAATGAATTATTACGTAATCCTGGATTGTTGTTTACTGGAGTACGTGATCATGTTTGCCCTGGTCATCAATCTACATGTGCTGATGATCAAACTTGTTGTCCATTGCCTGATAAATCATGGGGTTGTTGTCCACTGAAAAATGTACGTGTTGTATATTTGTATATGTATATATATTTTAAATGGAGTTTAAATATACATTGTTTATATAATTCACTATGAATTTTTTAGAATTTACTCCAGGGTTGTTCATTTTAGCATCAACATAGTACATTAAACTGATTAAATATTGTGCCTGGATATCATTTCACTTTTATTCTCAAACACATATTTTAAGTAGTAATGTTCGTGTGTATATCTTTCGTTTTTATTTATTTACTTATTTAGATGTCAAATTTCACTGCTGTCTATTTGTTTGACGTCTCTCTACTTATATCCTCTTAGTTTTTTTGTAATATTTCCGTAAAATTACCGTTCTGCAAATGCACTGTCTCTCTCATTATGTGTAATCTTGAGTGCTGTTAAAGGTACTATGGAGGAATTGTCAGTTCCATATCATTCAAGTTGTGGAAGTATTCTTCTTTAGTTACGTGAAATTGAAATTGTGTTAGGGATAACCTTAACAACCTAGGAGCTTGGCCGCTAAGGCCAGGAGAAAATCAGATAAGTTTGATCACTCACAATCTTTCTGATATTAGAAGAGAGACGATTGATTAAATGACTAAGAATCGTTTACAATAAAACATGTATTTATTTATTATCTTCACCTAGATTTCAATTTCGAGTATTCGTTTATGCACATTTTTTTCATTCTGTCGTCTTGAATGGTGTTCTCACTGTTCTGTCTTTCTCATTTTCAGTATAGGGTTGTGGAAATTGTTGAGTTTTAATTGAGCTCATGAACCGATAAATGTTAGACCACTATTGAAAACCTGGAGGTACTGTGGACGGCCCTTTCTTCCTAGTATGGGACTGATAATTATCATATGTTCACTGGTGACTAGATTTGAGAAGTAATTGTCGGGGTTCAAGTTCGAAGCCATAACCACAGGAGTTCAACTGTGTCGGATGTGGGGGAGTTACCTACCGAAGACAATGAAAGATGGTCACCTAATATTTTGGGTTGACTAAAGTCAGATATTAGTACCGTTGGATGCCGGCTCGTTGGTTTAAAGGTTAAGCGTTCGTGCGCGCGACTAAGGGTTCCGGGTTCGATTTCTGCGTGTGAGATCGTGAATGGGTACTGTTGAAGAGTCCCGTACTAGGACGAAATGGCCAGTGCTTCTAGGTCTTTTTACTTTCAGTCCTACTAAATCATTTCCACTCCTTTATTATTTATTCCGGCCATTTCACCTCGTTTTGTTAATGTAGTACAGAAGCTTAGATAATCTTATATTTATGCTAGACTGTTGATTATAACTAATTACTGACTCTTCAGTCTCTCTCTCTTTATATATATATATCCCCAAATGCCCTGGTAAGGCCGAGAGTGGGAAGAGTCAGCTCTCCCTCTCGAAATGCTCTCACATGTCTACGTGCATACAACCACTGCCAGGGAAGTCTTACTCACTGCCTTCTTGTGGCGGGGGTGTTGTTGACGAAATTGACAGGACGAAAAGCTAATGTCCAGCGCTTTAACCGGGGTGGTGGATACCAAGGATCCACCTAGGGGAGTTGGAAAACCCTGATTCCAAATCAATGGTGCACATTGGTTTCAGGATCTTATGGATAAAAATGGCGTCTGAGCCTACTGTTGATCACCGACTACTATGGGACTGCATCTCCTTAGGTTGCTCCACTTCTTTTTGGATTAGACCTTTAGGTTGAATGCTCCGAGTGTGGCCCCTTCAAGAAAACCATTTACTTCAGTTTGGTCACCCGGGCAGTATCTCAGCCCTAACATAAAACGAATGATTTATGTGGTGCATATCTATTCGATCCCTCTTTGTACCAATGTTTATGTGTTTAAATAAATTATATATATATCATGCATAGCTACACATCATCATATCTATCCATTCTCATTTATAATTAAACAACATATTATTTGATAAACAATCAATCCAATTATAACTAATTTTGCATAAACTCTAACTAGTGATTCGCAATTAGTTATTATTCTATAGACAATTAATCGATTACATAATGAAAATTTCATCGGTTTGTCATTAGTATACCAATATGAAATATTTGAAACAATGAAAAAAACGTTTGACACCATTTATGTATAATTGAGAGGTAGCTACTTACATGGTAACAATTAAAATTTTAATACTGTCTGTCATAAGTTCCGTCTACTTCATTGAATGGTGCAAGAATCGACTAATTATTGATTTAATTTAATGATTTATTCATAGGATAAGAGTATTATTGTTTCGATGATAGAATTTGCTTATTTTCAATTTAACAGAACAAATATTGTTCAGTTGTAAGTATACAATGTATTTATGTGTCATTATTAGTGTGTTAATGTTATGACTTAAGACGCTAATCAATATCATGTTTGTTATTACCTAGTCAGCATTCCGATTGTCAATTAGTTCACCTATATGTATTGCAAGTAGGATTAGTGACTTTCAATTGCACTGACTAATACATACCTACTAATGAACTACAATCAAGGCCTTAACATGCTTATTTGTCCTCAAGCTCCTTCTAACCCCAGTGATCAATCAGAAGATGACGATAGGATTCAGATTAGTTATCTATTGTACTCAATTCAATTATGATTCAAAAGTTATACAAAAATATATTTAAAATAACAACACAGCACACCAAATAAGAAATCTTGCTGTAAATAGAATTAGGCTGATCGCGGACTAAACAGTCTGTAACTAATTAGCAATAACTAAGGAACACTCAAATATGTAACGACAGTTAATAGATCCACTGATAGCTTACAATTAGGGAAACACAGAAATGTGGCATTACAGTTATCTACTAATTATACCATAAAAGTATAGATAATAACAATTTGAATGGTAGTTTTGAAATCCCTAACTTTTCCAATATTTTCATCCCGTTATAAGAGCTAGAGATTGCTAAATTTTGAATTTTCACATTATGATTAATATCTTCAATGGTCATGGAATATAGCGAATTGAATGAAGCGAGGGTTGTAAACTATTGGGTGGCATTTATGTGTTTTGAAGGATAGACACTCATCGCGATGCTAACAGGTCCTCAATTCAATCTCTAGTTGAGTCCTGGACCGAATTCCTAATGAGTTCCATGCTCGGATAAAACAAGTGTTCAGCATTTCCTGATTTTTAATGCTTGCTTAACCTACATAAAATAAATACTCTGGCACGTCTGAGAATAGGGAGAGTTCATTGTTCTTCTAGAAATGCTCTTATATTACACGTTATTATATCCTCTGTTAAGGGATACTCACTCACTACATTCACACAGCAGTTGTGTTGTTTACGAAAATGAGAGGAATAAAACCAGACGTCCGTCGGTTAAATGAGGGTTGGTAGATAACAGGAGTTCATCTAGGGGAGTTGAAAAAACCCTGACTTCAAACTAATAGTGCAGATTGGTATCAACGTTTCGAGCGAACAAATGGCGTACGAACCTACTATGGTTACCGACTACTATGAAAATCCATTGCTTAACGTTTCCATACTGGTTTGTGAATTAAGTGTCTACATCAAAAGCTCTACGAGTGGCTTCAGAATAACAGTACCCGTTACGATTTAGACTTATCAAGATAGTATCTCGTACAAATATTTTCATGATTTTTTGTCCTGCAAATACTATTTATTGGCTCCGTCCAAGTTATACAAGATTTTATATGAATTTAATAGATATCCATAGTTAATCTACAGAATGAAACTCTATTTCTGATACATTCACATTCTACTTTCCTGTCTCTTTCTATATCCCATATCTTGACAATCTTTAATGTTTCTTCTTATTATTATCATCATTAGTGAACTAAGAACACCATCAATTATTGTACAAGTTTATATTTTTTATCTCATAAAGTTTATATTAAAATAGATGTATAATAAAGAGATATTACTTCGTTACCTATCTACCTACCTACCTATCAACTTCCAGCTTTTTTTTTCGTATTGTATGTTAAGACATAAATATAAATGACTCTAATGTCCTGTTAATCATAGCAACAGAATAGTAATAATAATAATTGTTATTATTACATAGGATTGTTTATCTAATCAACCAAATTAATGTATGTATGTCTCCTTTTGTCGAGAATAGAAAACACAGTATGAAATAAACAGAATGAAATACCATTCGATAAGTATCATAAAATTTCATGGTATTTGTTAAAATTATTACATAACTATTTTAGTGGTACAATTAGGTTAGTTGTATATGATAATCAAATCGATAAGTCACTAACAGAACTAGACTAAGCCTTCATTTCCAATGGGATTAAATTTCGTGTGAATTAGTTGTGTTCTCTGGTGGTCGACGGCCTATGCTCCATTAGGAGTAACAGGCGTAAATAAGTAAGTTGTGTTCTCTGATTTGTTCTGAGTAGTTTAATCTTGAGGCTTTTACTGTCTTTCTACTTAATATGATTCATCAGCACTCATTTCGATTAGAGATAAGCTGTTTGTGTTTTTTTTTAAAATTAACTAACAACTCGTTTTCCTAGTTTAGATCACAAATTGATCTTAGGTAGACTACCATTGAAAACTAGGAAACACTGAACAGCTTTGAATGTACATCAACGGATTTCGGCTCAGTTGCCTAGGTGTTAAGCGTTCACAATCCCTTTGTTTGGGTCGTGGTTGCGTGTTGCCACTGTGAGGCCCCATACTAGAATGTAATAGCTGTTCAGTGCTTTCTGGTTTTCAATTATGATCTAGCTAAGACGACCATTTCGAGACTTAAAACTGTAAAAAAGTTTACTCTCTCTGCAAACACTAATGTATTAATAGTAAGTTGTTTTGTTAACCTTAATATTGATCGATTATTGTGTCGATACATTTGTTTTATCATTGTATATTTGCACATCTCTCATCGATTGTCTCTTACAAACTTCATTGTTCCTTCGTTTCTGTTGTTATTACGAGTGCTCTCTGTTTACATTCCTGTTCTCTGCAGTTCTGTCTTCTCAGCATTCTGCTGCCAGGCATTCCACTTACGACTGGTGCTACATACTACTTATGTCTGTTGACATAAGTAGCATACAACACATATTTATTTGCATGATCTCCCTTGATCTAATAGTTTCTAGTTTTCCAATTAGCTAATAAATTGGATTGGTTTTTATAAGTTTTATTGGTGCTTGAATGTTAAACTTGTAAAGCTGTTGTGACATTCCCCGTACTCTCCCCATTTTGGATTTCAAATGGTCGAAGAATCATTGACTAAACAGACATGAGTGTATGTTATATGAATATTCGTCAAAATTTAAATGAACGGTTCGACAGAAATTAGGCATGAAACGTATACAGAAGACATTAAACTGTATAAATTGTATTTGAAATCATCTCAGTGATTGAAGTTTAAGTAATTCCAGTGTTTTGCCCAACCTGTTAGTTAGAGTTTGTTTAGGGAAATAATAAAAATCATGATTGTATATTTAGGGATCAGATTTTTTTATACAAGCTAATACCTGTAGACTTGTAGTTCGAAAGAATTGTCAACAAACTTTAGATGACTAATAGATAATGTCTGATATATGTAATATATTATTGTGAATATTCAATTCTAAATAACATTCAACAGAGAACTATTCATCATCAAATATAACTGGATTTCCTTTTCATCTTTGTTGGAGACTCAAAAGTTCATATGAATAGTTCAACATAGAAAAGTTTATTAGCTATGTACTACTTCTAAGACTTTAACACTAGAGACTAACTGATCCAACTTGCGAGTTTAATCACATCTTTCAAGTTCAACTGGGAGAAAGAAATCTGATATTTAATCTTATTTACTAATATCAGTCGTTAGAGAAATTCCCCTCCAAAAGTCTGAAATTAATATTAAAATTGATATTCAGTTTATGAGTGTTCATTTCTTGACAGATATACAAGTCCGATAAGCACATAATCTTCCAATAAACACATTCCTGATATAGTCACATATGTTAGATTATTTCTTTGAAGTTTGATGCATTGAATTTCGTAATAGTCATTCATTCATAAATTAATTTCAATGACCAATGAGTTTACTTTTCTTACTAGACAAATTAATCTGGTTTCATCATAATAAGAGAGTAACCTCCGTTTAGTCACATGTTTCTAATTTCATACTTGTATTAAGCAATCGTAAGTTTACTCTAATCCCTTCCTAACTAGATCGTTTCAATGTTCTTGAAATAATATTATCAAATAACTTCCTAGATTCAACTGAAGTATGTCGTTACAATTAAAATAATCAAATGTTTAGTTTATTTGAATGAACATGTATGATTTAAATATTATTACCTATTTTGTACAACCAGTTCTGTTAGATGGTTGGGGGTAGTTCACAAGGAACCCTTGAAGACCTATATCTCTTGCTATTATGCAACGGTTGCTTAGTTTTTAATTCTAACTTTCAGCTACTTTGGTGTTTTTAATCATTTGTATCTTTGTTTTTTTTTTACTGGTTCGAATACACATTGTTCTCCTTCCCTTCTGTTCTTGTTCTGATTTGGGAAGAGTCAAGCGAAGTATGGAGTATGTTTAACGACTATTAGACAGTAGAATAATATAGCAGGTTATTTTGTAGAATTCAATCATTTTCCTAACAATATTAATTAGTTCCTTTAGCCATAGTGTGTAGTGATAGGTGTCTGATTGAACTAAGTTAACAGATTCTGGATTTTCAATTATGTAAGTCTAGATTTGTTCTTAAGTCAATTGAGTACAATAGACATTCTTAAATACGTAACGATCTAAAATTCCATATAAACATAAATATGATTTTCTTGAAGTTTTCACTTAACATGATCTCAGTTGATATTCGTCTTGAATCTTTTATAAAAAAATATTATTCTGTGTTCCTTTTTTACTTCAGGGTGTTTGTTGTGGTGATCATCTTCACTGTTGTCCAGCTGGTTCAATTTGTGATTTGGATACAAAACAGTGCATTTTACAAATTGAATACAATCAATCTACCACAAAAATAGTTTATGATGGGTTTACTATGCACAAAGCTAATCAAAAGTTATCAAATAGTTTATATTCACAACCAGTAAAATCTATTAGTACTATTGATACTTATGTACAAGCAAAATGGTGTGGAGCATGCGGTGACACTTGGGCTTGTTGTCCAGATGTTACTTTTACTTCATGGTCATGTTGTCCTTATGTGGGCGTAAGTTACGATGATAATTTTAATTGGATTATTATGTTATATTGATAGGTCTTGCTTCCGAAACGCTTAAACTGTCTTCCTAGTTAGTTCCGATAACTTAAAATTACTTCTACACATCAACTGGAATACTAGGGTGAGAAGACGCGAATTGCGAATAAAAGCTTTACTTCAAGGTTAGTTTATGCTATCGACCAAGTTGCAATACAGCCACTAGTCTAGGTGACTCGACATTTCGTGCACTCTGTTGAGATAAGATGGTGGTTGGAGGTAGTCAATAGGAAACCCTGGGCCTAGGTTTCATGCTGTTTGGCACTCGTCAGCATGGTTTACCTATAATCTTGAGGGAACTGGTACTCCCTGACAGATTCGATCCCGTACCACCCAGCTTCACAGTCAGAGACGTTAACCCGAATTATTTTCATCTTTAATGGATTTTGATGAATAATTAATTAATATCAGTTCACTGTCTATAAAATATCTAAATTATCAATGTGTTATACATTTTTTAAACTCAATTATTTACTACTTAATTGGTTTGTGTAGACTGTAGGAATTTCTATTTTATTTTTAATTTAGGGAGAATGTTGTATTGGACAAAATACTTGTTGTCCTCCTGGATCACGTTGTTTAAATAATGGGAAATGTGAAAAGATCCAAAAGAATATCTTCAAATCATCAGCATCTGCTTTAATACCATCTATTTCAATGAATAACAATGTACAAAGACCACATTTCATTAAACAAAATAATGAAAAAGAAAACTTCCAGATAGAAATGTCCAACAGTGCTAAACCTGCTCAAAGGAATATCCTTCTTCTGTAAGTAGATTTTCTTTCCCTTTTTTGTACGTTTAAAATGGTTTTTCTCGTGGTCTGTGTCTGATGATTTTGGAAGTTGATTATAGAGCCTGTTTATTGACTTGTTCACTTTAAGGTCATTTGATCAATGATTTTATGGTTGACCGATGATACTATGTTTATTTTACCAAATAACTCAATGACTTAATCAACACAAGAATAATTTCACATTTTATGGTTTAAAAACTCCTTACCCTAGTGTCCAACCAGAAAACGATGTTAAGAGCGAGGTTTCAGTAGACCTAGGACAGTGTTTCGCGCACTGGAATCATTGGTCATGGTTACACTTGAGGAGGAAACCAAAAGAGGAAGTTTAGAGTTGAAAGTCGACGTAGGAGGTATAATCGGAACTGAAGAGGGAGATCGATTATGAATGCAGTGATTTTGAGTGTTGTCACAGGTATGAGAGTGGTTTCTACTTCCCGGTTGCCCACACAGTGGAATAGTCTTTCTAGAGGTAACTGAAAAGGAAATTCAGTTAGAGTTGGTCTTAGTCATCTGAGAGCGTGACCACAATGCCCAAGGGATGGCTGCTTGAGGTCGGTCACACACGACCTTTCTGTGAGTAATTTTCGTGTTAGCTCCGTATTGTTAAAACCTTACCGTCGGAGACCGATATCCGTGGGATAGAGTGGTGTTCATTTTTAGGATCGACCTTTTCTAATCCCACCCCACCTTGTGGGAAGGCAGCATCGTTATACTGGTTGTCTGAAGGAAACATCTTACTGCCGTCACACCTCTGTACAGTCACTAGTATGAATTCGCCTTCGAACTTTGAGTTTGCTGCTTTTAGTCTTACCGCTCTTCAACCGACCTGTCTGGTATAGCAGGACCTTGTGGAATCATTGTTCCAGCCAGTATAACTCGATTGGTTCATCATGATAAGCAAGCTCGACCATCACATCAAGGTAGCAGCAACATTCGGGATGTTAGGGAACCGATTAAATCGTCTATTAGTTCCTATTGGTCTCCATTCAAAAACTCAAGGAATTATATACAAGAATTTCCTGGCCATGATGTATTACAAATAAGGAACCAAAATGAGGGATCAATCCATGAAAACACTATCTGTTGAACTGAGTCATATAGTGGTAGTTGGAGATTGCCTGACTGAGGTTCGCGTGCTTATTATAACAAAACGGTTGAAAACTTTAGATGAAATGAAGGGTTAAAATCCTTTGCAATGATGCAAGTGCATTCACTCTTTCTCTTCCCTTAAATCCACACTCTAAATTGCCTTATAAATGTTTTTCTTATCCACATAAACCATATTTTGTTCTTAAGTCGTATCTCCAATCTATAATCTTTTCTATTACCACTAATACCGTTACTACCTTGTATTATATTGGGATTTTCCCTGACAATTCGGTCTGGTTATGCTCATAAAGTGTGACAAATCGAATCTATGTATACACATGTACCAGATTCTACGTTGTGTACCACTGGTTGACTGACTGACTGAATTTGTACATAGCTTATTTGTAAATGATACTGAATTGAATAATCAGTTTATAGTTAACTAAGAATAATTTATTAACACTGAATTATGTAGCAAGGGTTTTCCCGTCAAATGGAAGTTTATAATTAAGTAGGATATAAGAAGGAGATAATCCAAGTACTTAGTGATTATTTAATAAAAAATATGTGTAAGTTTTTGCATGGAATAGTTCTGCAAGTTTAACTCTCCTCCCTAACCCCCCTCGTCCCGGAAATACTATCTGCTCGTGTACAACATATTCTATCATTGCTTACCTATTAGTGTATTAAATTAAATTAGTTCCATTTACCTAGATATCCATTGAGGAAACATAGCGCAACCGTGAAAAAAATCTATCAATATTATTTTCGTCCTTTACACTAATGATAGGTTTATAGTTCTAATCATCACTGTCGGACCATTTTCGCGTTTGTGATGATTCTTTCGCTTCAAATGAAAAGTCTTGCTCTAAAACTGTCCTGCTTTAGCGCAAGTTAAATACATTGATTGCTTCAGTTTCATCAGTCCTGGTGAGCTGATGTCTGATGAAGAAAATCTGGATTAGTATTTTCCAACTAGTATCACTTTTAGTGTAGGCGAGATATCTGTCTGCCAACTGAAGGATGAGTTTACTATACATTAGTTCATTTCATTCTACTTTATGTGTGTTAAGTTTGTCTTACATTGTTCCTAGTCGCTCCCTTTCCACTCCTTTGTATATTGTTTTATACTATTTATTTACATTCAGTAAGCAGTTGTATTCCCAACAATTTTTAAACTTATGTTGTAACGTAAGTTGAAGTGTAATATTCTGAAATGTTCACACATACTTAAAACGTTTATTGTACTTATCATTTTATTTATCATTATAATTACTGTACCTTAACCACTGCAGTGGTTATCCACAGTTTCGTGCATTTGTTTGAACGCAACAGTTTCCATATTGTTTGCTCTTGGTTCGGGTTTCGGTTGTTCGTAAACTGTTATCAAATTTAGACACAGCTATCAACTGTCCTTTGTACTATCGTATGCTATAATTATTCCTTAAGTTACTGTTACAGGAAGCCTTTGCTATTTTCATTCTTGAACGACGCGTTTAGACGCCTAGACACCTCACAAGTTGAGGTTTGTAACTAAATTTTGTGTATTATTCAATAAAGAACCGCTATTGTAGACAAATCGTTGTTTTGGAACTTCGATTTTGCGCGTATCTCAATCGGGGTTACTTGGACGCTTCGATAGAATTAACAGTTCTCAACTTCGGTCCTAATTGGTGTGGATACTTGCTGTAACGAATATTGGTCGGAATTTGGTTTGGCTAATTTGTCCCAACAATGACGAGGACGAGAAAAATGAAGTACAACGGCGACAGTTCCGAAGATACAGACGACTCGAGTGCTGAAAATACTGTTCTTTCAGTTTTTAAGGTGAACTCACCAACTTCCTTAAATCTTGCTTTTGATAATGTTAAACCAAACCCCGAAGATAGCTTTCCTTTAGTAGATACCTATGTGGAGACTGGATATCGAATAGAAAATGAAGCAGTTTCTAGGGAAAAACAGGTAGAGAAGATTGAGTTAGAGATTCGAGAGCCTCAAATTCGTAAGCGATTGTTGGAATTAACACCGAAACCTTTAAACAAAGTGAGAAAATCGAGGGAGATTACCGAGTTATCTGGATATCGATCCGATAGTGTATCAAGTACATTAATCGCTAAGTGTCATCGTTTACTCTGTCGGCGATGTTAACCTTGAATCCCTTTATGAATGTCCAAAATCTTAGAGGACTTCCGTCGAATTTCATGATCTCTATCTTCGGTAGGCTTGCCGTCATGAATAGTGACTTGACGTTATCTACGTATGCTTTAAGTTCTAACTCGTCGCTCATAGCTTACGTTGCGTTCAAACAAATGCACGAAACTGTGGATAACCACTGCAGTGGTTAAGGTACAGTAATTATAATGATAAATAAAATGATAAGTACAATAAACGTTTTAAGTATGTGTGAACATTTCAGAATATTACACTTCAACTTACGTTACAACATAAGTTTAAAAATTGTTGGGAATACAACTGCTTACTGAATGTAAATAAATAGTATAAAACAATATACAAAGGAGTGGAAAGGGAGCGACTAGGAACAATGTAAGACAAACTTAACCATGTGTGCCATCAGGATAGGAGAATATTCGTAGGTTAGTAGTATTCGATCATAAGTGTCTTCGAAGCATCGCTTTTGTATTTTGAGATCTCTTAGTGGGCATTACTGAGGTTAGGGTTAGGATACTAGGTAAGGATGACAATTCAATTGATGAAGTAGTAAATGCTCATCAACTGAGGTGGTTGGAACATGTGCTACGTAAGCCCAATCACTGCCTACCTCGACGGGCGTTGTTGTCTGATATAGGGATAGACTGGATAAAACCTAGGGGCGCCGAAACTAAAATATCGCACCGATCTATGAAGTCATTGACAATCGAACTGAGCCCATGTTAATGAATGTAGACTACGTGATTGGTATCTGCGTGATTATGGTAACCGATTTTTGGAGACTCTAGGTTATACAGGTCAAAACCGTTTATGATAGCACAGATGCATTCACTTCTGGTCTGCCTCTTGAACCTAACTACCTAAATCTCATTAAGCCTTTATGTCGTTTTGTATACACATTTTTTTTATTACTTCGGATACTATTACTACTTCTACTACTCTGGAATTTGCCTTAAAATAATCCCTTCTCACTGTACTTATGTAATATGGTAGATTGAATTGATGCACATATATATCAGGTTCTGTATTGCATATGACTGCGATTAATCATTGATTAAATTAACTGGCATCGTCTTAGTTTGAGATGACCTACAAAATGAACAGGTTCCAAACATTCTCTATAGCTTTTATACAGTTTACCTTGGATTTTATTACAAAAACCTTCATCGGTACTTGAGGGGTGATTATATTATAAAATTGCAATATTTCTAATTACTTTCCTTTTCTCAATAAATGCATATTAGTGTTCGTCATTATCGACGTCTTAAACGACAATTGCATACAATTTGTCCTGATTCATTACACTATTGTGGTAAATCTGAACAATGTTGTCTTTCTAATAAATTTGGTTATACTTGCACACCGAATGAGGTATGTCCCTTTTTTTGTATTTTTATTCCGAATCAATTATAATTGTAATTTTTATTAATTATTGTTATGTTGCACAGTGAAAAGTTTTTAGCTAACGAAATAAAGTACTATGACTTTAAGTATCTAGAGTGATTTGTGAAATTAAGTTTGATTATGTACATTCGCTATTCATCCTCTCAATTTGGTAAGCAACACCAACAGTGTGAGAAAGCAGTTGCCATATGGGAGAATTTCGAGAGGGAGAGCGGACTTTCCCCACCGTCGATCGTACTATGGTATTTGGGGGTGGATGTCTGGCACTTTAATCGGGTTGGTAGATATGAAGGGTTCATTTAGGGAAGTTGCAAAACCCTGATTTTAAACTAATGATGAACATGGGCTCCAGAATCCTGATGTCACCGGCTACCATAGGATTGGATCTCTTGACTTTGCTCCACTGTCTTTTGGATTAGACCTCTGGATGAAAGGCTCGAGGAATGTGGCCCCCTAAGGAAATCATTTTCTTCGTTTTGGGCCATCCGAACAATATTTCATGTCTTACACAAATCGAATGATTCATGTGGCGCATATACATTCGGTACCTCCTTGTACCAATGTTTATCTCTTTAAATAAATAATTGGGACTGATTACAGACCGTGTTAAAGTTATCAAAACAGATATGTTGAATAAATTACTATGAATTTCAGTATGTTTAAAATTCAATATTATGTTACTTGTATATGTGTTTATTTATTGTTACACATATATTTTCACTACATAAAACGTTATCTTCATATAAATAGCATTGGGATAACTAATGGATCATTGTTGTTAGAATGGGGATTTGTGGAGATTATATCAATTTTTAATAGTTGGATTGACGAGTCGATCTAAGCTAGATCACCAGTAAAGAGCACTTTCGATGCTTCCAGGTTTAGCTTAGATTGACTCATGAATTCAACTAATAGGATGATTGTTGTTCTGTGTTGTTATCTTCAAATTGTCTTCGACATTTTTTTTGTTCCATTTTTTTCAGTCCATATGTTGTGAATCTAGTATGAATACTTATTGTCCAATATCCAAGGATTGTTCTCTAGACGGAAAATTCTGTGTTGATAAGCATTAGTCTCACTATCATCATAGTTATTGATGATTGGATGATTATCATTCTGTGTTATGTGTATGTATGTGTGTGTGTGTTTATGGATTACTACAAATCTTGCCATTATTATAAATTTGGGTTTGTAACATCTCTTATCCATGTTACTATTTGTGATTCTATTCAATATAAATTCAATTTTCATTATAATTACTGTTTAATATTTTTCTATTGTTAAGATATTTTCATCTCTTTATTAAATAAATTTCATTTTGTGTTATTTAACATTGAATGTGTTCTTTTACACTTGATCTGTAATTGGTTTTATACTACAATGTAACAGAGATAAGTGAAGTTGATTTCATATGTGAATTTACATTCAGTTGACTAGTCTCGGTTACTTACTTGTTTACGCCTGTTACTCCTCGTGGAGTAGCATAGACTGCCCACCAGCACCTTCCATTCAACCTTGTCCTGGGCAATCCTTTCCAGTTGTTTATTCATCCTTTTCATATCTGTTTCTATTTCTCGACATAATGTGTTTTTTGGCCTTCCTCTTTTCCGCCTCCATTCAGGATTCAAAATTAGGGCTTGCCTCGTGATGCAGTTTGATGGTTCCCTCAGTGTATGTCCTATCTAGTTTCATCGTCTTTTCCTAATTTCCTCTTCAACCGCAAGCTGGTTTTTTCTTTGCCACAGTAGGCTGTTGTTGATGGTATCCGGCGAACGGATATTGAGTATCTTGCGTAGACAACTGTTTATAACTACTTGTACCTTCTTGATGATGGTTGGTGTGGTTCTCTAAGTCTCAACTCCGCGCAGTAGAACTGTGTTGACGTTCGTATTGAAGATTGATTATTCTCTAAAATATAAAAAATTCATAGATTATCATTTTTTTTAGTTACTTGTTAGTTATTTATGTCTATTAATTCTATTAAAACATTCAACTACACAGTTGAAATACACATGAAACAGGCTTTAAAATGATATGTAGAGAATGGTTTAATCACTAACGAATATATATCAGTTGGTTAAAAATCTCAACTTGTGAAGTATCTATGGCGATTAATGCGTCTATATATTTGGAAAGAGAAAGGCTTCTTGTAGTAACTACATAAAAAGTGATATGACATACGATACCGAAAATGGTCACCAGTAACTATGTCTAATATTAACGAAAATTTATCAACAATCAAAGTACATGCAAACTAAGATCTTGATTAAGATCATGAACCGATTGATGTTACACCATGATTGGAAACTAAGAGCCATACAAATAAAGGGGGTTTTCACGTTTAACCAAAGATACAAGAAGATTTTTTTCAAAAAAAACCCAGAAATAATTCTTATATGGGTTAAGAGAAAGTAGTTATAATGAATTATGCATCAATTGTTATTAGTTCATGTAAATACTTGGCGATGTTACGCAACGGTAAATGAAAGCTACATTATAAATTGCTAGAAATGGGACTGCCTACTGAATAATAATAAGTAGTTGAAACTAATACACGAATGGCAGGCGAATAATGAATGAAAATATCCGTCATTAGCTGGAATGTAGATATGACGTTTCAGATAATGATCCGTTTAAATTGTACTGTAATATATTTTATCACTTTTTTTCACATTGTATTTAAGTTGCTCATAGTGATCATCAGATAAACACAACTGTATAAGAAGAAATGTCCTGTTTTATTTGAGATCCACCTGAACGAAAGTACACTGGAACAGTAAAGATGCGTTTGGTAGGATTGTCGACTTTGAACAAACTTTTTATCCATTCATAGTCTAGCACGAGTGTGTGTTGACTCAAGTTGTCATACTGCTTTAACACGACAAGGTGATAGACAAGAGAATCGAAATGATGTAGTTGCAATGGTAATGAGGAATACTGAACTTTGAGAATATGTTCTGAGAAAAATGACGGGAAAGGTATGTGTGAAGGAATACTGTAATTAAAGATCGAGAGGAGGATAAAGAGTATATGCCACCTCGCCATTGTGGTCGATTTAGAGACATGTCACATATGATCTCTAACCACTGAGAGGGGTTGATTCGCGTACCACAATCAGGTAAACGGGATCTATCTGCTAGGCTCAGACCAAAAATTAATAGTTTTCATATAACCGTTAAGATAACTGGAATGAATTTGCTTTATTATAATTACCGGTACACTATGGTCCGCTACAATATGGAGAATTATTGCATACGTCACTGTTTTTCCGCTTTGGCCCGGAATCACAACCGCGTACAGCCTACATGTAACGTGCTCTGTCATTACCAACATATACTGATTCCCATTAGACGTTTTATATCATATTGATTACTATGAAGATGACACAGGTATTCAGTGTTTGACAACGCTTTTACCAGTAACACCTAATATAACTCGTACCCATCAAGAGAAATCAAAAGATAAAATCGAGGAGATCAGAAGTTGTATTTGACGATTGCCAATATATCGGAATTGTCTGATCTAGTCTGGCTAACGATTGTAGTAGATGTTGAGCACGGCGTTCCCACACGTGATCTGGTGCGGATGCATGACCAAGCGTCTTCAGCTAGATGAGTCCATTAAAATTAATGTGGTCAGCATCCAATATCGAAGACTTACAAACAGAGTTATTGATTTTGGAGATTTATTACAAAATAATCACAAGCCGATAACTGTCGAGTGACAAGCAACGCTCGATAGAAGTTTCATGTTAATTCATGACTCCTCGTCAATGGGTATCAGATTATCACTTCATTTAAGAATAGGTGTAGTGCATATAATCTTTACGACTTGATGACAGAGGAATACAAACTATATGTGATCTACTACGTAAGCTGAGACAGATATGGTCAATACTATAGGAGATCATAGGCTTCTGTCTTCATATTCATACAGGTAAAAACAAGATGGTTGTTCAAATATCTTTATTTATATCAATGTTTGTGGATAATTGTTTGTATGAATCGGACTTGTAAATCGTCAAAATATTCGACAGAGACAATATAAATTAAATCAGAGGATAGTTAGAAATCCGAAACTGAATTCATTTAGATATCATCAGGTATATTCTAGTAGAATGAATCTATCAGTCAGTATACAAAATGTTAAACAAAGAACAGATCACGAAGGGAAGACGAAAATCAAAGTAGGCGTGTGGATATTAGTATTGGATTTATGCACAATAATCAATCAGATTAGATGTCAATAGATTAAGCTATTAATCACTTGCACAAGAATGTAACTAACTCACCACATTCTTAAATATATGTTCCTGATGATGTTGTCCAGCAGGACAATGAAGTATTCACAATCAAATTGTCAAACTCACAAGATGAACATTCTTCTCTCTTACATTTTAAATACAATACCATTTGTAATCAAATCCCTACAAATGGTATGGTGATGCAATTGTAGCTGTAAATAAATCTCCAAAATCAATAACTCTGTTTGTAAGTCTTCGATATTGGATGGTGACCACATTAGTTTTAATGGACTCATCTAGCTGAAGGCGATCGGTCATGCATCCGCACCAGATCATGAGTGGGAACGCCGTGCTCAACTCCTGCAATCGCTAGCCACATTAGATCAGACGATCCTCGATATATTGACAGCCTATCAAATATATCTTCGAACCTGCTCGTTTTTGACTCTTGATTTCACTTGGTGGGTACGATTCATATTAGATGTTACTGGTTGAATAGTTGTCAAACTCCGAATACCTGTGGCATGTTCACAGTAAAGTTTGTCCTGTATCGTCTATGATAATTCAGAAGAGTAAAATTCACTACCTATCGCTTTGTGTACAAACAGACAAATGGAATCGTTTCATAACATATTTAAATGTTCCTTGTGTGAGATTTTTTTTAGCCAAAATGATTTCTGAATGTTTCAAACCTTGGATAATGTTTCTCTCATTTATAATTCTTTCGCTGTTTTCCATTCGAAAACCTTAATTTCTGTGTTCACGCACAATGTTTTCTAACTTTAGACATTATAGTTTCACTTTACTGAAACTGGTATGTGCTACTGATATCGACAAATATAAGTAGTATGTATCACCGATCGAAAGTAAAATGCCTGTAGGTAGAAAGTTGAGAAAATCGAAAAGAGGACAAGAACAGTGAGCAATTGGTATAGAAATGAAGGAACAACAAATTTTGAGAAAGTTGATGGACATTTTACAAATGAGTTATTTACTGTATGGTTTTCAGATTTAAACATGGCTAACAATGGAATCCAGGACAATAGTTACTTTGTCCTATTTGGGACTTCTTAACTAGATGTACCTACATCCCATAGTTGATCTTCACTCCAGAACTCGAACCCAGTATCATCCACTTCAAACGTCATAGCGTTATCCAATTGGCTACTGAGTCGCAGATTTTACTATAACATTCTGTAATTTTGTACTAAAATGATGGAAAGAAAAGTCCAAATTCGATTGATTTATCGATTATGAGTTTTATTCAAGATTAATTCCATTTTGATTCAATGGAATGATTACTCAATGGAGTATTTGTTACTGCTATCCCAGTATGATATTTTCTTCTGTATAATATGCGAGATATTCTTAGATTCCATTGATATGAACTATGTAAGCTCAGTAAGTGATTTGTTATAACTGAGTATGTGATTTCATCTTAATTAATAATCAAAATGGGTATACAATCAATATATAAATGAGTGTATTTTCGACTAGAGTCGTTGTCGTCGTCGTGTTTTGAGGATTAATAAATCTTCACATATACCAGCCTTTGTATTTTTACTTTCACGTCGTGGGAATTGCAGAGGTTCCACGTTCCGAATATAAATGATAAGCATTTCCGACATAACAATCATCGACGACCACATATAACAAGTAGCATTCAATTCAAATGTTATAACGATTGGCAACGGGAATTTTGGAAAATATTGAAAAGTTATAACAGTACACTAATACATTTGGTTATCCCTATCTGTGTTCTCGTTTATTATAAGACAGTTAAAGACGTTGCTTTTTTCTTTAATGATTTGTTACTTTTCATGATTCTTCAACCTGCATATCCAAATTGAAATTCCAGATTGTCTATGACAAATTATTATTTGAACAACAATTTTATTTTGGGTATGTTAAAGTAAATGAGAAATTTAAAGGAATTAGTCTCTTTGATAAATAACGATCATGTAATATAAGAAGAAGAAGAAGATTATCACAACTATGTGATGATATATTAGCGCAATACATCTCGAACAATCTGAGCACACATAATATACTTGTTAAGAACATTTATATATAAAACGATAAAAGGTCAACTAGACTGGAAATGGGTATAAGAGGAGACAAGGATAATAACAAGAGTAATAATAGTAATAATCCATGTCTGGTAGAAACAGGTGTCTACCTCAGTACAATGGAAGATGGTTGCGCAATTTCGTGGATTGGTTGAGGTTAGACATTAACACCATTGGATGCCGGCTCAGTGGTCCAGTAGGTTAAGCGTTCGCGTGCGAGACAGAAGGCCATGGGTTCGAAACCCGTGAGCGGGATCTTGGATGCGCACTGCTGAAGAGTTCCACAATAGGACTAAACGACCGTTCAGTGCTTCCAGGTTTCCAAAGGTGGTGGTCTAACATCAATCGGTTCATGATCTCAATCAAAAACTTAATAATCTCCACAACCCCTAAACTGATAATAATAATAATAATAGTAATAGTAATAATAATAATAATGTGAACACAATTTGAAACCTAATCACTTTGGATATTAAGCCAATATCACCGGGGCTATGTTTAAGGTGTGTGGTCACACATACATAGGGAGGAATAATCGTGATCACAAAATTAGGATGTATGAATATGTACCTAAATGGTTGCAGAAACAAGTTGAATCAAGTAACCCAATATGAGTAGAGGATAAACATCCATTATCCTTTATTGTTAAACTTATAATCAAAACAGACCATAAGATTGATCTTAACTCGGCTTTTGTGGTGTTGTACAAAAGTGTAAAAGGGTGTATACTAAGGTTTATTGAATCCTTAGCCAGAAGAAAATTCAAACTCCCTTTGTGTACTCAAAAACAGTTTGTTCTCACCTTAAACCTACCCCTGGCTTAATATCCAGAGTGATTAGGCTTCAAATTGTGTTCACATTATTATTATTATTATATTACTATTATTATTATTATTATTATCAGTTTAGGGGTTGTGGAGATTATTAAGTTTTTGATTGAGATCATGAACCGATTGATGTTAGACCACCACCTTTGGAAACCTGGAAGCACTGAATGGTCGTTTAGTCCTATTGTGGAACTCCTCAGCAGTGCGCATCCAAGATCCCGCTCACGGGTTTCGAACCCATGGCCTTCTGTCTCGCACGCGAACGCTTAACCTACTGGACCACTGAGCCGGTATCCAATGGTGTTAATGTCTAACCTCAACCAATCCACGAAATTGCGCAACCATCTTCCATTGTACTGAGGTAGACACCTGTTTCTACCAGACATGGATTATTACTATTATTACTCTTGTTATTATCCTTGTCTCCTCTTATACCCATTTCCAGTCTAGTTGACCTTTTATCGTTTTATATATAAATGTTCTTAACAAGTATATTATGTGTGCTCAGATTGTTCGAGATGTATTGCGCTAATATATCATCACATAGTTGTGATAATCTTCTTCTTCTTAGATTACATGATCGAAATGAGAAATTGTCAGTGTTCATTTTGTCAAGGATTCCTGATCAGAATTTCATTCTTTGATGAGTTTATATCAGTTCGCTAGAAAACTAGTCGGTTAGAAATTGTAAGTAATCTATGAAAGTAATCTGTAAAGACGTACAACTAAGTAATAGAAATTTCTAATAGCTTGCCCTTTGTTGGTATTCAGAACAGCATTTAATCAGTCTGTGTTGGCATACATTCATACTGACAGTTTAACTCGATATTTTTTCTAGATACAAGTTTCTGATAAACGTTTTATTCAGAATTCGGTTGACAGTAATATCTAGAATGAGAAATACTAATCTTTGCAAATACATCAATATACAATGAAGGTCTTTATAAACATTTGTATTCAGTATACTAGCGTACGAACATCAACACAAGGATCCAGATACATCCAAGAGATATATCTCAAATATGATAGAACGGGAGTTTTGTTTTATACAAATATCCATTGTGTATTAATATGCAAAAACTTGTAATTTAGAAGGACAATGGAAGTAATCTTCTAAGGATATACAAATATGAACGGAAACTGATCAACGATAAAATACATCTTTAGTAACTACGGAAAATTGAAAGCTCACATAACATCTTTGGGCGGGCTTTGCGAATACGAACTAGACGATGAGAACTGTCTATCGTATTTTTTCTTCATGACTGCTGAGCAAATGAATTTGACAGTTCGTTTCTGTGATGTTATTGGTTTTGATGAGACGTACAAGACGAACAACGAGAACGTCTATTTATATCAGGTCGTAACCCTTGATATGAATTTTAAGGCAATACCCGTTTGCATTGCATTTTTAAGTCGCGAAACGTCGGCCTTGATTTCTCGATTCCTCTTCTTTTTCCAACGGTCTACCAACCATCGACAGGTGATAGGCATTGTGACCGATGATTCACCTGGAATAGCTGCTGCCATCACGCAGGTCTATCTAAATGCCCACCATATTTTGTGTCGTGTACACCTTGTTCGCAATGTGATATAGAGAGTAAGTGTACCGTTCACTAACATTAACACATTAACCGTCAATGTAGAGGGTGCGATCAGAAATTTACAACTTTTTTTGGCCTAATGTTCAGTCGAACAATCGAAAGATAAATCAAAATGTGCATAATATTATTTTGTAGTTTTAACAATGTACAATGTACATTAAATCACTTAATCGGAAATCAAAAATTTATCTCACTATACACATTCACTAACAGTAGGATTGAACTTAAGTTGGTGTTTTTCTCTTAAAATGTCTAAATTCTTTTCACGACTAACATGACACAAAAAGAATTATTCATTCTCAATTAAATTACAAATGTAAAAAATGAAAATTCTGACATCCAATCACAGCTCGAGATGAGATTTCAATTTCAACTAATCAGATTACAAAGATGAACAGTTTACGACCAATTACAAAATTATTAAAGGTAACACAAAATGTTTGTTCATTTTCACTTCACTACACACTAGCAAAACAAGTACACCAATCAACGATCAATGAATTTTTTTCACACCCTACAATTTCTAAGAAAAGGGGAGTACGAAATCTTAATTGCCGTAGGCCTAATATCAACCGGCCTTTTTCCCAATTACATACATCTCATGTGTATCACTCAACTCATCTCACATCAACCCACCTAACCTCACAGCTAACTCACCCACCCACTCACTCACTCAATCACTTCACTTCACCTAACTCACAATCACTCAACTCCCACTGATCAATAACCAGACACAAATTCCACACATTCACTCTATATCTATATCCAACAACACATTCTTCATCACTACAATTCGCAACACATACAACTCAACCACAAACCCACTCAACCAATCACTCACTAACTCGATCATAGGCACACACGACACCATTAATCATTCACAACTGACGTATCCTCACATCACCCAATTAATTTGAAACCTAGTTCTTCACCAGCTACTACCATTCCAACCAACACATTCAACTTCTCATACCGCTTACATCTTCGAAATCGAATTTTCGTTTAGCATATCTTTGCCCAAGCAAACAGAAACAGCAATGATTCACAGTATTATGCCACTGAAATTCGGTCTGAATTCTCCGGTAACACGATAAATTGTCTCCTTCTTTACACACCTGTCTTGGTTGAATAGTGAGTATTTTTTACCTTAAATTCTTTCTTCAAGGAGGGATCATTTCGTGAAATTCACACAGTGATTTACACCAAATAGTCTACTGTAGTGTTCATGCATCCGCACCAGATCACGAGTGGGAACGTCGTGTTCAACATCTCCTGCAATCGCTAGCCAGTCTAGATCACTCGTTCCTCGATATATTGATAGCCTATCAAATATATCTTCGACCCTCCTAGCGTCTCTCTTTCGATTTCACTTGGTCGATACGATTCATAGTAGAAGGTGTTCCTGGTTAAAACGTTGTCAAACTCTAAATATCTGTGGAAGCTTCACTAATTCTCATCCGAATTCACTCTAAATCAGTCCAATCTAAATTATCTGCTTTCAGCCGAAAAATCTCCGATGTTCGCTAGGCCTTACTTACTCAGTGCCAAGCTGCCAAATTTCGTTCAAAATTACACAGAGTTGATTGAATTTTCTTATACCACTTTTTTTTTATCTCTACGGGTTCGTATATTCAACCTACCTGAGTTTTACATTACTTCTAATTGGTTTCTTTTTTCCTATTGTATTCCATGCTTTCCACTTCAATATAGAGTTCTTCTTAGTTCCCTCAACCTTCGTGAGATGAATGAGAAAGTTGCAGAATAATCAATCTTCTTTGATTCTCATCCTCACTTAGAGTGCATCTATCATCCCTCATCTTCATTATTATTAAATCAACCCTAATTCTTCACTGATTACTCGTTATATAACTCTAATATCATCTTGACAACTATATTCAAACCCTTTCATTATTACATAATTATCAGAAGGGGTTTGTGGAGATTTTAGAAATTTCACAGATTGAAATCATGACTCACTTGAAGCTAGATCACCATGGAAAACCTAGAAGCACTGGACAGCCGTTTCGTCCTAGTATGGGACTCCTCGATCCCGCACCCTTTGAGATTCGAATCCAGGACCTATCAGTCTCACGCCAGGCGCTTAACCAACTAGACCACTCTGAAGTTCAACCAGGTCTGTTGTGAGATATCAGCTCACTGAAGACAATGGTGTACGGTGGCGCAACTTTGTGGATTGGTTGAAGTTAGACATTAACACCATTTGATGCTGGCCTGTTCAGTGGCCTATTTCGTTAAGCGCCTGACGCGAGACTGATAAGTCCTGTGTTCGTATTACATAATTGTTTATCTAAAGTAAATTTCTTTATCATAAAACTGTCTGTTTGAGTAAATTATCGAAATTTTTTAATTATTTGTCATCTAAATATAAAGGGAACAATATAACCCATGTCATAATCAAATTACATAATAAGTAACTATGTCAATATACATACAATAAGTTAAATTAATTATTGATCTGTCATCTATTGAAAACATAAATGACACATAGTAATATAAAAAATAGTATCTAATTTCATTTTGTCAAAGAAGGGGGAAGTGTTGGGGAGGAGAGAGAACGAGGAGCATGGGGGAGAGGGAAGTATAGTTAATGTTTCAATTCTAAGTGTTATCGTCATGTCCTCCTCGTCCTCCTCCTCCTCCTCCTCCTCCTCCTCCTCCTCCCTCACCACCTTTGTTTGTTTCTATGATTGATTTAAATAATAGTTCTTTTATGAAATTTGGATAGATCATTCATTTATTCACTATTTAAATGAAATATAATACAAAGTAATTAAAATAGGCATTGAAATCGTAGACTATTTATGATTAGAAACAAAATTAATTTAATAGTTGAATTCATGAGTCAATTGATGTTAGACCAACCATTAAAAATTTGAAAGCATTGAACAGTCGTTTCGTCCTAGTATGAGACTCCTCAACAGTGCGCATTCATGATCCTGCTTCACGAGATTCGAAACCAGGACCTATCAGTTTCGTGCGCGATTACTTAACTTCTAAACCATTAAGCTGGCCGATATCCAACAGTGTTAATGTCTAACTTCAACCAATGCGCGATATTGCCCCACCGCCCATGATTGCCACTAAGGTGTTACTATCTCACAGCAGACCCACTAGAACTCCAGGGAATCCATCTTGGTGACATTCACTACTGGGCATATGATGGTTATAATCAGAGAAGGGGTTTTGTGAATATTATAGTAATAATTATAGTAAGTGACCTTGAGAGTGTCCATATGATAACTAGGACCAAATGAGGGTTATAAACCAATATGAGGAAATAGAATTATGATTTACAATTGATGGTTAAGTTCAAGAATTACATTTAGGGTTTCCATCACGAACTGACATCAGCTATAATGCCAAAACTCTATTTATCCAAATGGATGAATGAACTTCGCGCCAAAATCCAAGACCTGTTATCTTATACCTAATTGGTTCATCCATAAATGATAGTCTCACCTTAATATCACCTAAATGATTGACCAATTCAAAAGAATCCTTCAGAGAATACATACATAAATGTCTTCGAATAGGATTCAACAATTTTGTTAGCCATTTAGATCTCATGTAGAACTGAGCTGTATTTGCAACTGATTGATCACTGGGTAGTAATCAGTGTCATGTGTGTCAGGTACAGCTTACTGACAAGTGCCAAATAGCACAAAACTTGTGTCCAGGTTTTCCTGTTGACTACCTCCAACCACCATCTTACCTGTTTCTTATTTATATATATATTATATTATATTCAGTTTTCCTTGAGTATCTAACCTTATTCTTTAGTCGTGTACAGCAGTAACTTTGTAGGTGTAGAGTACTAGGCTACCGGTTAGATCTAGTTCATACATGAAGAATCATACTTCAAAAACCTAATGCAAATGAATATTTCTGATGTGAAGCAGTATTTTACAAAGTAATCAATTACTTGAACATGAAAAGAATCTAAACGCAGTAGTATACCTATTATATCCTTTCATTCACAATGTTTCCATTAGATACCATACTACCACCACTAATGGGCAGTTAAAATTTACGCTGAAACATTAATGGAAGCAAATATGGATAATGGCTAGTAGTGTAATCCAGGATATATCTCAGGGTTGATGTTCACCCCAGGACTCGAACCCAGTACCGTTTGTTTCAAATGTCATCACCTTTCCTACTTAGCTATCTACTTAGTGACATTCAGGACTCAGTAACTAAGTGGATAACACTATAGCGCTTGTAAGCGAATAGTACTGGGTTCAAGTTCCAGTGTGAATATCAATTCTAGGATGCAAGTACATCCAGCTGATGAGTTCAAAATAAGACGAAACGCGTGTCCTGGATTACACTACTAGCCACTATCCATCTATGCTTAGAATGCTTGTGAATTAGGACAATATCGAGTCAATACACATAGTATGCACATATACCAATAAGAGAGACTGATCAATTACAGTCCTAAATAAAAATGGGAACATATAAGTAAACAATACCGAATGAATATAAGTGAGAGCATATTCATCTTGGCAATCTATTCTCAAATCACGAATTTTTCAGTTTAAACTATGACATTTCTATTCAAATAGGAAAACTCGACGCTAGTGTTATATTTTTACGTCCGCCTGAAGCTCCTCTGAGGCTACTGCCGGTGCAAAGCCTGGATGAAGGAGGAGAGTTGGACATGAGGTTATCGATCTCATCCCGTTGAAAATTAACTCGCTAAAAATACGCTAACCATAAAAATTAATCCAATATAATTAGTTGATTGACTAAATCAGGATGACTTAAAACTTGTATACTTTACAAACAATTCATCAAGACATTCGAAATTGAATACACTAGTCGGTGAACATTTCCATTACAATGAAAGAATTGGCTTGAATACAGTTAAACATTAACATTATTGAATACTACTTAGCTCAATTGTCTAAAGGTTAAGGATTCGTTCATGAAACCGATGTTCCTGATTTAGAATCCCGTATGTGGAATAGTAGATGCACATTTCTAAAGAGTCTTATACTAGGACAAAACAGTCGTTAAATGCTTCCAAGTTTTCAATAGTAGTCTAGCATCGATCAATTCATGATCTTAATGAAAGGAATGGACGAAAACAAATTTGAATTCCTATTTTATTTTTGTATTATTTGAATAAAAGAGAATTGAGATGACAATTATTGAAAGAGAAATGAAGATGATCACGCAATGAGACAATTCATTTCTTTGGGTCAATTATCCATAACATACACTAATTGAGATATCTATCCATCTATCTATGTATGCAGTTGATTAGTCTATAGAATGAGGAATAACCAAACCAGGTCCAACCGGAAATCGGTTGTTGTTGTTGTTATTGTAATCTAGAAATTGAATTGGTTCTTTGTGAACTTGCCTCCCCTCTCTCTCTTTGTCTTTTATTCTCTTCCATTCAGTCCATATTTCAATGATTTAGAATGCACATAATCATAAATATTTATTTCTTTTTCTCATGAGCAGTCATATACTGGGATGAAACGATCGTTCAGTGATCCCGCCTTACGAGATTCGAAACCAGGACCTATGATTTTCGTGCGCGAGCACTTAAATTCTAAACCAACCAGCATCCAAAGGTGTTAATGTCTAACTTCAACCAATCCATGATGTTGCTTCACTGTCTATCATTGTCACCAAGGTGTTACTATCTTTCAACAGAACCCTGTTGAACACCACTGGTCACGACTTCTCACTAGAACTCCAAGAAATCCATCTTGCAGTCAGTCACTACTAAGCATATGATGATTATAATCAGAGGTTTTTTTTGGTTGGATATCAAAGTAATTCCCATAGTTGAGATCATGAGTTAATTGAAGCTTATTTATAAAATTAAATATTAAGCAACTAATTATACTCAAAACATTTATTATATAACTATCATCTAAATATTTAAACTAAAATAAGAAGCGGTTTTTGCTTTATTTACCTATGGGAGGCATTAATTTTGTTACATATGTATATATACTACTCATTTATATAGTTAGTAGTTAATAAATCAAATGTGAATTGATAGTCTCATTAGTAAATGATGTTAACTATGTAAAATCAATCATTTTTAAACATTATTTTCCTAAAAAATGGGTATATATGTGAAAAACTTAGGCGGAACTTACTAACCGAAACAAACATGAAATTATGATTTCTACTTGATCTAATGGTTAAATAATCTCAATAGTTGAAATCATGAGTCAATTGAAGCTAGACCCCCATGGAAAACCTGGAAGCCTGGCGCGAGACTGATAGGTCCAGGGTTCTAATCCCGCGGGTCGATGTCGTGGACGCTCACTGCTGAGGAGTCCCACAACAGGACGAAGCGACCATCCAGTGCTTCTTGGTTTTCCATGGTGGTCTAGCTTCAATTGACTCGTGATCTCAACTAGTGAAATTATCACAATCTCCACAAAACCGTTCTGAGGTTAAATAATCCTCTTCTTTTTTTCTGGAGGGGGGGTGAGGGTTTCGAGTCCCAGAATGAACATCAACTCAGAAATGCAAATATATTCAGCTGACGAATCCCAAATAGGATTCCACTACTATCCACTATCCATCTTTACTTATAAAGTTTGTGACATGATGCAATATCGTGGTAATGAGCGATTTCCCGGATGGGATTCGAACTCAGGACATTTGGTTTCGCGCGTGAACACTTAACCTCTGGACTCTTGAGTTGGCTGGCATCCAGAGGTGTCAGTGTCTAACCTCTAGGAACTTCAAGGAACAAAAGAATTATATACGTAGAACACTCAGTTCAAACTCTTAGACAATTGATTATATTTACAGCTATACTTTGATAATTTCATATTGCTTAATTACGAACTCACAATAATAACTAATAAGATTAATATATTCGACAAGAGATAAACCAGATAACTTGGGTTTCGATTTCCTATAATGATATTATATATTCATTGATGTTTTAAATGATCCTGTACATTTTCGATTCAATGATGTTTGTATATAGAAGCATCATTTCAATAAAAGAAATGACTGTCTTCAGTGATCAGTTGTTTTTGTGATTTTGTAAGAGTTGATTTCCGAAATATACGACTGAGCCTCCAAAGGTCCTAAAGGAGTCAAAGAGTTTCCATCGAATCAGAACGTGATAGAGCTTTCTAGAATATCAACGTGATATGCTACGATTGGACAGTAGCATAACACGCCTCTTTGAGTATAAGCTGAATGACAATGATATTATAACAAACACTAATCTCTAATGCTGATAGTTTCCAGTCAAAGGATATTCAGTATCTTTCATACACAGTTGTTTGTAATTGCTTATACCAATTTGATGATGATTGTAGTAGTTTTCCACGTTTTAGTTTCATACGGTAGAGGTACTTATTTATTTACCCCTGTTACGTCACGTGAAGGAGCATAGGCCACTCACCAGCATTTTCCATCCAACTCTGTCCTGGGCAATCCTTTTTAGCTCCTTCCATTTGTTATTCATCCTTTTCATATCTGCTTCTATTTCCCGACGTAATATGTTCTTTGACCCTCCTCTTTTCCGCTTCCCTTCAGGATTTCAAGTCAGGGCTTGCCTTGTGATACAGTTTGGTGATTTCCGTAATGTATATCCTATCCATTTTCATCGTTTTTTCCTAATTTCTTCTTCAGATGGATGCTGGTTTGTTCTCTCCCACAGTAGAGGTGCCTTGACCTTATTATTAAAGACTGTGATATTGACAATCCCTTTGAGTACCATATATTCTTCAACTGTAGGAATACTGTCCTTGCTTTGCCAATCTTCGCCATTACGTTAACATCAAATCTTCCATATTCATCTATGATGCTTCCTAGGTACATGAAAGATTTCACATCTTCCAAAGTTTCTCCATCAGGTTTGATTATGTTACAGTTCTCTCTTTCTTGAATCTGACGATCTTGATTTCTGAGACCTACTGATGAAATGACTATGTAGATATTCTATAGTTGAAACTACACAGACCAATCCATTCATCTAATATGTTTTAATAATATAATTCAAATGATAAATTTATTCTCCCCCCCCCCAAAAAAAACCACTCTCCCCCTCCCTCCTACGCCTAATTTTTTGTTGGTTTTAAACAATTAGAAACAATAATATTGGTATTTAAGGATCCATTATGAAAACACGCAAACTTGTCAAGTTTCAATTCTTTAAATAAACAACACTACCACCAACGACGACGACAGGAAGAAGAAGAAGACCACCCTCCTCCAACTTTCATTTAACTCCATATGTGTATAAAGAATTCAAAGAGAAAGAAAAAAAAGAGGAAAATCGTCTGATTATTATTGAACAGAAGCATAAAAGTAATTAAATAAATGAAAATAAATGACTTATTATTAACCATAATGAATTATATATTGTATACTATTGAATCAATCATGATAGATAAAAGTGATTTCAAGATGATGGTATGGTGTATACTACTGATATCGACTGATCGGTCAGTCCGCTACAACGTAGGACTAGGCATATAAATATCTCGGTACAAATTGCCATACCACATTAGCACAGCAAGATGAACACCGGATTCATAGGAGTGGTTAGGTCAAAGGTGGCAATATATAGGAGAAAGATTGCATATAAGGATATAATATAGGAAGAAAGAATTAGTTATTAGAAAGAAAGATATCAGGCGATTTTAATCTCTTAGTTTAAGGGAAGAGAGAGAGTGTATACACCTACGCGATTGTGATCGATTCTAAGCCATGTCACCAAGAGTCTCCAGCTATTGGTTACGAAAGTCACGCAGACCCCAACCAAGTATTCTGCATCTATTAACATGGTTCAGACTAGAAGTTAGTGACTTCAAGCACTGATGCCACGTTTTGGTTTGGCCGCCTCTAACTTTCTTCCAACCATCTACAACACCATTTAGCATTGCACGTCGTGGTAATCGGTGTTCAGGCATACGTAATACGTGGCCCAACCATCTCAGTCGATGAAGATTCATAACCTCATCAACCGATTTACCATCATTTCCTAATACCCTGCGTCTAACCTCACTATTACTTACCCGGTGATCCCAACAGACACCAGCAATATTTCTAAGGCATCTGTGGTCAAATGCTAATAGCTTACGAGTGTCTTCTACTCTTAAGGGCCATGTTTCGCTGCCGTAAATTAAAACAGAACGGACTGCCGCGCAGTATACTCGTTCTTTTATTGATAGACGGATACCTCGCCTTCGCCACAGGTGACGTAAGTTAGCAAAAGCCAAACGAGCTTTTCGAATCCGTGCTGAGATTTCGTCCGATACCAACCCATTAGGGCTGATCAGACTTCCAAGATAAGTGAAGTTGTCAAAGCGTTCGACTACTTCACTCCCTATCCTTAGTTCAGGTGTTGACGCAGACCAGTCCTGAAGCAACTGATATAAGTAGCAGTATATACGTATGTAACAATATCTAATTGGTTCGTTCATAAATTATAGTCACAACATAAGCCAAGGTTCATATCCTTATCATAGATATGAATTAAGAGTTATACTTCTAGTAGTAACAACTTATGTTCGTGATATACACCTAAGATCCGATTACTAGGTATATGCAGAAATTGCCACTGTTCAGCCATTTATTTATTTAGTCAACGAGCCTTATTATAATCGTTTATATCCTTAAATTTTAGATAGCGCAAATTCTATTGACTTGTCATGGTTCCAGACATCTGATCTATTTTATGTGTTAGATTCACCAATTGTAATCCTAACTACGGTTTACTTTATCCTGTGTCTATTATTCTATTCATAGCCTAGAGTCCTATCTTCATCATTCTACTTCGTTTGACAGTATTGTGACGGTAAGTGAGATTCCTTACCTTTATTGAAATTTAAGGATATGATTAAAAGTAATCGATGGTAAGTGGTTTAAAATATGTCGTTATGTAATAAGGAAGAAATTCTTCTTATTATTATTATCGTTTTTGATTAAGATCATGAGCCGATTGATGTCAGATCAACGTTGGAAACCTGGAAGCACTGGACGGCCGTTTCATCCTGTTGTGGGACTACTCAGCAGTGCGCATCAACGATCCTGCCTCGCAGGATTCGAGCTCAGGGCCTTCAGGCTTGCCCACGAGCGCTTAACATACTGGACCACTGAGCCCGCATGCAATGGTGTTAGTGTCAAGTATCAACTGATACAATTCTTATTTGTTGGATTAGATGTAGATAATTCATTGCTGTCATGTGATTGATTGAAAACTAATTAGCATAAACTGTTTTGTTTCAATGTCTACATTTACATTTTAACGAATAGATTTACGTGGAATTGGAGTTTGTGTAGATTGTAGTAATTTTAATAGGTGAATTCATGATTCAATTGATGTTAGACCATCAATGAAAACCTGGAAGCTTTGGACGACTGATTCGTTCTAGTATAGGATTCCCTAGTAGTATGCATTCACTAAAAGAAACCAAATGTACTCACTAGTGACTAACTTCGTGAGGGAATTATTGGAGTTTTAGTGAGAAGCCATGATCAGTGAAACTAATCCACGTCAGGTAGAGGCAGGTATTTACCTCAGTACAATGGAAAATAGTCGCGTAATTTTGTGGATTAATTAAGGTTAGACATCAATACAGTTGGATGTAAGCTCACTGGTCTAGAGTTTAAGTGTTCGCGCTCGAGATCGAAAGTCCTAGGTTCGAGTCCTGCGAGCGGATTTGTGGATGTGCACTATTGGGGAGTTCCATTGGTGGTCTTACACCAATCGATTCATGATCTCAATCACAAACTAAATAATCTCCACAACTCCCTGCTGATGTAAACTAATTATTCTGATCTAAGTTAATGACTCTGGAATTTCTGCTCAAGTTCATTAATCTATTTGGTAATAACTCATTATATCTGATATCATTTGATAATCAAAACTATAATAATAAATCATTAATCCTAACTTAAAGTACCTTACCGTAACCAAAGAGAATGTAGAGATTCCTAAAAATTCGCTTGAGTCCTTACAATGTTCCAAGAATTCGAACAATCTATATAGGGACTTCTATTAGACTTACAGACAGAGTAACCAGAGGATGATAGCCATATATTTATCATTAATGCAAACTCCTAACCCTAAATTTTAACTTTAACTCTTAATCCCAATCCAAATCTTAACATCAAATCCTAATCCTAAGCAAAATCCTTAACTTAAACTTTAATCCGTACTATTGACCTCTCTAGTAACCATAAATAATAATCAAAAACCATTTGTTCTCTCAGGATCCTGGAGCCCATGTGCACCATTCGTTTGCAATGAGGGTTTTTCAACCCCATAGGTGGATCATACGTGTCCATCAACCCGCTTAAAGTGCTGGACATTCGCTTTTCGTCCTCCCAATTTCGTAAACAACAGTAATGCCGCGAGAAGTTAGTGAGTAGGACTTCTCAGACAGTAGTTGTATGCACGTGGCCATATGAGAGCATGTCGAGTGGAAGAGGTGACTTTCACCACTCTCGGATGTACCAGGGCATGCTTTAATAGTACCATTTTCCATCAGTTCAGTCAGTAATTTTACAGTCAATCACACTAATTACAAAGAGGAAATATTTATCTTGTGTAAGATGATGATTATGTCATAAGATAATTGAATAGCATATAACTTGTTCTTATTAAAATGGATGTGATTTTTATTTTTTTAATGTCATAACCTGTGGAAATCATCAAACTGTATCACGAAACAAGCACTAACTTGGAATCCTGAAGGGAGGCGGAAAACAGGAAGGTCAATGAACACACTTTGTTGAGCATCGGAAGCAGATGTGAAAAGGGTGAATAGCAACTGGAAAGAATTGTCTAGGACAGAGTTGAATGAGGAATGCTGATGGGCGATTTATGCTCTTCCACGAAGGGTAACAGGTGTAAGTATGTAAGTAAGTAATGTCAAAACGAAAGTTAATATGTAAATTGATTTTCCTGAAAGTTGATTACATTAATACCTATGATCATAAGTTATAACGAGTTACTAACGGATAGTGGTTAGCAATGGAATCCAAGACGCGTGATTCATCCGATTCGGGTCACTTCAGTTGTATATACCTGAATTTCAGACTTGATATGCACCATGGAACTCGAACCTAATAATGTCCGCTTCAAACTCCATCGTGTTATCTACTTAGTTAATTGCTTGTTCAATGTGTTGAAGTTTAAGTTCACTTGATATTGTTTGCTTGAGTCTACTCATTGATGTTTAGCACTGCAAATGATCAATCTCTGTTATTGGCATATGTGCATATTGTGCGTATTGCCTCGATATTGCCCTAATTCACAAGCATTCTAAGCAAGGATGAATAGTGGTTAGCAATGGAATCCAAGACATGCATTTCGTCCTGTTTAGGAATCATCAGCTGGATGTGCCTGCGTCTCATGTTTGCTGTTGACTCTGGGACTCGATCCCAAATAGTAGAAAATGCGTATCCTAGTTAGCGAAGCTGTGACTCATAGAATAGTTAGTTTATTAGTCCTTAGTCACAGAGTCTTTTGTTTCGTTCGCAGACTAAGTGATTTTGTAATCGCTTCAACATAGCAAATTTTATCGACTTTTGATTGGTTAATTTCACTTGAATAAAATATATTCTTTTTGATTGAGATCATGAACCGATTGATGTTAGATTACCATTGAAAGCACTGGATGGCCGTTTCGTCCTATTGTGGGACTCCGCAGCAGTGTGCATCCACGATCCCGCTCGCGGGATTCCAGCCCAAAGCCTTCAGTCTCGCCCACGAACGCCTAACCTACTGAACCACTGAGCTAGCCGGCATCCATTGGTGTTAGTGTCTAACCCCAACCAATCCACAAAGTCGCGCGATAATCTTCCATTGTACCGAGGTAGATACCTGTTTCTACCCGACACAGATTAGCTCCACTGGTCATGGCTTCTCACCAGAACTCCGAAAATTTTCTCATGACGCTAGTCACTAGTGAGCACATGGTAATTATCAGTTAAGGGGTTGTGGAGATTGTTAAGTTTTACTGAAAGTCGATTATATAAATACCTTTGATTATATGTTACAATGAATTGCTAACGGCTAGTGGTCCAGTAAGTTAAGCGTTCGCGCGCGTGACTGAATGCCCTGGGTTCGAATCACGCGAGCTGGATCGTGGATGCGCACTGCTGAGGAGTTTCACAATAGGACGAAACGGCCGTCAAGTGCTTCCAGGTTTTCAATGGTGATCTAACATCAATCGTTTTATGATCTCAATCAAAAACTTAACAATCTCCACAACCCCTAATCTGATAAAATATATTCATTATCAATTATCCAATGAAATATGAGCTTTCTTGGAAATGTTCCATATATATAGATATTCAGAAAGTCAGAATCATAAGTGAAGTTTCCAATTCATTTATTCATATTAACAAGGAATTACAATGAATGAATATTTCAACAATTAATCGCCAACAAAAACCCCACCCCTCAACCCCCCCCCAAATGATTGATTTCATTATGTATAAAGGTTTATTAGTATATGGCATATTATTACAAGTAGCGTATTACTTATTTAAGTAATAAAAGAAGAAAAAGAAACACATTCACAATAAGCATAAACATCCAATATGTAGTTAATATAGGCAGATATTTTGTTATGAGTTAGTACAGGAGAGATGAATATCGAATCAAATCATTATTGATCCTAATGATAACAATATTTGAGTAGTTGCCAATTAGATGTAATCCATTCACGAGTTATTGTATATTATCAGCAATGATGATATCTTTGTTAAGAATCTTTTGCATTTTTGTACAATGAAAGATTCTATACTTTTTTTTAGAAAGATACCTGAATAGATGATGAGACTAATCTATATACACATATACATAGATATATCTATATATATCAATGAAGATACATATTCGATTAGAAAAGGATAAAATATCACAGTTGAGGAACTGTTGAAAGTGAAGATCAATATAAAGTTCATCTTTGTTGAAGATATAAGTATATAGATTTTAATGATGTAAAGGGTTGAGATGGTAAAGAAGATTTGTAGCTCAAGTGGATAATTCTGATGGAGGTTTGTCCTCTGAGCTGGATGGTTTGTTCATCCATCCATCTAAGAGAACGAAACTCTATCAAGAGGTAAAGGGTATGTAATAGGGTATATGTTCATTAGAATTTCATATTTCTTTGTTGATTTTGATCTAAAATAGCAAGAAAAACGATAATATATAAATATCTAAATATGGTTATGATATGTTTATTAAAGGTTTAATCTACAAGGTAGTGGACCGACGTCAGGAAATACAGTTACATGTTAGCCAGCAAACAATAATTGGTTAATACACTTTTTGTTTTCTCAGAATCACAGAGTCTATGTACACTATTGGTGAAGAATCAGGGTTTTCCAACTACTCGTGTAGGGTTCTTCGTTTCCATGAACCCTGTCAAAGCGTCGGACATTCACTTTTTGTCCTCTCAATTTTGTAGACAACAATAATGCCGTGAGAAGACAGTGAGTAGGACTTACGTGGCAATGACTGTATACGCGTAGCCATGTGTGAGCATTTGGAAAGGGAGATCTGACTATCCCCACCCTCAGCCGTACCATTGGATTTGGCGACATTTAAAGAGTATAATGCAGTGAAATAAATTTGGAAAGAGAAAATGAGACAAGGAGGATTTAGGAGATTAGAATTTGGGAGAACACAAAGAGTGGATGCACCTGCGCCATTGAAGACGATTTGGAGCCATGGCATTCAAGGTCTCCAACCATCGGTTGCTGTCATTTTGCGGATTCCAACCAGGTGGTCTACACCTGCCAACATGGCTTAGTCCACTTGTAAGTGACTTCATGGATTTGTGCCATGTTTTAGTTTATCCGTCCATAGCTTTTTCCAACCTACTCCTACACCATAAAACATCGCACGTCGGGGCTGTCGGTGGTTGGGCATACGTAACACATGTCCCAGCCATCTCGACTGATGAAGTTTCACTGCTTCATCAATTGATTTGCCATCCTTACCTAGAACTCGTTTCCTAACAATTGTATTACTTATTCAATGGTCTTAACATATACGAGCAATGTTTCGACGACATCTATGATCGAATACTAGTAGCCTACGAATATCCTCTACTCTTACTGGCCATGTTTCACTGCCATAATATAGAACGAAACGAACTGCTGCTCAGTAAACACGTCCTTTTGTTGATAGTCGGATATCTCACCTACACCATAAATGATGCAAGTTGGCAAAAACAAGTCGAACCTTCTGTATCCAGGAATTAATAACTTCACTCATACCTCTAACAACACTCAATCCCACTGTCTATATTTAGTTGAACCATCAATTCAACTATTATAATACTGTAATCTTTCTCAAATCTTTATCACTTCAATCATTTATTTCACTCATTTCCTTGACTCCTTATTCGTATAAACTATCATCTTTCAGAATTGATTGATCACTGGGTGGTGTCCGATGTCATGTGTGTCAAGTCCTTCTTAGTGCAGATCGAATGTTATCGACCATGATGCAATGTGGCCACCAATCTAAGTGACTCGACATTGCGTGCCTGGGTCCAAAATTTCCTGTTGACCACCTCCCACCAACACCCAACTATCATCTTTCACTTACATTGATCATCATAATAACTATGATCATATATAGGTGATAAATAGGAATTCGTATATGTTGAATAAACAATAGAATTTCCAATTGTTCTATGTAATGATGATTGTATATATACATCATGATTAAGATGATCATTTGTCAATGTTCCATTCATAGAACTATTCAAATGATTAATTGATAGATTTGATGCATTTAATGAAGTATACTTTTGTCCTATCAATTGATTATTATTATGATAATAATAAACATTAGTGTTATTATTGTTGCTATGGTTACCAGTGTCATATGAGAAAGGTAATGAACAGATTGGATTTGTATGTAAATGATTTGTGTAATGATATGGATCATTATTAGTAGTATGAATAGTAGTAGTATTAGTAGTAGTATTGACATTTAGATGATCATTTATTGATTGATGAATGATATTTGTACCTGGCCAAATTGATTGATTATTATGATTATTGATTTTCGATGAATATTGATATTTTTTATTGGTTGATAAACAAGTAATTAGATATGGTTTCTTTAATGATTGATCATGATTTTTGGTTGTTGTTGTTGTTGTTGATATGATAATTGGATGATTAAATTTTTGTTTACAATAAGATTGTATCCATATCATGATACTACTTACAATAATAATCAATAATATCATTGAAATAATCAGTAAAATCCATAAAAATTGATTCTGATGAGGATGATTAGATAACCAAAATGTCATTGTTTTCTGATTCGAATGGATGATTGATTGATTATTGGTTATCGATGGATTAAATGAATGAATTTTAATAAAAAATTGTGTTTCATTTGATGATAAAGATGGTATGCCCATATCTTTAAGTGATATCTTGATATGATAGATCCCTTCAATAGGTGGATCATATGATGGATTTGTATCCATATTAATCATTGTGGAGTCATAGAATGAATCCATGAACCAATTTGTATATAATTTACCATTCGATTCATTTAAATAAAAATATTGACTACCATTAGTCAATGGATTTAATTGATATAATATAGTACCATTTAAGCCATGATCTGGATCATAACCTTTCAATTGTATAACGAATGTATAAATTGGTGTGGTTGTATAAATCATTATGGAATGATCTTGATCTGGATCTAGATCATGATCTTGATCATAATCACCAATAATACTATTATAAATAGGATATATACATATTGGTATATTATCATTTTCATCTAATATATTGATAGTTAATGTATATGTGATACTATTTATTGATTTATTATTATTATTATCACTATTATATGTAATAATTTGATAAAAAAATTTATTGATTTTTTCACGATCAATAATTAATTGATTAATCAATATTGCTTTTAATTCATATTCATTCATTAATTCATTTTGATTGATCTGTTTATAATGAAAATTGATATCGGGTATAATTTTAATATAATGACTATATTGATTATCGATTGATTGGTTATTCATCGATGGATTACTGATTGATGAATTATTGATTAATCGATTATTGATTGATTGATTATTATTGTCTAATAATAAATGTATCATTGAATTTCTGGAATCTTTATCTAAATCAATTAAATGTATAAAATCAATAAAAGTATTGATTTTTTGATTTTCTTGAAAATCAATATTGATATGATTATTATTATATAATATTGGTAAATGATCATTAATATCGATTAATTGTATAATTAATTGTGTATGAGTAGTGAAATTTCCTTTATCTTTAGCTAATATATTTAAATAAAAATATTCAATTTGTTCACGATCTAATAACTGATTATGTAATACTGTAATGATACCATTTAGTGGATGAATTTCAAATGGTTGTTCATATTCTTGTGGATGTCTTGAATACTTCGAATGATCTGCATCTTCTTCATCATGATCAGGATCAGAATCATCAATATAATTGAATGTAATTGATTTTAATTGATAAGTTAATTGTCCATATTCACCTTTATCTAAATCATAGGCTTTCATTTCAGTAATATATGATCCATCTGATAGATGTTCTGGTATTTTAATATAATATTTGGATTGTTTAAATATAGGTATATTATCATTTTGATCAGAGATAGCTGCTGTGATACGAAATTGATATAGATGATTCAATAGATCCTTCTGTTGAAAGTGTTGTAAACTGAAATTTACATTATTGAATAGATCTATATCAGCTAAATCATAACAATCCATTAATAATGAAGCATATTGAATCTGTTCATAATCAAATATACCTTTTGTAAATATAAAAAATACAGTATCAGAGACTGGATGTAAACGTAAATAATCTTGACCAGCTAGAAGTTCTTTATCTTGTAGGTGATTTGATTCTAATGGAGTTGGTTTACAAAGGATCTAAAAAGAAAAACACCGATGATTTTAATGAAAGTTTATTGAATTCATACATCCACGATCTTGCTCGAGGGATTCGAACCCAGGGCATTCAGCCTCGCGCGCGAATGCTTAACCTACTGGACCACTGCTGAGGAGTCCTACAATGGGACGAAACGGCCATCCAGTGCTTCCAGGTTTTCAGTGGTGATCTAACATCAATCGGTTTATGATCTCAATCAAAAACTTAGCAAGCTCCACAACCCTTAAACTGATAATCTTATATATTTTGATAGAGTTTTGTTCTGTAAGTTGGAGGGCTTGATCATGAAGATTTCATCGTTCTACTGAATGACATCATCTGCAGCACGAACTTCAAATATAAGTGAAGTGTTCAGATTTTTTATATGTGATTCACAACTTGTCCTGTACACCTCAATGTTGTTTGGTTCTTGTTGATCTTAGACCTGTGATTGTTTACTTCTTTGTTTTGGTTAAATCTCCTATTGGTTTGATTTTTGTTTCTACGTTTGTGCGTTATTATGCACATGCTGATGATGATACTGATGATATCGTTGAGAAGAATGATGAAAGAACTACAACCAAATCATCCACCTCAGAGGACAAAACTCCATCAGAATGGTCCACCTGAGCTACAAATATTCTTCACCATCTCAATCTAATATATGTTAAGTTTGAGAATGATACTTGTCAATGGTTCAGCGTATATGTTATAACATGTAGCTATTGTAGCCTATTAATACTTATTTACTTACTTACGCCTGTTACTTCTCGTGAAGGAGCATAGGCCGCTCATTCGCACTCTCTATCCAACCCTGTCCTGTTCATTCCTTTCTACCTCTTTCCAGTTGTTATTCATATAATACTGAATAAAGCCATCAGTAATAATAATTAATTAATAAAAATAGTAATCCTTTTCATTTCTGTTTCTATTTCCCGACGTAATGTGTTCTTTGTCCTTCCTCTTTTCCACTTCCCTTCAGGATTCTAAGTGAGGACTTGACTAGTGATACAGTTTGGTGATTTGCGTAATGTATGTCCTATCCATTTCCATCGTCTTTTCCCAATTTCCTCCTCAGCTGGAGGCTGGTTTATTCTCTCCCACAGAAGACTGTTGCTGATGGTATCCGGCCAGGGGATGTTGAGTGTCTTGCATAAACAATTATTTATAAATACTTGTACCTTCTTGATGATGACTGTAGTAGTTTCCCAAGTTTCAGCTCCGTACAGTAGAACTGCTTTGACGTTTGTATTAAAGATTGGTACTTTCATATTGAAAGTAGTTTAGAGTTCCATATTTTCTTCAATTGTAAGAATGTGGCCCTTACTTTGCCAATCCTCGCCTTTACGTCTGCATCTGATACTCTTTGTTTATCCATGATGCTTCCCAGGTACTTGAAGGATTCTACATCTCCCAGAGTTTCGTCATCAAGTGTGATTGGAGTGATGTTCTCCGTGTTGTATTTGAGGACCTTGGTTTTCCCCTTGTGTATGTTGAGGCCAACTGATGGTAGCTTATTAATATGTAAACGTAATGATAACGGCAATTAGAGAACAGTGATTTATCGACTGAACCCACGACTCGTAAACCCGTACAAGCAGTCAAGATTCTTTAATGATACTCTCTTGGTTTGAATATAACTGCAGTTGGTACCATTGATGCAGATAGGATATCAGTTGTTATGATTTGTAGGTTTGTACTCCTATCAATGTATGATGTAACGATACCGTCAATTAGAGAACAGTGGTTTATCGATCGGACCAATGACACATAAACCCGTACGAGTAGTCTAGATTCTGCAACGATCCTTCCTCCTGAATAGCCCTGCATGCCTACTGAGTCCAGGACGTCAATCTCAGCCTCTGCGATATAAACATACTTGGTTTATATGCAAAAAAAACAGATCACATTGTACCATAAAATCGAAAACAACATTTGTAGATCTAACCAAATGTGGCTGTGAATGTGGGAGATTGTAATGAATAGACTGGGAATAACTGAAGAACAGTAAATCGTATAATAATAGTCTATGAGTCAAATTGAAGCTTATAATAAGAGACATATGAATATACATAGTTTAGTTACTTAACAATTTTCACAATATAAATATATGTATCGTATTGGTCCATAAACAGATTCCAATAGTTACCATCCCCTATTCTCGTTGAGATAATAACAGCGTACATAATAAGCAAATATGGATAGTGGCTAGCAATGGAATCCACATCCTAGAACGTGAATCATAGATTCCACTACTAGCCATTATTCATCCGAGCTTATAATGCTTGTGAATTAAGGCAATATCAAGGTCATATGCATAGTATGCCAATATGAGTGTGATCAATTGTAGTCATAAACATCAATTAGAGGATTCAAGTAAACAATACCTAGTGAATCCAATACATTGTAGTTGTTAATTAACAAAAGCTAAAAGCATAAATCACTAGAAATCAACAAACAAACGAAGCACTCAATAATGAGAACTAAATATCTTAGGTCCGACTTCCGGCAAGATCATAAGTGCACATTTTTATTCTATCTTTGTCCCAATTCGAAACTATTAGAAAACAACATCAACAACAACAACAATGACAAATAAGTAAACTTCTTTTCTTTTGCATCTATTTCATTATAGACACAGGATAGTGTTAATTAGTTTCGTAATACTTTCATTCATCTTATTACAAATGTTTAGTTCTCATTAGGTAAACAGTTTCCAGTCATCAGTGTTATTGTTATGACCTCTTCTTCTTCTTCTTCTTCTTCTTCTTTTTGATCTTCTATTATTAAAATCATTAATCATGCTTATCAAATAAATGATTAGTTTATTGCGTGATACACATTCTCCAGGTAGAAAAGTGTACATAATATCGATCACTCTGTATTTGAATCAATTTATCTATTATGTTAGTATTAGACTAATAAGTTGAAAGCCTTAGATGGTTGTTGGAGGTAGTCGACAGGAAACAATGGACCCAGGCTTCGTGCCACTTGGCACTTGTCAGCAAAGTGTACCCATAGTCTTGGGGGAACTTGTGTACCTTGATGGATTCGATCTCGTGTCACCCAGCTTCACAGTCAGAGGCGTCACCACTGAGCTATTCGGACCGTGATTGACCTCCTGTAGGACTGAGATGTAATCACAATTCATTGATCACTGGGTGATGATCAATGTCATGTGCGTCAAGTTCTTTTTTGTGCAGATCGAATCCTATCGACCATGATACAATGTGGCCGTCAGGGAGCACCGGTTCCATCAAGATTATAGGTACGCCTTGCTGACGAGTGCCAAGTAGTACGAAACCCGGGTCCAGGGTTTCCTGTTGACTACCTACAACCACCATCTAATCTCAACATAGTGAACGCAATGTCAAGTCACCTAGACTGGTGGCCACATTGCTACTTGGTCGATAGGATTCGATTTACACTAATAAGGACTTGACACACATGACATTTGTCACCACCCAGTTATCAATCAATCGAGGTTGAAAGTTTGTCTTGATAATAGTTTTTTAGGCATTTCGTCTTATTTGGAACTAGTCAACCGAATATACGTGCATTCCAGAGTTGATGTGTTACTCCGGGACTCGGACTTAGCACCGCTTGGTTTAAAGGCCACCATGTTATCCACTTAGCTACTGAGTATTGATAACCACTTGTGCTTGTGCAATAGAATGAGGTTGAAATACGCTTGGTGTTTTTCACTTGAATCTTCCCATTGTTATTGAGGACTGCAATTGATAAGTCTCTTATCGGCATATGTACAAACTGTGTGTATTGCCTCGGTATTGTCTAAATTCAGAAGAATTCTAAGCAAAGATGGATAGTGACCAGCATTAGAATCCAGGATACGTATTTTGTCTTACATGAGACTGGTCAGCAAACCAATACATGTTAAACTGAAAAAGAGCATTGCAAAAACATATTCGAGATCGATTATGGTACACACAATTTCCCTCAAGATTATAGGTACACCTTGCTGACGAGTGCCAAGTAGTACGAAACTCGGGTCCAGTGTTCCCTGTTGACTACCTCCACTCATCATCTAATCTACAACATTATGAATCTAAGACCCCGAACACAGGACACGAACTCAGTATTTTCGGCATCGAACACTATTCATGTCTTTCTTAAACTAACCAACGAAATTGTGCCACCATCCACCGTTGTCTCTAGTGAATTACTGTTTCACAACAGATACGATTTAATTCCACTAGTCATGGTTCCTCACTAGAACTCCAGGATATTAATCTTGAATCCAGCCACTAATGAGCACACGATAGTTTTTATCGGAAACGGTGTTTTGTGGATATTGTAGTTAATTTGACAGTTGAATTAATGAATCGATTAAAGTTAGACCAACCATGAAAAACTTGTAATCATTGGACGACCGTCTCGTTCTAGTATGTGTACTGCTCCTCACTGCATATTCCCGATCCTGCATGCAGAATTCATATCCAGTATCTCCAGTTTTCGTGCACACAGGAATCGATTTCGCGACCTGCGATCTCCGAGTGAAAACGCTTAACCTCTAGATCAATGATCCGATATTACTATAATCTTCACAAAAACAACCTCAATCTAATAGTAACATTTTCTTACTCTTTCCACATGGTGATCACAACTTTGGAAAATTCTACAATTTCCACCCCTCTGTATTGTTTCTATTCTATTGAAAACTTTCATTCAAATGAATGTCTGTTTTCTAGTTTTAAAATCCCCCCCCAAAAAAATAATGATAATCAATAAATTATCATAACAGCTGTTATTTTGATTCGTTTTGTTCACATGTATGGTTTATTATGGTTAACGTTTCTTCTTATTTTTGGCAAAGTTAATTTCTATGGGTTGGGGTTTAATGACCATATATCTAAGCCATCCTTCACTTTTTTGTGTGTGCTTGGGATCGGTAATAGCTTTAGACGAGCTATAAGTGGAGTTGTCAACATGTATACAATCATAGATTCTTTCTATCTTGTTCAAATATAAATTGTTATTTAAGTAAGACGATAGATAACATAGAGCATTTTAGTTTGATATTAGATTATTGTAGGTAGTAGTAGTAGTAGTAGTAGTAGTAGTAGTAGTAGTAGTAGTAGTAGTAGTAGTAGTAGTAGTAGTAGTAGTAGTAGTAGTAGTAGTAGTAGTAGTAGTAGTAGTAGTAGTAGTAGTAGTAGTAGTAGTAGTAGTAGTAGTAGTAGTAGTAGTAGTAGTAGTAGTAGTAGTAGTAGTAGTAGTAGTAGTAGTAGTAGTAGTAGTAGTAGTAGTAGTAGTAGTAGTAGTAGTAGTAGTAGTAGTAGTAGTAGTAGTAGTAGTAGTAGTAGTAGTAGTAGTAGTAGTAGTAGTAGTAGTAGTAGTAGTAGTAGTAGTAGATTGAATGCACCGGTCAGACACGGTGTATCTAGAATTTAGATAGAAGATTATACTAAACAACAACAAAAAGATTGTCGAGACTATAGTTTATGGACAAACTATTCAGATTTGCGATAACAGGTGCACGTTTCATCCTACTTGGGACTCATCAGCTGGATGTAACTGGATCCTGGAGTTGATGTTCACTCTGAGACTCGAACCCAGTGCCGTCCGCGTCAAGCTCAATCGTGTTAGGCACCTAGCTATTGAATCCTGATAGCCACATGTATGTGCACAGTATGCACATATATCACTAAGAGACTGATGAATTGCAGTGCTAAACATCAATGGGTAGATTCAGACAAACAATACCAAGTGAATCTTTATCCATTTGGTTAAATAGTGTCTTGACATTTTAGCTGATGTCAGTTTGTGATGAAAACTCCAAATCCGTTTCATATCCTTAACTATCAACTGTAAATTACAATAGTCATATTGGATTAAAACTCTCATTTAAATCTAGTCAGTAAGTGGACATTCTCGAGGCCAGTTTAGCATCACTCCAAGGTCGTCTACAAATTATAGTCTCACCAGAAGGTCTAAGCAACTAATTTACGGAAATATGAGAAAGTTTTTGGGATGTGGTGGAGATCATGAGTCAATTGAAGCCAGAACACAATGGAAAACCTTATAGCACTGGACGGCTGTTTCGTCCTATTGTAGGACTCCTCAGCATTATGTCAGCTCTATCCTGATCAAAGTTATTTTTTCTAGGTGGCGAAATTGTTCAATGTTTATTATTAGATAAATAATTAATAGTAAATATATGTTTCGAATTTAAAGAATAATTGAATGTGAAATTCTTCTTCTATCTTTCCTTCCCCCCCCCATCCACATCTCTAATGCTGTCTCATTCTGTTACTCTATCACACCCCATCCCACCCTTAGTGAATGCATTCGATACAAAAAGAAATAAAAATCATTCTATCCTAAACTTTAAAACGTACAAAAGATGTCGATTGTTTTGATGTCAACTCATTGATTCATTCCTTCATTGAATTTCCTTAACTTCAATGAATCATCCTACTTCTCACAATCATCACCTTTTACCACCACCATCATCATCATCACCATCAGCCTCATCACATACAATTTCATTCATGTTGTACGATTTTTTTTGCTTTTGATTATCCTTTTAAACTTTTTTTCTTTTTTCAAACGGAATTTTGTTTATATACAAAGTGTAACGATGTAAAGTAAACAAATAAATAAATAAATAAAATTTTGTAAACAAATGAGATAAGAAAAGAAACAGTATTGATACTCATAATGAGAAGGAGAAGAAGAAGAGGGAGGAGGAGGAGAGGGAGGACAATAAGATTGTGTTGGTAACAAAAGTGATAAGAGAAAAAATATTTCACACAACCTTCAGTTTTCTATTTCCCCCTTTTTACCACCACCACCATCATCTTCAACACCACCCCTATTTTATCTCTATTTATTTTGATCAATTTTGTTCAAACTTCAACTGTGAAAAAAAATATTTTCTAAGTCAATTTTTGTTTACCTTTTTTTTCTTTCTTTCTTTCTCTCTCTCTCTCTCTCGGTCTTGTTTATTAATTAATGAAGATAAAAGTATTGAAATCCTCATGTCATTTTTAATAGATATACGTTCGAATCTCGCGGAGGGCGGGATCGTGGATGTGCACTGCTGAGGAGTCCCATACTAGGACGAAACGGCCATATAGTGCTTTCAGGTGTTTCATAATAATCTAGCTTCAACTGACTCATGATTTCAACAAGTGAATGATAAACGTATTATTGAGGAAATAACATTTCATATGGGCTGAATTCCTATTGGCTGTTATATTATCAATCAATATATTGATTCTATCCAAAGATGGATATTAGCTGGTAGTAGAATCTAGTTTGATGCTCGTTTTGTCCTATTTGGGACTTGTCAGCTGGATTCATCTGCATCTTAGAGTTGATGTTCACTCTTGGATTCGAACTCAGTACCATTCGCTTCAAACACTATTGCGTTATCCACTTAGCTACTGAGTTCTAATAGTCACTTTCTTGTTCAGTGGGGTGAAGGTTAAATTCATTTGGTGTTGTTATTCAATTGAAGGATACATTCATACAACCAAAATATCATTTTCTGTCTACATTTTCTATATGAGCAAAAATAGTTTTACAACTATCTTTACATTCGCTTGGTATTAAATACGTGAATCTTCCGATTGTTGTTTAGGACTGCAATTGATCAGTCTTTCTTATCAGCAAATGGACATCGTGTACAGATTGTCTCAAGTCACAAGGATCATAAGCGAAGATGTATGGTGGCTAGGAGAGGAATCCAGGACAGGTGATTCATCATTTTTGGGACTCTTCAGTTTGGTATACCTGCATTCCAGAGTTTATGTTCATTCCAGGACTCGAACCCAGTACTGTTCGCTTCAAACGCCATCGCATTTTTCACTTACCTAGCGAGTCTTGATAGTCACTTGTGTTTGTGTAATGGGGTGAATTTAAAATTCACTTGGTATTTTTGTTTACTTGAATCTTCCTAATGATGTTTAGAACTGCAATTGATCAGTGTCTTAGTGACATATGTGCATCTTCGACATTGCCTTAATTCACAAGTACTTTAGTCAAAGATGGATAGTGGTTGACGAATCCCAAATAGGTAGAAACATGTATCTTGGATTCTATTGCTAGCCACCATCTATCTTTACTTATACATTTTCACATTATCAAATATTCTTGATGTGTAGTAACTCAATATGAGTATTCTAATCCTCGATTTACAAATATACGTGGTGACCAATCGCTGAATTTACTTTTCAATTCAGAGTAAACACAACATGACCTTGAGTTAGGGAACTCGACTTTGTTCGATTTCATGCAATAGTTAAGTTTATTCATCATTCTATTTTATATCATCTAAAAGTACTGGAAATCCCATTAGATCAGCTTGTCCAAAGAAGGAATATAGATGTACAAAAATGTATCATTCTAGATTATAATCTTGTTAATTTACATTCCAATATAATAAACTATTTTAGTGAGACTATCAGTTATGGACGACCTTTGAACGACGCCAGACTGACCTTGAGAGTATGTCTACCTAATTACTAGGATCGAATGAGAGTTATAAATTACTGTGAATTTAAGGTTGGTAGTTAGATGTGGAGAGTTTTCATCATGAACTAATATAAACTAAAATGTCATGAATCTATTTAACCAAATTGGTAAGTGAATTTCGTGCGGAACTCCAAGATCTGTTTCCTTATACTTGATTGATTCATCCATAAATTATATTCTTGCCATTATTGTTAATATCAAAACAATTCTACTGTATGGAGCAAAAACTTGGAGAACTACAGTTACCTACACAAAATACTTCATATCCATTGACCAGACACTATCAGTAACAACCTACCATGGGAGAGAACAAATCAGATCCTTACGGACGATCTGATAGCCACATATTGAGGAAAGCAGACAACTACGTCACAAAGCAAGCCCTCACTTGGAATCCTCAAGGTTAAAGAAGAATAGAATCACCAAATAACATATTACGTCGAGAAACAGAAGCAAACATGAGATGAATAAACAACAATTAGATAGAACTAGAAAGGAAGGCGAGACTATAATTTATGGAGGAGTCAATCAGAAGCATTTGAGGGATTTCAATTTCATGACGCCAATTACAGTAACTGATACTCACACACGATCGGTTTACAGTGGATTTTAGAGAAGATGTGATAATCGAGTGGCTACAACAGATGAGACTAATAAGAAGCGAAAAACTGACAGAGGATGTAGTATAAAGGAAGACTTGGTAAGCAGCACTTCCATAAATATACTTCACAGGTACTTGGAATTTACGACAGATCAACCGAAAAGGGACACTTCCAAAAGGTCAGAAACTGACAAGCAACGACAATAATATCAATTATACGGAAATATGTGTAGCCGAGTACCACAATATATACAGATGATTGAAGAGCCTACAGATGCCTGGATAGACTTGGATATGTGCATCAAGTCATTGTCCACAAGCGCCATTTTGTCGACCGGACAACAGGAGTGCACATTAACAACATTAAAGTTATGTGGTCCACGCTAAAGGAGTTTTTACAACCCTATCATGGCTTGAGAGGTCTAATATTATACAGCCATTTCGATGAGTTCCTCTGCTCTATGCACTACGATTTCAGAACATTTGGACCTCTTTCAAACCTTGATAAGTTTTATATATTTCCACTTTATACGAACTGTCTTCTCATTGGCTAATATTTCTCAAGGTCACTCAAGATTCGTTCAAAGGTCGTCGATTAATTATAGTCTCACCGAAAGGGGAATCCTCGAGACAAATTAGATTGGATGAATGCTAGTCGGCGACCTTTGCTTCATGGGAAATAAGTAAGTCAGTCACTATGATCATTTAACTTACTTTCCCATGAGATACTTCATCTTCATCTTTAATATAAAATCGTATAATTGGTTTTGTAAATATATGTCCTTCTGGTATCGTAATATTCTCTTGTATCATTAATGTTGGTATATTATCACTAATATCTTTAATTTGAATAGAAATTGATGTAGTACTGGATAATGGCGGACTACCAGAATCCTTGACAATAATTGGCAACAAGAATTGACGTTCAGAATATACTTCATAATCTAGTGGTTCACGTATTGTAATCGCACCATTGATTGAGTCAATATGAAATTTCATTGGAATCAGACTATTTGCTAATGGACTAAATGAATAGATTAAACGACTATTCTCACCAGAATCAGCATCTGTTGCATTCACTATATAGAATGGTTTATTATCTAATGTTGTATTCTCTGGTAATATAATGTATTGTTCTGCCTTTGTAGATTGTTCAATCATAGGGGGATTATCATTCATATCTAATAAACGAACTATAATTGATAATGAACCAGTTAAAGGTGGATCACCTCCATCAATTGCATAGAATGTAGCATAGATTTCACGATCATCTATATGTTCATAATCTAATGATCGAAGAAGTATTAATTTTGGATTGATTGAATGGATATGATCATATGTCATAGTAATATTTAATCGAGGTTCTTTCACAAGATCTCCATTATTTGTATGTTCAGTGAGTTGATACGTCACTATACCATTTAGTTCAGAATCTGCATCTGAAGCAATAGGTAAACCTTCAAATCCACTTGTATCTCCTTCACGTATATAAATAATAAATGGTCTATTCAATAATTGTTGAGAACCATTTAATGAATCATATTTCATCATATTCGTTGACATAAAAAAACGTGGTGGATTATCATTTGCATCATTAATTCGTATATATAAATGTACCATCGTTTGTTGTTCATTAGATTCATTCAATTTTATCGAGTTCCGTCTCAACTGTTCTTCGTCATCATCATCATCAGGAATACGATGATTTTTCATGAATGAATGATTCACTTGATTCAAGTTATGTTTCCAATGAGTATTCCATTGTTTAGTTAAAATGATATTCGCTTCAATTTGACATATGATTAATGGACAACAATTTAATGGACCACATATATCATTTGTATTATCACGATCTATATGACGTAATGTAATGATATCACCATTGGATGTAATTTTGATATAATCATTTATATATTGAAATTTCATTGATGTAATGAATAAGTGTGTATAGTTTCTTATGGAAGTGAATGATAAACTTTCTGCTATATTACCAATTAATGAACCAGTTGGTGTTTCATCAGCAATATTATAAATCATGATTGGGATTTGAGAACTACTTATAAATGATTTAAGTAGTAAAATAATTATAGTTAAAATAATTGGATGACAATAATAATGATATTGCATCATTGATTAGTAATCTTCTAGTCAATGAATGTAATTGCTTAAGAAGTAAAGAAACCAAATGGATAAAGCAATAAAATAGAGCATACTAAGTGAACAATCAATGAAAACATTTTCAGCTTAAATCGATTGTAATTAGTGTCTACTGTTCGGAAAGCACAAAACATCATGATCCAACTAATGTATATAGTATATAAGATAATATACCTTTGTGGGATAGGGTAATGTTACATTGGTGTTTTAGGAGAACCGGACACTATTCAGACGTTCATGTGACAACTCAGTCAGTATAGCTCAATTCCGTCTGATAGGAGAGAACGAGACACCATATAGGCGTTAACACCACAGTCTGTATAGTACAGGTTAATTCTGTGGCGCAACCACATAGGTACCCAGCATCCTGGCGAAATATTCGTGTCATTCATATGTACATAGTATATATATATGCACATATTTATAGTTATTCTGCTCATTGTGTTGTATCCTGATGAGAATAATGAATGGTAACTGTTGGGATCCATTTATCGACCAATACTATACGTATATTTTTTTTATCGTATTGTAGATAAATGGTATTCGTGTTCCTCTTATCATAAGCTTTATTTTGATCTATGAACTATAATTTTATGATTCACCATTCTTGAGTTATGCCCTGTCCATTAATTACTATCTTCCTCATTCACAAACCCATTTGGCTAATTCTAGTACAAATGTTGTTTCATATTTTGTGGTACGATGTGATCTTTCTAGTTAGTATATAAACCCAATATGTTTGAAATAAATGATTCATATCGCAGAAGCTGAGATTTGTGTTCTGGACTTAACCAGCTGGGTTAGGCGGGAAGCAGGGCCAATAAGTACTCTAGACTGCTCGTACAGGTTTTATGCGTCAGTGGTCCAGTCGATAATTCACTGTCCTCTAATTGATAGTATCATCACGTTATACATTAACAGGGCACATAGGCCACAAGTTATAACACATTGATTGTGTAAATCAATTATGCACAGCATGAACAAGCCAAAGTTGACCTATTCCACTTACATGACAGTCAAACTCATTAATGTCAGCAATGATGATATGTCTTACGATGTTCTAATGACAATAACCCAGGAGAACACTGAAAAGCAACCACCAGTATGAACGAAATAGGTTAACCAGTAAATCAATTTTGCGTATCAACACTAAGCAATGCTTACCAAAGTCATGCCGAATCATTCAAAATATCAATAACGAACCTCCAATCTCATATGAAACTTTCAGCTCTACATAGAAATATAGCTTATATTAATGTATACATTTGCTTAATTTGAGTTGAGTTCTGTAACTTTCTAAACAATAATAAATGAGCTAGTCAATTAGTGAAATGTAAACAATATAGAAACAAGCTTAGATCCATTTCGACGTAACATGTCATATTTCCTGCCAGGAAAGTGAGCGATCAGTAAGACAAGATGAGAAATAGTTAATACACAATGATAAAAGCTCGAAAGGAAGGCTAAATACAGGTAATATGGTTTGAAAGGAATGAATGCAAGGAGAGATTGAATGGCATGGATTATCATCCAAACTAAGATTAAGAGAAGAACAAAGAAGCTTCAATGTGCAATTTGAACTAGAACAACTGATTTTTACAGTTGTAACTCTAAATTCAATCAGGAAGCGACCACGTACGGTAACAGTGAAGTTCAATGTTTGTATCTTTGTGGAGATATCTATCTAACACCAACAAATAATGAAAAACACTAGACGGCTGTTTCATAAATGTCCGAGACTCCTCGGTAATCGTTATGTATTCGACTTAATTCAAGACTGAAACTATAATATTGGCCGGCAAGAGTACTTGACTTATTTTTTAACAATGTTGGTAGTTAAGCAGCTACTCAATGATAATTGGACTACTCCAGATATTGATTGAAATTGGAAATTTCAACCAATATTTGCACGTGTCTTGTTTATCATAAGAGCTGAAAACACTGGGTTCGTTTTTTCGTGGTGTTATTTATGCAAGACCTATAGGTCCTGAGTTCGAATCCCGAGAGTGAGGTCGTGGATTCTCGTTGCTGAAGAGTCTTACACTGTGACGAAACGACCATCGAATGGTTCTAGGTTTTCCATGGTTGGTCTAGCTTACATGAAATTGTTACAATCTTCACAAAACCCATTCTGATAATAATCATTAGGCGCTCACTAGTGACTGACTTCAAAATCGTTTCCTGGATTGACAAACAATGACCAGTTTAGTCTAATCCATGTTGGGTAGAGATAGATATCTACCTCAGACGGTGGATGGATGATTGTGCAGCCATTCGTGGATATATATTGAATTTAAACATTCACACCGTTGGATGTCGCCCAGCATAGTAATCTATAGGTTAAGCGTTCGCGTGAGAGACCGATAGGTCTTGGGATTGAGTCTGTCGTGCAAGGTCGTAGATACCCATTGGTAAAGAGTCCTATACTAGAACAAAACGACTGTCCAGTACTTCCATATTTTCTCTAGTTTATCTTGACTTATAAATTCAACTATTAAATAATGAACTGTGTTTAAATGGTTTGTTGTAGAACCTGTATGACAAATACAGTTAACCAAAATCACTTAAACTACTTCATCAAATTAGATCTCAATGTATCAATGAAGTGTTATATACATCTACATGTATATATACCATTTGTATCCATGATTTGAATAAACAAACCACTTTTACTATCATGAATAGATTCAATATTCAATGGTATATCATTCATTTGAATGTGTGATTAATCCCAAGGTCAACAACAAGATGACCTTAAAGTGAATGAATACTGAAATAGATTTGAAAACGAGTCACTAATGGCTTTTATAGCTTATTAATATTAATAATATTAACGTAATGATACGATCAATTAGAGAACAGTGATTTATCGATCGAATCTACGATACATAAACCTGTATGAACAGTTTCGAGCAGTCTAGAGTCTTTATGAATCCCTTTTTTTGACGAGCTCTATCTACATCTTAAATCCAGAATGTCAATTAAAGATTCCACTATAAGAATTATCCATTTCAAACAAGACTGGGTTTATATACATTTGCAGCCAAACAGACCATACCACACCAAAAAAATAGGAAATGAAATTAGTATAAGATCAAGCCAGATGTAGCTGTGAATGTAGAAGACTGTAAGGGATCAACTAGGTATAACTCAAGAATGGTAAATCGTATCATAATAATTCATGGATCAAATGAAAGCTTATAATAAAACAAATATGAATATACATCATTTAGTGAATGAACAATTATACATTAAGAAATATCTGTATTATATTATACATTAATAGATCCTGATAGTTATCATTTCCCCCCTTATTTTCTCATCGAGATAAAACAAAATCAACTCAAAATGTATCAATAATTCAATGGATTAGTTGAAGTTAGACATTAACACCTTTCGATGCCGGCTATGTTGGTTAATCGCCTGGCGCGAGACTGATATGTTCTGGGTTCGAATCCCGAGAGTCGGGATCGTAAATGCGTAATGCTGAGGAGTCTCTCAATAGAGAGAAATGACTGTCCAGTGCTTCCAGCGTTTTCCATGGTGGTCTAGCTTCAATTGACTCATGATCTCCACCATTGAAATTACTATAAACTCCACAAAACCCCTTCTGATATTGCAAAATTTATCAATAATTCAATTAAAGAGAAAAAACAGAAACAAAAATAAGAAAAAGAAAAAAGAAAAAAGAAACGTGTCAGAAATTTTCTCAATTTATTTATTTATTTTTATCAAAATTAATGATCAAGGTTAAAAATTCATTTTTCTATTGTTTATCTCATAATGAAATATTGAATATTGAATAAGAGAACATTTTAATGAATGAATACACGTTATGTATGATGATATTCGTTGAGTGTTATTGAATGAAATGATCTTATCAAGTAATGAATAAATAGAATATCACACAATGAATTGATTGAGTATGTGTGTGAGTGAATGGGTGAGTGAGTGAGTGAGTGAGTGAGTGTGTGATTGAGTAAGTAAATAACTCAACATATGTACCACATAAATCGATCGATTTGTGTGTAAGCTGAGATACTACCTGGGTACGCAAACTGAAGCAGATGGTTTTTTTAGTGTGTTACTTCCCAGAACCTTTGACCTAAAGGACTAATCCATCAAGCAGTGGAGTAAGGTTACGAGATGCAGTTGCAATGGTAGCCGGTGATTAATAATTGGTTAATACGATATTTGTTCCCCTGAGTGTATCCATCGTATCCACCAACCTTGTTAAAGTACTGGACATTCGCTTTTCATTCTATCAATTTTATAAACAACAGTAATGTTACGGGAAAACAGTCAGTGGGATTTTTCTGGCAGTGGTTGTATACGAAACGCCATGTGAGAGCATTTGTAGAGTGAGAGCTGACGTTTCCCATGCTTGAGTTCGCTTTCTTCATTCTCAATTTTCTAAACAACAGTAATGCTGCGAGATGGTAATGAGTAAGATTCCACTGTCAGTGGTTGTATGTACGTGATCATGTTAGAGTTCTTCGAGTGGGAGAGCGGACTCTACTCACTGGCGACCGTACCAGGGCATTTGGGTGCAAAAACAAATACCGTTCGTAGGCTTTTGTTTAAACCGTTATTAAAAAACAGTGAGCTGTTTCGATTCTATACTGTCTTTCTGAAGTCATTTCATTAATGGATTTTCTTTATTTGTGTTTTTTTAACGAAATAGCTGTTTTTAGACTACTTATTACAATGTTATAAGTAGTTGAAAAATCCTATTGTACTTTTATTTTTCAAAACATCAATGTAATTTTTAATGGAAACTGAGGTAAGAAATCCATTATTTGTGTACCCAAACATTTTTATGCCCAATCTATATTTGCAGGAGTTTTACACTATAAAAAACAGGTTCCTTCAATCAGAAATCCGTGTAATGAACGAATGGATCATCAAGTATTAGGATAAACAGAAAATGTGGGGATTAGCGCTTTTTCGGCGAGTTATTTTTCTACGGAATGGAATCGCAAACCTTATTCCCAACTCTCTTCCTTTATACGGGCTTGAGAACGGCAGTAGCCTAAACGGAGCTCTAGGCGGAGTTTTGTGGAGATTATAGTGAATCTAATAGTTGAACTCATGAATTAATTTAAACTAGACCATCTTTAAAACCTTAGTACAAATGTACATCATTGCAAGATGCAATATCAACACAGAGATTTGAAATTAATATTATGAATAGAAAAAAATTTGGAACAGTACTGTAGTGTGTACGACTGATGTTGACAGATATAAGTAGCACTTATCGTCAAGATTGAGAAGTTGTCAAAAAGTCAATAATTAAACATTCAAAAATCTAAAATATCCCATCATATTCAATCATTAAGCAACAATGTTATCATATATTGGCATAGATAAACATGGTAATAAAATGAAGAAGAGGTGAAGGTAAGCTAATATCACAAAACAGACCTGGTGGAACTCCACTGATCACGACTTCTCACTAGAATTCGAGAATGTGCCTCTCGAAATAAGTCACTAGTGAGCAGATGATTATTATCAGAAACGGTTTGTAGACAAGCTACTTCCATACTGCCCACCTATTGATTTTCAGTTTAAGGTTCACAAGAACCTGATTTCTAAAGATTGAGAAATTGTCAAACAGTCAATAATTAAACATTCAAAAAATCTGAAATTTTTATCATATTCAATCACTAAGCGATAATGTTATCATACAGGTATAGATGAACATGGTATTAAAAGAAATGAAAAAAGGTGGGGATAGGTGAGAATAGGATCAATATTTCTAGCATGTAAACTAAACTTAAGCGAGAGAGAGAGAGAGAGACAGAAAGAGGGAGAGATGATACATCAATGGATTTTATTTAGGAAATAATATAAGAATTAATAATTTTCTGTTTCGGTTGTTGTTGTGGTGGTGGTGGTGGTTGTTGTTGTTGTTACTATTGTAGTAACAAGACATATATATATATATATATATATATATAGAGAGAGAGAGAGAGAGAATAAACTAATGAAATTAATAATAGTATTCATGAATTCGAAAGACAAAATGAAATTAATCATTATGTGGTTTATGCCAAAATAATGTGTTTTCTTTCTTCTTTCTTTCTTTTCTTTTTTTTCTTTTTCTTTTTGTTGTTGTTGTTGTTTTTGAAATTAGATCAAGCAATAATTGTATCTGTCATATATGTGTATGTTACTTAGAAGTTGACTATATATATGTCAATGGCTAGTGAATAGATAACATGTAATTCCCTCTTTCTTATTACATATATATGTCTAGAATGGAGATTTAAAAACAAAACACCTAGCTTAATTATCTATGCAAATATTGAATGATGCACAAGCAGCAGCAACAGCAGCAGCAGCAACAACAACAACAAACAAGCAAATAAACCCAATTAGAGTTTGACTTAAATATTTTTTTTAAATTTTTGATTAACATCATGAATCGATTGATGTTAGATCATCATTGATAACTTGAAAGAACTGAATGGTTGTTTTGTTCTAGTGTAGGTTTTTTCAGCAATGGATTGATTAAGGTTGATCATCAACAGAATTGAATGTGGTCTCAGTGGTTCAGAGGTTAAACGTTCGTGTGTGAGGTTGAAAACTGTGAGCGGGTTCGTGGATGTGTGTTGCTGGAGAGTTCTATAATAGGATGAAATGGCCATCCAGTCCTTCCAAGTTGTCAGTGGTAGTCTAGTTTATATTGACTTATGGATTCAACCATTAAAATGATTATTGAAATGATATTCATATTATTCTACCATGATTATGAATCGTATTGTATTCAGATGAATTAACCTTATTTAAGGTAAATGTTGAACAATTTAAGAAGATCCGTACTGATTAGTCTATGATTACAATCCGAATAAATCGATGCTTTTTCTTCACGATAAGATTTGATCAACAGTCAAATAATTCCAATACTTGAATTCATGAGTCGATGTAAGCTAGACCAACGAAGGAACACATGGGAGTCCTCAGTGACGGTGCGTATCCACGATCGAGCTCGCGGGATTCGAACCCAAAACTTCTAAGTTTTGCACGCGAGCGCTTAACCTATGCACTAGTGAGTCGGCCGGCATCTCACAATGTTAATGTCTAACTTTTATCGATCCATCAATGGCTGCGCAACCATTCATCCATTTAACTGAAGTACATTTGTCCCTACCCGATACGGATCTGACTTCATTGGTCACTGCTTGTCACTAGAACTTTAGGAAATCTTCTTGGAGCCAGTTACTATTAGCCACATGATGATTATTATCAGAATGCAGTATGTGGAGTTTGTAGTAATTTTATTGGTTGGATTCATAAGTCGATGTAAGCTAGAACGAAACGGCCATTCAGTATTTCTAGATTTTCAATGATGGTCTCACTTCTGTATGGTCTCACACATGAATTCAACTATTAAGATCTAATAACTCTTTAGAATTGCTGAAGACTAAGAAAAACCGAATAGCTGTTTTGTCCTACTTTCATTGAATTGAATTGAGTTAATCTAGATATACTGATACCGTATTGATACACCTACAAATTGACTTCATTTGGGATCATTACTATGAGTGGTAACAATGATATACAGTTCATTCTAATAAGGACTTGCCAACAGTGTGTACCTTGATCTGTGTTAAACAATATACCTGAAGATATGAGTTTACACTGAAATATTTTAAACTAATGAAATACTGAAATCAGGTATTAGTATGATTATTCATCTAAAGAGTCTTCAATATGATGAAACATGATGTTGATCATTGCGTAGAATATCGTAATAAATTATATCATACCAAGTACTGTCTTCATTTGTATCTCAGTCAACCAATTCCACATCTCGAATGGGAGGATAGTAGTTGTAGTGTGATGTGTGCTATTAATATCAACAGATTTAAGTAATATGTATCACTAATCGGTAGTAGAATGTATGGTAACAGAAGGTTGAGAAAATCAATGACATGAGGATGAGAACAAAGAGCGTTTGTTATAGAATACATACTACTAATCACTTATTCAGATTATGAATATCATTCATTGTTACTGTCATTCAAATACATCTAACGCTACATCCATTGACACTTTAGTATTATTCAACAATTATCAGTATGGTGTATCTCCAAGGGTTCGAACCATATCATTCACCTTTATAATCTAAGATATAACCATCTAACTATTCAAACTTAATGTAGACTTAAGAAAGACTATCTTCTTCCTGATATTTTAGTTACTTAGTTACTTAATTACGCCTTAGTTCTCTTTATTTCTCTGTCTATTCATTAAAACAATCACAACAACAAAAAAGAAAAAGAAAAACTTCATTGGTCATATTTGTTTATCATTTTTTTCTTTCTTTCTTTTCATCATCAACAGGAAAATTACTATCTGCACGTTATACGAAGATAATTTATCCAATTTTGTTTCTCTTAGAGATAAGAGAAACGATGTGGTGGTGGTAGGGTTATTTTCACAGTTTATACCTTCATATAAATTTAGAATGACTTTTCAATGAATTAGGTGTATTTTTCCCTTTTTTTTTCTCTTTTTTCTATAATCGATATTATCTGAAGAAGTAGCCTACACTAAGTTACGAAACATCTAATCTTTTTCTATTCATTTACATATCTACAAATGTATTATTATGATTATTCATTTATTCATTTGGTTAATGAGAGTTTTTGACATGATAGCTCATGTCAGTTCGTAATAGAAACCCACTATCCCCACCACCGCCTCTAAATTTGATTCTTAACCCTGAACCATCGACTGTAAATCATAATCTTTAATTTTCACATAGGTTTATAACCCTCATCTAGTTTGGTGGACAGTCTCCAAGTCACTTTACTGTTACTCATAGGTCACCCATAAATAACAGTCTTATCAATAAATCAATTAGAACCAAAAACACACAGTATTCTCATTGATTTCACTAATGATATCAATTCGGTTAACCAAATACATTAGAATTCCCTTGGGAAGAAACAGAAAGAGAGAAAGAGAAGGAGAGAGTTCGTAAAATAAAAAACAAAACAAAAAGAAAACCGACACACTTTTCATATCATTGATATAATTAGTTAAATATTTAAGTTTCTTATCAGAAGAAGGAAGGATTTTTGTGGATATTATAGTGATTTTTTAGTAGTTGAGCTAGATCAACCATGGAACAAAATTCAATTTTCTTGACACCAACCATATGGAATAAAAGTCATAAACGATTCCATTAGAACAACAGATTTCATATTTAGATTGAAAGAGTATGGAAGTGAAGGGATAGTTTCAAACCATCTTCATCATCATCCGAATCATTTTAAATAAATATTATGTATAAATAATACATTATTCAATGGTTCAGATCATGAGTTAATCGAAGCTAGACCACCATGCAAAATCTCGAAGCATTGAACGGCCGTTTCGTCCTATTTTGTGACTCTTCAGCAGTGCGCATCATCATCATCCAAACCACCATCATCATCATTATTATCATTACACCATTCATTCTCTGTCCTAGTTCTCTTCATTTCAAACATTCTTTGCCTTCTGCCACTAGGCATTTCACTTTCGATTGATGATACATACTACTTGTATCTGTCTATTTCAGTAGCACACACCACATAAGTATTTATATGAATCGTGTATAACTAAAAACTGTAAGACTCAGAAAAATGGGGATATTCCAAAAAGAACTGATATATTTTCATTGACAGGAAGGGGAAAACACTTTGGTTTTGAATAACAAACCTAATCTGAATAGAATATTTACCAGTAGATTAAAAAAGACAATAAAAAATAGAAATAATGAATTTCTTTTAGAAATTTCAAATTTCATGACAATACTACTTATTTCTTCGATAGATTAGTAGGCAATTAGCAATAGGCAATATTCTATTATTATTGAGACTTTAATTTATGGATGACCTTTGAGTAATCCTAAGAATTAGATTCTTGGGGGGATGGCGGTTAATTACAAACTGACATAAGCTATAATGGTAAAACACTATTTAGTCAAATGGATGAATGAAGTTCGCGCCAACATTCAAGACCTGTTATCTTATACGTGATTGGCTCGTTCATAATTAATAGTCTTATTAATGAATCATTTTATTCAGAACTTGTTGATTTAATACAGTATTAGGTTGATGTAAAGAAATTTCAAGAAAGACGAACATATTTTCATTTAAAGATTTCAAAAACCTAAGTCATTCAATAACCAATCAGTGGTATACTAGTATAAAACTCGTGGTTCTTCAAAATATCGGTTACGGTGATGAATTGATCAGTTCAGTCAGTCAGTCAATCAGCTACAACGCAGGACCAGGCACGTGTGTGCATCGGTCCAAGTTGCTGTACCTCATTAGCGCGGCAAGATGAACAGCTAATTCATAGAAGTAGTTGATCCAATGGTAGTAATTTATAAGGACTTAGTACAGGATAAAAGAACTAGTTCGTAGAAAGAAAGATATGAAGTGATTTCAATCTCTTAGTTTAAGGAAAGATAGACAGTGTATACACCGACGGCACTGTGATAGATTCTTAGCCATGTCACCAAGAGTCTCCAACCATCGGTTACGACAGTCACGCGGAACCCAACCAAGTAGTCTGCATCTACCAACATGGCTCAGACGAGAAGTGTCTTCAAGCACTAATTATATATAAATATTTATAATGAAAACAACATATGATACATTATGTTGAGTTTAGGACAACTGTCTTGTTATACCAATCAATTATGAGATCATAGCTCAAAATGATTCGTGCTAAAGTCCTGATAATGACGATAGGTGACAAGTGTACAGATCCTGCCAATAAGAATGTCAGTTCTTCATGGTGTATAGACAATTCTAAACATGAAATAAAATCTTTACTAAACATAAACCATAACTTTCATTGGAGCCTCTCTTAGGCTACTTCCAGTCTCAAGCCTGGATAAAGAAGGAAGTTTTGGCTTAGGGTTACCGACGTCATGCGGTGGAAAACTAACTCCTTAAAACGCTATACATGTCCCATGGAACTTCTTTAATCTTAGAGTATCTTAATGCATATTTGAGCATCTGGACATTCATAACGGACAATATACCATTTATTTATATATTAATTGGTCTATATATAGATGCTGTAAATTGTTCAATAGTAATTCGAACTATGACATACACTGAAACCCTAACATTTCTAATCACAATATTACTACTCACATGTAATAAGTAACAGGAGTAAAATAGCACAAATTATGATTTCAACATGAATTCATGAATCAATTGAATCTTGACTACCATGTGACGGCCGTTTCGTTCCACTGTGGAACTCCTCAGTAGTGCAAGTCTATGCACTCGCACACAGTATTCGAACCCAAAACGTCTTGGTCTCACACGGGAATACTTAACCTATAGAACACTAAGTCGGCCGACATCTAACGGTATTAATGTCTAACTTGAACTAATCCACTAATCTATGTTAAAAATGATCCTATTATTATTATGATCATTATTTCATTGTATACATTATACATGTATATATATATATATATTACTTACTTGTTCAATAACTCAATGGTTATATGTTCCAGACAAAGATCTTTGTTGAAACATGTGAATGATAGAAACTTTTAGATTATCGATGAAAATATATAGTCAACTTTGAAACATTTCTCAAATATGTTTATTATGTATTTGTGTGTGTGTGTGTCTGTGTCTGAGTTTTTGTTGTTCGTTGTACAAGCATATTTATGTTTTTTCTTTTCTTTTTTTCTCTTTTCTTCTTTCCTCTTTTCTACTACTTAAAAATCACTGAATTGATGAAATTGTGAAAACATTCAACAAAAATGATGAAAATGACTGTCAACGTAGATGATGATGATGGTGATGTTAATGTCAAAACTCTTATGATCAACTAAGAGTTACGTAATCATTATGGGATAATGATGATGATTGTAGCTATAACAGAATAGAATTGATTCATATACCATGGTAATAATATTCAGGATATTTAATGAATAAATGAATATGATGAGAATAGTGAGTTCAAATATTAGTAAGGAGGACAAAGTTATATATTCATCACATACTTACATACCTACATAGATACACACACACATACATACATACATACATGCATAGATACATGTTCGAAGGAATATATCCATTTAACTGTTGTTTCCAGGTATGTTTTAAATGTTATTTCTTAATTGATCAACTTCTGATTGGTTAAAATGTTGATTTTTATATTTTAATTTTTAGTTGCTAATTTGATGAAATTAGTTGATTGGGTAATAAAAATGGTCATAGATATGGCGTTTTCTATAAACAGAGGAAAATATATACACGAAAGAAGCTTATTTACGCTTTTTACTCCTTGTGGAGAAGCATAGGCTGTTCATCAGCATTCTCTATGCGAATCTATCCTGGATTATCTTTTCCAGTTCATTCCAGTAGCTATTCATCCTTTTCATATCTGTTTCCATTTCCTGACGCCATATGTTATTTGGCCTTCCTGTTTTCCGTTTCCCTTCAAGATTTAAAGGTATCACTTGCTTTATGATGCAGTTGGTTGATTTCGTCAGCGCACGTTTATATACTTCCACTATGTTTTCTTAATTTAATCTTCAGATGGAAGTTGGTTTGTTCTGTCCTACAGTAAGCTGTTGCTGATGGTATTCGACCAATAGATGTTGAGTATCTTGAGTAGACGACCATTAATAAATACTCGTACCTTCTTGATGATGGTTCTGCTAGTTTCAGCTCTGTACAGTAGAACTGTCTTGACGTTCATATAATAGATTGTGACTTTGATATTGGTTGACAGCTGTTTTTGAGTTCCATATATTCTTCAGTTGTAGAAATGCGGCGCTTGCTCTGCTAATCTTAGCTTTATGCTAGCATACACATTATTATTATTGTTCGACAGCCTTTTTGAGTATCCAGGATTCCTGATCCTACCTGTTCTAGATATTTTAAAAAGTTATCTATTTTTTTCTTGTTTGTTTCAACAGATCATTATGTCAATTAATTGCAAAACGTATTCAGGTGCGTTTGTAAAAAGTCCACGACTTTTTCGCTGTACAAGTTAGAAAAGACCACATTCAGAAACATTGTAGTCGCTGGCAGTATGCAGGAAAAGAAAGAAGATTATTGAGATGTTGATTCCTGAACTGCTAACATCTAATTGGTGACCACCCAATATACATCGTCAGGATCGACCAATAAATAAGAAACGGAAACTTGTTAAAATACTTTGCGCTGAGGATTCTATATTGTACCGAGAATATAACATTGAATAAAGCTAATAATAATAATTTTAAATCTAAGTTTGGATGTTTCATTACTTACTTACTCCTGTTATCACTCATGAAGGAGTGAAGGCCACCCACCAGCATTCTTCAATCAACTCTATCCTGGAAAATCTGTCCAAGTTGTTTCCGGAGCGAATAGAGTTAATTTTTCATCATGACTATATATATGTATATATTCTGGTTTGTGTCTTGTTAGCAAAGTTATTTTCTACGGGACAACGTCGCTGACCCTCATGTCCAACCCTCCTTCTTTACCCGAGCTTGGAACCAGCAGTAACACAGGACGAGTTTTGGGCGGAATTCGGGATGTTTCATGCTCGCTAAAATTGAAATTTTATTATTTTACTTTAGTTAATGTAGTGCACAAGAACATAAGTGAGGAGAACTGAATATGTCGCAATACAAAAATACAGAATATCATGGTAAAATCTGAGTACCATATAGTAAATACTTCACATACAAAATATTCATTATTTGTTTCAGAGCTGATTATTGCTTCATTACCATAACAATTGCTATCTGTTCTCGTTCTCTTCTCTTCAAATTTTCTCAACCTTCTACCTCCAGACATTCCACTTTCGATTGATGAAACATACTACTACTTATATCTATCGACATCAGTAGCACACACATCATTAGGATAAAGGTCACTTGGTTTTGTTTTACTTGTATCTTTCCACTGATATTTAGGGCTGCAATAGATCAGTCTTATGTTGGCATATATGCATCCTGTGTGGATTACCTCGATATAGTCTTAAGTCACAAGCTTTTTAAGCAAAGATGGATAGTGGCTAGAAGTGGAATTCAGGACGCGCGTTTCGTGAAACAACATCAAATGAATTTAAACTTCACCACAATCCACAAGCCGATGGATATCAGGAATCAGTAGCTAGGTAGATAACGCGATGGCGCTTGAAGCGAATGGCACAAGGTTCGAGCCACGGAGTGACCATTATGGCTAGATTGCATATATATCCAGTTGACGAGTCCCAAATAGGACGAAAATCGCGTCCTGGATTCCACTGCTAGTCATTATCAATCTTTGATTAAGATAAGGGATGTGTGTACATTTTTCAAGTTTAATATTTGTTATAACATCGACTGGATTTAACTGTAGACCAATTGAGAAATAGTCTTCATTGGGTAGTGGGACACTTGAGCTATGCACATCTATGAACTGAACTCAAGGTAGTCTGGAATAGTGATGAATACATTCAGTTTACATCACCTTGGTGACTTTTATAGATTCGAAATCTCAACTTTTATTTGTAACATCATCAGTTGTTATTCTTTGACACCTCGGTGATGTCTAAAGTTGATGAATACTTCTCAGTACAACTTTGTAAATTTCTCTCACGATTACTCATAAGTAATCATATGATTACCATTTGAACAATAGGTTTGTAGATATTGGTGAATAACACAGTTTTAGGATACAGGCCAAATAGTTCCAAATTCGATGATTAATGAATTCGTGTATAGACATTGATGATTGAATTCTCTCCTTGGTGATATTAAACTTATTTTTGATCAACCCAATTTAAGGGGCGTTTGTTCTCTTGTATTGGTTGCTTTAATATTTCTGTTTTGTCAAAGTATTTTAAAAATAAATAAACTATGATCAGAGAGAGGTTTTGTGGAGTCATTTGAAGTTAGAGTACTATGGAAAACCTGGAAGCACTGGAGGGCCGTTTTGTCTCATTGCGAAACTCCTCAACAGCGCGTATCCACGACTTCGCATCGCGAGGTTTGAACCCAAGAGCTATCCGTCTCACACAGGCGTACGCTTGAACTCTAGATCACTGAGCTGCCCGGCATCCAACGGTGTTAATGTCGAACTTTAACCAATTCACGAAATTAGGACACCATCCATCATTGTCTTCAGTAAGTCACTGTCTAGCAACAGACGCGACTGAACTTCAATGGTCACTGCTTCTCACTAGAGCTCTAGGAAATACCTCTTGGAGACCGTAACAAGTGAACATATGTTGAATAATATCAGAAGGTGTTTTGTATTCACACTGATGAGGAGTCTTACAATAGGACGAAACGACCAACCAGTGCTTCCAAGTTTTCCATGGTGATCTAGCTTCAATGAATTCATGATCTCAACGAATAAAATTACTGTTATATCCACACAAAAACCCCTTTCTGTTATTTATCCTTATAATGGAGAAACTACTGAAATTGAGCTACACCTCTGTTCATTTATTCGTTTGTAGAGTAAATAAATGTTTATTTTAATAACAGAAAGAAAGAAAGAAAGAAAGAAAGAAAGAAAGAAAGGAGGAAAGACAAATTAGCATGAATAAGTTGGATCTAATTTATGATCATTGAGAAATGAGTTCATATGTGTTATTCGTTCTCTTCTTCTTCTTTGATTATACATTGACAACTTGGTAAATATTAAATTTCTTTAGTATTGTTATTTACTTGAGTGAATGTGTAGAACTGTAATTGATCAATCTCTAATTAGCATATATGTATCCTGTACAGGTTGACTACATATTGCCTCAAGTCACAAGCATTATAAGTTAGGATGTAATGGAATTTAAGATGCGAGTTTCATCCTATTTCAAATTCGTCAGCCATATGTACCTGCATTGAAGAGTTGATGTATACTCCGGGACTCGAGTCCAGTATCGTTCGTTTCAAACCTCATCGCGTTATCCACTTAGTTATCTACTTAGTGTTTATTAGAGTTTAGCAGCTAAGTAGCATACAATACTGTGTTTCAGTGGCAGAGTGGATATCAACTTTTGACTAAGTGTACGTTCACTTGATGAGACTCAAATATTATAAAATACGCTATCCAAGTGTAGAACTCCCAACAGCCTTCTTCTCGACCTGGTAGAACCAAACTGGAAGATGTTACCGTATCCAAGTTGAGAGCGATCGCTAGTTACGGTCAATGTATTTTACTCTACAAGAGCAGGTGGACTGATAGATATATATGAAGGCGAACGAACGGAGAAGCTCATCTTTTATGGAAATAGAAAATGAGTTCCTGCTGAGTTCCTACTGAATGTTATTCGCAGTTTTGCCGCACTGAAGGTTCGTTAAATTGCTGTCGTTAAACTATTTTTGATTACACCAGAAGTTCGATCACCTTCAAATTCCAAATTCTGTAGAGGTTTTTCTTTGAAATGGAACAACCATATTTCTTGTCACAACTACTTCTTTTCATATTCGTGTCTGTGAAGCGGTCTGGTTAGCCATTTTTCGCCAGAGTTTTCCTGAGGAAGGCGAGTTCTTAATCAATGCATTCCGTATTATATATTCGAGTCCAGTATCGTTCGTTTCAAACGTCATCGCGTTATACACTTAACTATCTACTTGGTGGTTATTAGAGTTTAGCAGATAAGTAGTTAGCACGATGGCATTTGAAGCTTGCACTACTGTGGTTCATTGTTCGAGTGGATATCAGCTTTCGACTGAGTGTATGATCAGTTTATGAGACTCAAATATTATGAAACACGCTGTCTAAGTATAGAACTCCCAACAGCCTTCTTCTCGACCTGGTAGAACCAAACTGGAAGATGTTACCGTATCCAAGTTGAGAGCGATCGCTAGTTACGGTCAATGTATTTTACTCTACAAGAGCAGGTGGACTGATAGATATATATGAAGGCGAACGGACGGAGAAGCTCATCTTTTATGGAAATAGAAAATGAGTTCCTGCTGAGTTCCTACTGAATGTTATTCGCAGTTTTGCCGCACTGAAGGTTCGTTAAATTGCTGTCGTTAAACTATTTTTGATTACACCAGAAGTTCGATCACCTTCAAATTCCAAATTCTGTAGAGGTTTTTCTTTGAAATGGAACAACCATATTTCTTGTCACAACTACTTCTTTTCATATTCGTGTCTGTGAAGCGGTCTGGTTAGCCATTTTTCGCCAGAGTTTTCCTGAGGAAGGCGAGTTCTTAATCAATGCATTCCGTATTATATATTCGAGTCCAGTATCGTTCGTTTCAAACGTCATCGCGTTATACACTTAACTATCTACTTGGTGGTTATTAGAGTTTAGCAGATAAGTAGTTAGCACGATGGCATTTGAAGCTTGCACTACTGTGGTTCATTGTTCGAGTGGATATCAGCTTTCGACTGAGTGTATGATCAGTTTATGAGACTCAAATATTATGAAACACGCTGTCTAAGTATAGAACTCCCAACAGCCTTCTTCTCGACCTGGTAGAACCAAACTGGAAGATGTTACCGTATCCAAGTTGAGAGCGATCGCTAGTTACGGTCAATGTATTTTACTCTACAAGAGCAGGTGGACTGATAGATATATATGAAGGCGAACGGACGGAGAAGCTCATCTTTTATGGAAATAGAAAATGAGTTCCTGCTGAGTTCCTACTGAATGTTATTCGCAGTTTTGCCGCACTGAAGGTTCGTTAAATTGCTGTCGTTAAACTATTTTTGATTACACCAGAAGTTCGATCACCTTCAAATTCCAAATTCTGTAGAGGTTTTTCTTTGAAATGGAACAACCATATTTCTTGTCACAACTACTTCTTTTCATATTCGTGTCTGTGAAGCGGTCTGGTTAGCCATTTTTCGCCAGAGTTTTCCTGAGGAAGGCGAGTTCTTAATCAATGCATTCCGTATTATATATTCGAGTCCAGTATCGTTCGTTTCAAACGTCATCGCGTTATACACTTAACTATCTACTTGGTGGTTATTAGAGTTTAGCAGATAAGTAGTTAGCACGATGGCATTTGAAGCTTGCACTACTGTGGTTCATTGTTCGAGTGGATATCAGCTTTCGACTGAGTGTATGATCAGTTTATGAGACTCAAATATTATGAAACACGCTGTCTAAGTATAGAACTCCCAACAGCCTTCTTCTCGACCTGGTAGAACCAAACTGGAAGATGTTACCGTATCCAAGTTGAGAGCGATCGCTAGTTACGGTCAATGTATTTTACTCTACAAGAGCAGGTGGACTGATAGATATATATGAAGGCGAACGGACGGAGAAGCTCATCTTTTATGGAAATAGAAAATGAGTTCCTGCTGAGTTCCTACTGAATGTTATTCGCAGTTTTGCCGCACTGAAGGTTCGTTAAATTGCTGTCGTTAAACTATTTTTGATTACACCAGAAGTTCGATCACCTTCAAATTCCAAATTCTGTAGAGGTTTTTCTTTGAAATGGAACAACCATATTTCTTGTCACAACTACTTCTTTTCATATTCGTGTCTGTGAAGCGGTCTGGTTAGCCATTTTTCGCCAGAGTTTTCCTGAGGAAGGCGAGTTCTTAATCAATGCATTCCGTATTATATATTCGAGTCCAGTATCGTTCGTTTCAAACGTCATCGCGTTATACACTTAACTATCTACTTGGTGGTTATTAGAGTTTAGCAGATAAGTAGTTAGCACGATGGCATTTGAAGCTTGCACTACTGTGGTTCATTGTTCGAGTGGATATCAGCTTTCGACTGAGTGTATGATCAGTTTATGAGACTCAAATATTATGAAACACGCTGTCTAAGTATAGAACTCCCAACAGCCTTCTTCTCGACCTGGTAGAACCAAACTGGAAGATGTTACCGTATCCAAGTTGAGAGCGATCGCTAGTTACGGTCAATGTATTTTACTCTACAAGAGCAGGTGGACTGATAGATATATATGAAGGCGAACGGACGGAGAAGCTCATCTTTTATGGAAATAGAAAATGAGTTCCTGCTGAGTTCCTACTGAATGTTATTCGCAGTTTTGCCGCACTGAAGGTTCGTTAAATTGCTGTCGTTAAACTATTTTTGATTACACCAGAAGTTTGATCACCTTCAAATTCCAAATTCTGTAGAGGTTTTTCTTTGAAATGGAACAACCATATTTCTTGTCACAACTACTTCTTTTCATATTCGTGTCTGTGAAGCGGTCTGGTTAGCCATTTTTTCGCCAGAGTTTTCCTGAGGAAGGCGAGTTCTTAATCAATGCATTCCGTATTATATATTCGAGTCCAGTATCGTTCGTTTCAAACGTCATCGCGTTATACACTTAACTATCTACTTGGTGGTTATTAGAGTTTAGCAGATAAGTAGTTAGCACGATGGCATTTGAAGCTTGCACTACTGTGGTTCATTGTTCGAGTGGATATCAGCTTTCGACTGAGTGTATGATCAGTTTATGAGACTCAAATATTATGAAACACGCTGTCTAAGTATAGAACTCCCAACAGCCTTCTTCTCGACCTGGTAGAACCAAACTGGAAGATGTTACCGTATCCAAGTTGAGAGCGATCGCTAGTTACGGTCAATGTATTTTACTCTACAAGAGCAGGTGGACTGATAGATATATATGAAGGCGAACGGACGGAGAAGCTCATCTTTTATGGAAATAGAAAATGAGTTCCTGCTGAGTTCCTACTGAATGTTATTCGCAGTTTTGCCGCACTGAAGGTTCGTTAAATTGCTGTCGTTAAACTATTTTTGATTACACCAGAAGTTCGATCACCTTCAAATTCCAAATTCTGTAGAGGTTTTTCTTTGAAATGGAACAACCATATTTCTTGTCACAACTACTTCTTTTCATATTCGTGTCTGTGAAGCGGTCTGGTTAGCCATTTTTCGCCAGAGTTTTCCTGAGGAAGGCGAGTTCTTAATCAATGCATTCCGTATTATATATTCGAGTCCAGTATCGTTCGTTTCAAACGTCATCGCGTTATACACTTAACTATCTACTTGGTGGTTATTAGAGTTTAGCAGATAAGTAGTTAGCACGATGGCATTTGAAGCTTGCACTACTGTGGTTCATTGTTCGAGTGGATATCAGCTTTCGACTGAGTGTATGATCAGTTTATGAGACTCAAATATTATGAAACACGCTGTCTAAGTATAGAACTCCCAACAGCCTTCTTCTCGACCTGGTAGAACCAAACTGGAAGATGTTACCGTATCCAAGTTGAGAGCGATCGCTAGTTACGGTCAATGTATTTTACTCTACAAGAGCAGGTGGACTGATAGATATATATGAAGGCGAACGGACGGAGAAGCTCATCTTTTATGGAAATAGAAAATGAGTTCCTGCTGAGTTCCTACTGAATGTTATTCGCAGTTTTGCCGCACTGAAGGTTCGTTAAATTGCTGTCGTTAAACTATTTTTGATTACACCAGAAGTTTGATCACCTTCAAATTCCAAATTCTGTAGAGGTTTTTCTTTGAAATGGAACAACCATATTTCTTGTCACAACTACTTCTTTTCATATTCGTGTCTGTGAAGCGGTCTGGTTAGCCATTTTTTCGCCAGAGTTTTCCTGAGGAAGGCGAGTTCTTAATCAATGCATTCCGTATTATATATTCGAGTCCAGTATCGTTCGTTTCAAACGTCATCGCGTTATACACTTAACTATCTACTTGGTGGTTATTAGAGTTTAGCAGATAAGTAGTTAGCACGATGGCATTTGAAGCTTGCACTACTGTGGTTCATTGTTCGAGTGGATATCAGCTTTCGACTGAGTGTATGATCAGTTTATGAGACTCAAATATTATGAAACACGCTGTCTAAGTATAGAACTCCCAACAGCCTTCCTCTAGACCTTGTAGAACCAAACTGGAAGATGTTACCGTATCCAAGTTGAGAGCGATCGCTGTTTACGGCCAATGTATTTTGCTCCACAAGAGCAGGTATATTGGTAGATGCACATGGTGGTGACCAGACGGGAAAGCTTATCTTTTTGGATACAGAAAGTAAGTTCTTGCTATTGAATGTTATTCGCAGTGCTAAATACATCAGAAGTTCAATCACCTACAAATTCCAAACTTATATAGATACTGTTCTTTGGAAGAGAACAACCATATTTCTTGTCACAACGACTTTCTTTCCATATATATGAGGTAGTTTATATTGACAGTTTTTGTCAAAGATTTCCTGAGGAATGCGAGTTGTTCATCAATGGATTTCGTACTACATATCCGATGTATTCAGAAACATAAACAGTGAATGAGATTTCCCTTTCTGCTTAAAGGAACCTAGCTATAGATTTTGGTCAGCTGGCCAGTCAATGTTTGTTTTCTAAATATGGATCATTTTAAAGAACCTCTTCTCCTTCTCATCAGACGTACATCGGGAAAAGAGACTGACTGGTCTTGCTCACTTTCTAACGTCAAGTCCATGGAAGGGTGGCGTGTGCTAAAGCGGTGTACAACATCTCCAAATTCAATATTGTCGTCACAAACTACAAACATGTCGTCCGTGTATCTTACGTATAGATGAAATCAATTACTCATCGAACTGAGTTGGTCGTTTTCCAGTTTTGCCATTAAAACAGTCTGCTAAGTTCATTTTGTTGACGATTACCAATTGGCATAAAGTTGAGTTCCAAGGTATTATGCCAGCAAAAGAAACATTCAGATTATATATTTAACTGAATAATATACTTTAAGATAGTTATGAAAATGATCTTTTGGCTGAAGGAAACATACTCATCACTAATAAATGTTACATCTAGAACTTAGATTATTGATATACCACATACAACTCGAATACTCGAACGATAGAACCTTCCAATCTTTCTGAGCTTCTTGGAGCTTACTCAAGTTAACCCAAAGGCTGTCTTCACAGTAGGGATATGCAAAAAACGGATATATTCATAAAAGATTACCACATTATGGGTATGTTTCGAATAATTTACTTAGTACTAAAGTATTTTAGTAATGAATTGTGTTTGTCGTTCAATTTCGTGGATTAACTAAAGTTTGACATTAACACCATTGGATGCCGGCCAGTTCAGTGTTCTAATGGTTAAGCTCTCGATCTCGAGACTAATATGTTTTGAGTTCGGTTTTCGCGGGGCGGGATCGTGTTTACACACTGCTGAATAGTCTCATAATAGAACGAAACGACCGTCCAGTGCTTCGAGGTTTTCCATAGTGGTTTAGCTTTAATTCACTCATGATCTTAACCACTGAAATTACTATAAAATTCACAAAAATCCTTTTGATATGAATCATGTTTGTATCCATTCATACATCAGTGACCCCGACCGTTGTTGCTACCTTGACGTGGTGGTCGGGCTTGCCTATCGTGATGAAGCAACCGAGCTATACTGGCTGGAACAACCGTTCCTCAAGGTCCTACCATGTCAGACAGGTCGGTTGAAGAGCGGTAAGACTAAAAGCAACAAACCCAAGGTCCGAAGGCGAAGTCGTACTGCTGACTGTACAGAGGTGTGACAGCAGTAAGGTGTTTCCTTCAGACAACCAGCATGACAGCGATGCTGCCTTCCCACAAGGAGGGGTGGGGTTAGAAAAGGTCGACCCTAAAAATGCACACCTCACCTTACCTCACGGATTTCCGTCTCCGGCGGTAAGGCCCTTTGAAGAACGGAGCTAACACGTCGAAAACCTTCCACAAAAAGGCCGTGCGCGACCGGCCTCAAGCAGTTGTCCCTTGGGCACTGCGGTCACGCTCTCAGGTCACTGAGACCATCTCTAATCCAATTTCCTTTTCAGGTACCTCCAGAACAACCCTTCCACGGTGTGGGCAACCGGGAAGTGATAACCGCCCTCATACCTGTAACAGCACCCAAGACCACTGTATTCATAATCAACCTTCCTCTTCAATTCCTATTATTCCTCCTACATCGACTTTCAACCCTAAACTTCCTCCTTCGGCTTCCTCCTCAAGTATCACCATAGCCAACGATTCTAGTGCTCAAAACTCTGTCCCAGGTCTACTGAAACCTCGCTCCAAACTACACATTGGAGCTTTCAACGTACGCACTCTATGTCAAATCGGTCAGCAGGCTTCCTTGGCTAAAACCCTAGAGTCTCTTTCCATTGATGTATGCTAAGACTCGTGAACTACAAACTCGAGAGAACCAAGCTGGCTTCAGACCTGGTCGTGGCTGCATCGACCACATATTCACCATTCGTCAGGTTCTAGAACACAGGCATACCTATCGGCGTCCGACGATGGTGGTCTTTCTTGACTTAAAAGCAGCGTTTGACTCTGTAGACCGCGAGACTCTGTGGCAGTGTCTGTCATTGAAAGGCGTACCTCAGAAGTACATAAACCTTGTGAAGGCTCTTTACTCGAACACTACTAGTCGAGTCAGAGCTTATGGCGAACTGTCATCTACTTTTGCAACTTCAAGTGGTGTCCGTCAAGGCTGTCCACTTTCTCCATTTTTGTTTAACTTCATCATAGACCTATTGATGGAAATAACACTCTCGTCGACTGAATTCTCGGGTATTGATCTCCTTCCAGGAGGTCCACTTATCGACTTAGAATACGCAGATGATATAGTCCTGTTTGGTGAAGAGGCTGACAAAATGCAGAGTCTTCTGGTAGCACTGAGCAACAATGCCAGAATGTTTGGGATGCGCTTCTCTCCCTCTAAATGCAAGTTGTTGCTTCAGGACTGGTGTGCGTCAACACCTGAACTAAGGATAGGGAGTGAAGTAGTCGAACGCGTCGACAACTTCACTTATCTTGGAAGTCTGATCAGCCCTAATGGGTTGGTGTCTGACGAAATCTCAGCACGGATTCGAAAAGCTCGATTGGCTTTTGCCAACTTGCGCCACCTATGGCGAAGGCGAGATATCCGTCTATCAATAAAAGGACGAGTATACTGCGCGGCAGTCCGTTCTGTCTTACTTTACGGCAGCGAAACATGGCCTTTAAGAGTAGAAGACATCCGTAAGCTACAAGTATTTGACCACAGATGCCTTAGAAATATTGCTGGCATCTGCTGGGATCACCGGGTAAGTAATAGTGAGGTTAGACGCAGGGTATTAGGGAATGATGGTAAATCAGTTGATGAGGTTATGAATCTTCATCGACTGAGATGGTTGGGCCACGTATTACGTATGCCTGAACACCGATTACCACGACGTGCAATGCTAACCGGTGTAGGGGATGGTTGGAAGAAAGTTAGAGGCGGCCAAACCAAAACGTGGCATCAGTGCTTGAAGTCACTAACTTCTAGTCTTAGCCATGTTGGTAGATGCAGACTACTTGGTTGGGGTCCGCGTGACTATCGTAACCAATGGTTGGAGACTCTTGGTGACATGGCTCAGAATCGATCACAATGGCGTCGGTGTATACACTCTTTGTCTTCCCTTAAACTAAGAGATTAAAATCACTTCATACGAACTAATTCTTCCTTCCTATACTATATCCTTATTGCAACCTTTGACCTAACCACTCCTATGAATCCGGTGTTCATCTTGTTGTGCTAATGAGGTATGGCAACCTGGACCGATGCACATATGTGCCTGGTCCTACGTTGTAGCTGACTGACTGACTGACTGACTGACATCAGTGACTGTTTTCATATCGTTACGTTTAAGAGGTTGTGTTGTATTCAGTCTTCGCTAGTATATACATGTATCATGTGTACATTGCATCGATATATTCACTCTCACCAATTCTATGGAATAGATAAACTGTGGTTATTAACAGAATCTAAGACCAGAGTTTTGTCCCGCTTAAAATTAGTTTCCTAGATTTACTTGTAAACCATCGTTGATATTCATCTTGGAATTCGAAATTAATCGCGTGGCTATCTGAACTCAGTAGATTGGAAAATAACCCATTCATACTAAATCCTTAAGATACTGGATTCAAGTGTGGGTATGAACAATAATACCTAAATACAATGAAATGAATCGCTTAAATTCCATTTCTAGTCATAACCCTTGTATTCTCAATATCAATACATTGGTCGGATCACAATAATGTCTTAGAATAAAATTCACCTTTTTTAATTGTTAACCAAACTTCTCATTTCTGATTACTACAATTACTTACAAGGTAATTACTATGGCTAGAAAAAGAAGTCAACGTAATTACCATGGAGAAGAAAGAAGTTAACATAAAGGGAAAATGGTAGTAATTTCAAACTTCAAACAAACAAAGTTAGTTATTGTATTTAGAAGACGAAAAAAGAAACAACTGAACTAGCTAATAAATGAATAAGAGAAATGTATAGTATACATAAACATATATATTTGTAGGATACTGTTATAACTTATGGGTTTGTGCCTCTCACTATGTATGATGTAATGATACCATCAATGAGAGAACAGTGATTTATCGATCGAACCTACGACGCATAAACCCATACGAGCAGTTTCCAGTCAGTTAGTCAGTAAAAACGTAGAACATTGTACGTACGTACATCAGTTCGAGTTGCCATACCACGTTAGCACAGAGATACAATTGTCGATTCAAATCCCATAGTGGTAGTGGTAGTAAAAGTATAAGCAGTAATCGGAAACATTAGGGTTTGATGATGTTATTCAAGGAGTTTAATCCAGTGGAATGAATTTGAAAAGAGAAAAAAGAAAGGGACATGAAGAATTCGGAAGATTAGAATTTGGGAGAACACAAAGAGTGGATGCACCTGCGCCATTACAAACGATATCTAGCCATGTCATTCAGGGTCTCTAACCATCGGTTGCTATCATCTCGCGATCCTCAACCAGGTAGTCTACACCTACCAACATAACTCAGTTCACTTGTCAGTAACTTCATGAATTTGTGCTATGTTTTGTACTGTCCATCTCAAGCTTTCTTCCAACCTACTCCTACATCATGAAGCATCATATGTTGAGGCAGTCGATGATTGAGCAATTAAAAGTCTTTACCGATCCTTTTCTCCGCCTAGCTCTGCCTGTTGTGTCCAGAACGCTAATAACCGCTTCCACTATGAGAACCATGTATTTAAAACATACTAGGTTTATATACAAACAAAACAGACCACATCGTACCATAAAATAGAAAATGCACATTTGTACACGATCAAGTCAAAAGTGTCTGTGAATGTGGAAGACAGTAATGAATAGACTGAGCATAACTCAAGAACGGTAAATTGTATAATAAAAGTCTATGAGTCAAAATAAAGCTTTTAATAACAGGAACTTGAATATGCATAGTCTAGTTACTTAACAATTACATAATAAAAATATATACATCATATTGGTCTATTAATAGATGCCCATAGTTACTATTCATGATTCTCATCGGGATATAACAGACACCTATTCTGTTCTGTATGGAAACTATTATTTGTCCTATAAATATTTGATATTCATTATATTATCCATCCATAATTTGATTCTAAATAATAAGAGTATTGAATTTTACAACTCATGTACAGGTTTGAGAGTGTTTGAAGGACTGAGGGAATTTCACTACTTACTTACTTACTTACTTACTTACGCCTATTACTCCTCGTAGAGGAGCATAGACCACTCACTAGCATTCTCCATCCAACTCTGTCCTGGAAAAATCTTTCCAGTTCTTTCCGGTTTCTATTCATCCTTTCCATGTCTGCTTCAAATCTACGAGGCAATTTGTTCTTCGGCCTACCACTTTTCCGTTTCCCTTCAGGATTCAAAGTTACTGTTTGCCTCATGATGCAGTCTGATGATTTTTGTAGTGTATGTCCTACCCGCTTTCCTAATTTCTTCCTCAACGGGAATCAGGTTTGCCCTCTCCCACATCAGTCTGTTGATAATAGTATCCGGTCAACGGACATTCAGTAACTTACATGGACAACTGCTTTTGAATGCATATACCTATTCGATGATGGCTGTAGTAAATCTCCAGAATGAATTTCATGCAACCACTTATATATGATAATGATAAACATTTACTGTACTGAGTTTGTACATGCAATAGTGGTTATCCTCTAGTTTCTTGTTTACAATTCAAATAACACTCTAGACACCTATTCTCAATGAACAAACAGATACTTCTTAGATTCAGTTTAGTTCATCAAATACAGAGCGGTAGTGTAAACTATGCTCTGAAACTATTTATAGACAATAAAATTGTAGTGAACGAGAACACAAGTGGAGACAATCAAATGTATTTGAACAGACAACTACAGAATGTCTTAGTAAATACTTTATTTACAAAATGTTAATCAATTGTCTCAGACTTCATTGTTCTTTCGTTTCCACACCAATCATTTCCTGTCTTTGTTCTCGTTTCATTGATCTTCTTTACCATCTTTCACCAAGTTATGATACAAACTACTTATATATGTCAACACCAGTAGTACACATCACATAATCATTATACATTCACCAATGAACTATGTTATATAGATCTTGTTATAATGCGTAGGTTATTAGCTGCCAAGGTGACAAACTAAATGATTTCAGTTGACATAACAATTATTCTTTACCAATCTAGCTCTTCTAGAAATACTGTCGGTCCCAAGCTCGAGTAAAGGAAAACGCTTGGACATAGGGTTAACGATCCTATCCCGAAGAAAACCAATTCGCTAAAAAAAACGCTCACCACTGGAAAGCGGCCAATGCTCTTTCCCGAAGAGTAACTGGCGTAAGTAAGTCAGTAAGTAATCTATTCAATGAAATCATTTACCATCACCCTTTAAATCTATAATCAATAAATATGATATGTATATACTTAATCATTATTAATAATCATTTGAGTAGTTTTTGCATATTCATGAATAATTTAAATTTCCGCTTGACAATATTCAATGATTCAGTTGAATAAAACATTTGAAAATTGGGGAAATGAAAAAAAGAAACGAACTATCCCCTAATGAATGGTGTTGTATAGTTATAATTGAAGAACACAATGATTTATATGAGAATGATATTGTTTACCTAAAGTTGCTATTTCCATAGATGATTCAGTAAATATATATAATCTGTGTATAGATCTAGTAATACAATGGACAGTAGTGGAATTGAGGACGCGCGTTTCTTCCTATTTGGGTTTCATTAGCTGGAAATGGATGTATTTCAAAGTTGATGTTCACTTTAAAATTCAAACACAGAAGCATTCGCTATCAGAACAAATTAGCCAAGTGGATAATGTAATGGCGGCGATGAGCTTGAATCACAGACTGAACATCAACACTGAGCTTCAGGTAAATTCAGATTCCTGATACTGGTCTTTACTTCGGACGAGTCTGTCAACTGTCTTCCATTAACGATTTTGCAGTTTAATCCATCATGATTCATCATATTAACTATCATCTCAGGCACGCCGTAGTGTCCAAGTAGCCTCCATAACTTTAACAATCACTGTAGATTAATTAATTTTTTAAAATCCACGTTTCATTTGGAATATAATCTGACATTTATTATTTTTCTTTAGAAAAAAAATATAACTGGAACACGAGCAAAGTTCTACTGAGAAACCGTAATCAATAGACTTCAACTATGTCTGTTGTAGAGTCCATTGATTGAATTTAGACAATAACACTGTTGAATACTACCCGGCTTGGTAATCTATAAGTTAGTCGTTTAATGAATGAAACCGATAGATCCTTGATTCGAATCTCACATAAGAGATCATGAATGTGTACTGTCACTGAAGAATCCCATACGAGGACGAAATGGCTAATGTAATGTTTCGAAGTTTTCTATAACTATAACATGAACTATTCATATTTGTTTTAATTTAACTTGTCATTCTTCAGAAAAAACAAAAATTCACTAAATTTCTCTTTAAAAGATAGAAAGGAAAAAAAGGGAAAAACAAACAAACAATAAAATTATCAGCACCGAAAACATAGACGAGAAGTTCTGCTTTTGATTGTTTACAAAAAAAGGGGAATATGAACAAATTAAAGTCATAATTATGGAGAACTTTGAAGCATTAGACAACCGTTTCGTCCTCATATGGGACTCCTCAGTGACAGTCTGTATACACGAGCCTGAATGAGGGACTCGAACGTAAGACCTATCGGTCCCTCACGTGAACACTTTACCTATAGATTCATCAGTGTTGTTGTCTAGATTCAACATATCCATGAATGGATGCACAACTATTCATCCATTGCCTGAGGTATATACTTATCTCTAAGGCACATGGACCAGACTTCACTCATGGAAATCTTCTTAGAGTCAGAGAATAGTGAGCACATTATGATTATGATCAGAATAGGGTTTGCGGAGATTGTAGTAATCCAATAGTTGAATTCATGAGTAGATCTAAGCTATATCACCACTGAACATCTGAAAACACTGAACATCTGTTTCGTCCTAGTATGGGACTCCTTAGTGACAGTGCGCATCCACAATTCAGATCTCGGGGTTCGATTCCATGGCGGTCTACACAACATATACAACTTCACTTGAAACGTCAACCAAAGTACATGAGACTTTATCTTAACTGTAACTGGTTAACTCAATGCCGTCAATATACCAGAATATTGTCATGAAATCTAGGATGTCAATTTCATCTTTTATGGAACTGGCCAGTTAAATGTACCTGCATCCGGATATTAAAATTCTCATTGAGAATCAGACTTAGTAGCTTTCAGTCCAGATGTTAATGATCTATGCATTAAGCTAGTAAGTCTAAACTCATTGATTAAGTGAATAACTCTCCGGTATTTAAACTAAAAAAATACTGCTTTCGAGTCTCAATATGAATATCAGTAATGAAATAAAGCAAGTACGAGCAACTCACATTCTAGATCCCCTTGTTAAATTACATACTTACGTCTGTTAATCCTAATCGAGAAACATAGGCCGCTCACTAGCATTCTCTATTCAACTCTGCCTCAACAATCGTTTCCCGTTCATTCCAGTTACTATTCATTCTTCTCATGTCTGTTTTTAATTCTTGACGTAGTGTTTTCTTGGTTTTCCTGTTTTCCTCTTTCCTTTACAATTCCAATTTAGCGATTGTCTCGTAATACAGTTTGACAATTTCATAATTTCCTATTCAGCTGGAATATGGTTTATTCTCTACCACAGAAAACTGTTGTTGATGATATCCGGCCACTGGATATTGAGTATCTTGCAAAGACAACTACAATATAACTGTCTTGATGTTCGTGTTGAAGATTGTAACTTTGACAATGACTTGAAGATAGTTTGTTTTAAGTTCCATATGTTCGACAACTGTAGGAATGCTTCCATTACTTTACTAATCCTCACCTCGGATTCGGTATCGAATCCTCTTTATTCATTGACATTGATCACCACCTAATGATCAATCAATTGTGATTACAATTCATATGTCAGATTGAGACAATCTTATCAATACTGAATGTCAACTAAACAGAGATATAAACAATTTCTTACTACATGAATAAACAATTAATTATTGTTCTTTATTAATCCAATGAAATATATAATGCATGACTGAATGGTTTAATACATCATTTACATTAGCACATTCAATGTACATATAAATATATAGATGTGTATATACGAGTGTGTGTGCTTGTATGTGTGTGTGTAGTTCCGTTGAGTTACATTTTAATAAGACAGTGTCATTTCAGTTTTTCATCTTAGATACTAACCTTTTCCTTCTTATATGATACTTTCAACACATCCCCCTTTTATTACTAGTGGAAAGTATGATCCATAATCCAAGACACGTTATCTTATATCTGATTGGTTTGTTCATAAATTATTGTCTTGCTTGAACATCTATAAATTGCCTCTTACAAACTTTATTGTTCCTTGATTGTTTTCAGCTTTCTTTGTCTCAATCTTCTGCTTGTAGGTATTCCACTCCCAAAAGGTGTTATATACTACTTATATCTGTCAACATAAGTAGCATACATCAATTTAATATATATGTGTACGATTCCTTGGGATTGATTCAATTAGTTATATGAGAAAAATTGACAAGACTGAGAGTACATAGGAAGCTCTATGATAAATGGTCAACTAATAATTCACTCATATTCACATGAACCTACTTATATGTCGTTCACGTATTCGTGATAACAAACAATATGTAGGGATTTTGTTACTTGTCTAGACTGTTCCAGGGTATCAAAAGAAAAACAAAGGTGTTCGCGTGCGGGAACAAAGGTCCTGGATTCGGCTACCGTGTGTAGGATGGTGAATGGGCACTGCTGAGGAGTCTCACGGTAGGACGAAACAGCCATCCAGTGCATTTACTCACAGAAGCTTTCCTCACGCTTACAGTTCTCATCTACAATGGTTTCTTGAGTGAGACAGCATACGAAATATCTAGTTTCGGAGCAACATATGGCCTGTATAAACTAATTCAGGGTTGTGTCGATCATTGGTTTACTCTCTGAATGATTTGTTATAAGGACTGAATCTAGTAAGATCATCCATGTACATAGTTTTAACAAAGTATTCGTAGTTTAGTAAGTGTGTGAGAACATCCAAATATGGTAACGGATATGTATACTAAGTGTGTTATCATAAATAAAGAATGATTTAAGAATGATAGAACTATGTTCTGAAGGCATAGATGTATACACTCTTTGTTTTCCCTTAAACTATGAGATTGAAATCACTTCATATCTCTCTTTCTACGAACTAATTCTTTCTACGTGTACTATATCCTTATATGCACTTTTTCTTTTATATATTGCTACCAATAAAATAACTACTTCAATGAATTTGGTATTCATCTTATCTTGCTAATGAAGTGTGGCAATTTAGACTGATGCATATATGTGCCTGATGCATATATGTGCCTGATGCTATGTTGGAGCTGATTGACTGACTCACTGAATGTTCATTCTGCAGTGTCAGTTACTACGCAAGCCCATATACTTTATTCTAGCTTCCGGACAGGCTAATTTATTCATCCATCTCAAGTCACATTTTGACCATGTTCATCATTCACTTATCAACCTTGAGTGTTTTCATATGAGCGTATGCGTGTTCACTTATTATCCCTGTCATCACATGTCTGTAACTTATTTTTGATCTGACTATAAATATCGACCCACACTCGATTAAATCGAAATGGCTTACTCTCCTTCTCTACTGCACATGATTTCTCTACGCTCTCTCCTCTCCACTTCCTTCACTTCGTCTCGTTGATTGTCTGTTCAGATCAATGAGTGTCCAAAACATATGTATTCAAAAATCCATCCTCATATTTGACTTATTTAATTCCGTTATTCACTGACGCATGTTAATTCGATGATTATACACGAAGATTGTCGAGATGTATCTCTCAATGACAATCATTCGTCCGATCTAATTGGAGTCAAATCAAAAGTTCAACCAACTTACTTTATGATGTATAGTGGTTTTCAATGAAATCCAGGACGCGCATTTTTTCTTATTCGGGACTCGTCAATTGGATGTACCTGCATCCCGGAGTTGATCTTCACTCTGAGACTCGAACCCTGTACCTTCCGCTTCAATTCTGGATGCAGTTACATCCAGCTAACTAGTCCCAAATAGGACGAAGCGCATGTACTGGTTTCCACTACTAGCCACCATCTGTCATTCATTATACAGCTTGTGAATTAAGGAAATATCAAGGGAGTTCTCACAGGATGTGCTAGGTTTGAAGCGATTACTAGTTCATCTAGTCTGCGAACGGAAAAAAACTCTGTTACCAATTACCAATAAGCTAGATATTCTGATGCATCCTGGCCCCGTTAACTAGAGAGAGAAGCCGAAGTTCGAACGGGGAAGTATATTCCACAAAAAGCCTAAAGCACGAGTGATAACAACAGACACAAATCAAAACGTATATACACAGCGCAAAACTGTCCTTAGAAAGCGTTACAAAATAGCATACTAAAAGACACAACGGACTAGTAGCATTTAAGATTCTCCCAAGTGGGAAATATGACATGATGGTGAAAAGAGCGTTTTTGCAGCAAAAACAAAGAAATTCAAATTTCCATAATAAAATTAGAAAATTAGGATCTTTCCCAAGTGAGTTCTAAGGATCTACCATCTTCAACACGATGCCAAGATACCAACAAGAGACCGATCAATTGCAACCCTAAATAACAATGGGAAGATACAATATCAAGTGAACTTGATCCAATAGCTTGTGAATTATTCATTTCATTAAATCTAAACAAGCTTATCACAGAATATCAAACTAAAACTTATTTCCATATTTCTTCTACAGATGAGTTTGAATTCCAACTTCTACTTTCACACAGTGACTATCAAGTGGCATGTTTACCCACACACACACACACACACTACAAACACATACGTATATTCACCCCCCAACCACCACCACCTACACATGGACTACCATAGAAATTTACAGAATCAATAATCATGCCAAATGAATAAATCAATAATTTTTTTTCTTAAGAAGAATCACAATTCAAATTTGTGTATGTGAATAAACCAATTAACTTTTTTCTTTTCATGCACGCACAGTAATAATCACAGTGTCACATGAATATACACATACACACACACACACACTCGGAACGAGAAAGGGGGGAAAGGGGGATGTGGGTGGCACTAACATCATTTTAATTGATTAGCTAATCTCTCTCGTTTTTTTTTGTTTTTAATAAATGGTTTCCTGTTCTTTTATTCTTGATTTCATATTAAATGATAAACACAATTCATCGTGTTTATTTTCATTAGTGATTTTTAAGTTAGATTTTAATATTCGAAATAAGAAGTGTCGTTTAAACGGAAGCAAGAACACCACCACCAACAACAACCACCACCACCACCACAACAACAACATCATCAACGATAACGAGAAGAAGAAGAAGAGGAACAGGAAATTGACACATTGACTAAATGAATGAATGAATGAATGGAGGTTATATTTTAAATAAGAATAAGAATAAATAAAATGAAGATTTCCTCTTTTAAAAATTTGCCTAATGTCACTAAAATCTAAGGAATGTGTTTTTTTCTTTTCTTTTTTTTCTTTTCTTAAATTTGTTTTCAATGCTGTTTTACTCTTCATTGCTTTTCTTTTTCTTTTTGTTATTGTTGTTGTGCTTGTTGTTTTAGAAACAGGATGGCATGGAGACAGATGATGATGATGTAATGGGGGGAAATTAGGTAAATAAAAAATTACAATTACCTAATTGATTGATTTATTTTATAATAAATTTTGTTAGATTAAAAAGAAAAAAATAATCAATCTCAATTTTGTTTTAATCATTGAAATTCATTTTTCGATGGTACAAGAGTTAGATTCATGAGTTGATCAGACCCAGATGCAGCCATAGAAAACTCTAGAAACACTGAATAACCGTATTGTTTTAGTATGGAACTCCTCAGTGGTAGTGTATATCTACGATCACACACGAGGTAGGTGAATTCAAGATATTCAGTCTCACGCGTGAACGCTTAACCTCCAGACTAGTCAGTTGGTATCTAACGGTGTTATTGTTTAACATAGACTGATCCATGAATGGCTGCGCAATAATTCTTTGTATGGTTTAAGAGTTGAATTCATGAGTTTATTATATAGCTAGATCAATTATGGAAAACTCTGGAAGCACTAAATGACCGTATTGTTTTAGTATTGGACTCCTCAGTGGTAGTGCATATCTACAATCTCACACGAGGTAGTTGAATTCAGGATATTCGGTTTCTTACACAAAAGCTTAACCTCTAGACCCGAATGGCATTCAAAAATGAAAATGGTTGAGCGATAGTTCATCCACTGTCTGAAGTAGAACCCTGATTCTCTCCGACACGGATCGGACTTATTTGGTATTGACTTCTCCAGGAAAACTTCTTAGAACCAGACACTGGTAAGCATATGATGTTTATGATCAGAATGAGGTTTTTGAAGATTGTAATTGTTGTTATCATTGAACTCATGATTCGATTATATCTAAACCAATCATGGAAACCCTAAAAGCACTGGATAGCCGTTTTGTTCCTCAGTGGCGGTGCATATCTACGATCTCGTATGCGGTATTTGAATCTTCAATACTCAGACTATTGATACTGTATCATTGAGATTGAAAATAAATCCTTCAGCGTTATGGTCAGATGGATACTGGTCAAACCGATATTATTCAATTTTGATAATGCATCGAAAATTCTACAGACGCTAAGAAATATTATTAATACTTTGACCAGTGTTCTTTAAGAACTTTCGAAATAGTTCTACATGATGGTCAATTATTATTTCATTATCTTTATAGAACAATCATTGGATTTGTCACCAACTTCAGAATCCTAATCCGAAACTTCCACAATCTCAAGGTCAGGAAATAAATCAATGAATATCCGCATTTTCTGTATATAAACTAATCATCGAGATAGAATTTCTGTGTTTTTTTTTATGATTAAAGAACAGGAGAACCTTAACAACTAAGGATTGATTAGAAAGTCGGTATTTAAGTGTGAAAGTATAGTGGTTACTAGTACAATCAATAATCATAAACATACTTGTTTACTAATCTGTGAGCTACATCTGCTAATTGTAAGATAATTGATAACAGGTAGAAGTCTACCTGAAGTTTCAGCTGATGATGTTCATATGTGGACTACCTTCGAAATTTTTTGATAGTGTTTTGTTCTTTGAGCTGCATGGTTTGGTTATGAAGCTTTCTTCATTATTCTGAACGATTTTATCATCACAAACCCCAGGTAGAAGTATACTGGTTGGGGTACCTAACCTTATATCGAACCCTCCTCCTTTATACGGATTTGGGACTAGCAGAGCCCTAGAGGAGCTTCAGGTGGAATTATATATTTTATTGGGTACATATCCAAAATTAATTTTACGGCATTTTTATGCAGCTGTTGGATTATGGTCTACTAAGATATTAGTACTGCGCTAATAATAGACCTAATCCTAAAATTGTAGACTTGTCATGATATAACTGCCTAATCTATATGATCTTACGTGGAAGTCACATCATCGTCTACACCAACTCACTGCACCGTAACACGTACCAATACATGATGGAGAACAAGTTTAAGCTAGAGAAGGAACAATATATTCAATATGAATAAAAGATATAAGGTAACATTCAGTAGGGACCACGCCTGCATGGCCGAGCAATGCCATTAGATCAACTAAATTTAATTCAATTCATTGTTTTCGCCCTAACCGTTGTTGGGTTTTTTTCCGCGTTAAATGTTGAACATGTATCTCCCCAATTGTCTCATGTTCACCTTTGATGATTGTTCGGTTGGGGCACATTGCCACTACACTCCCTCACTTGTAAGATTTCATTTGAGTGACCGACAGTTAATTTACCTTTTACCGTTCATAAATTACTGTTAATTAATTATACAGCTGTCACTTAGTTTTGCATCATAAACCATGTAGTTATTGTATGAATTGCGGTTTCCTATTTATAGTGTGTAGTGTTCGTTCTGTAGTGTCAGTTACTATGCAAGCCCACATACTTTATTCTAGCTTCCGGACAGGCTAATTTATTCATCCATCTCAAGTCACATTTTGACCATGTTCATCATTCGCTTGAGAATGTTAGCTATGGTCCATTGAGGGTAACAGGCCTAAGTAAATTATCCAGAGCAGCCTTTGGTAAGAACAATTTCTAAATTTATTAGGACTATATAAGTCATATATATACAGACAAGGAGCTGACATTGAAATAGATTTCCCAAATAACTAATGAACACTCATATACTAAGTAATGAGTTGTCTGATAAATGAATATTCGTACATATGTGATATCTGCTAGTGATGTCGACAGATATAAGTAGTAGTATGTATCACAAATTGAAAGTGGAATGCCAGGTGATAGAAGGTCAATAAGATCGAAGAAAAGTGAATTATTAGCATGGAAATGAAGGAATAATGAAGTCTGAGCCAATTGTCTAATATTTTAAAAATGAATAATTTACTGTATGGTTTACAGATTTTACTAAGATATTCTGTAGTAAGGACTTGACACACATGACATTGATCACTACTCAGTGATCAATCAATTGTGATTACATCTCAGTCCTACAGGAGGTCAGTAGCGGCCCGGATAGCTCATTGGTAACGTCTCTGACTGTGAAGTTGGGTGACATGGGATCGAATCCGTCACGGAGCACCAGTTTCCTCAAGATTAAACGTACACCTTGCTGACGAGTGTCAATTATCACGAAACCCGGGTCCAACCACCGTCTAATCTCAATATATAGTGCACGCAATGTATAAATCTGTTCATCGGTGATACAGATATCCTTATTAATCAATCACAGACCATGTTATAAAGATTAACAAAGAGTTTGTTATTAAACTCTCCACATTTCCATTATAAACTTTTCAATATAAAAATTCTAGTCCTTCTCCCTACCTAATATATAAACCGTCCAGTGCTTCTAGGTTTTCCATGATGGTCTAGCTTCAATTGACTCATGATCTCAACTACTGATGCCTGAAGGATTTATTCTCCAAATTAACCGTTCTTTATAAGAAATAAGTAGTTCTCATAGTCCATCACCATGAGATTTGATCTAGGAAGACTATGAGTGTTTATCTATCAACCATCAAATAGGAGAATCTGATCAATATGGCGAATATCCGTATTATTTATTCATTATAACTCATATGAAAGTTATATTGTAATGAACAAGAACACTAGTGAATACAATCGAATGTATTTGACACAAAATTACAAGACTTCTTATTAAAATCTAACAATCAAATAGTAAATGCATAATTTGCCAATTGTCCATCAATTGTCTCATAATGACTCAGACTTCATTGTTCATGGATTTTCATACAAAGTGCATTCTGTTTCCATTCTTTACTGTTAGATCCTCTTGTCTCTCTGCTGCCAGATCTTCTGTTTAAGACTAACATCATCTACTTCTTATGTCAATATAAGTAGGACACACCACAATATCTCACAACTAACATATCTTTCTTTCAATATTTTTAAGAGGAATCTATACTACTAAAAAGTAGTTTACCATTTATATAAAATAAACTCATTTGACATGGTTGTTGTTTACAAGAATCTTCCCATTGATGTTTAAGAGTGCAATTGATCCGTCTCTTATTGGCATATGTGAATCCTGTACGGATTACCTAGATGTTGTCTCAAATCACAAGTATTATAAGCTTGAATGCATAGTGACTAGTAGTGGAACAATCAAAATTTCCTTTAACAATTCTCTATGAAGAATAAACAGAAATACAAATCCATTTTATTCGATCTATTTCCAAGTTGTATCCTTAATATAATCATAATCATAATTTACATCAGTTCAGTAATGATTACGTAAGAGAAGAAATAAATTAAGGAGAATGATCGACAACAATAACAAAAGTCAATCATTCATTCATATGTACACATAGATACAATTCATAGAACAAACACGATGGAGACAAGAAGTGTGTGTGGGGGAGAGAGAGAGTGGGAGGTGGAGCTAAGAGAAGACAGTAGATCATATTCAGATGAGGATAGTTAATTTAATCCGAAACTTTTTGTTTATAATATGTGTATATACAAGTGTATTTATGAATATGTAATTCGTTGTATCATAAGGGATAAATGATATTAATCCTATGCTGATGATCAATGATAATACAGAATGAATGAGTGGATGATTACAATACGATCATGTTTGACGTATAATAGAGAAAAACACCCAACCAGACAAATAGTTTCAATTAAGATAAACTTTAAGAAACAGTAATCCATCAGAGTCAAACAAACAAACAAATGTCCCCTATGTTATTATCCAAATAAGTCATAATGAAATTGTATTCCATCTATATAGAGTAAATAGTTGTTATTGTTGTTGTGAACGATGTTTTTCTTTCATTGTCATTGAATAAAAGTTCCATTCAAGACATTGTTTCGTCTCAATTTGGGACTTTTCAGAAACACAGGTAAATGAGATGAGAATCTAGTAGGTTGAGATTGTTCCATAGTTAATCAGTCCACATAGTGATTGTCGGAGGTCATCAATAAGGAACTCTTTATCCTGGACTTGTTAGTATCATAATGACCGTTAATCTGATCAAAAGTTAATTCCATATTCACCTTTTCATCTAGTTTAGAATCGACATAGAACATACAAAAATAGTTTTGCATAGACTTATAGTAATGTTACTCATCAAGTTAACAACTGACTACTCAGTTTTAAGCTAATACTTAGTACTCCATAATTGATGATAATGCACAGTCACATTCAGACTTATAACTTAATAGTTGAAATTTGAACCCCTTAATCTTTAGTCTACCTCTTCAGTGATTTGTAAAAATAATTAATGACTATAGTACCATGGACAGTCTCATGGTCGGTCTGGCGTCACTCAAAGATCGTCCATAAATTATAGGTCTCACTGGTTCAACATTAAGTATGATATACCTGTAGTTATTTTAACGAAGATGTAAGTGAAAAAATTATTCATCTTCCATCATTTTTCCCTTAAATAACCTGGTACAGTGAGGAGGGAGAACTGACTGTTTTCACTCTTGAAATGCTCTCACATGGCCACGTATATACAGCCACAGTCAGGGAATTCCTACTCAATGCCTTCTCCCGCCATTAATATTGTTCACGAAAATGAGAGGACGAAAAGCGAATGTCCGGCGCTTTAACTAAGCTGGTAATCAAGAAGAGTTCGCCTAGAGGAGTTAGAAAACCCTGACTCCAAATCAATGGTTTACATGGTCTCCAGGTTCCTAAGGAAGCAAATGGTGCATGAATATATTGTTAGTCACCAACTACCATGGGACTGCATCTGTTAACGTTGCTCCACTACCTTGTGGATTAGACCTTTAGGTCAAAGGCTTGGAGTGTTCGACAAGCCGGGTGGCATCTCATCCTTCACACAAATCAAATGGTTTGTGTCATATCGGTCTCAGGATTCGAACTCAGGACCTACAGTCTCATGCATCATGCAGTACTTTCAAGTTTTCCATAGTGGTCTAAGTTAAATTGACTCATGAACTGAACTATTATAACTACTAAAATCTTTACAACCCCACTCTACGTTTAAAATAATGAACAATGTTTACCAAAATAAACTCTACTTAATAAATTATTAATTAAAATGAAACAATCATTTTAATTCTACTATAAAACTAAACTAAATATCAACATTAAGGAATATTGAAAGTGATATTTATTTATTTACTTATCTGTTCACTTTATAAATGATAAACGAATTAGTTGGTAACACGCATAATCACCCATATTCTCACGCACATGCGCACGCGCACACACACGTACTTTCACTCACTGGTTCGCTCGCATACCCCTCGCACACACACACACACACACGATTCTTTCTCGAACATTACCGTTAACAGATTCGATTTATCGTTGTGTGTGTGTGTGTGTGGATTTTCACTTCAATTTTCTTCACTCCTTTTAATCTTTAATCAGATCAATAATAACTTGTATACTTCTTTCTTCTTTTTGTTATTTTTCTCTTTTCTTCTCTCTCCCACTCTATCTCATTCTCGGTCTCTTAATTATCCCATTTAAAATGGAATGTGATAGGTGGTGTGAAATTTCGTAGGTTTTTTCTTCTCTTCATTTCTTTCCTCCCTATTTGTTTTTCTTTATTTTTTTAACTTTTATCTCATTACTAATGAAGACATGTTGGTGAAAATCTTTCCCCTTTTTTTTAGTTTTTTTTTGTTTGAATGACTTGACACAGGAAATGAGTTCGATTTCAATTATTCTCCTTCCTTTTTCGTGTTATTGATTTTATTTTTCTTTATTTTATCTTGTTTCTTCATCATTTTAATTCTAGAGAAAAGATGAAATGATGGAAAATGAGAATGAGAGAGTTTATAGTACAAAATTTATTTCAGTTTGACAACCAGTGAAAACAAGTAATCATTGAATAGTTCACTGGTGATTAGATTTGTAAGGAAATTTTCAATGTTCTAGTCGTGATCAGTGGAGCTAATACGTGTTGGGTAGAGATAGGAATCTATTTTAATACAATGAAATATAGTCGCTCATTTTAGTGGATTGATTGAAGTTAGACATCAACACCGTTGGATGTTGACTGGCTCAGTAGTCTAGAGGTCAAGCGTCCGCCCGTAAGGCAGAAGGCCCTGAGTCCGGATTTCGAGAACGAGTTCGTGGATGTGCACTGTTAAGGAATTGCATAATGGGAAGAAACAGCCGTTTAGTGCTTCCAGATATTCAATGTTGGTATAATATCAATCGGCTCATGATATCAATAGAAAACAATTGACTTTCACTCAACAATCAGTGAAAAACTAGTAAATACTGAACAGCTAATTTCGTATGGGAGTGAAGGTTCTTGCTTTGACCGCCGAAGGAGTAGGTTGATGCTTACATGAAGCGCTTGTTTGATTTATAACAACTCACGTGCAATTGAGTTTGTTCACATTTAATTCGGTTAAGTGATTTTGTTTACTTATTAATGAACTGAGTCATCCGTCCAACAACAACTTATCGATATCATTGTATCTTTATTACTGTTGCGAATGTATGAACATGTATGCTTGAGCATTGCTTACTGCTCACGCATTCATTCACTCCGCTAGCCTTACTATCAACTGCCTAATTGATTCGATGATTCATTCATTTCACTATGTATATATATGTCCATGTTATTCATGTTCATTCCTCTCTCTCTTCATTGTACTAGCTTACTCGTGCTCATATTCGCTGACTCCCTCACTTGCTCTTCGGCACAACTCTTCTATGCTTGTTTAACGCATCTATAATTTTGGATATCTGTGTGTGGTCTCGTATTCGTATTCGCCTTCTGGTTAATATACCGTTGTGGGGTTATCTAGTGACGGTTATCAAGACGAACTGTATACGGACCAGCACAGATTCTTCCTAGTTCTTAATGTTACATTCAGTTGGAATCAATCTGATTACTTCATCATTCAGTGTAGTTGAATAGTAAACTCAAAATCTGATTGTAAAATAGTATAAACCAAAAATAAAATTTGATAGTTGTCTCATGCTGAACGTGAAATTGAACTAAAAGCTTATGTGGTAAGTTTATCGAGTTCGAAGGGAAAATGGATATTCACTATTATCGATACAGAATGACATAGCACTTGATGTCCATACGTACTCCAGTGTGAGTAGTACTAGTAGTAGTCATAGTAGTTGTAGTAGTAGTAGTAGTAGTAGTAGTATAATGAACGGAAACACAGTTGGAAACAACAGAATGTGTTTGAATATAAAATTATAGAAAGTCTTAGTAGTGTCTGAGAGCCAGAATTCATTGTTTTTTCGTTTCCAATCATTCTCTGTCCTCGTCCTCTTTTCTTCGATCTTAACCTTCCACCGCCAGGTATTCCACTTTTGATTGATGATATACACTATTTATATCTGCTGATATCACTAGCACACAGCGCAGTAGTAGTGTTCGTAGATTACTTAAAACTAACGTATCCTCAACGTTAAATATACACGTTTCCTAGACAATAACAATAGCAGACAAAATGGGAAATAGGTTTAGCTTCATCTATTCGACTAGAATTACTAATCTTTAAACTATATTCTTCTTTTTAGCAAAAGTGGTTGGTGGTTAGCAGTGGAATCGAGGATGTGTGTTTTGTCTTATTTGAGACTCATCAGTTGGATGTACCTGCATCTTAGAATTGATGTTTACTGTAATACTGGGATCCAGCAACGTTCTGCTTCAAACGCCATAGTATTGTTCGCTTACCTACTGAGTCCTGATTGCCACATATTTTCTCATATTCTTACTAACCAATCTAACAATATCATACAACATTACACTTCATTAGTGTATTATGTATACAGCAGAAATTTTTAGTTGGACACTCATCTACTACTTTTACACATTCAATTGTTTATGTAAGTGTATTGCGGTGTGAATGATTATTCATTTGACTCAACTGCCCCCCTACCTTAAACACACACACATACACTCACTCATTCAATGGTATAAAGGCAAATAAAGAATCGAATTACATAAGGATTATTGTTTCCTAATAGAAATGAAAAAGAAGGAGGGAATCCTTTTACTGTTAGATTAACAATCTACTTATAGTAATAAATAAATTAAAATTGACATAATTTATCATTGAACTGTCAGGATGAATTGAATATTAAACATGAAGACTGATTCATACTTAGATGGTGGTAAAATGTGTATGTGTATACACTTGCCTACTTAGTTACTTACTTACGCTTGTGACCTTCTTCATGGAGGAGCATAGGCCAACCACCAGCATTCTTCATCAAACTCTGTTCTCGATAATCTTTTTCAGTTCTTTCTAGTTGCTATTTATCCGTTTCATGTTGGCTTCCACTTCCTGACGCAGTATGTTCATTGGCCTCTTACTTTTCTGCTTCCATTCAGGATTCCATGTTGAGGCTTGTCTTGTGGTGTATCTTGGTGATTACCGTAATGTATGTTCTATCCACTTTCAATACCTTTCCCTAATTTCCTTTCCAGAGAGAAATTGGTTTGTTCACTTGTAAGCTGTTGCTGATGGTATTCGGCCATCGGACATTCAGTATATTGAGCAGACAGTTACTTGTACCTTTTCAATGATGGTTGTGGTAGTTCTACAAATTTCAGCTGCATACAGTAAGACGTTCATATTGAAGATTGTGACTTTGATGTTATTGTTAGTTGTGTTTAGTTCCATATGTTTTATCAACTGTATGAATGCTTCCCTTGCTTTAGTAATCCTCGCCTTTACGTCTGTATTAGATTGTGAAAGTTTATTGAAGATTCTGCCCAGATATATGAATGTTTCCACCTGTTCCAGGGTTTCTTCATCAAGTATGATTGGGTCAGTGTTCTTCGTATTGTATTTGAGGATGTTCCTTTTCCCTTATGTATGTTTAAGCCTACTGACTGAGGAAGACATAACTGAACGGAGAGTCCTATTGAGCGGCCTATGTTCCTTCATAAGAGTATCAAGCGTAAGTAAGGTGAGACAATGATGATCTACACTCTTGACTAGATAAGGATGATATTTGTAACCGACAGTTGGAGAGTATTTGTAATTAATTGTAAAGTAAGGTTTTTACCCGATGATAATCCACAATATGTGCATTGTTCATGTATATATTTATTATCATCATTATTAAAACAATAGGTTTTTGACTGAATGTGAATTTGGTCAAGTCATTGTATATCGTAGGATTGGTTATTATTCAATGAATCATTAATACTGTGAATTATGTTAGAGTTATGATTGATCTAATTTTACCATCAGATTGAATAGATATCCAATGCACCATGTCTTATTCAGAAAGGCATAGTTAACGTTCACTCATTAGCTGAAAGAGATTTATTAACTCTGTTAGGTGGCTGGAAGTTACCGTCAAAATTCAGATTTGACAGCGAAATCTTTTGAAAAGTACTTACTCTCCAATGTTGTGTAGTTCAATGGTTAATGGATTCATAGGGTGATCTCTTCTATAGGCTTTTTCAACTTATCCGATTCAACATACTACTTTGATGTGACCAGCGGTTAGGTGTGAGTAATATAAATCTCAACCATCTTAGTTATTGGATTATCACAGTTTGATAGAGCAACCAATCATCATTAGTTTTATTCGATACTATAGTTTTGGTACAACATGGAATTCTCAGCACAAAATATTTCAAAAAGTGTCCGTTTCTTATTTCTTGATCGATCCTAATGATAAATATTGAGTGGTCTCCAATTAGATGTTAACAGTTCAGAAGTTGATATTTGATAAATGTGTATTCTTATCGATGACTACTGCTAGCAACCACAATGTCTTTGATTGTGCTCTTTCCTAACTTGTACAGTGAAATGTTTTGAACGTTTCAAAGACATACCTGAATAGGTTATGAGATTAATACACATAATGATCTGCTAAAACAAACAAGAAAACCAAATAAGTTGTTGAAACATCCGGATGATAGGGGAGAACAAATAGCCTAGATATGCAAGCAGACTACCTTGATATACCTGATTTCATTGAATGGTTTTCATTTCATACATGATCAATATGTCGACGACATCGGTGTTTAAACTCATTCTATAAAGATATTTTCTTTAGAAATACTCAATGTGGTATGAATGTTGGTTTGTTTGAGCTTGGCAACACCATTTTAATGTTACCATGGGTTAAATATAATTGATTTATCTGAAATTGTATGAACGAAGAATATTCTTTTCAATGAATTTCTCATCAGGCACTTTACAATTATAAATCCAGATTAATAATCCATAAAATTGGTCAGATTTAAGGCACAGAGCCCATCATTTGGAAATTGTGAATATGTGAATCAGGAATTTGAAATATTCCCATATTGTAAATTTAGAATAACATAGATATAAGCGAACAATATTGTTTTCGATTAGATCTTCATCAGGCTTTACTCTAATATACAGTAATATTTATATGCATATACGAAATTATTAAATCAATCAAGGTAGTTTATAAGTCAATGATGATAACAATGAAAACGATTACATAATAAGTAAAATGTGAAAAGTACAAATTGATGGTGTGATAACAGATGCATTAGTTTTTGATAAGCAATAATAATAAAGGTTCAAATCAATGTTACATAATCGGAAATAGGTCAATGATTAGGAGGAAATATAGAAACTGAGATAACAATTATGAAGATTATAAGATGACGTAATAAGAAATGTTCAGATAATTGGATCATGAAACGTATAGTTGAGAGAAACTAAAGTGGTAGGAGGGTGTGAAGAAAAATAATAAACGAAGAGAAAGTTAGAAAAAGAATAAATAAATAAATAAATAAATTCATTACTTAAGGCCAGGGGAGAGATAAGGGAGTTACAAATTTCTTCTGAACACAAAGACTTGGCTTGTTGGCTCGGATTCCTATAACTTCTGCTATGCGTAAGAGACGAGCTCGAACACCATAAGGGAAACTAGTGGGAATCCGATAAATAACTTTGAACTTGTTTCTGTCCACTATATGACCGCTATCGATCAAGTGTGATAGAACCGAGCTGCGTATTGTTTGTTATATAAATAAAATCGTTAATGTTGGGGCTGACTAATATAAAGTGTTCACTTGAATCAGTTTATAAGCCAAATGAAATTGTGAGATAAATCATGATCAGAATATTTATTGTGGTCAACATGGGGTAAGAGAGAGAGAGAGAATATTGTGATTACAAATCGGAAATTACGTAATATGTAAAATAATTAGGTCAACTATGGTAGATTCAGGGGTGGATATTGAATAAATTCCTCATAAAGGGGTTATCAAGTGTAAAGACAATAATAGTAATAGTAATAATAAGTTTGGAACATAAAGTGAACATTATTCAGATTACGTCACCACATTATAAGATTGATTATTAGCTAGTTGGCCAGGGTAAAAGGAGTGGCTGAACATACTTCTTTTGGATACAAAGCTCTGGCTTTTTGATCCGAATACCAATAGCTTCAGCCGTCTCTAGGATTCGCAGTCTGACAGAATTAGGTAGACTGCTGTTGACATGATAAACTATTGCAAAAGATTACTCCATGTTTGCTGTATGTTCTGTTTGGACTAAATGGTCTAAGATGGAGCTGTTAACAGTTTTGACAACACCTTTGCTTAACCACACGGGTAGGTGTTCACGAGCCCGAATGTACAAATTCCTAGAACATCTGCCAATATAACTTGCTCCACAGGAGCAGTTGAATTGATAGGTACAGAAGGAGGTGGCTATCTTTCAACCTCGTAGTGATTATTGGTCGTGTGAAGAATACTAGTTGTAGTTTAACTGCATTAGAAGTCCTTTGAATTGATCTACTTAACTTAAGTCTTAACATTTAACTCGGCGCGTCGCCTCTGAATTGTAAGCGTATATATAGAGACTTTTTATTTACCGTTGGGTATTCTCTACGCTGTCTGTGATTGCCTAAGTTTTTATTTATAAATTTCTCCGGATATCCATTTTCCTTCAGTGTTTATTTATATTTATTTATATAACAAACAACAATTCCTGATTCACATATTCATAATTTCCAAATGATGATGTACTCTCTGACTTAAATCTGGCCAATTTTATGGATGATTAATTTGCATATGAGATAATTGTAGAGTGCCTGATAAGAAATTATTGAAAAGAATATTCTTCGTTCATACAATTGTGTTTTAATATAATAGGAATTTTTCAGCGATTATCTGAAATTAATATCAAATGGGTTTTGTGGATATTATTAGTAATTTTAATTGTTAAGATCATGAATGAATTGAAGCTAGACCACCATGGAAAATCTGGAAGAACTGGACAGCCGTTTCGTCCTATTGTGGGAATCTTCAGCAGTGCACATCCACGACCTCGCCCCCTGCGAGATTCGAACCCATGACTTACTGGTCTAGCTTCAACTGACTCATTATCTGAAATTCTATATAGTTTCAGACTATAAAAAAGAGGTAATTAATTAATTAGATGTAGGTTTATTCAACTTTTTTGGTTTATTCGCTAATCGAAATATGCTTTATACAATCCTAGTACTGTGACAAACCAATGATGTTCGACCGATATGGATAGTCTACAGTCCTTCTTCCTGACTAGCTCTGCCTACCTGTTAAATCCAGAACATCAGTCTCAGCCTCCTCTAATTATTCGAAAATCGAAATAAGACTTATGCAATCTTGGTACTGTACTAAACTAATGATGTTTGATCAATAATAGCAGTGTACATTTCTCATTGATCCTTCTTAGTGACTAGCTCTGCATGTTTGTTAAGTTCAGAACGTCAATCTCAGCCTCCACTATTTGTATTATGTACTTCAAACATGCTGGGTTTACATACACCAGCCAAACAGACCAAATTGTACCATAAATTAGGAAATAACATTTGTACAATAACTAGCTAGAAGTAGCTGTGAATGTTGGAGACCGTAATGAATAGACTGGACAAAACTGAAGAATGGTAAATGACAGTCTGTAGATCAAAATGAAGCTTATAATAGGTGAAATGTAAAGATGCATAATCTACATGCTCAATAGTTATACGGTAATATTGGTCCATTCATAGTTCACAGAAGTTATCAGTAATTTAATCGTCACTAGGTTATAACATTACCTATTTGGTTTTCTTTACTATGTCTTTATTACTCTTGCGATCAATCAATCCTTCTAATTTCCTCAAGAATTTACTTAAAAGTAAACTGTGAATTGTTCAATAATACGACAAAAAGTGTAATCGATAACATGTGACCTATGAAGTGATGTATGCTACTTATGTCGAATGATATAAGTAGTATGCAATATCAATCAGTAGTGAAGGTTAGGAAGATCGAAGGAAAAAGAATAGAGTGTGATGTGGAGTGGATATGAAAGCACAATGAAATCCGAAACAATTGATTGACATTTTCCAAATGACATATTGACTGTAGGTTCTCAGAGAACTATGAAAGCCACAACCCTGAAGATACAAGTGATTACTAACAGTTATCTATGCAAAGTACTTCGGATCCATTGATCAGATTCCATCAGCAACAACCTATTGTGGTAGAGAACAAACCAGATACCAGCGGAGGAAGAAGCGCTGGAAGTGGATAGAACACATATTGAGGAAAGCACTCAACTGCGTCACAAGGCAGAGCCGCACATGGAATCCTCAAGGTCAAAGGCAGAGATGAAAATCAGAAAGCACATTACACCGAGAAATGTAGATAGACATGAGAAGAATGAACAAAAATTGGATAGAATTAGAAAGGAATGCCCAGGATAGAGTAAGTTGGTTGGATAATGCTGGTTGGTGGCCTATGCTCCATTGGGGGTCACTAGGGTTAGTAAAGTAAGTAAGTCTCAGAGTTTACTAAGGTGTTCTGTGATTCTGTATTCAAATACATTTAATTGTCTTCGTTTGTGTTCTTGTTCACTACAGTACTATCTTATTCAATTTAATCACGGGTTGAAATAGAAGAAAGAAAAAAGAGAGGAAAAGTAGGATTAAGGATAAATCAACTGTCATTATCTCGATCTTTTTAACATATTTTTTAAAGAAATATTCTTCAGATGGTGGAGAAATTTGAACACTTCACATCCGGCTGTAGTGTGTACTGATGATATTGTTGAGAAGAACGATGAAAGCTTCACGACTAAACCATCCAGCTCGGAGAACAAAACTCCATTAAAAAGGAAAATATTCTTCAAATTAAGATTTTAGTTGAAAATTCATTTGGAAATATAAATACCTAATTATTGTAATCTCATTATGAATAAAACAGTTCGAGTATTGTAGGATAAGATAGAGAGTGTTTAGCAGTGAAATATAGTTTGACGCGCGTTTCGTTCTATCTATGACTCCTCAGATGCTTATACCTGCATGACCGATTTGACGTTCACTCCGGAACTCGAATCAAGTACCGTTTTAGTGGCCCGTTGATCTGACTCCAATTAGACCGTATGAATGTTTGTCATCGCCTATCCTCGTATATAATCATCGACTTTAATCGCGTTAGTCAATGACGGAATTAAGTAAGTCAAATAATGAGAATGGACTTTTGAATACATATATTTTGTATATGTAGCGAACCGGATGAAGGATGCAGTAGACGCTCAACTTCGAGATCAACAACCTGGATTCCGTAAGGATCGGTCGTGCACAGACCAAATTGCAACACTACGGATCATCGTCGAACAATCAGTTGAGTGGAACTCGTCACTATACATCAACTTCATTGATTATGAAAAGGCATTCGACAGTGTAGATAGGAGGACATTATGGAAACTTCTTCGACACTACGGAGTTCCTGAGAAGATTGTCAATATTATCCGGAACTCATACGACGGACTACAGTGCAAGGTCGTGCATGGAGGACAGCTGACAGATGCATTCCAAGTAAGGACCGGGGTCAGACAAGGCTGTTTACTCTCTCCCTTTCTCTTTCTTCTGGTGGTCGACTGGATTATGAAGACCTCAACATCTGAAGGAAAACACGGAATACAATGGACAGCTCAGAATCAATTAGACGCTTTGGACTTCGCAGATGACCTAGCCCTCCTATCGCATACACACGAACAGATCCAGAAAAAGACAGCTAGTGTAGCAGCAGTCTCTGCATCAGTAGGCCTCAGCATACACAAAGGGAAAACCAAGGTCCTCAAATTCAAAGCGGAGAACAGCAATCCAATTACTCTTGATGGAGAAACTCTGGAAGATGTAGAGTCCTTCACATACCTAGGAAGCATCATCGATGACCAAGGAGGTTCAGATGCAGACGTAAAGGCGAGGATTGGCAAAGCAAGGGTCGCATTCCTACAATTGAAGAACATATGGAATTCAAAACAACTTTCAACCAATATCAAAGTGAGAATCTTCAATACGAACGTCAAGGCAGTTCTACTGTATGGAGCTGAAACTTGGAGAACTACAACAACCACAATCAAGAAAGTACAAGTATTTATAAATAGCTGTCTACGCAAGATACTCAACATCCATTGACCGGATACCATCAGCAATAGCCTTTTGTGGGAGAGAACAAACCAACTTCCAGCTGAAGAGGAAATTAGGAAAAGACGATGGAAATGGATAGGACATACATTACGCAAATCGTCAAACTGTATCACGAGACAAACCCTAACTTGGAATCCTGAAGGGAAGCGTAAAAGAGGAAGGCCAAAGAACACATTACGTCGGATAATAGAAGCAGATATGAAAAAGATGAATTACAACTGGAAGGAGCTGGAAAGGATTGCCCAGGACAGGGTTGGATGGAGAATGCTGGTGAGCGGCCTATGCTCCTTCACGAGGAGTAACAGGCGTAAGTAAGTATGTAGCGAATAGAATAGAGAGACGCGCTGTGGAGATTGCGGGTAAATCAACTCTTATTTAACCAAGCGTTAATCAATATTTATAGTTACACAAAAATAGATTACAGACATGTGATGAGCAATGGGATAAGAAGTATACACACACCTATGCGCTCATATAAAAGCAGTCAAGATAGATAAGCGAATAAATAACAAGGTCAGAATGTAACTCAAGTAGAATGAATAGAATGGGCTGTCCGAAAGCAAGAATAAAGTATATGGGCTTAACATTACAACCAACAATAAACCGTTCGCTTCAAACACCAGAGGCAAATGTCTTGGAATTCCTTTGTAATAAACTAACCTTATTTAGTTTATATCAATTACATCTATTCAATTGTTCAATTAATTATGAAATAAGATATAAAACACAAAATAGAATTAATGAAACAATCAACCTTTTTAGGCTTCATTAAGAAAAATTTGAAAAATACAAAACACAATCAACTCAAATTTTCATGATAAACTAAGTTACATTTGTGACCGCACTCATGGATTAGCATAGGCCATATCAGATGCCCTGGTATGGTCGAGAGTCGGGAGAGTCTGCTCTCTCGGTCTCGAAATGCTCTCATATGGCCACGCGTACATAGCCTCTGCCAAGGAAGTTCTACTCACTGCCTTCTTGTGACGAAGATGTTGTTTACAAAATTGAGAGGACAAAAAGCGAATGTCTGGCGCTTTAACCGAGTCAGTGGATATAGAGAGTCCACCTAGGGGAGTTGAAAAACCTTGATTCCAAACCAGTGATGCACATGGGCAACAGTATCCTGAGCGAACAAATGGTGTATGAAACAATCGTTGGTAACCGACTAACAAGTGACTGCATCTCCTTGCGAAGCTCCATTGCCTTGTAGATCAGACCTTTAGATCGAAAACTTCTGATGTGACCCCCTAAGAAAACCACGTGCTTCGGTTTGGGCACCCGGGCAGCATCACGGCCCTCAGAAAAATCTAATTGGATTTCTGTGGTGCATATTTATCTGGTGCTCCCTTGTACCAATATCTTTATGTTTAAATGAATAAAATAAATGTTCGGAATAATCTTTTACAGTTCTAACTAGATGCTATTCATCTGTTACATGTGTGATTCCAATTTTCAACGTAATGGGTTCTTTGACCTTCCATTTTTTCGTTTCCATTCATGATTCCAAGTTAGTGATTGCTTTATGATGCAGTTTGATGATTTCAGCAATGTATTTCTCATATACTTTCAACATCTTTTCCCTATTTACTCTTCAGGTTGAAGCTAGTTTGTCCTCTTCTGCAATATGCTGTTGCTGATGATATCAACATCAACGGACATTGAATATCCCACATAGACGATTGTCTATAAATATTTGTACCTTTATGATGATGATTATGGTAGTTCTGGACGTTCCAGCTCCATACAGTAAATTTGTCTTGACGTTCGTATTAAAGATTCTGACATTGATATTAGTTGACAGACAGTTGTTTTGAGTTTCATATCGTCTTCAACTCCAAAGATGCTGTCCTTGTTTTCCCAATCCTCTCCCTTACGTCTGTGTGTTACTTTTTCTTGATTTCACTAAAAGTATTTGATGTTATTACAACATTCACTGGTGAAATAGACCATGGAGATAATGAGGAAGATTTATTATCTAGGTGAATACTTTTATGATACTGACTTTCTTTATAGTTGATTTACAATGCTTTCATTGCTTAAGTTCACTTGAAGTGGTGGTGTGGCCGTTAATTACTGCTGGGAATTAGATGAAGTCGAGGAAACTGTAAGCACGTTAGAAGAATATCAGGACATATGGTATTCATATCAGTCTATAATCACTAGATAAATCAATATGAATGAATAGGAATATGACCAATCATCTATCTGGTTGACTGAACAAAACATTCTGTGAGAATGTCGAAACTGATGAATATCAAATCTCTGAAGATGTTTAATCATAACTAGTCATTAAAGTAGGTTAGTCAAGCGTTTTGAATGACCGATTCCAGGTTGAAGCAAGTCCACCTAATGCTTTCTGAGATCAAAAAGAGCACCTATGAGTTAACAATTGATTGATCTCTGTGTGATGATAAATGTCATATATGTCAGGTCTTTCTTAGTACAGAGTGAATCCTATCGAACAAGTTACAATGTGGCCACTCAACCGAGTGATTCGAAATTGTGTGCACTATGTTGAGATACGGTCTCTAACTGTGAAGATAAATGATGCGGGAACGAATCTTTTAAAAAGTATCAGTTCCGTCAAGATGACAGGTACACTTTGATGAAAAGTGCCAAATATTACGAAACCTGGATTCTTGGTTTCCTGTTAACTACTTCCAACCATCATCTTACTTTTGAATTAAACTATGAATATTAGAGAATGGATTGTCACTGAAACAAATGAACAACTGGCTTGAATGATTTCATTCAATCTGTTTCTCAACATGATCTATTGCAATATACACGGTGCGGTGTTTTCCATCAATAACTGCATTCAATGGAATATCGTTTATGATAATCGTAGGGAGCACTTGACTGATTTAATTTTGGTACCTATCAGATTGTATCCACACGCAGTAATTCATTTTAATGGGTTAGATATTAAATGATTCCATGTTAGCAGTATAGTGTTGTGGAGATTACTAAGCTTTTGATTGAGATCATGAACCGATCGATGTTAGACCATCACTGAATGCATGTAAGCACTGAACGACAGTTTTGTTTTAGTATGGGACTGCTCAGCAGTGCATATCCGCGATCTCGCTCACAGGATTTATACACATGGCTTTCAATCACACGTGTGCGCGCTTAACCTTTAGACTGTTAAGCCGAAATCCAACGGTGTTGATGTCTAACCTCAAACAATCCACAAAACTGTGCGACCATCTTCAATTGTATTGAGATAGGTACCTGCCTCTACACGACGTGGATCAACTTCACTGGTCACGGTTTCTCAAGTTATGTAATTCATATATTTGCTAATCAACAACTGACGTTAACTTCAAGGCAGGGTTAATAACACCAATTTCTATATATTCACCTGTGAAAGCCACAATACGAGAGAAATCATTATGTCATATTGTTATCCCAGAAGTTTATTCAACACAAATGAAGTCAGAAAAGGTTTTGTGGAGATTGTTACAATTTCAATAGTTGAGATCATTAGTCAATTATAGCTAGCCCACTATGGAAAATCTGAAATCACTGAACAGCCGTTTCGTTCTATTGTCAGACTCTTCAGCAATGCGCATCCACGATATTTAAAGTTATTAGATTGACTTTTCTCTCCCGAAGTTTGTTTCATATTTCCTAAGAATTTAGTGATAACACTGTTCAAAACGATCATGAAAATTTCACGAATAAACTATTCAACTCATATTAATAGAATACCCATTAAAGTAGTCAAAAGAAGTATGATTCTGTTATTGAATAGTTGAGTTCATGAATCAATGATAGTTAAACTATCATGAAAAATCTAGAAGCATTATGTTGGGGTGATCCAGAAAACTGCTTGCAAAAGACAAGTAAGGATCAGGAAGAACTAGGATGCGTTTCATTCAATCAGCGTTCACTTGAACGTTTAGCTAGAAATATCAAGGAAGTGAAACGTCATATGTAGAGGCTCTGATTGACTGACTGCTATACTGCTACTATGTTGAGTAGCATTCCAGAATCTTTGAGCAACTAAAGGACATTTAAAATATTATAAAAACCCTATATTTTCTGTATTAAAATGAATCTTTAGAGTAAAGTACTTCTCGCATACTTTGCGTCTTCTCTCTCGTTGTTCAGGTCGCTGTATAATTTTAGTTTTGGCAGTTACAGAACAGCTTAGGAGACGAATATGGCGTTCAATTTACAAGACTGGCCAACTATCTCGTCCTAGTACGGGAATTCCTTAATCTTGCGCATTCACTATTTCACCCGATGAAGTTCGAACTCATAACCTTCGATCTTGCACGTGAACACTTCATCACTAGACCCTCACATTGGTCATTATCTAACCATGTTAATATGTAACATCCATCCTTCTTTTTATTTGTTATGAAGAAATTTCTAACTTGATTTTGTTTTTCTTTCTGTTTTTCTTTACCGGAAAAATCAAACGTTGCATAATTTCTATTCATTAAATAAGCTTTATTCCTCCCACCCAAAAAAATCAAAAATTAAAAAAAAAATGAAGAAAATATGTAAAAAGAAAAATCTCTAATGGCATTATTGATTATTTTCGTTTTTGTTGTTGTTGTCGTTGAATAAATTCACCACAGAGTATACTCTTAACATCAATATAGATGCTTATTCATGTTTATTCTCGTCCGTTTTCGCTCTCTTTGTTCTAACTATCATCATCCACATAATCAATACTACATATTAAACCACCACCATCTACTCCACCACCTGCAGCACCATCCTCCGCCTTAGCTTTTTTTCTGATTAATTTTTCGTCCATAAACCTTTTCTTCATAAGGTTAATTCCCTTGTGGAGAAATTTTTCAATAATGTTAAATTTTACTTAGATATCTATATATTTGATGATGAGAAGTTTATCGGATATAAAGTTCTCTTCAAAGATTTCGAACATTAGTAAGTCAATACTACTACTATGACTACTACTAATACGAAGACGACGAGGACTCCGACTATTACTACTACTACTACGACGACATTTACTACTACGACTACTAATACTACTACTATTGTAGTGAATGAGAACACACGAGAGGGGACAATCGAATGTATTTCAACAGAGAATTACGGAACCCTTTGGTAATATCTGAGAATTATACCTTAAAAGTAATGCTTTATTTACAAAATATCAATCGTCTCCAATTCCATGGTTCTTTCGTTTCTACACCAATCATTCTTTGTTGTTGTTCTGTTTACTTCGACCTTCTTAACTTTCTAACGCCAGATATTGTTACTTCTGATTGATGGCACATACTACTTATATCTGTCAACATTAATAGTACACAATACAGTACTGTTCCAACTTTTTTATTCATATCTATAATTTCAAGCCTCTGTGGTGATATTATATCTCGTAATGATGTACATTTATACCAGGTTCAATATTGTTTTGATTAACACATTGGCTGACTGGTACAATAAACAAGATGAAAATAATTTCCATGACAAACCAAGGAATAAATCGGAAACCAGCAACACAGTTAATTGCTGTTTCATCACATGTTAACATTACGTTTTATTAAATTTATATTGAATCTAATTTATGGATCAGTTTATGTAAAGATAATGACAACTTAAGAGGTAATGTAAGCCAGTCTGTCACTCATTCACTCAGTTAGCTACAACGTAGGACCAGACACATATATGCATGGGTCCAAATTGCCATATCTCGTTAACACAGCAAGATGAACACCGGACTCATAGAAGTAGTTAATTCAGTGGTAGTAATATATAGACGAAGTATTGCATATAACGTAATGACAGAATCTAGGGGTTTCTATGTTGGAATTCAATTAGCTTCATGGACGATACTATCTGTGTAATGAACAAGAACACAAACGGTCATGCAAACTTTATTGACCTCGAATAATAGAATCTCTTGATGAAATCTGAGAACCATACAGTGAATATTTCATGTACATAGTGTCAATCAATTGTCTCATACTTCATTGTTCCTTCGTTTCCATACTAATCACTTTCTATTCTCGTAATCTTGTCTTTTAATTTGTTTTAACCTTCTACCTTCAGACACTTCACTTTCGATTGATGATACACACTACTTTTATCTATCGATATCAGTATCACACACCATAGTATTTTCAGAGTAGAGGAATTCCGTAGAATATGAAGGAGTAGTAAAATCGGTTTGTTAGACGTATCAATATATTGTCTATTAGCTTTAAAGCATTTGAAAACTACACACAAAAATCAGTCATCACTGAAAGATTTTTATAGTTAGACAATCATTGAAAATCTGAGATTCATCAATAAAGCTGATCGACGATCCTGTACGTGGGATTAGACACCAGGACCTTCGAATTCCTGTGTGAACACTTAACTTATGAATAACTGAGCTGGTCAGAATCCAACGATGTTAATGTGTAACTACAATCAATCCATGAAATTTCGCTGCCGTCCACCATCTATAGAAAACCAGTGTAAAAATGTCAATGAGAAAAATCTTCTTAATTGTGAACGTTTTATTACTTACAAGTTGTTAGTAGTTTATTTATAGTAATCAAAGATGAGTATTGATTCACGTAAATCCAAGCGTCTGAATACATTTCTATATGAAGTGAGTTTGATTCGACTTCAAGCTGGGAATAATCCAATGAATTCAACATCAACTTTCATCTGATACCAAGTAATTTCAATAATGTTTGTCATCAATTATCAAGTTACACGGTTGAAGTAGAAATGAAATCATTGATCTGTTTAGTGAAATCTATTCGTTAACAGTTGAATTTTCAGAATGGTGTTTTCCCTGGTGGTCTAGCCATAATTGATCCATGAAATCAACTGTTAAAAATTAATAGAGTGTGGTCGAAACCCCATTTGAACAATAATCATCATGTGTTCACTTGTGACTGACTTCGTGAGGTATTTCCTGAAGTTCTAGGGAGAATCCGTGGTCAGTGTAGTTCAACCGTGTATACTTTTGATGCAGTAACTCAGTGAAAACAATGGTGGATTGTTCATTCTAATTGATTTGTAACTGTTTCGTAGCACTAAATGTTTGTTCGGCATCTTAATCATTCTTGGAAAATAGTTAAGCATGTATATGACCCACTCAAATCTATATTGTTTGTTCAGCTTCTAGAAGATGAAGGATTTGTGTATCGTCCATCTAGTAATTCCATTTTTCCGCAATCTTCAGTTATCCACATGGATTGATTTCAGAGAAACTATATCGTGCATTCTCACCTCTAGCTATTGTTTCCTGAACAATATTTACTTTGTATAATGTATTCCTCCTATCAGTCACAACTATTTATTTGGTATATGATGGTTGGTTTGCCTCCAGTTGTTCTTGTGTACTTTAGATTGTACGGTATAGACTGTAAAGATTTCATTGGATTTGTGCGCAAACACTTATTCATGGAGGACTCAAGTAATTCATTTTTGTGATTTCGAAGGTGTTGTTTACGAGGGATAGGATAATGAATCCACTCAATACATGTTTTGTTAATGTAGTGTTTGCTTATCAGTTTGATAAGCATTTTCTGATGAAGTGTTAGAGTATGTCCTGGGTATTTTCCTTGCGTTTTTAAATAAAATGACAATGCCACAACATGTCTTCATAATTTCAAGTAGCATGGAACGAATGTATTATTGTCACGTAACAAAACCATGAATCAATGTCCCGATATTAATGAACTAAATCTAGTCATTTATCTGTAAAAGAAGCGGTAGTTACCATGATTCAAATCTTTATTAAACCACAATGCCGTGGATTCACACCCTCTCCTTTCTCTCGATTTGAAAAGTCAGTAACAAGCCCTAACCAACAATGTCTTACGAAAGCAGACGTAATTTGCAAACAGACATACTAGGCCATATCAAATAAGAAAATGGAAAATATAAATGAACAAGTTGGAAGGTGGTTATGATTAGAGTAGGCCGTAAATAATAGGCTGAAAAAAGATTGCGGAATGATGAGTCCTATAATATTTGTGAGTGGGTTATGTTGAATGAAATCATTCTCTATGTGTATCTATATAATCTGAACACTTGATATGTATACAATAGAGTTATAGTCTATAGACATTCGAAGAAATGAGCTTCTGTTCTGTTGACGCTTTTCATTCGATTATCACAAACAATCAAATTAGGCATAGAAATTCGCGGTTTATTTTCATAACTAAAGAGAGATGATGCCTACCCACGATTCATTTATGTGTATTCGATAGCAAACGAGTAGGTATCAAGATAGTTTAAGTTGAATTACTCTTCTGCTAAAGATAAAACATTATTCGGTTTGGATCTCTTCTCAGAATCTATATACGCTATATATGTTCACAGATTTCAGTTACTTGCAATGATATCTACTTAAAGCATCCATACATTTTGTCATTGTCAAATGATACATCTTTTCTCTATATCTTTAAACAGTGTGATAGATGAAAGGTTGCATTACATCACAGGGTTGTGTAATGATAGAAATATTAGTGATGATTCCCAAATTCTTTGGAATTTCGTCAGAATGACGTTGATCACATTGTCATATGTTGAAAGTATGGATTGAACACAAATCTTATTTGATTTCGTGAACACGAAATTCAACAACTGTGTTTCATACACATAATTCCCTGTGCAGGTCATCCATGTCATGTGTGATGCTATTGCTCATCGGAAACAATAGAGCATGGTCGCAAAATGTTGTTGAGGAATCCCATATTTGAACGGAACGGTCGTTTACTGCTTCCAGGTTTTCAATGTTCATCTCACATTATTCGATTCACCACCTCAAGTAGTCATAATACCTGCAATATAAATAGAATTAGTAATGGTGGAAGTAAATGATAATTAGGAATCTTTGAATTATAGTATGAACTAAAATTCTCAGAAACTACGCAATTCAACAAAGAAGAACTAGATAAGCACTAACGAATGTATTGTATTTGGAATTCGAATCAAGCACCCAATCACGTACAAAAAGAATCCTTAATTCATACAAACAGCACAAAGTAGTAAAAATAAAGGTAGGATAGCGTATGATTAAAGTGTGTGTGTGTGTGTATGTTTTATTTGTATATACAGAAGAATATAGTATCGTTAAAGAATTGAAAGTAGAATTCAGACGGATAATAGCGGAAGGAAGTGAAAAGAGGAGAGAAGATAAGACGGTTAGCAACTAAAATAAGAACGGAAATGAAAGGACGACGGGTTCCGTGAAAAACAATTAAAGAAAGTTTGGCAAATTATTTACATCATGTACTTTTTACACATTTCAGTTATGCAGTATGTGTATTGGCATAACTTAATAAATCTGTTTACTATTACCTACTCTCTATATTAATAACAGATGTAGTATTGGTAGTGTTGATAGTGATAGATTGTCCGGTAGTTGTTAATGTGATGCAGATAGTATAATGCGTAGTAATATATTATTAGTCATTTCAGAATCTGTAGTAGTGGGAGCGTAGAATTATGGTCTACTATGATACTAGTAGCAGTGATCTAATAATAGACTTCACCCTGAAATTGTAGATTTGTTATGATGTAACTGCCTACTCTTTAACATCTTACATGAAAGTCACATTATTATCTATACAAATACGTCGTATCGTAACACATCACAATTCATGATGAAGGACACACTTAAATTAGAGATAGATGGGCATGACATTCAACTAGTTTCAAAGTGTTTCATTTTCACTGTGCTTTTTACGTCCAGAAACCCTTCTCGTCGTATATGAGTGGTAACTATTTCGACTCCACGTCCCAATCCTTACTACTTAAAATAATAATAATAATAATGATAATAATAAAACTACAACAGGATTTTTCAGCTACTTATAATATTGTAATAAGTAGTCTAAAATCATCTATATAGAATAGTAAGCTATTTCGTAAACAAAATACAAACAAACAAAATCCATTAATGAAATGACTTCAGAAAGACAGTAGAGAATCGAAACATCTCATTGTTTTCTTAATAATAGCTTTAGCAGAAGTCTACGAACGGTATTTGTTTTTGCTCTCCAATTCCCTGGTACGGTCAAGAGTAAGGAGAGTCCGTTCTCCCACTCGAAGAACCCTCACATGACCACGTGCATACAACCACTGACAGTGAAGTTTTACTCACTACCTTTTCGTAGCACTAACATTATTTACTAAACTGTGAAGGCGAAAAGCAAACTCGAGAATGGGAAACGTTATCTCTCGCTCTACAAATGCTCTCACATAGCCATGCGTAGTCATACAGTGCCAGAAAAATCCTACTGTCTGTTTTCTCGTAGCATTACTGTTGTTTACAATATTAAGAAGATGAAAAACGAATGTCCGGTACTTTAACCAGTTTGCTGGATTTGGAAGATACACTCAGCGTAGTTGGATAACCGTCATTCCAAAACCAATGATGCATATGGGCTCCAGTATCCTGAAGGAACAAATAACGTATGAATCGATTGCTGATCACCGGCTACCATGGAACTGCATCTCATCACCTTACTCTACGGCCTCATGGGTAAGTCCTTTAAGTCATAGGCTCTGAGTGCAACACACTAAGAAAACCACCCACTTCATTCTGTGTACCCGTGTAGTGTTCCAGCTCACACTCAAATCGATCAGTTTATGTGGTACATATGTTGAGTTATTTACTCACTCGCACACTCAAGTACTCACTCACTCACGCAATTACTTGCACACTCAATTACTCACTCATTCACTCACTTCACTCAATCACTTCAATGTGTGATATTCTATGTATTCGTTACCTAATAAGATCATTTTATTAAATAACAATCAACGAATATCACAATACATGACGTGTATTAACTCATTAAATTATCCTATTCAATATTCAATTTCAATTTTACTTATCGTGTCATTGTTAAGTAGCTAAACCATGTATATTCATGTTCCTCTAATTATAAGCTTTATTTTGACCTACAGACTATTATTATGATACGATTAACCATTCTTGAGTTATGCTCTGTCGATTATGAATTTTTATGTCCCACATTTCATAGCCAATGTTGGTTGGATCTTGTAAAAACGTTGTTTTTCTATCATGTGGTTTGATGTGGTCTGTTTAGTGTGTTTATAAACCGAATAGTATGTTAGAGTGCTAGATTGGACATAAACCCTGAGATGTAGGTATATCCAGCTGACTGGTCTCAAATAGGACAAAACGCTTGTCGTGGTGTCCACTGCTTGACACTACCCATCTTTGTTTATAAAGCCTGTGACCCAAGGCAACATCGGAGCAGTCCGCACAAGAGGAACAATTATAGTTCTATATAACATCGAGAAGAGATCTTGAATGTGCACTAATGAGGGGTCCGATACTAGAACCAATCAACCGTTTAGTGTTTCTAAGTTTTCAATGGTGGTCCAGCTTACATCGACTCATGAATTGAACTATTGAAATTAATACAATCTCCACAAGCCTTTATTCTTGTTATTCTTCTATGATTATTAATCTTATTTCATTCAGATGAATTAGTCTTGTTTAAAGTAAATGTTTAATAATCTAACACTATCCATGGATCAGTAACTTGATGCTATTTCTTCACGACCTAGAGAATATTTGGATTCACTGGATGGTCATTTCGTCTCAGTATAGGACTCCTCAGCAATGCGAATCCACCATCTCACTCATGAGTATCAAATCAAAGACCTATAGGTTTCATGCGTGAGTGCTCTACCTCTAAACTAATGAACCGGCTGTCATACAACTGTATTACCGTGTAATCTGTTATTCATTTTGTGTTATTCTTATAAACTGAATCAGATTACTTTAGTGTTACAAATATATAATGGTGATGTTTGATTCGAGTTTATGTCACAACAATTGGAATTTGTCTGAAACAATGTTGGAAAGGAAAAATACATGAGGGAAATTTGCATTTTTTGCCAATCTTTGCCTTCGCGTCTGAATCCAAATCTCCTTGTTCATCGTTGATACTTCCTAGGTAGGAGAGGGATTCCACAACTTGCAGATTTTCTTCATTAAGTGTGATTGGGTTAGTTTTATCGATGTTGTATTTGAGAATCTTGGTTTTTCCTTTGTGTATGTTGAAGCACACTGATGTAAATCAAATTGACTCAATATAAGTTTTCTAAAATTTCACCTACTCTTTCAGTATCATACACATATTACCTATATTCAGCATTCCTTTCGGACTATTTATCACTGTGTAATATGTGATCCGTATCTTGTTCAAATGAGCTCACATTTTGCTAGTAGAATATGTGACCTGTTAGATCGAAATGGATTTAAGCTAGTTTCTATACTGTTTACATTTGACTAGTTGACTAGCTCAATTATTATCGCTTAGACAAATAAAGAAAGCGAATGTATACATTAGTATAAGTTATATTGCTATGTGTAGCTGAACGCCATATATGAGACTGGAGGTTCGCTATTGATATTGTGGATGGTTCAGCAATACTTTGATAAGTTTTGCTGACTGCTCATACGCAAAATCGATTTGTTTGTTAACCGATTTCATAATTACTGGTGATTGCTTTTAAGCGTTCTCAAAGACCATTGTCATTAGGACAGGATTCGATCTGCACTAAGAAGGTCTTGACACACATGACATTGATCACCACCCAGTGATCAATCAATTGTGACATTGGTAAGAGTTTGACTATCATGTATGTCTCATCTCAGCCAATTTTGATACATGCTCATCTGCTAATTGAACTCTACTTAGTCTTTCCACAATTTCTTTTACTTAAACCATTTCAAAGGATAAAACCCCGAAATTCTAAGACGAGTGTAGGCATAGCGAACTATAATGTCTTGTAAACATTTGAAAACACTTGAAACTACTAAGGAGTAGAGAGTAGTGTGGTGGATTTGCACAGGATAATGCCACTCACATGAAGACATTTGCAGTCCCCTTTTTAATGTCTCCGTCATTATTTCTGGGCAATATGTCATTCACAACAACGAAGACGATTTATCGTTCATAAGGAACTATCATAGGTAATCAATAATACTATCAGACATTTCGAAAATAAAATGGAGTGGTGAATTTGTTTTGATACTATCCATTAAGTAACTTGGGTTTATTGTTCTACATATAGGCTGTCCATTATCACACCCCATTTTCATGAAAATTGTATATTATCGATAATAGTTGTAGGTGACTTGCATTGCAATTTCAATTATTGCGATAGTGAGTCAATTGTAGTTGGCCCGTCATGGAAAACCTGGAAGAACTAAACGAACGTTTCGTCCTATTTTGGTACTCCTCAGCAATGTTCATCCACGGATCCAACCACTGAAATTACTAAAATATCCACAAAAGCCCTTCTTATATGAATCAATATATGCTCACTGGTGACTGGCTTCAAGTGGTATTTCTTGGAGATCTAGTGAGAAGCAGTGACCAGTGCAGTTCAACGCTTCTGTTGTGAGATAGTAACTCGCTGAAGAGAATGATGGACATAGCACTCAATCTCGTGGATTGTTTGCAGTTAGACATTGACATTGTTGGATGTTGGTCGGCTCACAGGTCTAGTGGTTAAGCGCTCGCACATGAGACTGATATTTCCTGAGTGAGACCTGAATTGTGTTTATGGAAGCTTGTCGGTGAGATAATGATACACAGAACGTGATTTGTTGTTTAAAATAATAATGCTGACGATGAAGATTGATCACAATCTGACATCCGATAACCGCGAGGAGTATCAACCAGTGGAACGTACATGTAAATGAGAGTTCCACAGATACACAAACTCGAGAATTCTGTAAGATTACAATCACTAAGACTATATGAAATAAGATTGCAAACATTTTTTGTGATTATTGATGGCTGGTGCCAAATATTCTCTGAGAGGATGATAAACTATTTTTTCTCAACTCATTATCTCATTAGGAACTAATCTGTAATTGCAAAATGAGAATCTTATTCATTTTTCTGCTGTGTGTTTATCGATGATTGTCAGTCATATGAGTGCATCATTAGAAAGCGACATTCCTTTCTATACTCAAAGTAAATATCACGCTAATTACACAATAGAAAACATCAGATAACCTAATTATTAAGATGAAATATGATGATAAACAACAAATGAGGTCAACACACAGAGATCGGCATATCACGCGTTCAGATAATGTGCACTATTATTTACACTAGTGTTAAATTTAGAAAAATATTTCTTATACAGAAACGCCAAGTAGATTAGAAGAACTGAAATAGATTTGCTGATTTTGAGCAATATTCAAACACATAATCGACATTGAAACGCCATAGTACAGTCCTCAGTGTGAACGGTTTCACGAGTGCGAGAGTAGCACGTGTTGTGTTCACTTCAAACAAATACTGTTCATCGACGATCATATGTTACTGATGAACAATCATATCATCTTGAACCTCCGGTCAAATACACTTTTTGTTGTCAATCACACTATGGTCTTGAGTATTTAATGGATGTAAAAGATGGGTGTCCACTTGACCGAAATGAAGAGGATGGAATTCAAACAAGTGAACAACGAACAATTAGTGATATTCATTATGGAACTGAAATAACCCATGAATATCAATGCTCACGTTAGCCCAATCCACTTCATTTCCCATGAGCTCCACTTCAATAAGTTGGATCGTATTTGACAATTTTGTAAGCCGATCTATTTTATCACAGACTACTACTGCTCTACTTCCGTTTAGAATTCAACAGAAATTCAGCAAATTACTGTTGTCATTAGTTAGATGTGTTCTAATCTACGTTCACAGAATTCTGTCAAACTCTTATTACTTTCCGTTTGTTCCCGGTTATCTACATGTCATACCAGGAAGGTCTTGTATTCTATCACAATGATCTAACAGAACTTTCTCTAGTCGTCATTATTCAAATTAAATTGTTCGGAATATCAATGATGAGTTGAATACAAGTTAACGTGATAAAATCCGAATTCTTTCCTTAAACACTCAGTACAAGCGTAACTGTCACCCAAAATTTGTAACGTCAATTTCATGTGTACACTTCTTGTAGTAAAATTGCAGTATGACATGTGATGAGGAATTAACATGTCGCATTTAATAGCTCACCTGCATTTAAACTTGTTTACGTTTAATTTTATCAACATAATCTACCATTGCATTGTGACGTCGAACTCCACCTGTAGCTCTTCTACATTTACTGACTGTCCTAAGCATAGGTAATGGAGGAGTGTTGGGTATGAGATTAGCAACCACATCCTGTAGGAAGCTTACTCGCTTAGAAAAAAACCGCTAACCAGAAATCATAATTCAATTGTGATATCTATAAATATATTATTATGATTTTTCATGAAAACACTTCCCCAACGTGAGTGAAAGTGATAGAGAACTACCGTGATGATCAGTTCTAGTATTGAAGTGAAATATTGATGTAATCAAGTTGAGTCAGTTGAAGTAACAAAACTTCATTTATTTCATTAGAAAAAGATAAATATCCGCATTAAGAAACTATTGAGAAAGAGGAGGGATTTGTGAAAATTTGAGTAAATCAATAGTTGAATTCATGAGTTAAATAAGGCTAGTCGATCATGGAAAACCTGGAATCATTGAACGGTGTAATAATTTCGTGGATTACTTGAAGTTGGACATACACAACACTGAGTGCTGATCGATTTAACGGTCTACAGATTAGGCGTTCGTGTGCGAGAAATGGAGTTCCTGGGTTCGAATCCAGCGTGTGAGTTCAAGATGACACATTGCTGGGATATTGGGATTTTACAAATGAATTCTTGTTTAATATTAATTACAGATGACACCCTGAACTCATTTTAAATAGTTGCTCATTAAGAATCAAAAATCATTAGACTACGATTTTGTCTTAGTATGAGACTTGTAAGCAGTGAGCATTCATGATCTAATACAGGATTACTATATGTCACAAAGAGTCTTCAATATACTTGTCCAGCCTCTAGTTTAATTAGCTAATATAATGAGGAGGTGAGTTTTGTAAAGATTGTAGTGGTATTCCGTATTTATAATCAAATTTCTTGTGCATTTATATGTCAATACTACTGAAATGAATGTGATCCTCATTGGAGATTTCTGTTTAGGCATAACTACGTTGTTTATGGCATACCGCCGATCAGTGGAATAAGAAACATACATTCAGTAATGACCAGAGCTCTCAATCTAATGTACAACGAGAACTATACTTTAGTATGTAACATGATTGAAAGAATGACTACTGGTAGTGAATACGACACGATGAGACCATAATTTCTAGACCACCTTTGAGTGACGTTCAAGTCAACTTCAGTGTGTTAACCTAATAATTAGGACTAAATGAGGGTTATAAACCAGTGTGAAGAACAAAGATTATGATCAACGGTTCATGTTTAAGGTTAGGAATTAGATTGAGGGGGTTCTCATCACGAACCGATATGAGCTACAACACCAAAAACGCTATTCAGCCAAATGGATGAATGAATTTCGCGCTGAAATCCACGACCTGTTCTCTCGTCACTTTGAGATCAGTCAAAATGTCAGAACAGTAGCAGTGTGACACGAAGTCCAAACAATCCACGATAATGTCCCACTGTCCACCACATACAGAAAATTAATATCACACAATTTTAGAAATAGGTCAATGACAAAAGTTATCAGAGCTTTATACTCCTAGTCGAAGAAGCATTCATTAAAATTTACAATTGTATAATTTAAGAAACTATTGTGGTGTGTGCTACGTATATTGATATTAGTGGTATATGATGTTAGTCGTGAACAGAAGGTCTGGCAGCAGAGAGACAAGAGGATCGAACAGTAAAGAGTGAAAACAGGATGCAATTTGTATGAGAATGCAAGAACAATGAAGTCTGAGCCATTTTGAGACAATTGGTGGACGTTTTGCAAATTAAGTATTTCCTTCATGACTTAAATTTTATTAACAGGTCCTGTAATTTTGTGTTAAATACATTCGATTGTTCCCACTGGTGTTCTTGTGCGCTACAGATCAATGTACCACTCTTTCTTATCTGATTCATACGAAACACACTTCGCTTTGCAAGGAATGTGATATTATTGATGACTGCAAGTGTGAGTCTCTTATTGAAAGTTAGTGAGAAAAAACGGTTGGATATATAGTCTGACTAATTTCGTCATTCATATATTCCTGTCTGGATCAGCCGATCGGTAACCGTAAGTGTGAGACGTCTCTAAATAGCCATCTACACTTTTGCGTTAAAAAACATTCATGCACATTGTATATTTTACTCGAGATAGCCGGTTTTATGAGCCTCAGCAAACAGATGATTGATTGTGTACATCACCATGCATCAAAATGTCAACAACATTTCTTCTAAAGCTTCTTATCTGTTTCACATTGAAAATCTCTTCTGATTCCAAACCCCAGCTCATTTACGTTAATTTCTGTAGTAATCTGAAAATACGAGTTTGAAGTCCGTGTTCAGATCTGTCAACACACAACCTCATATGTCAAAACCAATTAATCATTGAAGAAATGGGTCTCCGTTCAGGCTATTTTATTCAAAGGCAAGTAATCACACTCACATTAAGAAAACTGATATTCTCAGTTTCGTTTGAAGTATGTTCCAAAATTATTTTTCTATTCGATTTTGTATTTGACGTTCTCATAATAGACAGACATCTTCCCATTTGGATGCGTCACATTAGTGATCTTATTTGTAAAACGCACAATTCAAAAAACACTAACGATTCTTAGAATTCGAGAGATAAATAATTAAAAAGTTTATGTTAGATTTAATACTGTGTGTGCACACTCACAAAGTGATCATATTTCAGTGAATATTTACTGTAATGCCTCAAGTGCTTCCTTCAGTTGAGTCCGCAATAAATAAATCGATGTGAACATCATGCAAATGAGACGAGAGTACATCCTTCAAAAGGAATGTCAAATTCCTTATTCCTAAATCTGTATTACTAGTGTATTATTACTGAAAAAAAATAAACCGTCAGGTTTACCGTTAATATTTGATAGTTGGAGAGATATCCGCAAGTACGCAATATTGTCTATAATTCCCCTTGGAACAATCGACTGTAAGTAGGGCGACATAAGATGTGGAGTGTTTATTTACAAATGGAACTTGAAAAATTATTTTGCTACATAACATTCAGATACTTTAGTCCACCAACTAACTCTGACCACAGTGCTTATTTGTGGTATATAAGAAATCAATAGCTTAAGATATGTAATGTTAACGGTTTCTTAATTTGAAAGGACTAGTTATACGAATGACTGTACAATGAATGGAAGTGTAGATAAATGTGTTCTGTACAAATATGACTTTGTGACGAACATACAACACAGTTTATCTATTTTGCAACATAGACTTTTCTTCAAGCTCCATTGAAGCGTGAATACGGAAATGAACCTCTGCATTCATTCTTCTACGAGTGAAATGAGATTGTGACTTAATTTGTCAAATGTGATCTATTTATTGCTCGTGGTTTGTAGTCTTTTCCAGTTCATTTCAACTAACCTTAAAGCTCTGACTGGTGCAACCAAACGGCGAGTGGATTTCACAAACGGTTATACCTCCATTTTTTAGATACGTAAAAATTATTTCACTTTCAGTTTCTGAAAAGAATTGAATTGCACAAACTGTGAGTAATCACAATGAGTGAGGATGTAGGTCTTTAGACATTCATTGTGTTGACTTACGTGTATCATTGAGATTTTGAGTGAAAGACCATCTGACAGCGATTAAATCTTCTGAAATAATGAAAGTATAATAGATAATGAAATATCTGTATGATGTACGTCTCAACACGAACTGCCATTGCATACAAGGTATCATGTTTATCCTCAGATTTACATGTAATGATGTGGTCAAATGCTCATCTCTTATGGCAAAGTTTCAAAGAATATTGTCACTTCAGGACCATTTCTTTGTTTATTATTATTAGTATTATAAGCTTTATTCAATATCATATTTTTGGTGCAATATAGAATTCTCAGCGCAAAGTATTCCAAACAAGTTTCCGTTTCTTTCTTCTTGGTCGGTCCTGGCGATAAATATTGAGTGATCACCAGCTAGAAGTTAGCAGTCCAGTAAATGAACATCTGAATAACGTATATTCTTTTTTATGCATATTGCCAGCGACCACATTATCTCTTATTGGGCTTTTTGTAACTTTGACAACGAAAGGTTGTACACTTTTCAGAAATACACCGGGATAGTGGATGCGAACCATGGACATTATGATATATTAAAACAAACAAAAATAGATAACTTGTTGAAATATCTAGATGGCAGGAACAGGTAGCCCAGATGCTCAAGCAGGCCGCCACTTATGGATAAGCAAGGTAATAAAAAATACTGTATGACAAATAAACAATCAATGTCTCTCAATGATACAGATGACAGTTCTGTATGTTGATTGTTAGAAATAATTATACTGAGTTACGTCCAATTGCTGGCTGATCTTGGCTCCTTATTTTAGATATTGAGGATGCAACAAGAGAATTCAGTACCTAAGTTACGTCTTAATTTGAACTTGATATTGATATTGAAACTTGAACTGAGTATGTTTCGCTGAAAACGCCTTACATATTATACATCAAGTTGATGACTCCTTTTAACTATTGATCGGTTCAACTGGTTTGATATTTATTATCATTTACTGACATTTTCCAAAGACCATGAGTCATTTCTTTTGAATGTCACTGCAAATCACCGTTGGATGCCGGCTCAGTGGTCTAAAGGTTCAGCGTTTGTGCACGAGACAGATAGGTCGTGAGTTCAATTCTCGTGGGGTGGTGTAGTGTATGCGCACTGCTGAGGAGTCCTATGATAAGATGTAACGGCCGTCCAATGCTGCAAAGTGGTCTAGCTTCAAATGACTCCGTAAAAACACTCTCTGAGCATAGTTTATTTATTCTTAAAATCTTTTGACAAAACAGAAATATTGAAGCAATCGACACAAGAGAATAAACCTACCCTAATTAAGATTGATCAACATTAAGTATAAATTATAACCAAGGAGAAAATTCAATCATCACTGTCTCTACATGACTTCATTATTCATCGAATTCGGAACTGTTTAGCCTGTATCCTCAAACCATGTTATTCACCAATATCTACAAACCTGTTGTTCATTTGGTAATCATACGATTAATTATGACTGATCTTGAGAAGAATTTACAAAGTTGTGTCGAGATGTATTCATCAATTTCAGGCGTCAAAGAATAACAACTGATGATATCACCCTTATTTCATGGACAAGCAAAACTTAAGATATCGAATCTATAAAAGTCACTAAGGTGATGGAACCTGAACGTATTCAATATTATTCCAGGTTTCCTTGAGTTCAGCTCACAGATGTGTACAGCTGAAGAGCCTCACTATCTCATACAGCCTACAGTTAAGGTCAATAAATGATGTAACCAATAATAAACTTGAAAAATGTGGGTATGTATGTGCGCATCTATGTACGAATGCTTGTATGTATGCATCTATGTAGGCATGCAGGTATGTGATGAATATATAACTTTGTCCTCCTTACTAATATTTGAACTCACTATTCTCATCATATTCATTTAACTCTTATTTATTCATTAAATATCCTGAATATTATTACCATGGTATATGAATCAATTCTATTCTGTTATAGCTACAATCATCATCATTATCCCATAATGATTACGTAACTCTTAGTTGATAATAAATATACCTGTACAACGAACAACAAAAACACAGACACACACACACACACAAATACATAATAAACATATTTGAAAAGTGTTTCAATGTTGACTATATACCTTCTTAATAATGAATTCATATATTTCCATAGTAAGAATATAGAAGTTTCTATCATTCACATGTTTCAACACCGAGGATCTTTATCTGGAACGTATAATCATTGAATTACTAAATAAGAAAGTAGTATATGTGGTATACATGTGGTCTATAGGTCATTGGCATTCGACTGTGGGTCCACCATCACTGTACTAACTACTTCAATGAATTCGGTGTTCATCTTGACGTTTGACAACTTGGACCCATGCATACATATACTCTTGGTCCTTCGTTGTATCAGACTGACTGACTGACTGACTGCCTGACTGACTGACTGACTGACTGAACTGAACTGAAATGAACTGAACTGGACTGAACTGAACTGAACTGATCAATTCATCGCCGCAACTGATATTTTGAGAAATCGAGAGTATTCTACTAGTTTACCACGGACTGGTAATTGGTTGACTTTAGTTGTTGAGATCCTTCAATGTAAATATGATTGTCTGTTTTGAAACTTCTTTATACCAACCTATCACTGTATTCAATCAACAAGTTTTGAATAAAATTATACCTTTGGTGAATACTTTGGAAGTTTATTATGATACTAAGATAAGACTATAATTTATGGATGAATCAATCAGATTTCAGATAACAGGTCTCGGATTTTGGCGCGAAATTCATTCATCCATTTGACTAAATAGCCTTTCACCATTATAGCTTATGTCAGTTCGTAATTAACCGAATCCCTCCCTTGACTCTAATTCTTAATTTTTAACCATCAACTGTGAATGATAATTTTTGTTTCTTCACACAGGTTTATAATCCTTAGTCAGCTTTAGTACTTAGGTAGACATTCTCAAGGTCATTTTGGGGTCATTCAAAGGTCATCCATAAATTATAGTCTCAATTATAACAGACTATTGCCTATTGCCTACTAATCTATTGAAGAAATAAGTAGTATTGTCATATCATTTGAAATTTCTTAAAGAAATTCATTGTCCCTTTTAATCTAATGATAAATATTCCATTCAGATCAGATTTACTATTCAAAACCAAAGTGTTTTCTAGATATATCCAAATTCCACTTCCTCTCAGTGATAATATATATATCAGTCTCTTTTGGAGTATTCTCGTTTTTCTGATGTAGTTGTACTACTATTCATATAATTACTTAAATGATGTGTGCTACTGATATAGACAGATATAAGTAGTATGCATCATCAATCGAAAGTGAAAAGCCTACTGGCAGAAGGCTAAGAATGTTCGAAGAGAAGAGTACTAGGACATAGAATGCATGGTGTAATGATGATGATGATGATGATGATGATGATGATGCGCACTGCTGATGAGTCCCACAATGGGACGAAACGGCCGTCCAATACTTCGAGGTTTTGCATGGTGGTCTAGCTTCAATTGACTCATGATCTCAACTATTGGCATTACTATATTATGTACAAAAACCCTTCTGATAGATGTAATAGATTATCTTTAGTTTGATAAATGAATTGTTATGTATACAGTTTAGTAGGATTTTGTTGACTCCACACCTCACAGCAGTTTCTTCGGTTCTGATGGCTATTTAGATAAATATACATGTGCCACAAATACTCGTATACAATGGTCGATTTAAATCACGTCGGTGAATAACTGCATTCAAGATTGATCGAATACGAGGACGGATTTTGAATACGTATATTTTGTGCACTGATTGATCTGGATGGACAATCAGAGGAACGAAGCGAAACAATGTGTAAGGGATATGGCATGTGAGCCAAATCAATCTAATCAAGCATTAATTGATATTTATGGTCAGATCAATAATAAGTTACAGAAATGTGATGAATTGGGATAAACAGGTGCAAACGCACACGCTCACATGAAAACGATGAAGGTTGATGAAGGGATGATGAACAGGGTGAAAACATGACTCGACAAGGATGAATAAATTGCCTTGCATGGAACCTATAATAAACAATATGGGTTTAATCTAGCAACCAACACTATACTTTCCATTCATTGTTGTTTATCACTAGATTACTTATTTCGATTCGTTCGTTTATTCTTCAACCTTACAAAACAATATTTCAAAAAATATAAAACTCAGTAATGTTAAATCGTAGATGGTTACCATGATTTACCTTTCAATCACCTCACGGGATCAATCAAATTCTACTTTGATTCTGACTAACGAATGTCAGTATGGTATAAAACTGATCACAATAGCTGACATAGGATTTTAAACTCGGTTTCTTCGTGTCACACTGCTACTGTTCTGACATTTTGACTGATCTCAAATTGATGATGAATATCTATTTTCCCGATTATCTCGTGTTCAGCCTTGAGGATTGCGTGTTGAAGGCTCAATGCCACAACGCGATATCGACCACTTATTTTTAAAAAAAAATTAGATGATAAGTGTTTAATGAGTTTATTCATATTTGACGCCAAATCTTCCCTAAAATGACAAACAATTTCATTCATTTATCTGCGGTGTGTTTGTCGGTGTTTGACAGTCATATGAATGCAACATCATAAAGCGACATTCCTCAGTGTACTCAAAGTAAATATCACGTTCACTACACAAATAAGAACATCAAATAACCTGATTATTTAGATAAATTCTGATAAAAAACAACGAAAAAATATGATTATTGACATTTCTACAAACAGCAATACAGGTCAACACACAGATATTTGGCAAACACACTCTCAGATTATGTGCACTATTATTTTCACTAGTGTTACTTTTAGAACAATAATTTTGATGCAAATGCGCATAGTAGGTAAGATGAAATGAAATAGGAGCCATGATTATGTTATATGTACACAAATAATCGTGTGTTAAGTTAATCGATAACTAATTTTTAATAAGTGCTAATCACATCCAGGTAAGACATTTCAATGCAGAGCGGATCAATATCAGTTCATGTTCTCATTAGATAAGACAATATGGAGTAATGATGAGTTCAACTTCCAGCATGATTGGTTAACAATGAACACTTGGTCTAATTAAAATTTGATCTTCTCAATGGTCAGTTTGAATCATCGAATCAGAATAAAACAACGAAGCACTTTAAAGTCTATAAAAGCTTGACAACTTTCAATAAAATTTCATTCACTACATTGAACGAGATGATGAGATGAGTGTTTTGACCAAACTGACGAAGTAAATCAGCCAGTCATATAAACACAAATAACATTGTTTCATTAATATAGACCATTTTACATACAAATTTCCATATGATCTGTTGATATGGTTTTATTTGATCTTGAAATTGTTTTCCCAATTCTACGAATGCAAAGAAATCTGTAAACACTCGGATTGGACGAACTAAACACAAGTGATTTTTGAGAATGATCCATTTTGATATGTAAGTAATCAGTCAGATTCTGATAGACATTACTCACAAAGAACACGTCTTAATCAGCCTCATCCATTTGTGAAAGGCAGATTTGTTGAATTCTCGTTTCATCCCGTGAGTGGATCAAATTTTTATAATGGAGCTATTAGTCCATATGTTTACATCATTTTATTCTGTGAAAACACAAATACCGTTTAAATATTATGATGAAGATGCTGACGAATTTAATGTTTGCTTTGATGGTAAGTCAATAAGTTTCTTTGAACTAAAATTATCACTGAGATTTCTCGGTCGCGTTTCATTCCATGAATCAATGATGGTCACTGTGTTCAACGAACCATCTTTATGCACCTAGTGATATTCATAGCTTCTTTGCATGTTTTCACTAACAAAAATACCATTGAAATACTTCTATATAAAAACAAATACAAGATTGGAATAAATCACAAGTCGTTTAAGAAAAATATCATCTCTTAATTTCGAGGTTTTGCAAACGAGTGAGCTGTCACATTATTCAGTTTGAAGTTTGTTTTATTTACTTTACTCACATTCAATTTGTATAAATGTTATCTCATCGACACGACACTTCTCTTCAGACTAAATGAATCAAATTGAGCAAGTGTACAACAATAAACGATGTTGTGAGTGAAGTCCGTTTGAAGTTGAACTATCAAATCATATTTCATATCCTCTGATACTGCTCTAGCACTTACTTGATTTATAAATGTTCATTGTCTCTGAGTCGCAGTCTGATGACCATCGTATTTTTAACAACATGTTTTAGTGAAACTTGAACACCTGGAATATCAAGTTCACATACATTCATTTCGGTCAGCTGTTCGACTTGATGAATAATTGATAGACTACTGTCAGATAGATATTAGATGACTGTCACTCAGTAAGATGCTCTTAAAATAACTTTTACAGAGGTGAAAATTTGTTCTGAGTTGACTGGATTGAAACGTTCATCCTGTCATTGAAGTGACCATATCACTAAATGTAACTCTGAGAATAGGCATGATAACTTGTATGCAAAATCAGTCTGTGTTTAAACGTACATTTATTGAAAGCGATGCATATTCATTAAACAGATATTTCATTATCTATTTTTATTTTTATTAGTTCAGAAGAATGAATCACTGTCAGATGGTGCAAAGAAGCTGTCAATGTGACTAGACTAAGTGTATAAATCTGGTTTGCTGAACAAATTAACCATCACTGAGTCATGGAATGAGTCGCGATCGAGAAATCTCAGTAACAATTTTAGTTCTAAGAAATTTACTGACATAGCAAATCAAGCATTAAATCCATCTGCATCTTCATCATAATATTTAAACGGTATTTGTGTTTTAACAGAATAAAATGATGTAAACATATGGATTAATGGCTCCATTACAATTTGTGATCCACTCACGTGATGAAACGAGAATTCAACAAATGTGCCTTTCACAACTGGGTGAGGCTGATTAAGACGTATTCTTTGTGAGTAATGTCTATCAGAATCTGACTGATTACTTACATATCGAAATGAATCGTTCTCAAAAATCACTTGTGTTTAGTTCGTCCAATCCGAGTGTTTACAGATTTCTTGGCATTCGTAGAATTGGGAAAACAATTTCAAGATCAAATAAAACCATATCAACAGATCATATGGAAATTTGTATGTAAAATGGTCTATATTAATGAAACAATGTTATTCGTGTTTATATGACTGGCTGATTTACTTCGTCAGTTTGGTCAAAACACTCATCTCATCATCTCGTTCAATGTAGTGAATGAAATTTTATTGAAAGTTGTCAAGCTTTTATAGACTTTAAAGTGCTTCGTTGTTTTATTCTGATTCGATGATTTAAACTGACCATTGATAAGATCAAATTTTAATTAGACCAAGTGTTCATTGTTAATCGAACATGCTGATAGTTGAACTGATCATTATTCAATATTCTTCTATCTATTCAGAGTATGTGCTGACATTTATCCACTGACATTGATTTTTTGAAATTCCTGATCCCCTATTGATGAAAGTTCTCCTGGATGTTATTTAGTGATTCAATAACTTGTTTTTTACGAACAAACAGTTTGTTGCCTGTAATAACCTTTTAATTGACTGTCACTGGGTGTATTGTTTTGATTTGATTAGTTAGAATCAAAGTGACACAAACTCTTTTCATTGAATGTCAACATTCACACTTTTATATTTGAATTTTATTTCAATAAAAATTCTGTTAGACGATTTCATTATAGTTTTAAATGAAACTGTAACATCTAAACAAAGTCACATCCATTCTGTTTGACCACTATATTATACCACTGGCTATTAATAGGCGTTGGGATAATAAGAGGATATAAATTATTTATCGATCATGTAGAAGTGGAACTGATTGTGTCCAGTTACGTAGATTGAGATCGCCAAATATCGTAATAATGGAGATACAATGCATTCCGTAAAAAAGTGTACTGTAGAAAATTGAGAACTATTTCTCGAACCAGAGACAGATTTCTGGTTACAAGAGTGGTTATTGTATCTGATAACTAATTAATTTATTAACTCACAAAAGAAGGAATGATTTCCATTTTCATATTTCGATTTATTATTGACAAATATATCATTTGAGCTTGTATGAATTGTCAACTGTGTTGAAGTATACGAGTAAATCGCTGTGATTAGATAATGTCAAGGGTTAATGTGCAAATATGTTTTCTCTTGATACTTTAGAGTTCTGCTGTTTTACTTCAGAAAACCATTAGAAAGTTTTATTGATGCAGTAGATGGATCTGTGTTGAGTCAGTCAGACGACGTAGATTTGTTCATTGACACTTCATGAAACTGATATTTCAAATGATTGTCAAAATTGATTACATTCATAATGTCTAGATATAGTTCAGGTTTCATATTACGGCGGTGAACAATATTCACACTGGACTGATTAAACACACACTAGTTTTTATTGTGATAATTTTAAAAGGCCGAACTACAAAGAATGTACAGGTGAAAACAATAAACCGTTTCAATGGATTATCAAATGAACCGTATTGAAATCTAACGCTTTCTAATTCTTCTTAAGAATGACTATTTAGAAAATGAACCTTCATAAAATATTAAGTGCCTATTTAGGAAAAATTATTACTTCATCAAATGATGGACACATGCATATATATACTCTTCGTCCTACGTTGTATCAGATTGACTGACTGACTGAGTGACTGACTGACTGACTGACTGACTGAACTGAACTAAACTGATCAATCCATCACCGTAACTGATATTTTGAGAAATCGAGAGTATTCTACTAGTTTACCACGGACTGGTAATTGGTTGACTTTAGTTGCTGAGATCCTTCGATGTAAATATGATTGTCTGTTTTGAAACTTCTTTATACCAACCTCAATCAACAAGTTTTGAATAAAATGATACCTCTGGTGAATACTTTGGAAGTTTATTATGATACTAAGATAAGACTATAATTTATGAATGAATCAATCAGATTTCAGTTAACAGGTCGGAGAATGTTGGCGCGAAATTCATTCATCCATTTGACTAAATAGCCTTTCACCATTATAGCTTATGTCAGTTCGTAATTAACTGAATCCCTCCCTTGACTCTAATTCTTAATTTTTAACCATCAACTGTGAATCACAATTTTTGTTTCTTCCCACAGGTTTATAATCCTTAGTTAGCTTTAGTACTTAGGTAGACATTCTCAAGGTCATTTTGGGGTCATTCAAAGGTCATCCATAAATTATAGTCTCAATTATAACAGACTATTACCTATTGCCTATTAATCTATTGAAGAAATAAGTAGTATTGTCATGTCATTTGAAATTTCTTAAAGAAATTCATTGTCCCTTTTAATCTAATGATAAATATTCCATTCAGATCAGATTTACTATTCAAAACCAAAGTGTTTTCTAGATATATCCAAATTCCACTTCCTCTCAGTGATAATATATATATCAGTCTCTTTTGGAGTATTCTCGTTTTTCTGAATCTTACAGATTTAGTTGTACCACTAATCATATAATTACTTAAATGATGTGTGCTACTGATATAGACAGATATAAGTAGTATGCATCATCAATCGAAAGTGAAAAGCCTACTGGCAGAAAGCTAAGAATGTTCGAAGAGAAGAGTACTAGGACAGAGAATGCATGGTGTAATGATAATGATAATGATAATGATAATGATAATGATGATGATGCGCACTGCTGATGAGTCACACAATGGGACGAAACGGCCGTCCAATACTTCGAGGTTTTGCATGGTGGTCTAGCTTCAATTGACTCATGATCTCAACTATTGGCATTACTATATTATGTACAAAAACCCTTCTGATAGATGTAATAGATTATCTTTAGTTTGATAAATGAATTGTTATGTATACAGTTTAGTAGGATTTTGTTGACTCCACACCTCACAGCAGTTTCTTCGGTTCTGATGGCTATTTAGAGAAATATACATGTGCCACAAATACTCGTATACAATGGTCGATTTAAATCACGTCAGTGAATAACTGCATTCAAGATTGATCGAATACGAGGACGGATTTTGAATACGTATATTTTGTGCACTGATTGATCTGGATGAACAATCAGAGGAACGAAGCGAAACAATGTGTAAGGGATATGGCATGTGAGCCAAATCAATCTAATCAAGCATTAATTGATATTTATGGTCAGATCAATAATAAGTTACAGAAATGTGATGAATTGGGATAAACAGGTGCAAACGCACACGCTCACATGAAAACGATGAAGGTTGATAAACGAATGATGAACAGGGTGAAAACATGACTCGACAAGGATGAATAAATTGCCTTGCATGGAACCTATAATAAACAATATGGCTTTAATCTAGCAACCAACACTATACTTTCCATTCATTGTTGTTTATCACTAGATTACTTATTTCGATTTGTTCGTTTATTCTTCAACCTTCCAAAAGAATGTTTCGAAGAAATATAAAACTCAGTAATGTTAAGTCGTAGATGGTTACCATAATTTACCTTTCAATCACCTCAAAGGATAAATTAAATTATACTTTGATTCTGACTAACAAGTATCAGTATGGTCTAAATCTGATCACAATAGCTGGCATAGGATTTTAAACTCGGTTTCTTCGTGTCACACTGCTACTGTTCTGACATTTTGACTGATCTCAAATTGATGATGAATATCTATTTTCCCGATTATCTCGTGTTCAGCCTTGAGGATTGCGTGTTGAAGGCTCACTGCCACAACGCGATATCGACCACTTATTTTAAAAAAAAATTAGATGATAAGTGTTTAATGAGTTTATTCATAGTTGACGCCAAATCTTCCCTAAAATGACAGACAATTTCATTCATTTATCTGCGGTGTGTTTGTCGGTGTTTGACAGTCATATGAATGCAACATCATAAAGCGACATTCCTCACTGTACTCAAAGTAAATATCACGTTCACTACACAAATAAGAACATCAAATAACCTGATTATTTAGATAAATTCTGATAAAAAACAACGAAAAAGTATGATTATTGACATTTCTATAAACAGCAATACAGGTCAACACACAGATATTTGGCAAACACACTCTCAGATTATGTGCACTATTATTTTCACTAGTGTTACTTTTAGAACAATAATTTTGATGCAAATGCGCATAGTAGGTAAGATGAAATGAAATAGGAGCCATGATTATGTTATATGTACACAAATAATCGTGTGTTAAGTTAATCGATAACTAATTTTTAATAAGTGCTAATCACATCTAGGTAAGACATTTCAATGCAGAGCGGATCAATATCAGTTCATGTTCTCATTAGATAAGACAATATGGAGTAATGATGAGTTCAACTTCCAGCATGATTGGTTAACAATGAACACTTGGTCTAATTAAAATTTGATCTTCTCAATGGTCAGTTTGAATCATCGAATCAGAATAAAACAACGAAGCACTTTAAAGTCTATAAAAGCTTGACAACTTTCAATAAAATTTCATTCACTACATTGAACGAGATGATGAGATGAGTGTTTTGACCAAACTGACGAAGTAAATCAGCCAGTCATATAAACACAAATAACATTGTTTCATTAATATAGACCATTTTACATACAAATTTCCATATGATCTGTTGATATGGTTTTATTTGATCTTGAAATTGTTTTCCCAATTCTACGAATGCCAAGAAATCTGTAAACACTCGGATTGGACGAACTAAACACAAGTGATTTTTGAGAATGATCCATTTTGATATGTAAGTAATCAGTCAGATTCTGATAGACATTACTCACAAAGAACACGTCTTAATCAGCCTCATCCATTTGTGAAAGGCAGATTTGTTGAATTCTCGTTTCATCACGTGAGTGGATCACAAATTGTAATGGAGCCATTAATCCATGTGTTGACATCATTTTATTCTGTTAAAACACAAATACCGTTTAAATATTATGATGAAGATGCTGACGAATTTAATGTTTGCTTTGATGGTAAGTCAATAAGTTTCTTTGAACTAAAATTATCACTGAGATTTCTCGGTCGCGTTTCATTCCATGAATCAATGATGGTCACTGTGTTCAACGAACCATCTTTATGCACCTAGTGATATTCATAGCTTCTTTGCATGTTTTCACTAACAAAAATACCATTGAAATACTTCTATATAAAAACAAATACAAGATTGGAATAAATCACAAGTCGTTTAAGAAAAATATCGTCTCTTAATTTCGAGGTTTTGCAAACGAGTGAGCTGTCACATTATTCAGTTTGAAGTTTGTTTTATTTACTTTACTCACATTCAATTTGTATAAATGTTATCTCATCGACACGACACTTCTCTTCAGACTAAGTGAATCAAATTGAGCAAGTGTACAACAATAAACGATGTTGTGAGTGAAGTCCGTTTGAAGTTGAACTATCAAATCATATTTCATATCCTCTGATACTGCTCTAGCACTTACTTGATTTATAAATGTTCATTGTCTCTGAGTCGCAGTCTGATGACCATCGTATTTTTAACAACATGTTTTAGTGAAACTTGAACACCTGGAATATCAAGTTCACATACATTCATTTCGGTCAGCTGTTCGACTTGATGAATAATTGATAGACTACTGTCAGATAGATATTAGATGACTGTCACTCAGTAAGATGCTCTTAAAATAACTTTTACAGAGGTGAAAATTTGTTCTGAGTTGACTGGATTGAAACGTTCATCCTGTCATTGAAGTGACCATATCACTAAATGTAACTCTGAGAATAGGCATGATAACTTGTATGCAAAATCAGTCTGTGTTTAAACGTACATTTATTGAAAGCGATGCATATTCATTAAACAGATATTTCATTATCTATTTTTATTTTTATTAGTTCAGAAGAATGAATCACTGTCAGATGGTGCAAAGAAGCTGTCAATGTGACTAGACTAAGTGTATAAATCTGGTTTGCTGAACAAATTAACCATCACTGAGTCATGGAATGAGTCGCGATCGAGAAATCTCAGTAACAATTTTAGTTCTAAGAAATTTACTGACATAGTAAATCAAGCATTAAATCCATCTGCATCTTCATCATAATATTTAAACAGTTTTTGTGTTTTAACAGAATAAAATGATGTAAACATATGGATTAATGGCTCCATTACAAAATGTGATCCACTCACGTGATGAAACGAGAATTCAACAAATCTGCCTTTCACAAATGGATGAGGCTGATTAAGACGTATTCTTTGTGAGTAATGTCTATCAGAATCTGACTGATTACTTACATATCGAAATGAATCGTTCTCAAAAATCACTTGTGTTTAGTTCGTCCAATCCGGGTGTTTACAGATTTCTTGACAGTCGTAGAATTGGGAAAACAATTTCAAGACCAAATAAAACCATATCAATAGATTGTACGGAAATTTGTATGTAAAATGATCCATGTTAATGAAACAGTGTTATTTGTGTTCGTATTACTGGCTGATTTACTTCGTATGTTTGGTCAACCCTCACCTCATCATTTCGTTCAATGTAGTGAATCAAATTTTACTGAAAGTTGTCAAGCTTTTATAGACTTTAAAATGCTTCAATGTTTTATTCTGATTCGATGATTCAAAATGACCATTGATAAGATCAAATTTTAATTAGACCAAGTGTTCATTGTTAATCGAACATGCTGATAGTTGAACTGATCATTATTCAATATTCTTCTATCTATTCAGAGTATGTGCTGACATTTATCCACTGACATTGATTTTTTGAAATTCCTGATCCCCTATTGATGAAAGTTCTCCTGGATGTTATTTAGTGATTCAATAACTTGTTTTTTACGAACAAACAGTTTGTTGCCTGTAATAACCTTTTAATTGACTGTCACTGGGTATATTGTTTTGATTTGATTAGTTAGAATCAAAGTGACACAAACTCTTTTCATTGAATGTCAACATTCACACTTTTATATTTGAATTTTATTTCAATAAAAATTCTGTTAGACGATTTCATTATAGTTCTAAATGAAACTGTAACATCTAAACAAAGTCACATCCATTCTGTTTGACCACTATATTATACCACTGGCTATTAATAGGCGTTGGGATAATAAGAGGATATAAATTATTTATCGATCATGTAGAAGTGGAACTGATTGTGTCCAGTTACGTAGATTGAGATCGCCAAATATCGTAATAATGGAGATACAATGCATTCCGTAAAAAAGTGTACTGTAGAAAATTGAGAACTATTTCTCGAACCAGAGACAGATTTCTGGTTACAAGAGTGGTTATTGTATCTGATAACTAATTAATTTATTAACTCACAAAAGAAGGAATGATTTCCATTTTCATATTTCGATTTATTATTGACAAATATATCATTTGAGCTTGTATGAATTGTCAACTGTGTTGAAGTATACGAGTAAATCGCTGTGATTAGATAATGTCAAGGGTTAATGTGCAAATATGTTTTCTCTTGATACTTTAGAGTTCTGCTGTTTTACTTCAGAAAACCATTAGAAAGTTTTATTGATGCAGTAGATGGATCTGTGTTGAGTCAGTCAGACGACGTAGATTTGTTCATTGACACTTCATGAAACTGATATTTCAAATGATTGTCAAAATTGATTACATTCATAATGTCTAGATATAGTTCAGGTTTCATATTACGGCGGTGAACAATATTCACACTGGACTGATTAAACACACACTAGTTTTTATTGTGATAATTTTAAAAGGCCGAACTACAAAGAATGTACAGGTGAAAACAATAAACCGTTTCAATGGATTTTCAAATTAGCCGCATTGAAATCTAACGCTTTCTAATTCTTCTTAAGAATGACTATTTAGAAAATGAACCTTCATAAAATATTAAGTGCCTATTTAGGAAAAATTATTACTTCATCAAATGATGGACACATGCATATATATACTCTTCGTCCTACGTTGTATCAGATTGACTGACTGACTGAGTGACTGACTGACTGACTGACTGACTGAACTGAACTAAACTGATCAATCCATCACCGTAACTGATATTTTGAGAAATCGAGAGTATTCTACTAGTTTACCACGGACTGGTAATTGGTTGACTTTAGTTGCTGAGATCCTTCGATGTAAATATGATTGTCTGTTTTGAAACTTCTTTATACCAACCTCAATCAACAAGTTTTGAATAAAATGATACCTCTGGTGAATACTTTGGAAGTTTATTATGATACTAAGATAAGACTATAATTTATGGATGAATCAATCAGATTTCAGTTAACAGGTCGGAGAATGTTGGCGCGAAATTCATTCATCCATTTGACTAAATAGCCTTTCACCATTATAGCTTATGTCAGTTCGTAATTAACTGAATCCCTCCCTTGACTCTAATTCTTAATTTTTAACCATCAACTGTGAATCACAATTTTTGTTTCTTCCCACAGGTTTATAATCCTTAGTTAGCTTTAGTACTTAGGTAGACATTCTCAAGGTCATTTTGGGGTCATTCAAAGGTCATCCATGAATTATAGTCTCAATTATAACAGACTATAACCTATTGCCTATTAATCTATTGAAGAAATAAGTAGTATTGTCATGTCATTTGAAATTTCTTAAAGAAATTCATTGTCCCTTTTAATCTAATGATAAATATTCCATTCAGATCAGATTTACTATTCAAAACCAAAGTGTTTTCTAGATATATCCAAATTCCACTTCCTCTCAGTGATAATATATATATCAGTCTCTTTTGGAGTATTCTCGTTTTTCTGAATCTTACAGATTTAGTTGTACCACTAATCATATAATTACGTAAATGATGTGTGCTACTGATATAGACAGATATAAGTAGTATGCATCATCAATCGAAAGTGAAAAGCCTACTGGCAGAAAGCTAAGAATGTTCGAAGAGAAGAGTACTAGGACAGAGAATGCATGGTGTAATGATAATGATAATGATAATGATGATGATGCGCACTGCTGATGAGTCACACAATGGGACGAAACGGCCGTCCAATACTTCGAGGTTTTGCATGGTGGTCTAGCTTCAATTGACTCATGATCTCAACTATTGGCATTACTATATTATGTACAAAAACCCTTCTGATAGATGTAATAGATTATCTTTAGTTTGATAAATGAATTGTTATGTATACAGTTTAGTAGGATTTTGTTGACTCCACACCTCACAGCAGTTTCTTCGGTTCTGATGGCTATTTAGAGAAATATACATGTGCCACAAATACTCGTATACAATGGTCGATTTAAATCACGTCAGTGAATAACTGCATTCAAGATTGATCGAATACGAGGACGGATTTTGAATACGTATATTTTGTGCACTGATTGATCTGGATGAACAATCAGAGGAACGAAGCGAAACAATGTGTAAGGGATATGGCATGTGAGCCAAATCAATCTAATCAAGCATTAATTGATATTTATGGTCAGATCAATAATAAGTTACAGAAATGTGATGAATTGGGATAAACAGGTGCAAACGCACACGCTCACATGAAAACGATGAAGGTTGATAAACGAATGATGAACAGGGTGAAAACATGACTCGACAAGGATGAATAAATTGCCTTGCATGGAACCTATAATAAACAATATGGCTTTAATCTAGCAACCAACACTATACTTTCCATTCATTGTTGTTTATCACTAGATTACTTATTTCGATTTGTTCGTTTATTCTTCAACCTTCCAAAAGAATGTTTCGAAGAAATATAAAACTCAGTAATGTTAAATCGTAGATGGTTACCATGATTTACCTTTCAATCACCTCAAAGGATAAATTAAATTATACTTTGATTCTGACTAACGAATGTCAGTATGGTATAAAACTGATCACAATAGCTGGCATAGGATTTTAAACTCGGTTTCTTCGTGTCACACTGCTACTGTTCTGACATTTTGACTGATCTCAAATTGATGATGAATATCTATTTTCCCGATTATCTCGTGTTCAGCCTTGAGGATTGCGTGTTGAAGGCTCACTGCCACAACGCGATATCGACCACTTATTTTTAAAAAAAATTAGATGATAAGTGTTTAATGAGTTTATTCATAGTTGACGCCAAATCTTCCCTAAAATGACAGACAATTTCATTCATTTATCTGCGGTGTGTTTGTCGGTGTTTGACAGTCATATGAATGCAACATCATAAAGCGACATTCCTCACTGTACTCAAAGTAAATATCACGTTCACTACACAAATAAGAACATCAAATAACCTGATTATTTAGATAAATTCTGATAAAAAACAACGAAAAAGTATGATTATTGACATTTCTATAAACAGCAATACAGGTCAACACACAGATATTTGGCAAACACACTCTCAGATTATGTGCACTATCATTTTCATTAGTGTTACTTTTAGAACAATAATTTTGATGCAAATGCGCATAGTAGGTAAGATGAAATGAAATAGGAGCCATGATTATGTTATATGTACACAAATAATCGTGTGTTAAGTTAATCGATAACTAATTTTTAATAAGTGCTAATCACATCTAGGTAAGACATTTCAATGCAGAGCGGATCAATATCAGTTCATGTTCTCATTAGATAAGACAATATGGAGTAATGATGAGTTCAACTTCCAGCATGATTGGTTAACAATGAACACTTGGTCTAATTAAAATTTGATCTTCTCAATGGTCAGTTTGAATCATCGAATCAGAATAAAACAACGAAGCACTTTAAAGTCTATAAAAGCTTGACAACTTTCAATAAAATTTCATTCACTACATTGAACGAGATGATGAGATGAGTGTTTTGACCAAACTGACGAAGTAAATCAGCCAGTCATATAAACACAAATAACATTGTTTCATTAATATAGACCATTTTACATACAAATTTCCATATGATCTGTTGATATGGTTTTATTTGATCTTGAAATTGTTTTCCCAATTCTACGAATGCCAAGAAATCTGTAAACACTCGGATTGGACGAACTAAACACAAGTGATTTTTGAGAATGATCCATTTTGATATGTAAGTAATCAGTCAGATTCTGATAGACATTACTCACAAAGAACACGTCTTAATCAGCCTCATCCATTTGTGAAAGGCAGATTTGTTGAATTCTCGTTTCATCACGTGAGTGGATCACAAATTGTAATGGAGCCATTAATCCATGTGTTGACATCATTTTATTCTGTTAAAACACAAATACCGTTTAAATATTATGATGAAGATGCTGACGAATTTAATGTTTGCTTTGATGGTAAGTCAATAAGTTTCTTTGAACTAAAATTATCACTGAGATTTCTCGGTCGCGTTTCATTCCATGAATCAATGATGGTCACTGTGTTCAACGAACCATCTTTATGCACCTAGTGATATTCATAGCTTCTTTGCATGTTTTCACTAACAAAAATACCATTGAAATACTTCTATATAAAAACAAATACAAGATTGGAATAAATCACAAGTCGTTTAAGAAAAATATCGTCTCTTAATTTCGAGGTTTTGCAAACGAGTGAGCTGTCACATTATTCAGTTTGAAGTTTGTTTTATTTACTTTACTCACATTCAATTTGTATAAATGTTATCTCATCGACACGACACTTCTCTTCAGACTAAGTGAATCAAATTGAGCAAGTGTACAACAATAAACGATGTTGTGAGTGAAGTCCGTTTGAAGTTGAACTATCAAATCATATTTCATATCCTCTGATACTGCTCTAGCACTTACTTGATTTATAAATGTTCATTGTCTCTGAGTCGCAGTCTGATGACCATCGTATTTTTAACAACATGTTTTAGTGAAACTTGAACACCTGGAATATCAAGTTCACATACATTCATTTCGGTCAGCTGTTCGACTTGATGAATAATTGATAGACTACTGTCAGATAGATATTAGATGACTGTCACTCAGTAAGATGCTCTTAAAATAACTTTTACAGAGGTGAAAATTTGTTCTGAGTTGACTGGATTGAAACGTTCATCCTGTCATTGAAGTGACCATATCACTAAATGTAACTCTGAGAATAGGCATGATAACTTGTATGCAAAATCAGTCTGTGTTTAAACGTACATTTATTGAAAGCGATGCATATTCATTAAACAGATATTTCATTATCTATTTTTATTTTTATTAGTTCAGAAGAATGAATCACTGTCAGATGGTGCAAAGAAGCTGTCAATGTGACTAGACTAGGTGTATAAATCTGGTTTGCTGAACAAATTAACCATCACTGAGTCATGGAATGAGTCGCGATCGAGAAATCTCAGTGACAATTTTAGTTCAAAGAAATTTACTGACATAGCAAATCAAGCATTAAATCCATCTGCATCTTTATCATAATATTTAAACGGTATTTGTGTTTTAACAGAATAAAATGATGTAAACATATGGATTAATGGCTCCATTACAATTTGTGATCCACTCACGTGATGAAACGAGAATTCAACAAATGTGCCTTTCACAACTGGGTGAGGCTGATTAAGACGTATTCTTTGTGAGTAATGTCTATCAGAATCTGACTGATTACTTACATATCGAAATGAATCGTTCTCAAAAATCACTTGTGTTTAGTTCGTCCAATCCGAGTGTTTACAGATTTCTTGGCATTCGTAGAATTGGGAAAACAATTTCAAGATCAAATAAAACCATATCAACAGATCATATGGAAATTTGTATGTAAAATGGTCTATATTAATGAAACAATGTTATTCGTGTTTATATGACTGGCTGATTTACTTCGTCAGTTTGGTCAAAACACTCATCTCATCATCTCGTTCAATGTAGTGAATGAAATTTTATTGAAAGTTGTCAAGCTTTTATAGACTTTAAAGTGCTTCGTTGTTTTATTCTGATTCGATGATTCAAACTGACCATTGATAAGATCAAATTTTAATTAGACCAAGTGTTCATTGTTAATCGAACATGCTGATAGTTGAACTGATCATTATTCAATATTCTTCTATCTATTCAGAGTATGTGCTGACATTTATCCACTGACATTGATTTTTTGAAATTCCTGATCCCCTATTGATGAAAGTTCTCCTGGATGTTATTTAGTGATTCAATAACTTGTTTTTTACGAACAAACAGTTTGTTGCCTGTAATAACCTTTTAATTGACTGTCACTGGGTGTATTGTTTTGATTTGATTAGTTAGAATCAAAGTGACACAAACTCTTTTCATTGAATGTCAACATTCACACTTTTATATTTGAATTTTATTTCAATAAAAATTCTGTTAGACGATTTCATTATAGTTCTAAATGAAACTGTAACATCTAAACAAAGTCACATCCATTCTGTTTGACCACTATATTATACCACTGGCTATTAATAGGCGTTGGGATAATAAGAGGATATAAATTATTTATCGATCATGTAGAAGTGGAACTGATTGTGTCCAGTTACGTAGATTGAGATCGCCAAATATCGTAATAATGGAGATACAATGCATTCCGTAAAAAAGTGTACTGTAGAAAATTGAGAACTATTTCTCGAACCAGAGACAGATTTCTGGTTACAAGAGTGGTTATTGTATCTGATAACTAATTAATTTATTAACTCACAAAAGAAGGAATGATTTCCATTTTCATATTTCGATTTATTATTGACATATATATCATTTGAGCTTGTATGAATTATCAACTGTGTTGAAGTATACGAGTAAATCGCTGTGATTAGATAATGTCAAGGGTTAATGTGCAAATATGTTTTCTCTTGATACTTTAGAGTTCTGCTGTTTTACTTTTATTTCATCAATTTGGCTGAATAGCGTTTTTGGCGTTGTAGCTCATATCGGTTCGTGATGAGAACCCCCTCAATCTAATTCCTAACCTTAAACATGAACCGTTGATCATAATCTTTGTTCTTCACACTGGTTTATAACCCTCATTTAGTCCTAATTATTAGGTTAACACACTGAAGTTGACTTGAACGTCACTCAAAGGTGGTCTACAAATTATAGTCTCATCGTGTCGTATTCACTACCAGTAGTCATTCTTTCAATCATGTTACATACTAAAGTATAGTTCTCGTTGTACATTAGATTGAGAGCTCTGGTCATTACTGAATGTATGTTTCTTATTCCACTGATCGGCGGTATGCCATAAACAACGTAGTTATGCCTAAACAGAAATCTCCAATGAGGATCACATTCATTTCAGTAGTATTGACATAAAAATGCACAAGAAATTTGATTATAAATACGGAATACCACTACAATCTTTACAAAACTCACCTCCTCATTATATTAGCTAATTAAACTAGAGGCTGGACAAGTATATTGAAGATTCTTTGTGACATATAGTAATCCTGTATTAGATCATGAATGCTCACTGCTTACAAGTCTCATACTAAGACAATACCGTAGTCTAATGATTTTTTATTCTTACTGAGCAACTATTTAAAATGAGTTCAGGGTGTCATCTGTAATTAATATTAAACAAGAATTCATTTGTAAAATCCCAATATCCCAGCAATGTGTCATCTTGAACTCACACGCTGGATTCGAACCCAGGAACTCAATTTCTCGTACACGAACGCCTAATCTGTAGACCGTTAAATCGATCAGCACTCAGTGTTGTGTATGTCCAACTTCAAGTAATCCACGAAATTATTACACCGTTCAATGATTCCAGGTTTTCCATGATCGACTAGCCTTATTTAACTCATGAATTCAACTATTGAATTACTCAAATTTTCACAAATCCCTCCTCTTTCTGAATAGTTTCTTAATGCGGATATATATCTTTTTCTAATGAAATAAATGAAGTTTTGTTACTTCAACTGAATCAACTTGATTACAGCAATATTTCACTTCAATACTAGAACTGATCATCACGGTAGTTCTCTATCACTTTCACTCACGTTGGGGAAGTGTTTTCATGAAAAATCATAATAATATATTTATAGATATCACAATTGAATTATGATTTCTGGTTAGCGGTTTTTTTCTAAGCGAGTAAGCTTCCTACAGGATGTGGTTGCTAATCTCATACCCAACACTCCTCCATTACCTATGCTTAGGACAGTCAGTAATTGTAGAAGAGCTACAGGTGGAGTTCGATGTCATAATGCATAGATTAAAAATAAAATTAGATCTTCTAATGTTTCGTCACTCATGATAATCTACTTCTTCAGAGAATGTGTATTAAAGAAAAGGAGGAAACGAAAAAGGGAGAGAGAAAGAAAAAATAATACACTGGATTCTTTGAAGATCATTTTAAATTTACATGAAGGTTACAAATGTAAACATCAGCCCACCACATTAATCCGCTTATCTCTAAGAGAAACAAAACTGGATCAATTATCTTCGTATAACTTGTAGATATTCATTTCCTCAATGATGATGAAACTAAAGAAAAAAAATAAGAAAGAAATAGAAAAAATCAATCAAGATGATCAACGACGTTTTTCTTCAAAACTTCTTCTTTTAATTTTTGAATAGACAGAGAACTACGAAAAGTGAAGTTCATTTTCAAGAAATATCTAATAAAGAGAAAGAAGAAGGTATTGTTTGTTTGAATGTTTCTATGGATGAGAGATTTAGTAGTTGGGTAGGTGTATGGTATTGGTTTGAGTCGTGAAGTGATAGATGAACACTGGAATGTAGATCTATCTAGTTGATGAGTCTTAAATAGGACGAAACCTGTGTCTTGGATTTCATTACTAGTCACTTACTATCTTTGTTCAGAATGCTTGTGGATTAAGGTAATATCGAGGCAATCCGTATAGGATGCACATATGTTAATAAGAGATTGATAAATTGCAGCCCTTAACAACAATGAGAAGATTAAAGTAAAAATGTGCCAAGTGAATTTTAACTTACCTCCATTGCACAGGCATGTGGCTTTCAGCACTCAGTAGCTAAGTGGATAACGCAAACGATACTGGTTTCGATTTCCATAATGAACGTCAATTCTGAGATAACCTTATTTCTACCCAGTTATCTTTCCGAGTTTTATCATGGTTATGTTTTCTGTTATACCCGTCAATTGTTTTTTTTAAACTCATAACCATATATGATTGTTTGACAATTACCTAGTTGATTGATAATCTGGAACTTTATCGATGTAGTTCGTGATTGCGAATTGATTCATCTGAAATTATTGTAATTTATTTGAGCCACAGTTGTGATATGTTCCAAATCGAAAACTCTGTCCGTAGTTGTCACCATCAGTTGTTTATATTCACAGCTAAATAATGTTTGTGTAATTGTATTTCAAGAAAGTGTCCACTTTGATCATTGTGGTACTTCTAAATGTTTATATAAATTGTTTTGTATTTATTCGCTGTTGTGTCTTTCAGTTTGCCGCATGTGCCTAATTTTCTCCAAAAGACAACCCATTCAATTCCATGTAGTTTATTTACTCGAATTATATATTCTCTTCAACTTTTTCTCTTTTTTCTAAAAAGAAATGTGGAATACCCGATGCAGAGAATTTTATGTTTCAACAAACACATAGCAATGAATAAAGCTGATACTCATCATGACAATTGCAAATGATTGTCTTTATCTCTCAAGTTTGATGATAACAGCAGAGACGAATGTCAGCTTCTAAATGTTAAACATTGCCGTTCGCGGATTCACGATTGTCTACTGAATGTCATGCACCTTTAACAAAGATTCTTTGAAAGAACCAATTGGTCACGTGTGGTGTACCTCAGTGTTTTTGATCGATCCAGACAGTGACTATTCTTTGTTAAATGATTTATCTCTTCTCTAGTATATCTTCAACGGAGACTAATGAATTCTCTGTAAAATGTTCATAGTATTATCAACTGATAAATTCGACCAAAGTACAACTGTTGCACCTCCTCGTAGCATAGGTCCTTCGCATACATTCTCCAACTAACTCTGGACTGGACAAACCATTCTAGTTGTTTCCAGTTGCTATTCGTCAATTTGATATCTGCTTCCAATTCACAACACACAGTGTGTTATTTGGCCTACCACTTATCTGTTGCGCTTCGGCATTCCAAGTCAGCGCTTGCTTTAAGATGCAGATTGAGGATTTTTGTGATATATGTCTGATTCTCAGACGGAAGCTGATTTCTTCTCTCTCACAGTACGCTGTTGCTGATGATAACCCTTCAACGCATATTGTGAATCTTGTGAATGCAATAATTTAAAATAATTGAACATGTTCATGATGAATGTAATAGTGGATTACGTTGATAAAATTAAACGTAAACAAGTTTAAATGCAGGTGAGCTATTAAATGCGACATGTTAATTCCTCATCACATGTCATACTGCAATTTTGCTACAAGAAGTGTACACATGAAATTGACGTTACAAATTTTGGGTGACAGTTACGCTTGTACTGAGTGTTTAAGGAAAGAATTCGGATTTTATCACGTTAACTTGTATTCAACTCATCATTGATATTCCGAACAATTTAATTTGAATAATGACGACTAGAGAAAGTTCTGTTAGATCATTGTGATAGAATACAAGACCTTCCTGGTATGACATGTAGATAACCGGGAACAAACGGAAAGTAATAAGAGTTTGACAGAATTCTGTGAACGTAGATTAGAACACATCTAACTAATGACAACAGTAATTTGCTGAATTTCTGTTGAATTCTAAACGGAAGTAGAGCAGTAGTAGTCTGTGATAAAATAGATCGGCTTACAAAATTGTCAAATACGATCCAACTTATTGAAGTGGAGCTCATGGGAAATGAAGTGGATTGGGCTAACGTGAGCATTGATATTCATGGGTTATTTCAGTTCCATAATGAATATCACTAATTGTTCGTTGTTCACTTGTTTGAATTCCATCCTCTTCATTTCGGTCAAGTGGACACCCATCTTTTACATCCATTAAATACTCAAGATCATAGTGTGATTGACAACAAAAAGTGTATTTGAACGGAGGTTCAAGATGATATGATTGTTCATCAGTAACATATGATCGTCGATGAACAGTATTTGTTTGAAGTGAACACAACACGTGCTACTCTCGCACTCGTGAAACCGTTCACACTGAGGACTGTACTATGGCGTTTCAATGTCGATTATGTGTTTGAATATTGCTCAAAATCAGCAAATCTATTTCAGGTATTCTAATCTACTTGGAGTTTCTGTATAAGAAATATTTTTCTAAATTTAACACTAGTGTAAATAATAGTGCACATTATCTGAACGCGTGATATGCCGATCTCTGTGTGTTGACCTCATTTGTTGTTTGTAGAAATGTCAATGATGAAACATTTTGTTGTTTATCATCATATTTCATCTTACTAATTAGGTTATCTGATGTTTTCTATTGTGTAATTAGCGTGATATTTACTTTGAGTATAGAAAGGAGTGTCGCTTTCTAATGATGCACTCATATGACTGACAATCATCGATAAACACACAGCAGAAAAATGAATAAGATTCTCATTTTGCAATTACTGATTAGTTCTTAATGAGATAATGAGTTGAGAAAAAATAGTTTATCATCCTCTCAGAGAATATTTGGCACCAGCCATCAATAATCACAAAAAATGTTTGCAATCTTATTTCATATAGTCTTAGTGATTGTAATCTTACAGAATTCTCGAGTTTGTGTATCTGTGGAACTCTCATTTACATGTACATTCGACTGGTTGATACTCCTCACGGTTATCGGATGTCAGATTGTGATCAATCTTCATCGTCAGCATCATTATTTTAAACAACAAATCACGTTCTGTGTATCATTGTCTCACCGACAAGCTTCCATAAGCACAATTCAAGTCTCACTCAGGAAATATCAGTCTCATGTGCGAGCGCTTAACCACTAGACCTGTGAGCCAACCAACATCCAACAATATCAATGTCTAACTGCAAACAATCCACGAGATTGAGTGCTATGTCCATCATTCTCTTCAGCGAGTTACTATCTCACAACAGAAGCGTTGAACTGCACTGGTCACTGCTTCTCACTAGATCTCCAAGAAATACCACTTGAAGCCAGTCACCAGTGAGCATATATTGATTCATATAAGAAGGGCTTTTGTGGATATTTTAGTAATTTCAGTGGTTGGATCCGTGGATGAACATTGCTGAGAAGTACCAAAATAGGACGAAACGTTCGTTTAGTTCTTCCAGGTTTTCCATGACGGTCTAACTACAATTGACTCACTATCGCAATAATTGAAATTGCAATGCAAGTCACCTACAACTATTATCGATAATATACAATTTTCATTAAAATGGGGTGTGATAATGGACAGCCTATATGTAGAACAATAAACCCAAGTTACTTAATGGATAGTATCAAAACAAATTCACCACTCCATTTTATTTTCGAAATGTCTGATAGTATTATTGATTACCTATGATAGTTCCTTATGAACGATAAATCGTCTTCGTTGTTGTGAATGACATATTGCCCAGAAATAATGACGGAGACATTAAAAAGGGGACTGCAAATGTCTTCATGTGAGTGGCATTATCCTGTGCAAATCCACCACACTACTCTCTACTCCTTAGTAGTTTCAAGTGTTTTCAAATGTTTACAAGACATTATAGTTCGCTATGCCTACACTCGTCTTAGAATTTCAGGGTTTTATCCTTTGAAATGGTTTAAGTAAAAGAAATTGTGGAAAGACTAAGTAGAGTTCAAGTAGCAGATGAGCATGTACCAAAATTGGATGAGATGAGACATACACGATAGTCAAACTCTTACCAATGTCACAATTGGTTGATCATTGAGTGGTGATCAATGTCATGTGTGTCAAGACCTTCTTAGTGCAGATCGAATCCTGTCCTAATGACAATGGTCTTTGAGAACGCTTAAAAGCAATCACCAGTAATTATGAAATCGGTTAACAGACAAATCGATTTTGCGTATGAGCAGTCAGCAAAACTTATCAAAGTATTGCTGAACCATCCACGATATCAATAGCGAACCTCCAGTCTCATATATGGCATTCAGCTACACATAGCAATATAACTTATACACAGTGATAAAAAAATCCGAAAAGAATGCTGAATATAGGTAATATGTGTATGATACTGAAAGAGTAGATGAAATTTAAGAAAATTTATATTGAGTCAATTTGATTTGCATCAATGGGCTTCAACATACACAAAGGAAAAACCAAGATTGTCAAAAAACAACATCGATAATACTAACCCAATCACACTTAATGATGAAAATCTGCAAGTTGTGGAATCCCTCTCCTACCTAGGAAGTATCAACGATGAACAAGGAGATTTGGATTCAGACGCGAAGGCAAAGATTGGCAAAAAAGGACCGCACTCCTACAATTGAAGAACATAGGGAACTCAAAACAACTGTCATGCAATATCAAAATAACAATCTATAATATGAACTTCAAGACAGTTCTACTGTACAGAGCTGAAACGTGGAGGACTACTTCAACTATCATCAAGAAGGTACGAGCATTTATAAACAATAGTCTACGTGAGATACTGAACATCTATAGGCCGTATACTATCAGCAACAGCCTACTGTGAGACAGAACAAACCAACTTCCTTCTGAAGGGGAAAACAAGGAAAGGGCGATGTAAGTGGATACAACGTACATTACAGAAAGCATCAAACCGCATCATGAGACAAGCGCTAACTTGCAATGCTGAAGGGAAGCGAAAAAGAGGAAGGTCAAAGAACATTAAACGTCTGGAAACAGAAGCCGATATGAAACGGATGAAAGATAACTTGATAGAGCTGGAAAGGATCCCCCAGAGCAGGGTAGGATGGATAATGATGATGTGCAGCCTATGCTCCTACACAAGGAGTAAAAGTCGCAAGTAAGTAAACAAGTAATTTGATCTAATCATTTATTATTAACAAATATAATGAAACAAATTCACATACTATCATCGAATTCTTCATTAATCTTCCCGATTCCAAACAATCCTGCGTGCGGTACCGTAGTTTCATGATACTTACGAGTCTTATACTGTGATGAAACGGCCGTCAACTGCTTCCACGAATTTAAAGGTGGTCTGACATTAGTTAGCTTATGAATCTTACTACTAAATCAGTACAATCAGCAAGACATTGTTACTTTCGATTGATGAAACATACTACTTATATCTGTAGACATCAGTAGCACACACCGCAACATGATTCAATAAGTGTTGAAATAAAACGAATCACAAATTTAGTGTAAAAATGCAAATTTCCCTCATGTATTTTTCGTTTTCAACATTGTTTCAGACAAATTCCAATTGTTGTGACATAAAATAAACTCGAATCAAACATCACCATTATATCTTTGTAACACTAAAGTAATCTGATTCAGTTTATAAGAATAACACAAAATGAATAACAGATTACACGGTAATACAGTTGTATGACAGCCGGTTCATTAGTTTAGAGGTAGAGCACTCACGCATGAAACATATAGGTCTTTGATTTGATACTCATGAATGAGATGGTAGATTCGCATTGCTGAGGAGTCCTATACTGAGACGAAATGACCATCCAGTGAATCCAAATATTCTCTAGGTCGTGAAGAAATAGCATCAAGTTACTGATCCATGGATAGTGTTAGATTATTAAACATTTACTTTAAACAAGACTAATTCATCTGAATGAAATAAGATTGATAATCATAGAAGAATAATAAGAATAAAGGCTTGTGGAGATTGTATTAATTTCAATAGTTCAATTCATGAGTCAATGTAAGCTGGACCACCATTGAAAACCTAGAAGCACTAAACGGTATATCAGAACATAGAGTTTAGAGCTGGTCTCTCAAAGATACACTCTTGTTCGTCACGTCCAAGTCAGTCTCATACGTCACCGTCGCTAACCATATGTATTGGTATTTCTGTCATGCCTTGGTACGGTTTTGTAACAAACGAGGTTGAGCGCATCTCCCTCAAACCGCACACACCACTCTGGGCTTCACGACCAAAAAGGAATACGACTCGACGTACCTCGTCTACTCAGTCACTATTCTGTTCCTCTGGTCATTCTTACTTACTTACTTACTTACGTACGCCTGTTACTCCTCGTGAAGGAGCATAGGCCGCTCAACAGCATTCTCCACCCAACCCTGTCCTGGGCAATCCTTTCCAACTCCTTCCAGTTGTAATTCATCCTTTTCATATGTGCTTCTATTATCCGACGCAATGTGTTCTTTGGCCTTCCTCTTTTTTGCTTCCCTTCAGGATTCCAAGTTAGGACTTGCCTCGTGATGCAGTTTGATGATTTTCGTAATGCATGTCCTATCCAGTTCTATCGTCTTTTCCTAATTTCTTCTTCAGCTGGAAGCTGGTTTGTTCTCTTTCACAGTAGGTTGTTGCTGATGGTATCCGGCCAATGGATGTTGAGTATCTTGCATAGACAGCTATTTATAAATACTTGTACCTTCTTGATGGTAGTTGTTGTAGTTCTCCAAGTCTCAGCTCCATACAGTAGAACTGCCTTGACGTTCGTATTGAAGATTCTCACTTTGATATTGGTTGAAAGTTGTTTTGAGTTCCATATGTTCTTCAACTGTAGGAATGCGACCCTTGCTTTGCCAATCCTCGCCTTTACGTCTGCATCTGAGCCTCCTTGTTCATCGATGATGCTTCCTAGGTATGTGAAGGACTCTACATCTTCCAGAGTTTCGCAATCAAGAGTGATTGGATTGCTGTTCTCCGCTTTGAATTTGAGGACCTTGGTTTTCCCTTTGTGTATGCCGAGGCCCACTGATGCAGAGACTGCTGCTACACTGGCTGTCTTTATCTGCATTTGTTCGTGTGCATGCGATAGGAGGGCTAGGTCATCTGCGAAGTCCAAATCGTCTAATTGATTCTGAGCTGTCCATTTTATGCCGTGTTTTCCCTCAGATGTCGAGGTTTTCATAATCCATTCGACCACCAGAAGAAAGAGGAAAGGAGAGAATAAACAGCCTTGTCTGACTCCGGTCCTTACTTGGAATGCATCTGTCAGCTGTCCTCCATGAATGACCTTGCACTGTAGTCCGTCATATGAGTTCCGGATAACGTTGACAATCTTCTCAGGAACTCCGTAGTGTCGAAGAAGTTTCCATAACGTCCTCCTATCTACACTGTCAAATGCCTTTTCATAATCAATGAAGTTGATGTATAGTGACGAGTTCCACTCAATTTGGTCTGTGCACGACCGATCCTTACGGAATCCAGCTTGTTGATCTCGAAGTTGGGTGTCTACTGCATCCTTCATCCGGTTCAGCAACACTCTGTTGAAGACTTTCCCTGGTATTGACAGTAGTGTAATGCCTCTGTAGTTTTCTTATTTGCTCAGATCTCCTTTCTTTGGAATCTTGATGAGGTGTCCTTCTTTCCAGTCCATCGGCACTTGTTCCTCCTCCCAAATCTTTTTGAATAGAGGGTAAAGCATGCTTGTGATTACTTCGACGTCTGATTTCAGTGCTTCAGCTGGTATGTTGTCGGGTCCTGCTGCTTTCCCGTTCTTGATTTGTCTGATGGCCGCTCTAATTTCTTCCGTCGTTGGTGGGTTGACGTCTATAGGAAGATCTGTGTGTGCTGCTTCGACGTTCGGTGGATTGATTGGAGCCGGCCTATTTTCCAGTTCCGCTAAGTATTCTACCCATCTGTTCCGCAGTTGTTAAATTTCAGTGATTCGCCTGCCTTCTTTGTCTTTGACCGGTCTCTCTGGTTTACTATATTTCCCTGCTAGTTTCTTCGTTGTATCGTAAAGCTGTTTCACATTTTCTTCTCTAGCAGCTTTTTCCGCCGTCGTTGCTACTTCTTCCACGTATTTCTTCTTGTCGGCTCTAATGCTCCTCTTCACTTGTTTGTTTGCTTCTGTGTATTCAGCTTGTGCTTGGCCTTTCTCTGCTCGTGTTCGGCTGTTGTTTATTGCTGCCTTCTTGTTCTTCCTTTCTTTGATCTTGTCCAGAGTTTCTATAGATATCCACTCCTTCTGATGGTGTTTCTTAAGGCCTAGAACCTCTTGACACGTTGAAGTTAATACCTCTTTGATGCCTTTCCAGTTGTCCTCCATAGTAGTTTCTTCTTCCTTCAGTAGATCTTGTAAGGCTTGGAACCTGTTGTTGAGAGCTATCTTGAATTCATTGAGTTTGTCAGTATCTCGAAGGAAGGCTGTATTGAACCTTTGTAGTGCTGTTTGTCCAGTTGTCCAGTTCTTTTTCAGCTTCAGTTTTAAATTGGCTACAACTAGGTGGTGATCTGAAACTACGTCAGCACCCTTCCTGGTTTTCACATCTTCCATTGTCCTTCGGAATTTTTTGTTGATGCAAATATGATCTATCTGGTTCTCTGTAGTGTGGTCCGGTGAGATCCATGTAGCCTTGTGTATACGCTTGTGTGAAAATATTGTGCCCCGTATGACCAATTTGTTGAATGCACATAGATTTGCAAATCTTTCTCCATTTTCGTTTCTTTCTCCCAGTCCATGTCGTCCCATAATATCTTCATATCCAGTGTTGTCTATTCCGACTTTGGCATTTAGATCTCCCATTAGAATGATGAGGTCGTTTCTTGGGCATTTCTCAATGATTGACTGCAGCCGCTCGTAGAACTGATCTTTAATGTCGTCGTTGCTATCATTGGTGGGTGCATAACATTGAATAATATTCATTGTGATCGCCTCCTTCTTTGTTTTGAATGATGCTTTGATGATTTTGGATCCGTGAGATTCCCATCCTACAAGTGCATTTCGTGCTACTTTGGACAGCATTAGAGCGACTCCCTGAGTGTGTGTAGCATTTTCCTCTTCGTGACCGGAGTATAGCAGCATCTCTCCCGTATTTAGCCTTCTCTGTCTAGCTTGGGTCCAGTGGGTTCCGCTGATTCCCAGTACTACCAAGTTGTATCTCCTCATTTCCGTTGCTATTTGACTGGTCTTCCCGGTCTCCCACATTGTTCGGACGTTCCATGTACCTATAAAATCTTTTGCTCTGGTTGTTAGAAGGGGTATCGGCCTCGTGGCATCCGAAGGAACTTGGCTTTCACCATGACGCGCCATAATTCTTCTAAATGAAGACCTTCTAACTCTCAGGGCAGAGTTAAAATGGTTTGACTTATTTTTTCTGGTAAGCGTTTTTTTAGCAAGTTAGTTTTCTACGGGATGGGGACGCTAACCCCATGCCGAACCCTCCTCCTTTACCCGGGCTTGGGACCGGCAGTAACTGTAGAAGAGCTACAGGCGGAGTTTCTGGTCATTCTACTAATACATATTTAATGATAACTCAATGCATTTGTCAAAACTCAGACGACAACGTTCACTGACTTCACATTTTATGATTATTATCAATTGCAGTACAGCAACGAATATCACCCGTCGATTTAGTCATCATTTAACGACTTGACTATTATCATTCTACAAACGGGAACTCAACCTATTTAAATCCGAATTCACTCATCGCTAGTCGATGCTATTTATTCTACTGCGGCTCATCAGAACATATATTTAACATATTTCACTATCCTGTCGACATCACAGACCAATTACTGTCATATTCTACTCTACTTATCTTCATGATTTGTTTCGCTGTCATACCCACAAACAATTTATTATTATTTTCACGATATTTTGAATCGCTCATACAAACTTGTTATTTTATTGTTCAGACAGTCATAGCATTAGTACATGTTAATTTTTTGTACGCTCATTAATTTGCTCATATTCGCATGTTAACGTTTTCATTTTTGTCCGCGTCTTTGCGATATTCATGTATTCTTTTCATATAATACACTAACCCCTCATGTGACACTGTACTTTATCGAGTGTTATATATATTTTTTCGCTACTTGCTGTTAACGTTAACTACACATTACTTCGTTGTCATTTTCGAAAACAGACATTTTTTAAATGTGCTATCTTATATAAGAGGGCTGTGTAGTGTCAGTTATAATGTTAAGCCCATATACCTTATTCTAGCTTTCGGACATCCCATTCTATTCATTCTACTTGAGTCATATGTTGACCATGTTAGTTATTCGCTTATCAATCTAGACTGTTTTTATATGAGCGCATATGTGCGTGCTCTTCTTATCCCATTAGTCACATGTCTGTAGTTTATTTTGCCTGACTATAAATACTGAGTGTCGTTTCATCAAAATGGGAGTTGGCTTCCCAGCCATCTTCCCTGCTTGTCATTTTGCTTTGCTCTGTTTCATTCGCTTCATTCACAAGATATATGTATTCACAAGTCAATTCTCGTTATTCGACTTATCTAATTCCGTTATTGACTAACGCGATTTAAGTCGACGATTATAAACGAGAATAGGCGATAACAATCATTCGTACGATCTTGAAGTTAGATCCACGGGCCATTAAAGAATCATAATCTTTGTTTCTTCACACAGTTTCAACATCCTCAGTTAACTTTACCACTTAGTTAGACATTCTCAAGGTCATTTTGGGGTCACTCAACGGTCATCCATAAATTATAGACTCATTAATAATAGACTATTACTTTTTGCCAATTGCCTACTAATCTATCGAAGAAATAAGTAGTGTTGTCATGTAACTTGAAATGTCTAAAAGAAAATCATTATTTGTATCCTTTTATTGTCCCTTTTAATCTAATGGTAAATATTCCATTCAAATTAGCTTTACTATTCAATACCGAAGTAATTTCCAGATATATCCGAATTACTCTTCCTCTCAGTGAAAATATATCAGTTCCTTTTAGAGTATTCCCATTATTCTGAATCTTACAGATTTAGTTGTACACGATTCATATAAATACTTATCTGGTGTATGGTACTGATGTTGACAGATATAAGTAGTATTTATCATCAATCGAATGTGAAATGCCTAGTGCCAGAAGGCTCAGAATGTTCGAAGAGAAGTGTTCTAGGACAGAGAATGCATGGCGTAATGATGATGATGATGATGATGATGATGTTGTTCTATTGAAATCGTTTGTGAGTTTTATTCTAATGATTCCAGGTTTTCCCTAATTGTCTAGCTTCAATAAATAAATGATCTCAACTATTTAACAAATAGTTGAAAATCCACAACACCCAGCCCCCTTTCTGATATGAAACTTGAAGATTTTATTAATTGTATCCGTTTCCTTTTCGTTTTTTGACTAACTAACTAGTGAAATACTTAACTAGAATACTTAAACTTTATAATAAGTTGATTAATGATAGAATAAAAAAAAACTCTACGGAATTCAAGAATAATGTCAATATTATTCATGTAGAAGAAGATAGAAAGTTTTGATGTATCTTCCTTAGTTATTACTAATTTACTTATCAATAGAGCATTCATTCATTCATTCATGATATTAATTTAAACTCAACCATTTCGATAACCTTATACTAATGATTATTATTTGGAATATTAAAGATTCCCATTGTGAAAATTAGAACAACACATATAAGCGAACAATATTGTTTTCAATTAGATCGTCATCAGGCTTTACTCTAATATATATGAATGTTTATACGAAAATGTTAAACCAATCAAGGCTATATTATGGGTCAATAATCCGGTACAAGAGAAATTTGGTTAGATGTCTCACTAGCAGAGCTAAAAAGATCTGCACAGTAGACACTCTAAATCAGGAGCTTGAGTTCATCAACAACTCACTCGGCTACCCCAGTGCTTTCTTTAAGAAGTACATGCATGACATAATAAAGAAGTCGGAGATTTCGACTGTTCGTAAGAAACCTTTATATATGAAACTACAATTCAACGGGGATGTGGTCAGTGATACTTTGAATTATAGGTTAACGAACGTAATCACCAGGACATTCTACGCAGCCAATCTTGCGTTGACCTTCTCTTGTCGATTAGCGATGTCTACGCAAACGAAGGATAAGTTACCTTAGTTGGCCTCTTCCATATGCATTTACAAATTCAGCTGCTCCTGTGGAGATAGCTATATCGGGCGTACTACCAGCCAACTTAACCAACGAATGAGTGAACATCTACCAACTTGGTACATAAAGGGCCAGAGAAAATCTATTCGCAGTTCTATATTGGCACATCTTATTAATAGCGGTCATGCTGTAGATAAATCGAAATCATTTCGAGTGATCTATCGTATACCTCCATCATTTCCCGACGGAGTCCATTCCCGTCTCCTATATATAGCTGAAGCCATTGGAATTCGTACATATAACCCCAATTTATGTGTACAGAAGAAATACGTGACTACCCCCATCCCTCCCATGGCCAGTTATAACTTAACTAACAATTTTTTTATTATTATCATTATTTATTTTATTCTATTTGTGTTATCGTTAACCTTATTTCCACATCCATTATTGGTTTGTAATTATTCGCCTCTTTGTATTCTTCACTATCTAATTATTATTTGACCTGTACTATCAATGATTAAGAAACAATTTTTCAACCTTCAACTTGTACTTTTATTTATCCTTCATAATAAAAACATTTAACTACTACTAGTTCAATTTTACACATATCAACAAACAAACAAAGAAACAAACATACATATACACATACATACACACACACACACACGATTCATTCAGTCGTTCATTTTCACACTGTGAACTTTTCACATGAATCGCGTTTAACTAACTGATGATTGAATAAACATAGTAACTTAGTATCAGAATGAGTTTTGTGGAGATTTTAGTAAATTTCACAGGTTGAAATCATGAGTCAGTTGAAGCTAGACCACCATTGAAAACCTGGAAGCACTGGACGGCCGTTTCGTCCTAGTACGGGACTCCTCAGCAGTGCGCACCCACGAACCCGCCCCCTGTGGGATTCGAACCGAGGACCTGCCGGCTTCGCGCGCAAGCACCTAACCATTAGACCACTCAGCCGGCATCCGACGGTGTTAATGTCTAACTTCAACCAATCCACGCAACTTCGTGGATAGTAACTTAGTAACAGATTGATCAATTGCAGTCTTAAAACCTCAATGGGAAGATACAAGTCAAACAATACCAAATGAATTTAAACGTAGTAAAGATTTGATTTCATGGCAAGACTCTAGTTTATGAACGAGTCAATCAGAGGCGTTTTAGAGATTTCAAGGTTACGGCACCAACTTCAGTGCTTAATACTAACGTACGATCGGTTCACAGGGAATTTTGTACAAAACGTAATAATTGAGCGGCTATAGCAAATAAAACGGCAAGACTTTAATTTGTGGACGAATCAATCAGGTATAAGATAATAGATCTCGGATTTTCACGCGAAAGCCTTCCATCCATTTAGCTAACTACATTTCTGGAATTATAGCAGATGTCAGTTCGTGATGAAAACTCCTAACCAAGGCAAATTACGACAATTATTACGAACTGGATAATAAAAGCACCAGTAAAACTGGCTGGATCCAGGTACTACAATATACACGGATGACTGGAGATCGTACACACTCATACATAGGCTTGGTTATGTGCATCGTGTCGTTGTCCACAAGTAGCATTTTGTGTACTCAACAATCGGAGTGCACATAAACAATATTGAAGCTATGTGGTCGAGGCTGAAAGAGTATTTGAGACTTTATCATAACTCCAGAGGCCGACTATTTTGTAGCTGTATGGATGATTTTCTCTACTGGATGCATTACGATTTTAGAACCTCTGAACCTCTTTCTAACCTTGAAAAGTTTTTGAACCACGTATAAGAAGTGTATCCACTTGATTTCCTTGTTTTTTATAATATATTTTTACTCTATACTGACTGTTTGCTGATTGTTTAACATTTCTCAAGACCACTTAAGATTCATTCAAAGCTCGTCCATAAATTAGAGTCTCGCCGATTTCATTTGTTTGTTATACGCTACATATTTCTTTGACAAGTTTTCTGGACGAACATTTGGCGTTTTTTTAGCGAGTTAGTTTTCTACGGGATGGGGTCGTTAATCCTATGCCCAACCCTCCTGTATTATCCGGGCTTGGAACCGTCAGTAGTTTAGCAGGGGCTCAAGGCGGAGTTTGGGATGAAACGTTGGAGTTATTGAAATTTCAATCACTGAGATTATATATATATATATATATATATATATATATATATATATATATATATATATATATATATATATATATATATATATATATATATATATATATATATATATATATATAACACATAAACACTAGTACGAGGCACCAAATGGATATGCGCCACATAGGTGCCCAAACAGAAGCAGGTGGTTTTCGACCTAAAGGTCTGATCTACAAGTCAGTGGAGCAACGTCAGGAGCTGCAGTCCCATGGTAGTCGGTGACCACCAACAGGTTCATGGAGCCCATGTGCACCACTGGTTTGGAATCAAGATTTTCCAACTCCCCTATATGAACCCTCTGTGTTCATCAACCCAGTTAAATCTTCTACTGGACATTCGATTTTTATCCTCTCAATTTTGTAAATAACACCCATGGTGCGAGAAGGCAGTGAGTAGAACTACCCTGACAGTGGTTGTATATACATGTTCATGTGAGAGCATTTGGAGAAGTTGAGCTGACTCTTCTCACCCTCGGTCGTACAACGGCATTTGCGGACTATAATTTATGAACAAACCAATCAGGTATAAGATAATAGATATCGGATTTCTGAGCGAAATACATTCGTCCATTTGGTCAAATAACATTTTGGCATTATAGCTAATATCAATTAGTGTTAGAAATCCTATATCTAATACCTAATGTTAACCATCAACTATAAATCATAATCTTTGTATTTCACAAAAGATTTATAACCCTCATTTAGCTCTATTAAGTTGGTGGACATTCTTAAGGTTACTTTAAAGTTGCTGAAAGGTCGTCCATAAATTATAGTCTTACCACTAAATTAATGATTCAAATTATTGTCATACACATAATAACTTTGATATGGATATATATGAAAAAATTTTAATTCAATCAAGAGATTTTATGAATCAGTGATAACAATCAAATGAAATAGATTATCAATAACAATAAATCAGAGCTATTGTAGCGGTAAATAAATCTCCAAAATCAATAACTCTGTTTGTAAGTCTTCGATATTGGATGCTGACCACATTCGTTTTAATGAACTCATCTAACTGAAAGCGCTCGGTCATGAATCTACACCAGATCATGTATGAGAACGCCGTGCTCAACTTCTCCTGCAATCGCTAACCAGTTTATATCAGTCGATTCTCGATCAATTGATAGCGTACCCTTGCCGTTTCCCATGGCGATTCGATTTCGTCTCCGACATTTACAAAAGCTAAAAGTCTCCAAGCTTACAATAATACTTAGTATTTTTTTAAAAGGAATTTGTACCATCCCTAATTATTTCACCAGATAGTTAATCATCTATGTTCCACTCAACTAGCATATAAGTTTTAATATCAGAATAGGTGTTGTGGAGATTTTTTAGAAATTTCACAGGCTGAAATCATGAGTCATTTGAAGCTAAACCACCATGGAAAACCTGGAAGCACTGGACGGCCGTTCCGTCCTAGTATGGGACTCCTCAGCAGTGCGTATCCACGACACGCCCCCCGTGAGATTCGAATCCAGGACCAATCAGTCTCGCACCAGGCGCTTAGCCATTAGACCACTGAGCCTGCATCCAACGGTGTTAATGTCTAGATTCAAATGAATCATGATTTCAGCCTGTGAAATTTCTAAAAAATCTCCACAAAACCCATTCTGATAAAAATGGTTTTTATCGATAAAACTGCTGAAATAAATAATCCATAATTCGTAATCTACCATTAATTAAATTACTATAATATCTAAAAAAAAACCTTTATCTCTCTTTATGATTATAATCATCATGTGCTCACTAGTGACGGTCTCCATGAGATATTTCCTGGATGTTATAACTTGTGATTTGTGTGCCCTGTTAATGTATAATGTAATGATACCGTCAATTAGAGAGCAGTGAATAATCGATCGAACCAATAACACGTAAAACACATACGAGTAGTCTAGAGTCCTTAACGGTTCTGTTTCCTGCCTAGCCCAGTCAGTTAAGTCCAGAACACCAATCTCAGCCTCTGCGACATGAATCATGTATTTCAAGCATACTGGGTTTATAGACAAACCAAACAGACCACGTCACACCATAAAATAGGGAACAACAGTTGTACAAGATTTAACCAAATGTGGCTGTGAATGTGGGAGGCAGTAATTGATAGACAGGGCATAACTTAAGAATAGTAAATCGTATAATAATAGTTCATAGGTCAAAATAAGGCTCACAATACGAGGGATATGAATATGAATAGTTTAGTTATTTAACAATTATTCAATAAAAATATACGTTTAGTATTGATCCATAAATGGATCCCAAACGTTACCATTCATTATGCTTATCGGGACATAACACTGGAGTTCTAGTGAGAAACCGTGACTAGTGAGGTTCAACCGGATCTGTTGTGAGATGGTGGATGATGGCTGATTGGTTGAAGTTAGATATCAACACTGTTGGATCCCGGCTTAGTGGTCTAGAGCTTATGCTTTCACGCGGGAGACAAAAGGTTCTGGTTTTGAGTCCCAGCATGCAGGTTCGTGGATGCGGACTGCTGAGGAGTACCGCACTATGTCTAAACGGCCGTCTATTGCTTTCAGGTTTTCTATAGTGGTCTAGTTTCAATTAACTCATGAATTCAACTACTTTAAAAAAGTGACTGTTTTCTTCCAATAACAAAATACTCCTTTTCTAGCTTTAATCTCAAATAAGAGGCAACTTTCTCCAAAAAAGTGACTGCAAGTTCATTTTAAAAAAAGTGTACGTTAATTGCTCATAATCATCATGACCATCTCACTTTATTAAAAAACAATATAACAATTCAAAGTATCTAATGTCGAAAAGATTTATTTATTTATTTATTTGAACGTATAAATATTAGTACAAAGGGGTACCGAATACATAAGCGCCACACAAGTCACTTGATTTCTGTATGGGCTGTGATACTACCCGAGTGCCCAAACCGAACCGAGTGGTTTTCTTAGGGGCCACACCCCGAGCCTTCGACCTAAAGGTCTGATCTACAACCCTGTTAAAGCATTGGACATTCACTTTTCATCCTCTCAATTTTGTAAACAACAGTAATGTCGCGAGAAGTTAGCGAATAGGAGTTCACTGTTAGTGGTTGTATGCACGTGGTCGTATGAGAGCTTTGGAGAGAGAGGGAGCTGACTATCCCCACTCTCAGACGTACCAAGGCATTTGGGGGCATACATAGTACAAGACTAGACTATAGGATTGTGCTGACTGGTTTGAATGCTATATTTCAGGCTATCATTTCTATAAGTGCATCTTTTTTAATTGATCAGAAGTTAAATATTGGATTATAAAACAATAATCTACATGAATTGCTTTGGTATATTTGTTATGTGGCTATCAATGATATGTAGGAGACGAGTGTCATCATTAACTGGATGTACATTAATACCTATGATGATATTCACACTGATTCTCGAATGTCATACGTTTCGTTCCAAACACACAATGCTTTGTCTACTGAACTGCTGAGTTCAGATAGCTAATAAATTATACAATGAGTATGAAAAAATTAGAGCAAATGAGTGGTTTACCCTTGTTGATATTGAAAAGTCACTGAATAATTCTATTCTTGAATATTAACACTAAGAGAGTCATGATTCCTCACTACTTACTTTATACTAATTAAATATGTTGGTGACTATCTAGACTCAATAGGTCAATAGACATGTGGTGTATGCTACTTATGTTGACAAGTGAAATGCCTACCAGCAGAAGATTGAAATGAAGAGAACAAGAAAGAAATCGAAAACGAATAAAACTAACAACTGAATCAGATGTTATTATATTATAATAACAAACTATAGTGCAGACATTGTATGTGAAAAGTAGATTTGAAATAATCTCAGCGATTGAAATTTAAAGTAGTTCCATTTCATCCAGCTAACTTGTCTGAACTTCCTCAGTTTGTTTAACTAGTGGATTTTCTTATTCAATCCAAAATAAAAACAAACAAACAAACTGTTGAGTCGGCTTTCCGAGAACTGCAACGGAGCCTCCAGAGGCCCCGAAGAGTCCTAGCCAGTCAGAGCATGATGGAGCTTTCTAGAATGTCAACTATTAGTCAGCAGCATAATATTTCTTTTAGCGGATTGGCTAAAATATGATGTTGATTTAACAAATGTGAACATCTATAAATACCCGTGTTTTTCTGAACAAAATAACGGAACCTTAGAGTAAAGTATTTTCTCGCATACTTTGCGTCTTCTCTCTTGTGTTCAGGGCGCTGCATATTTCTAGCTTGGGGGTCACAGAATAGCTTAGGAAACGAATAGCGTTCAATTCACAAGACTTATCAATGGCGACGGGGACTTATCACAAACATACAAACAAACGAAACCAAGTTTTATAATTTTTATAGGTTGATATTAATTACACGATGGTTATGATTGTCCACCACCCATTGATGAAAAATTAAAATAAACCGCCATAACTTTAACGATATTCCTCTTCCAAAATGTCAAATTATTTGCCTTGTCTTTTTCAGTATCTAACTTATTACAGATAGTTGTCAGTAATCATATAGAACTTTTTAAAAAAAGAAAAGAGCCCCCTCAAAAGTTAAAAAAAGAAAACCCTTCCCCCCTCAGAAAATTTTTTTATCCATTTTTTGAACAATTTACAATATTCTTCACAATATCTGTTTATTTTTTCAATGTATTACAAATAGTTATATTAGTATTTACATAGATGTGCATATAGATGCATGTACATCGGTAAATCATTTATTTCAGTATAAAAAATATTTTAAAAAAGTAAAAAGAAAGATCCCCTCCCGAAAAATAAAAAAAAGGAAACAAACGCCCCACCCCAAATTATTTATCCAGTTTCTGAGCGATCTACAGTTCTCTTTACAATATCTAATTTTTTTTCAATGTATTACAAATAGTTATATTAATATTCATATAGGACTTTATGTAGATATATATACATCATTAAATCACTTAGTTCAGCGTAAAAAAACAACAAAAAAATGTTTAAAAAAAAGATAAAAACGCCGCCTTCAAAATTCTTTTTTTAAAAAAAGAAAAGAAAACCCCTCCCCCCTCCGAAAAATGTTTCATTCCATTTCTGAGCAATCTACAATCCCCTTTACAATATCTATTTGTTCTTCAATGTATCACAAATACTATTATTAGTATCCATATAAATCTGTATATAAATGTTTAAACATCATTAAATCAGTTATTTCACCGTAAAAAAAAAAGAGAAAAAAAAATACCCCCTGTTATGACTTTACGTCCGGCTTTTTATCACGTGATTTATCCACTAATCAAAATACGACTTTTACAATCGTAGCACTATGCCAAAATCAATGACGTTCGACCGGTATGAGGAGTCTAGCGTCCTTATTGATCCTATGTCCGACTAGCCCGTCCATTTGAGTTCAGAACACCAAATACAAGGTTCCAATATGCGAATCGAATCGAATAATTTATTTCAGACATATCAATCAAACAGATCGCAACGTACCATAAAATAGGAAATAACATTTGTACACAAGAGAGCCAAAAAGTGGCTGTGAACATGGGAGGCAGTAGTTAATAAACTGAATATAGCTTAAGAACCGTAAATCGTACAATAATAAATTATAGATCAAAATAAAGCTTATAACAAGGGGAATATAAATATTTATAATCTAATTATACCATAAGAATGTATAGATAATATTACTCAATTAACAGGTCTCAGCAGAAGTTACTCATGATTTAATCTTCGCTAGGATAGAACACCCCCAAAAGTAGTTTCTCAAAACAAACTAACAAAGAAACGAAACCCTCCGCCCCCCGTTCCTCAAAGAAGATCATCTACTCTTTGTTTTTTATTTTTTCATTTATTTTCATACAATTTTCTTTCCATTTCTTATAAGTTTGTAATATGATTGTTTGAAAATCATCAATCGGTATATAAGTTGATTCTAATTGTTTATTATCATTTATTGATAAACCATAATAAGCATAATAATCAATATGACGTAATTTAGTGAATTTAATAAAATGTTGATTATTAATACAACAATAATTAGGGAATAATTCAATTAACATTGATGTATTTGATAATAATAAACTATAAGTTAAACCAGCACCATGCATACCAATTAATATATCTGTATTAATAATTAAATTTAATTGTTCACTGATAGTTAAATTAATAAAATCAATAATTAATGAATTTGTAAAACCTAATTGTTTTAATTGATTTAATAATTGTAATTCATTATTGATTTTTCTACTAATATGTCCATTCAAATTACGTGGATGTGCAATATAATCACGTCGACTAATAATAATAATTTGTGGTAATTGATAATTAGTTACTATGTGTTTATAACATAAATTATCATTAATATTGAAATGATAACTCTGAAGAAGAAATTGACGAAATTCTTCAATATACATATTAGATAAAAGTGGTTTATCAACATATAATGGACTTGAATAACCATATGGTATTATAACAAGTTTATGTATATGTAATAAATAATTCTTATTCATAGGTAATATTGGTAATAAATTTGTATTATTATGATGAATATAATTTGTAATTTGTCTATAGGCACCAATTCTTGATAGAGAATAATTAAATAATTGATACCATACTTCATCTAAATTACCTATAGGATGTCCATCAGTTATTAATAAATGTATATTATTAACGGATAAATTAAGTAATTTCATTGTTAAATAAGTATTATACCAATCAGTCATTGTATGATATAAATTAGCATATTCTACACGTGTAATTAAAAAGACAATTTTTTCCTAATGAAAAGAAAAGAGAGAAAACAAACAAACAAACAATGTTTTAGTGTTGATAATTAAGAATTTAGTGATTTCATAGTTGAATTCATGAGTTCAATTGAAGTTAGATCATTATGGAAAAACAGGACGATCCATAGTCTGATGTGTCTAAGAACTACACCACCACCACCATCTCAGAAGCTTCCAGAGTACGAGGTTGGATGCCCGATGTTTGCTCAAGACTACACAGCAAATCATGGTCTTTGGATCGAAGCACGTGTGGTTGGAAGACTAAGCCAAGTTATGTACGAGGTAAAGGTGGGAAGAGACACGTGGACTAGACAACGAAATCAACTACGGAAGCGGATAGCCCTGGACCGCTCATCAAAAGGAGTAAATCTTCCCCTCGACATCTTGCTTGATACCTTCAACTTATCTGCAGCCCCACCACAAGAAGCTCAACAGCAAGCTGATCCCCGTCCCAGAAGGTGGCCTCTCCGTTAGTGGCGAACTACAGTCAAGATGCAAGTCGACCCCAGAAAAGTACGCTATTAAAAAGGGGAGGAGTGTTGGGGACGATATATCTCAAAAACTCATATTTGTAACTTTATCATATCGATTAAATGATTAAATAGCACAGGTTGAAATCATGAGTCAGTTGAAGCTAGACCACCATTGAAAACCATTGAAATTAAGAGATCATTCAAATCGTAGTTACAGAAATAAACAAAATAAGTATATAATTCAAGAGATACTCCTGGAGTTCTAGTGAGAAGCCGTTACCAGTGGAGTTCAACCGCTCTGTTGTGAGATAACAACTCACTGAAGACAATGGTGTACGGTGGCGCAATTTCGTGGATTGGTTGAAGTTAGACATTAACACCGTTGGATGCCGGCTCAGTGGTCTAGTGGTTAAGTGCTAGCGCGCGAAGCCAGTAGGTCCTGGGTTCGAGCCCCGCGTGGTGCGGGATCGTGGATATGCGCTGCTTAGGGGTCCCGTACCAGGACGAAACGGCCGTCCAGTGCTTCTAAGTTTTCAATGGTGGTCTAGCTTCAACTGACTCATGATTTCAACCTGTGAAATTTCTAAAACTCTCCACAAAACCCATTCTGATTAAATAGCAGTCAATTGATGAACTCAATGATTAATGTTTTAGTGTTGATAATTAGGAATTCAGTAATTTCATAGTTGAGTTCATGAGTTCAGTTGAACTTAGATCATTATGGAAAAACAGGAACCGTGAGTTCTGTGAGTCCCACAATGGGACGAAGTGGCTATTCAGTGTTTCCGGGTTTTCAATGATGGTCTAACATTAGTTGATTCGTGATCTCAATCAAAAACTTAATGATCTCTATAATCTTATACTGATAAATACCATGTGCTCATTAGCGACTATAGCTTCGTGAGGGAATTCCCGAAGTTCTAGTAAGAAGCTGTGACCAATGAAGCTAATTCATATCAGATAGAGATAGGTATCTACCTTAATACAATGGAAGATGGTTCCGCAATTTCGTAGATTGGTTAAGGTTAGACATTAACACCGTTGGATGCCAACTCAGTGGTTTAGAGGTTAAGTGTTCGCGCGGAAGACTGAAGGCCCTGTGTCCGGGTCCCGCAGTCGGGATAATGGATACGCACTTCTGAGAAGTCCCGCAATAGGACGAAACGGCTGTCCAATTCTTCCAGGTTTTTTATTACGGTCTAGCTTAAATTCGACTCATGAACTCAACTATTAAATTAAAATAATATTCACAAAAAAACGTTTCTGATAATAATTAAGTACTATTGAAGATCACTGGTTAGCGTTTTTTGGCGAGTTAGTTTTCTACAGGATCAGGTCGCTACCCCCAAACCCAACCCTCCTTCTTTATTTGGGTTTGGGACCGGCAGTAGCCTCAGAGGGGCTCCAAGCCGCATATGCTCCATTGGGATTAACAGGCGTAAGTAACCATTTACATATTGATTGATATAGAGGATTTTGTGGACATTGTTGAATTTTTCTAGTTTTTATCATCAAACCTACTTTGAGTAGACAACCATGGTAAACTAGAAAGCACTAAACAGATGTTTCATGATAGGTTGATACTCGTCAGCAGTGTCTTCATGATCTCATTAGGGTTCGAATCCAGCATCTTGAGGCTTCGAGGCAATCTCCTCACCTTCAGAACACTGAGTTGAAATCCAGTGGCACACACCTTTAAAGTGCTGGTCAAGATGTGATGTTTAGAGGAAAAACAAGAGGTGTATCTGATAACAACAAGAGTCATCGTGTTAATGAAATGGTCAGAAATTTTTTCGGCAATATAATGAGTAATTTCCAAGTACGATAGGAGTGCTTCGAACAATATTGGAAAGTAGTGAATTGATCTAGCAACTGTGACCAGACTGTTGGTGCCAGTGAGTGCTAATTAATCTCGGAAAAGGAGAGTTGAAAAGAACAATCCTTAAAAAGAAGCAAGTCATTTGACAAGGATGACTTAACCTAGCCAACCTAGAACATATAAATTGCTCATTATCTGACCACACTTTAAAATGGCTTTCTTAATGCATGTGATAAGTATTATCAAAGTAAGTTTGTCAACGTGGTTGTCTGTCATTATACTAAACAAATTATGCAAACCAGTGAGGGGTCTCAGAGAAGCGTGTAAATCTTGATTCACGTAGTAGATGAATTAATCATGTCTTGTATTGTTCGTTAACTGTTTAGACATGGTCACACGTATTTCAAGTTGAAAGTCGTTTCAGTTTTTTATAACAGATTATTCTCCAACTAGTTGAACAACAATGTGCTCTGAAACTAAATATTGAAAAAGAAAGCTCATCAACACACTGAAATCGTTTTTACAAAAATATGTCATTTAAAGTCGTCTCTATGTCCGTTGTGAAGTCGGCTTGACTATAAATGTTTGGGCATCCAATAATACGTCATTGAGAACAGCTTTGTTCTATTCATGTGACTATTGCCTCCACTCTTTGCCCTAGACTATTGTCATCTCTGAATGAATGCTTGTATGCGGTGGAAACACTTTGTAAGTAATGACAAAGTCCCTGAGAGGTTCTTTAGACAAAATACAGCTGATAAAATATTGTGAGTGTTTCCATCTTCAAACACAAGCTTCACTGACTTGGTCATATTTTATACATGTGATTTTAGATTTCATTATACTGAGCAGTATTTATCGATGTTCTTATAAAATAAATAGGGTGCAGAAATAGTTAGACTTATATATGAGGCTGTGAGACGAATGCTAGCTGTACATGAGAAAACAATCTGTTGGTTCACCACAGTTCCCTGCGTAAGGTTTTAGAAACACCATTGTGCTTAGCTCAAAATAGAATCCATTAGCTATTCATCTGTAGTATTCTGTTTAAAGACTTAATGAAAAGTAAGATCCTTCTACTTACACTAGAAAAATCGATCTTGGTTTTACTTAAATTACCACGGTAGCCTTAAATACTTACCGTTCATGCTATTGTTATTGGCACACTCTTCTCCATTAGTTGCACATATACTTCATTTCATTTTGTATAATGAGTTGTAACATCCACTTAAGTGTGTTTGTATGTGTGTGTATGTTGTTCAAGTATATAAGCATTTACATTCATATCTTATTTATAAAGAAAAAATGAAACACCACTAGTCAGAACCAATAACCAGATTAGTTTGATTATAAGATTCCATTGTTTTAAGTATAGAATACTTGGACTAATTAGGTCAAATCATTATGAATACAATAATCTATATATAGAAATTATGCACATTATCATTCTAAATCTATTTTTACAGATAAATGATGCTATTTACTAAGACAAAGTAGATTTAAATATATGTTTGATATTCCTTTTCATTGACCAGTTAGACAATGACTAGTAGAGGAATACATGAAGTATGTTACGATCGACTTAAGATTGATCAACTGGATACATCTACTACAATCTATTGTTAATGTTTAAGCTGAGACTGGAATATAGTAAAATTCATTTTGAACGTCCAACGTATTATTGATTGAGCTATTGAGTTCATAATACCGCTAGTTTGTAGAATGCCCCCAAATGCTCTGGTACGGCCAATAGTGGGGAAAGTCCGCTCTCCCTCTCCAAATGCTCTCACATGGCCACGCATATATAGCCTCTGCCACGGAAGTCCTACTCACTGTCTTCTCGTGGCAGGGGTGTTGTTTATGAAAATGAGAGGACGAAAAGCGAATGTCTGGCGCTTGAACCGGATTCCAAACTACTGGTGCACATGGGCTCCAGTATCCTGAAGGAACAAATGGCGTATGAACCAGTTGTTGGTCACCGGCTACCATCGGACTGCATCTCCTTACGTTGCTCCACTACCTTGTGGATCAGATCTTCAGGTCGAAGTCTCCGGGTATGGTCCCCTATGGAAACTACCTGCTTCGGTTTGGGCACCCTGGTAGTATCACAGCCCTCACACATATCGAATGAGATTTGTATGGCGCATATCTATTTGGTGCCTCCTTGTACCAATATCTATGTGTTGAAATAAATAAAAAAAAGTTTGTAGAATATGTATGGTTTTAATCAGTAAGAGATTTTTTTAGTTGATTGCATTCATCACATCTGTTAAACAGATTAGTGGCTATGTGGATTCAGTAGCTCAATTGATAATGCGTTTGATGAGAAAGTTGACGGGTCCGAGCACAAGTATAAATACCAACACTAGGATATGTCAGATACATTCAATTGATAGATCCTGTATATATGTCGAAATGCACGTGCTGAATTTCACTCCTAGCCATAATCCAATCTTAATCGAAGCTTGTAACTATTTGTGAATCCGATCAGGACGTATATGTCAAAAGAGGTTAATCAATTATAAGCCTTAACATAAATGTAGAGAAAATACGAACTCTTACAGATCAAATTAATCAATTTCGGTGAAAAATATTGTAAATATTTTGTTATTATCATTCCTTAAGAATCATTACCTTATAGATATTGGTTGTATCCAAGTTCGTGGAATCAAGTACCTCCACCGATTTGAGAAACGTAATTACATTAGTTTCATACGAACGTAATTGTTCTCTACAAATAAATGCATCGAACAATAATCAAACAAATTTAACACACATTCACTTGATATAATAAGAATGGTTACCATATCAGAAAATATAAACCGTGTTGGATGAGTGACAGTTACCCAAGAGGAGTTGGTTGACATATAGCATAAATCATTTGAAGTTAGAGGTGTGAACCAGTAGAAACCACACATCTATTGACTGACCCTGAGAGACTTAAAGACACTAGGTTCAATGCTTGTTAATGAAGAGTCCCATACTAGGACGAAATGGATAGTCAGTGTTTCCCGTTTTTCAATGGATGTTGAAATAAAATGAGTCTGAGATGAAAACAATGACAAATTAAATTGCTTAGTATTATTATTAATTGTTAAATCTGTTGAAGAATCTCATTACATGGTTGAGATACGCGTAATTTGTCTAAAAAGCTGGGTTTTTTTTATTGAGTAATATACGTTAATGATCTACATAACTCAATTCATGGTGTATCTGTGGCGCTTAGTGAGTCTGTAAGTTTGAAAGAAAAAAGGTTTTCTAAAATAATAACATAAAGAATTATTGTGACATACGATAATGCAAACGACAATTGCTAACTGTGTCTATTCTTGATAACAGTTTACCGACAAGCAAAGCGGCAACCAGAAGCAAACAAACATAGAAACATTTTGATCCCGTGAGCGGGATCGTGGATGCTCATTGCTAAGGTGTCCCACAATAGAATGAAAAGACCGTTCAGTACTTCTAGGTTTTCAATGATAGTCTAACATCGATCAGTACATCAACTCAATTAAAAACTTAATAACCTTCATAACCCTGTATTGATAAAACGCGGAAACTGTTGCTTCTGAATAAAGATCAGCACTTCTCATAGATATTCAACACAAAACTTACTTCAAATTTATTCCAATTCATAATTACTCAATTTTAACATTTAGCCGTTGCTAAGCAAAGATGAATAGTGGTTATCAGGGGAATGTAGATATTAAAACGGATATAATAATGAAATGATATTTGCTTATGTATTATGTTTATAAGTTATAAACTAAATTGACACATTTATTCAGTATTTACTTATATTTAAATAGATTTCATTTAACTAGTTTACATATAATACCATAATCAATAATTATTCCACATTTCGGTTGAAAAATACAGCATTCAACTCGTAATTCAATCAGGTTGTTTATATATCAGAAAGGGGGGTTTGTGGATATTATAATAATATAGTAGTTGAACTCATGAGTCAATTAAAGTTAGACTACCATAGAATACCTGGAAGTATTGAAAGGCTGTTTCGTCCTAGTATGGGACTCTTCATCAGTGTGCATCCACGGTCCCGCACGCGGGATATATATATATATATATAATGACAAAGGTTAGATATTTCAGATTTTAACATTTAGTCATTGTTAATTCTATCGAAGCGTCTAAGTAACCCCGATTGACATACGCGCAAAATCGAAGTTCCAAAACAACAATTTGTCTACAAAAGCGGTTCTTTATTAAATAATACACAAAATTTAGTTACAAACCTCAACTTGTGAGGTGTCTAGGCGTCTAAACGCGTCGTTCAAGAATGAAAATAGCAATGGCTTCCAGTAAGAGTAACATAAAGAATGATTATAACATACGATAGTCCAAAGACAGCCGATGGCTGTGTCTAAATTTGATAACAGTTTATTGTAACGGGATTAAAATCATCATGTATGATGTTGTTAATGGATTTTGTTCTCTTTCTATTGCAGGGCAAGCAAGAATAAATGCTTTAGAAGAAGAAGAGCAGGCCCTGCACGCACTAAACTTACAGGACGACTCATAAGACCGTTTTGTAAACTAGCTCTCTTTTCTGTACAGAACCCGCGAATTTTTAATTTTAAAAATAAACGACTGGTGGTCTCCATTCCGTGTTCTCTCTGTGGTGTGAAGTGTTCAGTTAACATTGTGTGTGTTGTGGCTTTAGGTCTTTCCGCCTTCCAGTGACTTCTGATTACACGTGTTACATTATGAACAAGCGAAACTCGAACCAAGAGCAAACACTATGAAAACTGTTGCGTTTAAACAAATGCATTAAACTGTGGATAACCGTTACAGTCAACATCAGCCAAAAATTTACTTTTATCACTGAGAATGGATTCCATTTTATTTTTGTAATCTGACTTATTCATAATAACAACACCAGATCCTTTATCAGGTTTAAGTATAATAATATCGGCATTATTTCGCAATTCTTTTAATGATTTGAAATGCTGAGAAGTTAATATGCTTCTCTGCTTTGGTCCAGAAGAATGACTTTGATGGATTACGTAAATTAGAAAAGAAAGTGAACTCGAATCTTGTGAAATTGTTAAACATGAATGCTATTAACAAAGATGAGTTTAATTTATTAAAACCTATGGGTTCGGCATATCCTAATTTATATGGATTACCGAAAATTCATAAGCCTAATACCCCCCTACGTCCAATTCTATCTATGTGTCGGTCACCTACACACAACCTGGCAAAATGGCTTACAAAATTATTAAACCCTATCAGAAATCAATATTGTAAGTATTCTTTGACTGACTCAGTCGAATTAATTAATTACTTAAAGGATATAAATATAAAGACAAAGACAATGTGCTCCTTTGATGTAAACACTTTATTTACAAATGTACCTCTTAGGAAAACCATTGATATTTTGTGTGACTTTATTTCTTCGGAAAACCTTCCACTACCTTTTCCTGTTAAAACTCTTAAAGATTTATTATTATTATTATTATTATGTACAGATAATGTAAAATTCACATTTGAAGGTGAACACTTCAGACAAATAGATGGTGTAGCTATGGGCAGCCCTCTAGGACCATTGCTAGCTGATGTGTTCATGGGATATGTGGAAAATTTAGTTGGAGACTCAATTCGAAAGATGAGTCTGTATAAACGATATGTAGACGACATAATAATCATAGGTGATAAAATTGAAGACATAAGCCACTTGTTAGAAGAATTCAATAGTAGTCAAAACCACATTTCTCTTACATGTGAAGAAGAGAAGAACAACCAACTTCCTTTTCTTGACATCCTGATTACTAGGAGAGATGATGGTTCCATTAAACGTGCTATATATAGAAAACTAACATGGACAGGACAATATCTTAATCTTCATAGTCACTGCCCCATTCATTATAAACGTGGTTTAATAAAGAGCTTATTCAATAGAATCAATCGTATTTGTACTAGTGATACTATTGAAGTAGAGATGAAGCTCTTGACTGATGCGTTATTCAATAATGGTTACCCTTTGAAGTTCATAAACCGCTGGAAGGGTTGCAATATGACTAGACCTATGACGCTTCTGGCACCCAAAAAGCGAGTTTATATTACGCTACCATTCAGAGGTGACACAAATAGTCTCATGTTGAAACAGAGACTTAAATTAGCTATCAACCGGACATTTTATGCAGCCCAACTTGTCATTATTGAAAAGACAAGGTCTATGTTTCACCAAAAGCCCAAACAGCACGAAAACGATTGTGTCACATCCCATTGTGTCTATCAATTTACATCATGTATGTGTGGAAACACGTACGTAGGTAGGAGCAATCGTGATTTGCAATTAAGGGTGGGTGAACATATACCAAAATGGTTGCAGAATCAGATAAATTCCAATGGTGAAATAAGATCACAGGATAGACAGACATCATCATCCACTGCGAAACATTTGATTGAGACGGTCATAAGGTTGATATCAAATCAGCATTTGTTGTGTTGTACAAAAGCCTTCAAGGACGTACACTAAGGTTTATTGAAGCCTTGGCTATACGAAAATTGAAACCCCCTTTATGTGTTCAAAAACAATTTGTACTTACACTTAACCTACCCTGGTAGTACTGATTTACTGTCCAGAGTGGTAATCACATTTGTTTTTGTGTACTTTAATATTTTTTCCTTTGTTATGACTTACCCTTAACCTGTCTAGTTGACCTTTTAATTTTTCATATATAAATGTTCTTAACAAGTATATGATGTGTGATCAGATTGTTCGAAATGTATTGCGCAAATATATCACATAATTCTGATAAACTACGTCTTCTCATTGCATTATTAAAATTACTACAATCTCTATAAAACCCACTTTTTGATAATATTTATTAATGATCAATCGAATGACCCGGTACGGCCAAGGATGGGGAGAGTCCCCTCTCTCTCTCCAAATGCTCTCACATGGCCAGGTGTATACAGCCACTGTCAGAGAACTCCTACTTACTGCCTTATCGCGACCAGGGTGTTGTTTAGAAAGTTGAGAGGACAAAAAGTGAGTGTCCGGCTCAGGGTTTAACCGGGTTTATAGACATGGTGGATTTATCTAGGAGAGTTGGGAAACCCTCATTCCAAACGAATGGTGCACATGGGTTTCAGAATCCTGAAGGAACAAATGGCGTATGAACCAATCGTTGGACACCGGCTACCATCGGACTGCATCTCCTAACGTTGCTCCACTGTCTTACGGATCAGACCTTTAGGTCGAAGGCTCCGAGTGCGGCCTCCTAAGAAAACCACGTGTTTCGGTTTGGGCACTCGGTTAGTATCACAGCCCCCACACACTAATCGAGTGACTTGTGTGGCGCATATGTATTCGGTACCCCTTTGTACCACTATTTATATTTTCAATTCAAATATATAAACAAACTAATTATGGGTTGTTTTTTTTAAAATTAATATTTAAGTGTAAAGAAAAGGAAAATTTTTCTAGTTATTTCACTGGTTGAGATCATGAGTCAGTTAAAGCTAGACCACCATGGAAAACCTGGAAGCACTGGACGGCCGTCTCGTCCTAGCATGGGACTACTCCGTGGCAGTGCGCATCCACGATCCCGGCCCCCGCGAGATTCGAACCCAGGTCTGTTGTGAGATATCAGTTCACTGAAGACAATGGTGTACGGTGGCGCAACTTCTTGGATTAGTTGAAGTTAGAAATTAACACCGTTGGATGTCGGCCGGCTCAGTGATCTAAGGGTTAATCGCTCGCACGCGAGACTGATCGGTCGTGGATTCGAACTTCGTGGGGGGGGGGCGGTTGGTATCGTGGATGTGCACTGCTGAGAAGTCCCATACTAGGACGAAAAGGTCGTTCAGTGCCTACAGGTTTTCAATGGTGGTCTAGCTTCAACTGACTCATGATTTCAATCTGTAACCTATATTGATTATCAGTAAATGAAAATTGTTCAAACATTGACTAATTTCAATTGAAGATTATGTTTTATCTAAATTAATATTAATATTCAAGAGGAATAATCGAAACAAATAAAAACTAGCCCCTAAATCTTTTATACATCAAACTTTAAATCCAGTTAAAGTTCAGAATATGTTCAGGTTGTTTTTGTTGTTGAAAACTTCACTATTGAAATAATATGGATTGTGTGCGGATTGCCTTGATATTGTCATATTTTTAAATAAGATCTAAAATAGATGTATTATGATCTATATGGGGAATCAACAACTGGATAATTTAAAGTCTTGATGGCAAAAGAAATATGAATAACGTATATGTTGAACAAGTTACTGACTGTTCTGATTCAATAGGTAAGTGGATATCGCGTCAAGAGTTTGACAGTGAGAAGTAGAGTCTTAGTGTGAACATCAAAACTAGGATGGATGTAAATTCAACTGACGAGTTTCAGGCGCGTTAGTGGGACATATATTGGATTAAAGCATGCTTCATGCACGCTGATTAAATCCGCCTGTAGCTATTCTACAGTTACTGCCGGTCCCAAGCCCGGGTTAAGGAGGAGGGTTCAGCATGGGGTTAGCGTCCCCATCCCGTAGAAAACTAACTCGCTAAAAAAACGCTTACCAGAAAAAATAATTCAAACCATTTTAACTCTGCCCTGAGAGTTAGAAGGTCTTCATTTAGAAGAATTATGGCGCGTCATGGTGAAAGCCAAGTTCCTTCGGATGCCACGAGGCCGATACCCCTTCTAACAACCAGAGCAAAAGATTTTATAGGTACATGGAACGTCCGAACAATGTGGGAGACCGGGAAGACCAGTCAAATAGCAACGGAAATGAGGAGATACAACTTGGTAGTACTGGGAATCAGCGGAACCCACTGGACCCAAGCTAGACAGAGAAGGCTAAATACGGGAGAGATGCTGCTATACTCCGGTCACGAAGAGGAAAATGCTCCACACACTCAGGGAGTTGCTCTAATGCTGTCCAAAGTAGCACGAAATGCACTTGTAGGATGGGAATCTCACGGATCCAGAATCATCAAAGCGTCATTCAGAACAAAGAAGGAGGCGATCACAATGAATATTATTCAATGTTATGCACCCACCAATGATAGCAACGACGACATTAAAGATCAGTTCTACGAGCGGCTGCAGTCAATCATTGAGAAATGCCCAAGAAAGGACCTCATCATTTTAATGGGAGATCTAAATGCCAAAGTCGGAATAGACAACACCGGATATGAAGATATTATGGGACGACATGGACTGGGAGAAAGAAACGAAAATGGAGAAAGATTTGCAAATTTGTGTGCATTCAACAAATTGGTCATACGGGGCACAATATTTTCACACAAGCGTATACACAAGGCTACATGGATCTCACCGGACCACACTACAGAGAACCAAATAGATCATATTTGCATCAACAAAAAATTCCGAAGGACAATGGAAGATGTGAAAACCAGGAAGGGTGCTGACGTAGTTTCAGATCACCACCTAGTTGTAGCCAATTTAAAACTGAAGCTGAAAAAGAACTGGACAACTGGACAAACAGCACTACAAAGGTTCAATACAGCCTTCCTTCGAGATACTGACAAACTCAATGAATTCAAGATAGCTCTCAACAACAGGTTCCAAGCCTTACAAGATCTACTGAAGGAAGAAGAAACTACTATGGAGGACAACTGGAAAGGCATCAAAGAAGCATTAACTTCAACGTGTCAAGAGGTTCTAGGCCTTAAGAAACACCATCATAAGGAGTGGATATCTATAGAAACTCTGGACAAGATCAAAGAAAGGAAGAACAAGAAGGCAGCAATAAACAACAGCCGAACACGAGCAGAGAAAGTTCAAGTGCAAGCTGAATACTTAGAAGCAAACAAGCAAGTGAAGAGGAGCATTAGAGCCGACAGGAAGAAATACGTGGAAGAAGTATCAACGACGGCGGAAAAAGCTGCTAGAGAAGAAAATGTGAAACAGCTTTACGATACAACAAAGAAACTAGCAGGGAAATATAGTAAACCAGAGAGACCGGTCAAAGACAAAGAAGGCAGGCCAATCACTGAAATTTAACAACAGCGGAACAGATGGGACCCGACAACATACCAGTTGAAGCACTGAAGTCAGACATCGAAGTAACTACAAACGTGCTTTACCTTCCATTCAAAAAAGATTTGGGAGGAGGAACAAGTGCCGATGGACTGGAAAGAAGGACACCTCATCAAGATTCCAAAGAAAGGAGATCTGAGCAAATAAGAAAACTACAGAGGCATTACACTACTGTCAATACCAGGGAAAGTCTTTAACATAGTGTTGCTGAACCGGATGAAGGATGCAGTAGACACCCAACTTCGAGATTATTAAGCTGAATCACGTAAGGATCGGTCGTGCAAAGACCAAATTGAGTGGAACTCGTCACTATACATCAACTTCATTGATTTTGAAAAGGCATTCGACAGTGTAGATAGGAGGACATTATGGAAACTTCTTCGACACTACGGAGTTCCTGAGAAGATTGTCAATATCATCTGGAACTCATACGACGGAATACAGTGTAAGGTCATTCATGGAGGACAGCTGACAGATGCATTCCAAGTAAGGACCGGGGTCAGACAAGGCTGTTTACTCTCTCCTTTCCTCTTTCTTCTGGTGGTCGAATGGATTATGAAGACCTCAACATCTGAAGGAAAACACGGAATACAATGGACAGCTCAGAATCAATTAGACGATTTGGACTTCGCAGATGACTTAGCCCTCCTATCGCATGCACACGAACAAATGCAGATAAAGACAGCCAGTGTAGCAGCAGTCTCTGTCTGCATCAGTAGGCCTCAGCATACACAAAGGGAAAACCAAGGTCCTCAAATTCAAAGCGGAGAACAGCAATCCAATCACTCTTGATTGCGAAACTCTGGAAGATGTAGAGTCCTTCACATACCTAGGAAGCATCATCGATGAACAAGGAGGCTCAGATGCAGACGTAAAGGCGAGGATTGGCAAAGCAAGGGCCGCATTCTTACAGTTGAAGAACATATGGAACTCAAAACAACTTTCAACCAATATCAAAGTGAGAATTTTCAATACGAACGTCAAGGCAGTTCTACTGTATGGAGCTGAAACTTGGAGAACTACAACAACTACCATCAAGAAGGTACAAGTATTTATAAATAGCTGTCTATGCAAGATACTCAACATCCATTGACCGGATACCATCAGCAATAGCCTTTTGTGGGAGAGAACAAACCAACTTCCAGCTGAAGAAGAAATTAGGAAAAGACGATAGAACTGGATAGGACATGCATTACGAAAATCATCAAACTGCATCACGAGGCAAGTCCTAACTTGGAATCCTGAAGGGAAGCGAAAAAGAGGAATGCCAAAGAACACATTGCGTCGAGAAATGGAAGCAGGTATGGAAAGGATGAATAGGAACTGGCAGAAGCTTTAAAGGATTTCCCAGGACAGGGTTGAATGGAGAATGCTGGTGAGCGGCTTATGCTCCTTCACGAGGAGTAACAGGCGTAAGTAAGTAAGCATGCACGCTGATTGGCTAATTCTTATCTAATCAGTGCTAGTCGATACTTGGAGAAGAGTCTAGAAATCTCATGTAAAAACTATAAATATACTAACGTTTTTCCTATTGTGCTTCTTGCCTCCATCTAACCTTGTTATTTGGAATGTAATCTCTTTCCTGTGCAACCGTATTCTGATTTCGGGACTTGTCGAGTGAATTGGTGTCCAAGATTACTAAGCAATAGGAATAGCTGCGTTGTGTTAAGCGAGGGCAGGACGAAACGTTTGTTATAGATCCCACAGCTAATCAATATCTAACTTTACTAAATTATTTATTTATTTGTTGCTATTCCAGTTTCTGTCTGTTTCCTTTCCTCTTCTCGTTAACGTTAAGCTTTCCACTACTAATCCCTGCTATATGCTACTTATATATGTCCTCACAAGTAGTGCACACCGCAATAGTAGTTATATTGATATTTAATAATTTAGTAGATAACGTGTTAGTGTTTGAAGTAAAAGGTACTGGGTTCGAGTCCCAGAGTGAATATGAACATGGACATGAGTACATTTAGTCAATAACTCCTAAATAGAAAGAAACTTATGTTCTGGATTCCGTTGCTAGTAACAATCTATTTATTTATTCGTGTACTTGCAAAGTAAATGAAATTTTAAAGTCAAAGTTTACTAGAACTCATTGATTTATGCTTAACAACATATTTTCAATTCAACAACAGAATTCACGAACAAACAAAACGGACATCCATGAGATCACCAATATCAGGATTTATTGCAGAAGCAGTGATGCAGAGACTAGAAGCCTTGATCTTACCAGTGATCAAGCCAAAAATTTGAATTCGTTATGTGGACGACATATTAGTCATCATCAAAAAGGACGAGCTGGAAATCATTGTACGTAATCATGTAATCATTCGCAAAATAAGCAGTTATCAAATCAAGATATAACTTGTGGCGGTTTAGATTACTAATTTGTTGGTTGTTTGACCGAATACCGATCAATCTTAGTAGGGATTTGTAAGCATGTCGTACGGGTCACCTTGATATAGCCATTATGATACTGTGGTGTGTACTACTTATATCGACATAAGTAATAGATGATGTTAGTCATGAACAAAATGTTTGGCAGCAGAGAGACAAGAGGATCGAACAGTTAAGAATGGAAACAGAATGCAATTTGTATGAAAATGTAAGGACAATGAAGTCTGAGTCATTACGAGACAAGTGATGGATATTTTGCAAATTACGTATTTACTATTTGATTGTTAGATTTTAAGAAGTGCTGTAATTTTGTGTTGTTGTTCCCACTCGTGTTCTGTTCACTACAATACAAGTTTATATGAACCAGATAAAAAGTGACCAGTAGTTCAGTTCAGAACTCGTGTTTGATACTATCTGGGACTCGTCAGGTGGGTGCACTTTCGTCTGAATTAATGTTCGCTCTGAGTTTCGAACTAATTACCTGTGCTTCAAACGTCAATGAGTTATCCACTTAGCCATTGAGTCAAAACAACTATCAACTTTTGAAATGGGTAAGAATTCTGATTGAATTTGTAATGGTTTGGATTATCCTGTTGTTCTTGATATTTTGACTGATTTTTAATACGTGTTAGCTGGCACCAACTCTGACAAGCAAGTGATCCAGCTGACGTGTACTAGATCGAACGAAGTAGACATTATGGACTCCACTATTAACCACACTATCTATTCCATATAAACATGGTCAAATTTAGCTCCCTTTTGCCTTTTTATGCAAAAAAAAATGATTTAAAAAAAACAACACCTATGATCTATCGTCCAACAACAGAATGTCCTAACTTTTTTTATATACCATGTGCAACTATACAATATAAACCATAATGATAAAGAGGATAAAACAGTGAATAACGCCCTAACAGTAATAATAACAATAGCTATTATTATTATTATCATTATTATTGATGTTTACTATGGAGTCGTTTTTGTTGAATGTATACAAAACAATGACATGATAAGTAATCTAAACGAGGTCAATTTATGGTTGTAATAATAACAATAAAATACTAAAACTAATATTAGTTCTATTTTGGTCGTTTTTATTTATTTCTATTAAATAAACTCAATTATTTAACAAATATGATCAAACAGAAAATGTTGGTGATCATTAAAGGATAGGAGTTTGTGGGAATTGTCGAACTCTTGTAGTTAGCATCATGGTTTTATCGTATTTAGATAATTGTCAAAAACTCAGAAGCACCAGATGGATGTTCTATCGTAGAGTGAGACACCGTAGTGATAGTGCTTAACCACAACCCATTCACAAGGGATAGAATCTAGAACTTTTATTTCTCATAAAGGATTTTCAAACTTTCAGATCTCTGGGTCGTTATCTAATGGTTAGGTTGTCCAGTACTTTCTGGTTTTTAACGGTTGTATAAGTAAGAACTGTCTATGATCTTCATTATGAAAATAGTATTGATATCGTGAGCAAGCACTTGATTGTATATTTATTTATTTTAACACATAGATATTGGTACAAGGAGGCACCAAATAGATATGCGCCATACAAATCTCATTTGATATGTGTGAGGGCTGTGATACTACCAGGGTGCCGAAACCGAAGCAGGTAGTTTCCATAGGGGACCATACCCGGAGACTTCGACCTGAAGATCTGATCCACAAGGCAGTGGAGCATCGTGAGGCGATGCAGTCCAATGGTAGCCGGTGACCAACAACTGGTTCATACACCACTTTTTCCTTCAGGATAATGGAGTTCAGGTGCACCATTCGTTTTAAATCAGGGTTCTCCAACTCCCCTAGGTGGACTCTCCATGTCCATCAACCCAGTTAAAGCGCCAGACATTCGCTTTTCATCCTCTCGATTTCGCAAACAACACCCGTAGTGCGAGAACTCAGTGAGTAGGACTTCCCTGGCAGAGGCTGTATACACGTGGTCATGTGAGAGCATTTCGAGAGGGAGAGCGGATTCTTCCCATTCTCGGCCGTGCCAAGGCATTTGGGAGCACACTTAATTGAGTGGATTGTGACTGACCTACAGTTTTTCCAATCACTTATGATGTGTGGTCATATCTTAACAAGGAGTAATTATATAACTTTTTAAGTTTGTTATTACTGTAAATGGGTAGATAGGTCGAGTTTTGTTCTCTGAGTTAAGTAGCTTAATCACGGATGACATTGAATGCTTCACAGTCAACTCATCCAGTTGAGAGAAAAAATTTATACCATCTATTCCCCTATCTCAACTGTATGACTTTCTTAATACTTTCACCATAAAGCTTTACTAACGTCTTATGCTGAAAATTAAATGAATTCCTGTAAATGACTGACAGTGAGCAGTAAGCAAATCTGTCGGACGACGATAATATATCCAAGTATAAAATGACAATAAACAAATTCTAAGAAAACATTTCCTGGTGTAGTTCATAAGCTCAAACATAATTGAATGGTATATTATTACAATATCCCGATCCTAAAGACCATTATAAACGAATAAGAAGAAATTTTAATCTCTGATTATCTGAACCCTCAGTATACACTCTAAATGCAATGGAGATCAAACGAAACTTATCTTAGACATTTCAGACATCCATTTAAGCCTATAAAATGACGAAATTGGATGTATGATAATACAAACAATATTTTAAAACTTCGATCTCTAAAATTATACATTGATATTTATGAACTGGTGACAATGAATAGAAGTTGATGTAAATCATATCAAACAACTATTCCAAGTCCAACCTAGTACATTGCAATGTTTTGAAAATGTTGCTGTAGCATAACAAACATCTGTCATTGTAGGCGATTAAAAATGTAGACCACATATTCAACTCATCATCACCTCAGAGATAAATATAGAAGATTTAAAAATCTAGAAATGCTGGTACCACCATTCGCTAAAGATATTTACACTGATAGGCATTTAATATGAAAAATTATAGATTGATAAGTACACTGATTAAATGAATAAATCTAAAACCTTAAGTATTTGGATAAATTAAAATAGTGCCTTGACTAACTTTTTTATATTTGGCTTAACACTAGTTTTGATAAATCCATATTGAAATTCCAAGAGTTCATAAGATTCTGGTTGGTTAGCGACTTTCATAGGATCTTCGCCACCAATTGCACCAACGACTTTAGATGGATCAATAAAAACATTTTTAAATACAACAACATTAACACCAAAATCATAAAGTTCTGTGCCTGCTCCTTCTATAGTAATTAGATCAAGATGATTTTTATTTCGATTTGTGACATAAATACTGAATAACATGAAACAAGTAAGTATCAGGATAACAATAAATTTAGAAAGAATTCGAAGGCGAAAATTAAAAAATCGTCTTCCTCGGAAGTGCATGATAAAGTTTGTCTTCTTTATTTACCTGGCCAACTTTCATTAAAACTACAAATAGAAAATGCGAAACGTTTTATTACTTCACAAATGATAACTGAAGAGTTAATATTTGCGTTAAATTCATTTTTTGAGTAAATTTACAGTATTTGCAAAATGAAAGCACGCCGCTTACTTTGTTTTTTATTACAAAATTTGAAATAATTAATGGCAATTAAGTCATCCTACCTTGAGCGAGAAGAATACATTAAGCGCTTTTAGCCCTTTATCTTTCCCAAATTCAGTCTTTAGTAATAAGGATAGGAGGTCTGTTGACCTATATTAATCCTTGAAGTTTGTAATACTGTGGAGGTTCAATCTCGTTTTGAATATATTAACAGAATGTGCTGATATTACGTATTCCGGTAGAAAATTCCAGTAATTCACTACTCGGTGCGAGAAACACGGCTCCAAACGTAAACGATTTGATCTCAGTTTTTGAACTTTCTTCGAATGTCCTCTCAAATGATCAGTCATAGACGGAAGTAAAAGATAAGACATGTTAATACCAAGGCCACCGCTCAGTATACGATAAGCCAATATTAGACCACCCCGTACTCTACGGTAAGATAACGGAAATAAGTTAAGGTGTCTCAGTCTGTCTTCATAAGACAGGCCAGATAGACCTTGTACCATCTTAGTACCTCGTCGTTGGACTCTTTCCAGTATCTCTGCTTTATACTTGAAACAAGGACTCGTTGCTTGAATCCCATATTCTAAATGTTATCGCACATAAATCGGGTATAATAATCTAAACATTTCATCATCCAAATACTGGAAAGACCTACGAATAGACCATAATACCCTATAGTCTTTCGCAGCAGCAGCCTTACAGTCACTAGTGGTTTTGAGATCACTGCTTAATATGACTCCTAAATCTTTATAGTTTCTTACTTTGAGTAGCACGAATCCAAATATTGTATGATGATACGATTCATCATAGTTATTTAATTGCATTACTACACTCTTATTAGGATTTACTTCTAGTGACCACCTGTCCAACCATGCCACTAATGAGCTAAGGTCATCCTGTAATAATATCTTATCCGATATACTGTGTATGAGTCTCCAAATTTTTATGTCATCAGCGAAGAGTAGAACGTATGATTTCTTTATAGTTGGTAATTCATTTACATAAAGTAAAAAGAGAAGGGGACAGAGAATTGTACCTTGGGGAACTCCACTTTTTGCAGGTTCCCACGAGAAGAGAGCCCCATTTACCCTTACCCTTCGTCTCTTATCATGAAGAAAGTTACTTATCCAATCTACGACTGTATAACGGATTCCAAAACGTTCCAGTTTAAATTTAAGACCGAAATGGGAGAATATCGAAGGCCTTACTTAGATCTATGAAGATCACATCCACAGGAATATTCCGATCTTTTGCAGCAGCCCAATCTTCTCTTGCAATGAGATTTGTCAAACATGATAGGCCTCTCCAAAAACCATGTTGTTCCCTGGAGAAAAGATTATGCTCTTCAACATAGTTTATAACAGACATCCGAATGATTTTTTCCATCAGTTTTACAACTGCACTAGTTAAGCTAACGGGTCTATAGTTACTAACTAAATACCTACTCCCAGCCTTATACACTGGACTTATTATTGCGTCTTTCCAATCTTTGGGCAGTCTGGACTGCCTTAGAGACATGTGAACTTGTTAAATCAACGCTTACGTTTTCTTTGAAATGGATATTGCACCTAGATGTTATGAACAAACCTCCGGGATAAACACAACTACATCGATAAAAACATAGATAGTGGTGAGTTTGATTTCGGGAACTTTCAAACAGTAAGAGCGGACAAAAATAGCAGAGCTTAAGAGTAGGTGGGTGACGCTACTAACCTTATATTTCAGGCAAATAAATTCTACTGATAGTTTCTATCGTGAAAGTGGAACATGTGGGATAAAATATCACACTATTTAGTATGCCTAAAATAGGTGCTTAATCATTAACTTAACTTTCCCAACTCACCTAAGGTATCCTCTTGAGATGATGAATTAACGTTGTTTTTGATATTACTCAATTAAAATGTTGCCTGGAAATTCAGTTTGGTTTGCTTCCTGATTAATATCACCTTAGGATTCGTTAAAAGTCAGGAAAACATGAAAAGGTTTTTAGACCTTATAAGGATTCCGATGTAGGGCTGGACAAAAACCAACCATCCACCAAATCCCACTTCTCAAAGTTTCGTAGTAATTATGGAGCCTTTTAATCACTTAACCGAAACCTAATAGTATATCTTTCTATTCTTAATTACAGATAAATTGTGACATCGTCCAATATCGTTAGTTAGCAACTGCGCCCATGTCTAAGACAATTTGGACAGTTTTCACCACATAATGTCTATGTTCTCACTCAACTCTCAGTAGAATAGGATGAAAGGATCTGATTTCAAGAATTGAGAGGAACTTACGGCTTTATATATTACGTCGTATTCAGGCTTCAGGTTTGTGTATTGGGGATATAAGGTCTAAAGCCTGTGTTAGTCCTTTTCTAGTAAGTTTCTAAGTGTCTAGTATTCTCTTGAATGAGCCAGTTGAAGGGGCAGATAGCACTTCTTTGCGCAACAGGTTCCAAGAATCGATTACTCTGTATGAAAACATGTATGACACTGTAATATCACAGTAGTGTATTACCATAAACACACCCCTCACTATATTATTAATGACAAACAAAATTCTTAGTCCACTGACTTACGTAGGCATACAAAGTTAAGATAACAAATAAATTTGGAACCATTAGTTACATTTCTTTGATCCAGTAACTCGTGTATGAAAAGCTCAAAGATGATATGAAATAGTCGTAAATCAATCGATCATCTCAAATAAGAATGGAAGATGAACTGATAAATGACTGTGTCTCTTAAAAAAATTTAGAGTTTAGATCTTAGTGCTATGTACAATTTTGCGGCCGACTTGTAAACTACTGACAAATGTATGGTGGTAAATGAATACCTGAAATAGTTAGTCCTGTAAAACGTCGACATTGTTGATGACCTCATTAGTTTTACTGAACACGCCCTAGCTGAAGCCACTCGGTCATGCATCCACACCAAGTTTCAAGTGGGCACACCATGCTACGCATCCCTCGAAACTTCTAGCCAGCTTAGAGCAAACGCTTCCCCACATATAAATAACCTTCCAAATATATCTCCGGACTACTTCATTTCTGACTTCTGGTTTGACCGAGTCGACATTCTTTGATTACGGTGTTACGGGTAAAGCCGTTTTCAAAATCCCGAATATCTGTGGTATCTTTAAATAATTAACACACCTAATTTGTAAATTTTAGGGATAATGTTGTATATATGTATGTTGATAAGAAGAAATTAAGAGGCATTTTCTCTTCATGTGTGTCACGAATACGCATTATATTCAGTAAATCTGTAGCAGTAAATAAATCCCCAAAATAAATAGCTCTAAGTTTTCGACATTGGATGCTGACCATATGTTTTAGTGGACTCATCTAGCTGAAGGCGCTCGGTCAGGCATCCGCACCAGATCACGTGTGGTAACGCCGTGCTCAACATCAACCGCAATCGCTAGCCAGATTAGATCGGGGAATTCCGATATATTGGTCATCACCAAATATACTCTTCCGATCTCCTCGACTCTGTCTTTTGATTTCTCTGGGTGGGAACGAAATATATTAGGTGTTACTGGTAGAAGCGTTGTCAAACACTGAATACCTGTGACATCATCAAATCTATCAACACTAGTTGAGTTGATACCCGAGCTCCCAAGTTTGGGAAACTCTCAGGGTTTTTGTGTAATTTCCTCAAAATTTCCCCAAAATGGGTCAAATTTTTCCCAAAATTGAGAGCTCGGGTACATTTATAAAATTTGAAGTAATTTCGGTTTTAAGACCATTAAACGAAAGAAAATAAGATAAAATATTACTTGAGAATTAAATTAGCCAATCAAGTTAGCAATAATAGTGACTAAGATATATAGAGGCATAGTTAAATCATAAGTAATGAGGACGCTAACTTGTAATATAACTTAAATCTGTAACCTCGACAAGGTCGGTTTATTTAAAGTTCAATAAGCAATCTCAGTAACATTGAGAACAAACTACTATAAGTCACTGAATTCATTCACTCTAGATTCTTAGCACTACAACGCAGTCCCAAGCTTTTTATATCATTCAGAGTAAGTAGTTCAGTCGTTCAACTACATTAGTCCTGGTTTATATCTCAGTTATTGGATGCTGTAGTATTCTAAACAAACTAACCGTAAAGTATGCGTGCTTTCCTTGCTAGGTATTCACATGTAAGAATTGGGCTCATTTTATGAATTTTTCGATGTGTTCATATATCTAGTTTTATTCATAGAACAACTGGCTGTCTATTTACTCACTGGAAACAGTCAATTTTTATAAATATAATGAATCACCCTAATTGAGATCAGTTGACTGATATCAGATTTTCACCATGTATCAACATACCTCCGGTTACTAGATTATTGGTCCATAGTCGAAGGCATGAAACGTATTCTCATCAAATATTGTATAGCGTTGTAATAAGGTGATATGTTAATGGTTAGCTAAAAAATAAGATATGAGGTAAACGAGCATTAAACTGCAATTAAATACGGACAGTTAAGTAGTAAATCCGTTAAACAGTCGCTAAAATCATAATATCAGTATAATATTGCGCAGAATATTAAGTTTTTGACTGAAGTCTTGAGCCGATTTGTGTTAGACAACCATTAAAAACCAGGAAGCACTGGACGATCGTTTCGTTCTATTTTGTGACTCCTCAATCTCAACCAAGAAATTAATAATCTCCACAACTATATGCTAATAATCACCATGTGCTTACTGTAAGATCCATTTTGAATGCCTTGTGTGTTTGTGAAAACCCCTCCATGTATATACTTGCAGTCATATCTCCACAATCCTCTTAGTTGTACATTGCTGACTTTTTGACTACATTTGAATTGTTAGTATTTGTATTTATTATAGTTTTCGTTTATACTACACCTTCACTAATCCCCCGTGTTTCTTCCCGAACTGTACTTATGTTGTTTTACTTTATACTAAGTCTGGGCGGCAGCCATTTTGGTTTGTCCCTGCTTTTGATTGCTTGGCCTGTGTTGACTAGAATTGTGCATTTTGGTTGTGAATTGAAGCACTCTTCCAGAATTGAAAACACTCTGTGTTATAGAGCGACCAATTATTACCTTTTGAACGAATCTGTACGTGATCTATCCAGACAGGATATAATAACATTTATTTGTGGTGATTGGTAATTTTCTTGCATCCTTTACCAACTTTCTTATTTATTGTAATTTAGATTTGATCAATTGAACAATTATTGGTTGGATAACTGAGTGGTTATATTTGTTTAGGTAATAATGTACACTTAAATTTATGATAAATTATAGAACCATCATCTTACCTAGTTACTTTGTTTTGGTTTCAGTTGGGCGAGGGCGCGTATCTAACTCATCCAGACAGCTGTCCTTCAATCCAAACCGTAGTTTGGATCTTACACTTACTGGTGACTAGCATCGTGAGGGAATTCTCGGCATTATTGTGAGACGCTGTGACCAGTGGAACTAATCCGTGTTAATGGCTTGACGTTCTCTCTAGTGCTTTAGGTTTTCGCGTTAATCCCCATGCTACTCTTTATGATAACCATGGAATCACTTGTTATTAATAAACTACAGTGTATCGTTCCGGTTAACCTAGCTCTTGTCATTGTTGACGAATTAGCGAATTGAATGCTAGTTTATGTCAACATTTGTTTTGTCTAATTGGAAGGATACCAACACCTGTCCCAGTATCAGCAAGACAGAAGATTTTCGGATTATTAAATAGCTGATAGTATCGGACTGTATGTACTTATACTTACTTATTTAAAGCTGGTAATATCGCTATGACACTTTAAATGAGCTCATATGTTGACAAATCATGTCATCGTTGTAATTTACAGCACAGAAATGAAAGAAATGAACAAATGTGTGTGCAACATCAAATGACTTAAACCTATCAACATTTAGCTGTTCGGGTGCAAGACCAGGTGTCCCTACGAATGAACACTTTTCTTCGTTCTCAAGCTGACATATCTGACAATAGGTTGATTGCACTATAATGGGGTGAGATACCATAATGAGTTATCCTCATTGCAGTGATGACACGGGACCAAATCTATCAGGAGGCATCAGTTCCTCAAGATTACAGGTACAATTTGCTGGTGAGTGCCAAGTAGTACGAAACCTAAGTCCAAGACAACCCAAACCGTCATCATATCTCAGCATGTAAATTTTTCTAAATTTTGCTAATTAACAATTGTAGATTATAATATAGATGACCAGTTACTATTACTAACTGAGCTAGCAAGCCATGGATACTAATCACTATCGCAACATTATAATACACGTGAGCATTAGTCGACGAACTAATAGAATAACGGGTTAGCATCAGTGAAAATCAATCGACTAAGTTAAAGTCAGTGGGAGAATTAATGACAGGCTGAGTTTCTTTATCCGGGCTTACCAATGTAGAATTAATGTATGGTTTGTTTTAGACGTTGATAAGCAACACCACAACACTTTCATCCATTTCACGGATGAAATCCTCTATACAATACACTATGCTGACATAACGTCGTGCTTTGTGGGCGTAATATAAGTTTGGCAACGAATAGTCATCTTCGATTCAGCAGATAGTATCACGAACACTGGATATTGAATCTAGTTCAATATCTTAGTACCTGTAATCTTGAAGAAAACTGGTGCGCTCTGGCGGGTTCGATCTTGTGTCACGCAGCTTCACAGTCAGAGACGTTACCACTGAGCTATCCGAGCCGCGACCGACCGCCTGTAGGACTGAGATGTAATCAAAATTGATTGATCACTGGGTGGCGATCAGTGTCATGCGTGTCTAGTCCTTATTAGTGCAGATCGAGTGCTACCGACCATGTTGCAATATGGCCACCAGTCTAGGTGACTCGACACTGGGTGACACGAGATCAAATCCACCAGGGAGCACCAGTTTACTCGAGATTACAGGTACACCTTGCTGACGAGTTCTAAGTAGCACGAAACCTGTCGCTAGGGTTTTGCTGTCGACTACATCCAACCACCATCTAATCTCAACATATAGTGCACGCAGTGTCGAGTCACGTAGACTGATGGCCACATTGCAACATGGTCGATAGCATTCGATCTGCACTAGTAAGGACTAGACAAGCATGGCATTGATCTCCACCCAGTGATCAATCAATTGTCAATATCTTAGTTTTAAATACTACTGGGCTTTGATACGACTTATGTTCAAATACTAAACGGTCAATTCATTATATTGCAATGCTACCATGTGAGATTCGGCTGATTTTTCAAATGAAACAAGTGAAATGCGTTTATAAACCATTTATAATAAGGTCTAATGCGTTTTTATTTATTTGCATTGTTTTGTCGTGATGGGTGTAAAGGCAAACAATATAAATGTCATAAATTTGCCACCGTAATAAATCTGCGGCTTTCCGAATCAGTAAGTTTCGACGACATATCCGAAGACGTACAAATACAGTTCCCAGGTTTCCTCCGTTTGTCAGTACGTAACGTATTCCAGAGATGATTGAGTTTCTAATGACTTCTGAAGGATCGACAGGAAATAACATTTCTCCTGATTTCCGACTGAAAATCAGAACTTTTAAAGAGATGTTCCGTAAGATGTACCACGGCTAAGGAGAAGGTATGTCGTACGTGGTTGAACTACATAGTATATATGTCGAATTATGGTCTACGTCGTTATTAATATTATTTTAATAATAGACCTGTAAAATTATGGCCTGCATAGTTAATAATACTTCTTTAATAATAAACCTAATCCTAAAATTGTAGATTTGTCATGATATAACTGCTCAATCTAATAAATTTTACGTGGAAGTCACGTCATTATCTGCACTGATTCATCGTCTCTTGACAATTAACAACATGAATCTTATTTCTTCTGAAGAACAGTTTTGGTCTGAAGATATGATAATATATTTAATGTGATTAAAGGCAAGCTATACATAATGATCACATTTGCGAGGCTGAGCCGTGTCATTCGAATAAATACGATTAATTCTTCCCGCCTTTTCCATTGTTGATCTGCTCTGTTGCTGAATATAAATTTTCCTAGTTAACTCATGTTCAGCTTTGTGGATTGTCTGGTTGGGGCTAATACCACTGTAGTGGAATTGGACCATAACCAAACAATCCTCAAAGTTGTACACGATACTACTCGAAAAACAGATATTCAATGTTTAACGCGTAGAAAAACCCAACGATGGAGAAGGCGGGAATAAGGAGTTGAATGTGAGTTGATCGAGTGGCATGGCTCGGCCATGCAGGCGTGGTCCTTGCGGAATGTTACCTTATATCTTTTATTCATATAAAATTTATTGTTCTATCTCTAGCCTAGTCTTTTTCTCCATCATTTATTGGTAATTGTTTCGATGCAGTGGGTTGGTATAGGCGATGATGTGACTTCCACGTAAGATCTTATAGATTAAGCAGTTATACCACGACAAATCTACAATTTTAGGATTAGGTCTATTATTGGAGTAGTACTACTATCATAGTAGACCATAATTATACACCACTACATATATCTATGATTTGGGTTTCAATTTCTATCAAAAATTAAACATCATGGGACATAATGTACTGGTCACGGAGGTATTGTAGAACTATGGTCTACTATGATATAATGGCTGCTCAAATAATAGACCTAATCCTAAATTTGTAGATTTGTCATTATATAACTGCCTAATCTATAAGATCTTACGTGGAAGTCACACCATCGACTACGCCAACTCACTGTATCGTATCAATTACCAATACATGGTGTAGAACATGGTTAGGCTAGAGAAAGAACAATATATTTAATATGAATAGAAGATATAAGATAACATTCAGCAGGTACCATGCCTGCATGGCCGAGCCATGCCGTTCGATCAACTCCGATCCATTCAACTCATTGTACGCGCCTTCTCCATTGTTAGGTATTTCTCCGCGTTAAATGTTGAATAACTATTTTCTGAGTAGTCTCGTGTTCACAGCTTTGTGGATTGTGTGGCTATTGTCCATTGCCACTACAGTATCACTACCTGCTACGAGGGTACTCGTTGGATGAATCGTTTTTCAAAAAGCCTGATCAGCACAAATGGTCGAATTGAGATGATAGCTAGTAATTGCTAGAACTGTCTAGTTTGTACTCCGGTATTCACGAGCAGATCAGTATCCATGTCAGAAAAAATCAGTCCCTTTAAGATGCCACGAGTAATTGGAGTTTGATAACACCTTGGCCAGTAACACCTTCTATAACCGAAGCGTGTCTACTAAGAGAAATCAGGAGTCAGAGGCGAAGATGTTCGAAAATATATTTGACAGATTATCAATATATCCAGAGACAAGCACAGCATGCACCTGTTGAGGGAGTTTCGACAAGAAAAGTTGTTTAAATAGGCCATCATTGAAAATTATTTGGCCGATAACCTCTTTCATTCGTTGCAACATGTCCGTTGCAGAACCGTGTTGCAGGTCGATGTTATTGAGGAGTTTGTTCAACCTTTGTCTATCGGTTCGGTCTCCGCGTTTAAGAATAGAACGTTTCAGCGTTTCGTAAGGTTCAGAAGCATACGTACCTGTTAAATTCGCGCGGTAATGCCTTGACTATTGCGAGGAATAGTGCACATGTGTCGATCACGCCGTGCTCGGAAAAGTCGGCTTCTGCGTAGCAAAACCAGACTTCGATGTTGTCGGGCCAGAAGGGCATCAGTTGAAACCAAGGTGGGGACAAAGTCTTAAGCTTAAGTAATTTGGGTGTCTGTTCAGTCATGATGAAATATGAAGTACGATAATGAACGACGGAAAAATATATATATGTCCAAAAAGCACGAAAAATAAAGCACAGTGTATAAAAAATTAAGATAAGGTAATAATACATAGAATCCCATAAAGGAACAGACTCGCAGTTTACGACTTGGTGTACCAGATCACGTTAGGCTCACCAATGAAGATGCCACAAGTATTCAGTGTTTGACAGCGCTTTAACCAGTAACACCTTCCAATATAACTCGTACCCACCAAGAGAAATCAAAAGACAGAATCGAAGAAATTGGAAGATATATTTGATGACTATTAATATATCGAGAATCTTCTGATCTAATCTGGCTAGTGATTGCAGTAGATGTTTAGCATGACGTTCCCACACATGATCTGGTGTGGATACATGACCGAGCGCCTTCAGCTAGGTGAGTCCGTCAAAACTAATGTGGTTAGCATCCAATGTAGAAGGCTTACAGAGCTATTACTTTTGAAAATTTACTTACCGCTACAGACCTTACACCCACACGAAGGCATCGTGCTTTGTAGTTTAAATCAGTTGAGAGTAATGTATGTAGAAATTATCATCACGAAGAAGCATCACTTAAAACTCAGTGCAATAAAGCATGAACATGTCTGTTTCTAAATTCACTAGAGTCGCCTTCCCTCTCATACTCAATAATTAACCCCCCAAAGTCCGAATTAGTATATCATAGTTCACCTGAACAAAATAAAGTTTGTAATCGGGAAGTGGTTAATACTGGCTCTATAAAAACGTGCCACTTCATAGCTTCACAGAACAAAGTCTTCGGTTTTTTGAAAATAATATTCCTCATCAGAATCAACTCTGGGAAACTGTCCGAATACTAGTCACCTTGTGACTAAAGTGATACTGAGTGCAGTCGCGCGCATGAATTATTAAGGTCATTAGTGGGCATACCTGAAGTGGCGCAACTTTCGGATTCTCTAGTCCTTATCGTATGTGGCCAATTACGGCCTTCAATGCATGTTGGGATTTGTGAGATATGTAGCGGGAGCAGCAATATCTTATCAGATTTTTATAGTATTTGGAATTCTACCATGTGTTATCTCTAGCGAGGCTTTAAATGGATTGTTATCATCAGGTTCATCGAAAGATAACAGGTAATTTGATTGTCTTGCATAACTACGGTCTGGTTTTTTATTTGAATTTAAAGAGGAAATATAGTATTAGTGTTATATTGATGTGGTATTTCACTCAGATTCTTCAAGAACATGTCATAAAATATACATTGGTGATTTATTTCTCCAGGATTTAGGTAGGGAGTATATATCAGTAGACTTGGAATCCATACTTTGTGTAATGGAATTTTATAAGTTACACTAGGACAGCAGTGCCGACTGATTTGCCAACGATAACTATAATGATTGTAATGTCAGTGATTGTCACTACCTCTTTGAGTTTAACCAAATGCTGAACTTGGAAAGTATTTTTTTAGCTTTAAAACAGATCGTCAAACTTTAAAAAAATCGTAGTCTGTTGAAAACGTATCTTAAGTTTTAAGGTGAACACTGTTGTGTTTTTTGTTTTTGCTAAGTCTAAACGAACAATGGCTTTGTTCAGTTTACCATGTAGTAATTTTTACCATCATAGAGTGTCATCATAACAGATGCACTAAAAATTAACTTAACTTACTAACCTTAATTCATAAACGATTAATCTAGCTTCTGCACTTTATTTATGAGGTAGTTCCTATACATGCGAATAGTACTTGGTTAGTAAGATTGGTTTGTTGAAGCATCAAGGGTTTTTGAAAACAGATTATTTATCAACCACTACTAACTAAAAGGTAATGTTCGAGTAACCTGTCTTTATGTTACCTATGATCTCTCGTTACTATATTTCAATTTCCTAAGTCGGGTAGTTCAAACGTTTCATGAACGAGGCTAACACCTAAGACATTAAATTGGAAAATTATGTGTAAGGGCACCAGCTTCATTTCTCAGACCACGAAATCCCACCAAGAATGCATGAAGGGTAACGAAGTAAAACATGAATAAAAAATTAAGGAATGGAGGTAAAAAGTAGATGAAAATTAATAAAACATTTACGACCTAAAGGAAAGGAGTACTAGTTAATGTATCATTTTGATAGATTTTACTGATAGCTGTTGTCTCGTTGATCCCACACATGGAATTCACACTAATTTAAGGCTCAGTAACAATCCGAAAATTTGTGGGCAGTTGGTGTACTTTTATCTAGCCATCTTTAGTTTTATGATTTAAATCTATTTTAGGGCAAGTTTGCCTCGCTTTGAGCGCCCAGGCAGTATTCTAACCCTCACACAAACCAAATGATGTGTGGCGCGTATATTTTTAGTGCCTCCTTTTACTATTGTTTGTGTTTAAATGAATAAATACAGGGCAAATTTTCCTCTTACTAAGTAGTAACGTAATGTGCTTAATACAACTCAAATACCTCAGTCATCACAGATATGTTGAATTTCTTGCGAAACGTTTGCCCAATTGTGTGGTTCTATTAACTTTATTATATGGAGAGATCCAACATTTTATCTACTAAATACTTGCTTTTTAGCGAAAAGTGTACATTGGCTACCTCTCATTGTGTCCCAATCGCTCTACATCTCAATCGTACCTGCTTAGGTAATCATTTGCCTTACAAACTGACAGCCCCAATACCACTTGGTGAGGATGTGACTTTTTACAGCCTAGAGTTTTGGACAGCCCTACAGTCTATTCCAACATGTTGGGATAAATTACAAGTAAACCTTATGTTTTTGCAGAAATTATTTCAAGTCAAGTGTAACTCCTTCATTTTACAATAGCATTAATAATAGCCTACTGTACTTTAATTCTTCTGCAATATGGTTATCATTACGATAGCATTCGTTAACTGAAAACGCCTCGTAATAAGTGGCTTGAGACTATATTTTATCTGCCTTTTTCAGTGTAAACTTTATTGTGTAGTTTTAAGGTTACTATAAATCTGTCTTCGTTGTTTAGAAGTAACAAGATATCAGGCATTCATAATTTCCTATAAATAGTACTTGCTAACTTTTGAACTCATTAAAATAACTAGGTGTTCTGATTTCAGGAATAGTAGTGTTGTATGCTTAGCAATATATATTTATCTCAACCCCAGGACCATGTCCTCTATGTTGACTTGTATATTCCTTGTAGCTATCCACCTATGTCTTGTCGTTTATTTGGCTATGAAAAGCGGTTGTTACTTGTAATACTTTCCGTATAATTACTGACAATTTCATTAACGGGATAATGAGTATTGATTCTGTCAAATAACCTATGATGTATTGATTTATACTTGTGTAAATAATTCTTAAGGTTATACCTTCTTATATTTTTAAGTTAATAGTTATAGGACTGTTCAAAAACATCAGTCTAGTAGTCATTTGTACGAAGCATATAATTTTCACCGCGAAAATTTTTACTTTTCTATTCGAATCATTTAAGCAGTAGTTTCTTGATTAAACCATTCAGCTTCCAACCAACAGGGTTCAAATCCAAGTTCGTCTACGTAGGTATGAGTAGCCATGTAGTATCGTTAACCGTTACACCTAAATTATGATTTATAGTCTAATAAGTTAGTTTGTGCTCAGCAAACTAGTTACATTAATTTGAACTTAGTTAACCCGCTGTCTAGACCATTACAATTATATTCAACTTAGAGTAAACCGAAATGTATAAATTTGGTTTCTTCTGTTTAGCGATTCATATGTAATCACATGTTAAACTTGAATTAAAGCTACACAAATTGGGAAAAACAAAATTCTTTTCATCCAGATGATTTACGTTGTTGAGTTCTGTTAACCGTTAATTCGTGTTGTGTGTTTGAAGTGGTTTCGTACAGAGTTAATTAATGAAGAACATAGTTTCAAGAAGTCTACATATTTCACCAAATATCTTATCAATACTTTGTTCTATTCATTCTGCAATTTACCTTAAAAATAAGTGGCCAGAAACTTCATATATCTGTTTCATTACTTCAAAGGTAGTCAGATATTTTACATATGACACTAATTAAATCCCTTTCATTATCCAAATAGGCACATTGTAATACGGTACTCGAAATTGAGTAGATTAGGAGATTGATACGTTTGAAGCGTACCTTTTAGGATACTCAGATATCGATATTATGTTACCCTGTAGATTTCTAACACGCTTATATATCCCTATAATCTGTAAATAATGAGATGTCTTACCATAGGTTCTCATCGATCGGCCTAAATTCGAACGTAAAACTTAGTGGGTAAAAGTCAGATGTATTAACCACTAAGCCACCGCCCCCTTCATACTAATGTAGTTTGTTTATTGTGTTTAATATGTTGGTGCAATTGCAAAGTTGAAATATTGAACTCTGACTAGTTTGTAAACATAATTCGGCTTTTTTGTGTATTGTATGTGCTTGTAATTTCCTCACTAGTTTAGTTTATTATCATTCAGTTTATCTTATTCATATTTTTTCCACAACTTTATGTTTCTTTTACCTTTGTGGGCAAATAGTTCTTTTTATGCTCCGTTTATGTTCCTGAATGTGTTGTTATTCAAACTTCAAAATTCATTAATGCGGATAGTACGTATTCATCTGTCACTACTGGAAATAATCAATCTGATCTAAATAATCATTCAATTAATGTAACCAGTAGTCAGGAATTCTTCGATAAAAACATGTCAGCTGATAGCTTTCCATCATCATCGACAAATTTTCATCGAATTGTTTTACCAGAAGCTGAAATGTGTGAAGCCGTACATAAAGCCTGTCCACTTCTCTTCTCCATTATCCACTCAATGAATGATAATAACAGTAATAATGTAAAAAAGAAATCTACAAAAATCAAAAACACTGGTACTGGTCACAGTATTAGTAATAATGGTAGTAGTGGTAGAGATATTGACGATGATACCAGTACTAGTAAACAGCATAATCATTTATATCCGAAATTCTTGGATTGTTCATTATATACGCCAGGATGTCGACAGGTATATTTATTTATACGTTTTTTCCATAATTATTTTGTAAATAATTCTTGTCAATTTTACATATTGAGCTGGTGATGTTGGTAGTTGAAACTTTTACTGACTCATTAAAGCTCAAATCAGCTGTCTCTGAATATTCGATCTATTGCTGGTTAGTACATTTGCATAAAAATTCAGCCTCCAAATATGACTCATGTACCGATATAATGAATTGGATTGAAAGGAGGCTTAGAGACGGGTTGGCCAATGAACCCATTGGCTATTGGTCTTAGTCATGTTGGTAGATGTAGACTACTACTACTACCTGGTTGAAGTCTGGTTTCTAATCATAATCAGTGACTGGAGATATTAAGTGCAATGGCTCAAAACCGTTCACAATAACGCAGATGCATTAGAGAAATATGACTGAAAACGAGAAGATAAATTCAAGGAATAAGACGTACGAAATATTAGCGGACTCGTGTACAATATACTCACCCTTTGGTAGGCAGATAAACATATTGTCTAGTTACTTACTTTCTAGTCCTCACTGCCATTGAGATGGCGATCCGTGAGTCTCAAGGTGAAGTTTGTTAATTTTAGTGTCTACCTTTTTTAACCCTTACTGTCCGTTACTATGAGACAGCGTCTCTACAGATACTAGTCTGTAAGAAATATCCTACCGCTGTCGTTCTATTGCACAATTAGCAACGTAATTTCCCTTTCATACCCCAAGATTACCACTTATTTTATCTCTAACTCCAACTTACTTGATATTAGTAGTAGGACATAAAGACGGGCATTCTAGTCAGGTGCTGAAATATGACACTACATTGTCTTTTTCTCTCAATTTTCTGAAGTGATGATGGCGAGTCTTAAAGGAGTCATTCAATGAGAAATCGTTTATTTATGGACAAATCCATTTTTTAAATATCACTCAAATTTATACGAGGATATTTGAATAAATAGTTCGACAGAAACTTGGCGCCATATATATCGAAGAAATTATTTGCATAAAATTATATTTGAAATAATCTCAGCGATTGAAATCTAAACAATTCCAACATTTTATTCAGTCTTATGATCTTTCGTATCTGAAATTTCGTATTACAAGATTTCATAAACATACAAAGCTTAGATTTATGCACTCAATCACTCATCATTGTTAAGTGTCAATAATATATGAACAAACTTTCGGTCAACCAAACACCTCATTTTTGTTAGATATGTACACAGAATTATCATTCCATTGACACTTTCATTGTTTGTAGAGTAAAGATGATCTTACCGAAATTTTTTACTCAACATTATCCTATTAATCTGGGGTGGTAAAATCAAGATGTCTGAAATTTTGGGTTAGGTTAGACCTGGTCAATCAGTATCTTTTTAACACTTAAGCTTTTTATGGATTAATATGGAGGTTAAATTTTTAGTCATATAAATAAATCTCTTCCTGTCCAGTTTGTCTAGACTGGAGACAAAGTATGTTTCACTTTATCTTGGCTGTCTATTGTTTATAAACCCACTTATTCTCTCGGTTCAAGTTGAAAGTCAATGTCAATCGCAATAAATAATCTATTCAATATTAACTTGCTTATTGATAGGCTTCTAGTTTAGCCATAAAGTTTCACCTGATTGACTGACTAATTCTATGTGTTGGAAAGCTTGGGTGAGAGGGGTACTGGAGAGAGTTACGTTGATTACAATCAAAAATTTACTTTTATTTCATCCAGTCCTGCGTAGTTGATTTTTTTTAACCATTACAAATGTTTAACTGGAACCTATTCACTATTCATCTTGTTAATTTTATCGTGTCATGGCAATGTAATGTACCAACTTGAACCGATACACATCAGTAGTACTAAGCGACTGGTTCAACAAGAAGATCCTGAAGTAATTTTTTATTAGCACAAATGAACCAGTTGTTCTGTCACATAAAATTTTGTATAACGTTTGAGATTTGAACTTATCCAGCTCAATGCATCATGTTGTTCACTTAGTTGGATTTATTACTGCTTCCCAAAAATTTATGAACTGATTTTTATTAGTGAAACTTTAAGCTAAAATAATTTCGGTGTAATCATCATTGTGTGTGTTTCGGGTTACTATTTTGGAGGAGATTTCTGACGATACGAAATTTGTTTGGAGGAAATTAGATTGTAGGTCACTCATTCTCCAATCAATTAAGAGCCGACTGTTAGGTTTAATCTTTGGGTATCATATCACCTCCCTCACAAAATGATTCGAAATCCTTCTGTGGCAACATTGGTGAGGTAGTACTTTTGCTCCGCTTTATATATTCAATTTTATTGCGAATTATGTTTTCGTTTGTTTCTCGATTCCTCTCCTTTCTCCCTCTCTTGGCACTTTCCATATGATTTGGTCTGTAACGGTCTGCGCAACTGGAACGTTCGTGTTCTGTAACTTAAAAGCTCAATGATTGCTGCTTCGCTTGTGGGGACTAATCTAGCGTATGTTCCATAGACTCATCTTAGTGTTGTGTGACTGAAATTCAATATTTGAAGCCTGAAGTCGAAGAATTTCCAGGAAATTCTGACTGTGAATCAACCATAACTTCAAGACTTTTCATTAATTTAGTTATATCGCTGCTTCCAACCATTCCATTGTTACATGAACTGTCATGCATTCTTTCTGAATTAATAGTATGTGAAAGGAGTTTAGGTTTTAACTCATTTAGTAACGTTTAGATAAATTCTCCCTTCGACTATGCTAACTAAAATAAACAATAAATTTCACTCACCTTTAACAACTGACATTTTAGGAAAAAAATCGATTTTTATTCTTATCATCACTGTTATGGAGATGGTTTTCTGTTAATTTGATGATGAATATGAACAGAAAATAAACGTGGAAAAAAATATCATGAGTGATTGATAGTAATCAACTTGTAGGTTGCTTATTCTCCAATCAATTGAAACCTGACTGTTAAGCTTAATCTTTGAACATCGTATCAGTATTTTATTAACTAATCGCTCTACTTATTATTTATTTATTTATTTAAACATATAAACATTGGTGCAAGGAGGCAACAAATATATATGCGCCACACAGGTCATTCGATTTGAGAGCTAGAATACTGCCTGGGCGCTTAGACAGAAGCAGGTGCTTTTCTCAGAGGGCCGCTTCCCGAGCCTTTGACCTACAGGTCTAATCCACAAGTCAGTGAAGCAACGTTAAAAGATGCAGTTCCATGGTGATCGGTAACCGACAGCAGATTCATACCTCTTTTGTCCCCTCAGAATCCTGAAGCCCATGTGCACCATTGGTTTTGTCTGAGAGTTTTCCAACTCTCCTAAATGGATTCTCCATATCTACGAATCTGGTTAAAGCCTCTGCCGGACATTCGATTTTCATCCTCTCAATTTCTTAAACAATACCCTCTCTGTAAGAAGGCAGTAAATAGAACATCCGTGACAGTGGCTGTATATGCATGACTATGTGAAAGCATTTCATTCATTTTACAAATGATAGTTAATAGTACTCATGATTCTTTAATGGTTGTTTAGCTTTAAAAGAATTTAATCCTACAAAATTTAAATCTACATTTTAAAGTACTTTAATTAGAAGAACATTTCACTCAGTAACTAGATCCTTTTGAGGAAGGGATGAATTGGGATAGATTAATCATTAGAAAGTAACATCTATTTCACTGTTGACTATAGATAACTAAAGTATTAATTAACCGATTGACTAATTAATTAATTGGTTAAGTTCAAAAAGATTGCTGTGTTTATTTTACTTTCATTTCATTGTTTCCATTGCTGTTTTTTTCCTCAAAAAAAATTGAACCAAAGAATAAATTAACTGCTCGTTTATTTCAAAGTAATGGCGGTGGATGTCAATCTCCTCTTGTTACAACATCATTAAGACGAAATTGGTAAGCTTTCTTTGTTTTGTCTTTAAATTCAATAAATATATTTCAACTATAAGGAATGTTGTATTATACAAAATAAGTATTATTTATAAACGATACTCTTTCTTCTAGTTATTTGAATTTTGTTTGTTTACACTGTCAGTTATTTATTTTGATAATGTTTCGTTATTATCAGAAGGGGGTTTTGTGGAGATTTTAGACAATGGTATACGGTAGTGCAACTTCGTGGATTGGTTGAAGTTAAACATTAACACTGTTGGATGCCGGCTCAGTGGTCTAAGGGTAAATCGCTCACGCGCGAGACTGATAGGTTCTGGGTTCGAATCTCGCGGGGTGAGGGATCGTGGGTGCGCAATGCTGAGGAGTCCCATACTAGGACGAAACGGCCGTCCAGTGCTTCCAGGTTTTCCATGGTGGTCTAGCTTCGATTGACTCATGATTTCAATCAGTGAAATATTGCGTTATACATATCCTGCTTTCTTTATTTAACTTTTCAAGTAGTATCATCAACCTTTTTTTTGTTGATATTTGATGAAATCTTTGTATGAATTTAAAATTATCGTTTAGCTTTTGCTAACTTATGTCAAATATAAATTAGGCGATATATCTATTTGTCAACCAGAAGGCAAGTATACAGTGTAGCAATCCGCTTTGTATTACTCCACAACTGTGAAGTATAGTGTTTGAAAGCAGAAGATATACATAAACCAGATTTTTTCTCCATAAGTATTTTGTAACATTGCTCGCGTATCGTAGAATGGCTGAGTGAGCAGTGTTGGGGTTAAGCATAGGGTATCAGACAAGAATATAATATCGGTTAATGGAGTTGTAATTTATCATCAACTGAGTTAGTTGGGTCATATTTCACCTATGTCTAACCACCGCGTACCTCGGTACAGGACGTTTGCTCATGTAAGAATTATTCAGGAAGTTGCTAGGGGCGGCCAAAATAAAATTGTGAACTTATTTCATGAAGTCACTGATTGTTGGCTTGAGTCGTGTTAGTAGATACAGACTATCTGGTTTTAGTTTGTCCAACAAATGCGATCAGTAATTGGAGACTTTGGGTAATATGGCTCAGAATTGATCACATTAGCCCAAATGCGCATATTTTGTCGGTTTTCTTCGAACTATTTCCGAACTATTTAGACTCATTATCATTACTATTACATTATTTCAGTTCTTTTAGTATTCATCGTATTATTTTCATCCCTTTATGCTAATATGATATTAGCAACTTGAGCTGACGCACATGTGTCAGACTGTATATTGACTATGAATAACTGATATTGTAAAATTGGTCAGTAATACTTATCCAGATAGTTTCACACACGGCCACGCGTATATAGCCTCTGCCAGGGTAGTCCTACTCACTGTCTTCTCGTGGCACCGGTGTTGTTTACGAAAATGAGAGGACGAAAAGCGAATGTCCGGCGCTTAAACCGGATTCCAAACCAATGGTGCACATGGGCTCCAGTATCCTGCGGGAACAAATGGCGTATGAACCAATCTTTGGTCACCGGCTACCATGGGATTGCATCTCCTTACGATGCTCCACTGCCTTGTAGGTTAGACCTTTAAGTCAAAGGCTCGGGGAGTGGCCCCCTAAGATAACCACCTGCTTCGGTTTGGGCACCCGGGCAGTATTACAGCCCTCACACACATCGAATGAGATTTGTGTGGTGCATATGTATTTGGTGCCCCTTTGTACCATTATCTATGTGTTGAAATAAAATAATAAAAAAACATAATTGATTATCACAAAGGTCAATGTATCATTTAATAACAGGCAAATATGAAACCTATTCCAGGTGATCAGAATATATCTATATATACATATGACAATCATTTGTAGAGTTTCCAACTATCGATCTCAATATTTATGAAGAGTGTCCTAGGCTACTGTACTTTTAATATTTATATCGATTATTATTAGTCAATATTTTGATGTATCAAATGAAATTTATTAAAGCTACTAATTTTTTTCATTTCATATCTCCAGATGTAAGATAATTTACATTTTCTACATAACAATATTGTGGGTTTGTTTTGTTAGTTGCTATGTACTTAGAATTGATCCTTTTTTTCTTCAGAAACAAACTAGGGGATAAAAATGTTTTATTCAAATTTGCCTTCTTTTCGAATAATAATAATTTATGTTTAAACATAAGGTATTGTTGACTCATGATTACTAATGTCATACACAATGAAGAACCTGATACATATGTTCATCGGTTAAAAAATTACCATACCACATTAACATAGTGAGATAGAATTATTTCAAGACAAATCCCTGAGTAGTATAAGTGGTATAAAAAATAAAAACAGTATAAGGATCCTTGTTTCATCCAACAAAATAATACCTGCTTCGGTTTATTTCTCTAATCAGTATCTCGTTCTTCACCTATCGGATATTTGATTGGCTTATTAGCAAATAATTGCGTTGATCAGGAATCCGTATCATCTATTTTTTAGATAATTGGGATATAGCCTCAGATGAAGTTTCCTAGCTTACTGCTGAAAAAAACGAGAGAGAGAGAAAGTAGGGTTCAGTCAACAAATCATCTTTAAACAGATTTGGATTCGATAGGAAGGTGAGTCTTAGATTTGATCACATTACGTGAATGATTTAGTTCTGTCACAGAGTTTTAAGTAGAAACATTTTGAATAACGCATTTCCGTAGTTTTCAGCGCTTTTTCAGTTATAATTTGTATAGTGCATAGATTTTGTTTGCCTTTTTATCATCTTTTTATAGGATTCCTGGCATAGAAAGATGTAGTTTTCCATGTCGACGTCCTCATTTCGATTCTGACCATTATAGATTAGCTAGATGGATTACAGGTTGTGCTGCCTTGTTCTGTTTATGTACTAATGTTTTTACATTGGTAAGGAATGTGTTTTTACTTAATTTTGTGTGTGGAATTTTGTTACACTAACTAATATTTTTCAAGCTACACAATTTTGTACTGATATATGAGTGGTTATCATAGAGAGAGGTGTTAGATCTTGGTAAAGAACGATTATTTATTGGGGTTTCTCGGTTGATCTACGGGAGTTGTCATTTGCAAACATATGAGGATCATTCTAATATGAACAATTCTGTTGCGGACTCGATAACGGGAACTGGCACACAGGAAGAAGACAAAGTGTAGGAAAAAGACTGATTTCTAAACAGGACTTAATAGAACTCAGTATATATATAATAACGAGAACAGCCTTCAAGTACACGGAAAATTAGCGCAAGTCAAAGTAGTGGTAGGCAATCAGAAAAAAGAGCACAGGTCGTGGGAGAAATTTAATTCACAGTCACTGAATGTAATAAGATTTCATCATTATTGGTAAAAATCGAATAATTCCGTGTTCGCCCTAGTAGGAATAGAGGAACATAATGCTTTATTTTTAATCTACACTTTTCATAATCATAGTTGTGTGTTGGCTGCAATGCTCAAAGTCGACGATTTTATTAGGGGGTCACTTCCTGTGTTTTTGACTTCAAGGTCCTAGTCCACAAGGGAGTAGAGCAACATCAAAAGATGCTATCTGATGGTTACCGGTAATTAAAGTAGGTTGATGAGATTATTATTAACGGACGACCCTTGAGCGATACTATAGTAACCTTGAGAATATTCACCTTCTTACCAGAATCAAAAGATTATACATTAGTGTGAGGAATTAGGATTAGAACTTAAAGTTGGACGTTAGGGTTAGAAATTTGAGTTAGGGATTTCATCACGACCTCACATCAACTATAGTGCCAAAATACTATTTAGCTATATTAATCAGTGAATTTCGCCCAAATATCTAAAACTTGCTTTCTTAAATCTTATTAGTTCGTCCATAAATTACTGTCTCGCCAATAGGTTAATATTCTATTCTTTCCTTTCGGATCCTGGGGTCCATTCCTATCATTGGTTTGAAATTAGGGTGTCTTGACCCTCCTAGGTGAACCCTTCCTACCCCCCAACCCGATTTAAACTTCGGAATTTCTCATTTCATCTCCTTACTTTCGTAAACGTACTCCCTCTTTTTGCAGTTAGTAAACAGGGTTTACCTGACGGAGGCTACAAACTCATGGCCGTATGATAACATTTGAAGCGCGTGATCAGGATTTTTTTAATCCTTGGGAGCTTCTATTAGTCACCATAAAAGTGATGAAGCAAAAGATTCTGTATGAAAGTAAACGACATACAGTAGTTGAAAGCAATATACATTGTTTATGATTATCGCCATGTTCACTTACTGTTTCCAATTCAATTAGTATGCTCCGACCATCAGGTTTCTCGGTCCTTATTATTTATTTGAATACGTAAGTATTAGTACAAAGGGGCACCGGATACATATACGCCACACAACTCACTTGGTTTTTCTGTGGGCTGTGATACTTCCCGGGTGCCCAGGCCGAAGCATGTGGCGTCCTTAGGGGACCACAACCCGAGACTTCGGCCTAAAGGTCCGATCCACAAGACAGTGGGGCAACGTCAGGACATGCAGTCCCATGGTAGCCGGTGATCAATAATAAGTTCATACGCCATTTGTTCCCTCAGGATCATGGAGCCTATATGGACCACTGGTTTGGAATGAGAGTTTTCTAACTCCCCTAGATGAATCCTCTGTGCCCACCAACCCGGTTAAAGCCTCTGTCGGACATTCGCTTTTCGTCCTCTCAATTTAGTAAACAACACCCTGGTCGCGAGAAGGTAGTGAGTAGGAGTTCCTTGACAGTGGCTGTATACGTGTGGCCATATGAGAGCATTTGGAGAAGGAGAGCCTACCCTTCCTACCCTCGGGAATTTGGGGGCTTCTAGGTCCTTGCTCAAACTGTGAAATTTTCTGACGTGTAGGGATCTCTATGCTAATATCTATCTAGCTATTCACCTAAGTAGACAGATATATCTCTACTATTTATTCTCGGTTCATTGTTTATTTACACCAAATCTTTCCGGTGGTTAGACCTAGTATCGTATAATAGAAATGTAGTTTTTTGTTTTTCATATTCAATTTTTGTATATTATGCTAAACAAAGAAAAAAAATCTCTATTGCCTACCACTTTATTACTGTCAAGGGATTAATTTGTTTTAACAAGGATTAGAATTCATTAAAACAGGTATAAACAAGAAATTTAGGATCGCTAGAAAAAATAGTTGAAAATCAGCTCAACTGTTATCAATCAGTACAAAAACCATATGTGTATGAATTCTAATTGGTAAAACATGGCACAGAAACAAAAAGTGGTCTAATCATTTAAGCTTGGTATTTATTTCAGGGAGAATTAATCCCTATTTAATGCATTGAAATGGGAGTATACTGAGACAATTTCCAAATATGATAAAATGCCAGTCAATAAAGTTTCAACATGATTATTGAACCATTACATGAATTATTTTTTATGGTAAACAAAAGAAGGCTTTAGGGTTAAACATAGAAGTAGAAGTTGGAGTTAAGATCACTGTAGGAGAATAATTTTTAGTCATAATATTCATGTTTTACTCAGGTAGTTCGGTAAAAGTATACACTGACGACTTGGAGTCAATCATTCAGATAAGATTATACTTCATGTGTTTTGCTTGAAATTTTAAGTTCAGTAATAGATAACATGTATCTTATCATTGGAAATGTTGAATTCTTTAAATACATTAAATCAATTAAAAAAGTGAATTTTTTATGGTGCATAAGCTAAGCAAGTTTTGTTGACTGTTCATGCAAAAAATTGGTTTGCTGGTTAACCAATTTCATTCATACGGGTGGTTGCTTTTCAGTGTTCCCGAGGGCCATTGTCATTGGGACATTGTAAGGCATGTCGCCATTACTAACACTAACGAGTTTGACTGTCGTGTAAACGGAATAGGTCAACTTTGACCTGTTCGTGCTGTGCATAATTGATTCATGCGATCATTGATCGGAATAACTATACATGTGATGTGAATGTGTATATGAATGGTGCGAATGGTCCACCAGGGTGCTTGATACCTGTGTGGTTGCGGGACAGAATTGAGCTGTACTATTCAGATTGTAGCGTTAAAGCCTATACGGTGTCTGGTTCTCCTGTGAAGCAGGACTGAGCTGAAATGCTCGCTTTATAAAATTTAAGCCTGAATGGTGTCTGGCTCTCCTGTTAAACGGGGTTGGGCTGTACTGTTTTGGTTGTCACGTGAAAGTCCGGATGGTGTCTGGTTCTCCTGAAAACCAATGTAAAATTACCCTGGCCCACAAGGGTACATTGTCTAACTTATATAACTAAGCTAAATTATAAAATATACTTGCTCCTGAGACAAATTATGCGTTATGATATGTGACATGGTTCATTGCGTAATCAGGAGTGTTTAGTGAAGCTAGATAATATTTTTTTCTTTCTTACTCTTACTTTAAATCTAAACCCTAAGTTTCTCAAGCTTGTAAACAGAAGAGTAGCAAAGTATTGCATTATAACTGATATTAGTTCATGTCAAAAACCCTATCTCCATTTATATAAACCTTATTCAAAACTCCAGTTTAACTCGAAATACCTAACCCTAACCTTTTTGCATTATAACTGATATAAATTGGTGACGAAAACTCTGTGGGGCGATAACGCTAACTAGAATTTTTGTGACCATAATACTGGCCCGATTACTAATGTATATGCTTATTTGTAAACTTGACCTTTTCTCTTTACTAAAACGGGTAGTTTAACAAGTGAGGGTTGATTGTTCAGGTGAAAGCTGTAATTTCATTGTTTTATATTGTAGATTATTTTACAACTAGGTATCGTTTCCTGACTGACTGATAAGTCTTCCAAGGTCGTCAATATATTATCCTTTTGCCGGTAATTCTCGGCTTTCAAATTTTTAAAACTCCTAAGTTATCCTAGAAAAGTTTATGTCTTATCTTGCACCGATATCCTCGAGAGATAACACACATAAACACCCTTCAATATGCTCCAAATCACCATATCAAGTACACTCAACAAAAATTCATTGTTTCAAATATCTTATCTCACATACAAATCCAATAGTTTGTATGGTGTATACATAATTTGGTGCCCCTTTGCTCCACTGTCTGGATATGTTTGATTAAATAGATAAAATTGGTAGAATATAAACAGCTCAACACTACGTCTCAAATTTCTCGCGAAATTTCACGAGATGCTATGTTAAATTTGATTGATTCTTTCGTACAGTATAGTTTTACCAGCTTTTGCAAGGTACTTAGCTGTCAATGTTTTCGTACCCTTTTTTTTCTACATCTATTGTGACAAAATATTTAAATCAATCCAGACAGTACAGTTCAATCTCTTTAAAAGTCTGAATTAGGTTCACTTCATTGTTCTTGTGGTTTAGTGTAGTCTACATTTTATAATTAATTACTTACTTACGCCTGTTACTCCTCGTGAAGGAGCATAGGCCGCTCACCAGCATTCTCCATCCAACCCTGTCCTGGGCAATCCTTTCCACCTCCTTCCAGCTGTTATTCATCCTTTCCATATCTGCTTCTATTTCCCGACGTAATGTGTTCTTTGGCCTTCCTCTTTTCCTCTTCCACTCAGGATTCCAAGTTAGGGCTTACCACGTGATGCAGTTTGATGATTTGCGTAATGCATGTCCTATCCATTTCCATCGTCTTTTCCTAATTTCTTCTTCAGCTGGAAGTTGGTTTGTTCTCTTTCACAGTAGGTTGTTGCTGATGGTATCCGGTCAATGGACGTTGAGTATCTTACGTAGACAACTATTTATAGATACTTGTACCTTCTTGACGATGGTTGTATTAGCTCTCCAAGTTTTAGCTCCGTACAGTAGAACTAACTATCTCGACGTTCGTATTGAGGATTGTGACTTTTATATTGGTTGACAGACAGTTGCTTTGAGTTCTATATGTTCTTCAATTGTAAGAATGCTGTCTTTGCTTTGTCAATTCTCGTCTTTACGGCTGTATCCGATCCTCCTTGTTCATCGATGATGCTTCCCAGGTATGTGAAGGATTCTACATCTTCCAGAGTTTCGCCATCAAGAGTGATTGAACTGCTGTTCTCCGTTTCGAATTTGAGGACCTTGGTTTTCCCTTTGTGTATGTTGAGGCCTACTGCTGCAGACAGAAACTGCTGCTACACTGGCTGTCTTTATCTGCATTTGTTCGTGTGTATTGGGTACGAGGATTAGACATTTTGTAACACGAAACAATTAATCATGAATTCACATACATTTTTTATGGCTCATATGATATATATATATATATATATAATTCTCAGTTGCAGGTTGGAAAACTGCTCCATGTACTCCGGTTTAAGCAATCGGGTTGTGTCATTAGCCGTCACATAATTAGAGTTTGACTAAAAGTTAAGTACATCACTTAAACAAGGTACTTGTTATACAAGCGTCATATGTATGATAATTATATTTAGTAATTATTTAAATTTATTCTTTTTCAATATATTTATTCCATAATTCATAATTTTAGTTCACTATTCGTTTACAATTAACTGAACGTATGGAGATAACATTACAGCTTTCAATATATGTTCATCGTCTTATTGATTCACTACACTTGCCAACATTTTCAACAAATCGAAAATCACATCTTATCTATAATGGTAAATCATCCAAATCATCAGCGACAACATTAGCCACTTCTTTAACAGGAACAAAAACCACAACAACAACTACAGCATCTAATGAAACAGTTTATAATCCATCTTGGCGTTTATTACATATATCATTATTTTACATACATTTATTTTTAATATTGGGTTGCTTCGGTTGGTTATTACCTTTATTACCAACTATTGGTGAATATGTTGCTTGTCGGGAAGATGGTAGTCTTCGTGTTGGTGAACCACAAATTAGGTAAATATATATGTCATAGTTTACATTACGAACTGATCTTAGGCAACTGTTTCAAACTAGGATGGATCTCCTTAGCAGTGTATGTCCACAATGTTACCAGTAATTAAACTCTTTAGCGTATTGGACGATACGCAACATAGCGAGTTGATTAAAGTTTGAAATATGTAAGCTATTGGATGTCGCCTCGGTAGTCTAAAGGTTAGAGGCTCACCATAAGACCTGACAGTCTTGGATTCAACCTCTGCTGGATTCATACTCCTGAGGAGATCCATACTAGGACAAGGCAGCTTTTGAGTGAGTGCTCCTTGATTTTCTATCTAACTAATATCAGTCCATGATATATATATATATATATATATATATATATATATATATAGTATTTTTTCGAGAAATAATGTTTACCTTTTTATTTAATTTAATCCGTTCCGATCATTATGTAAATAATTTAAAGATAGTCCTTTATTATAAACACCACTATCATCTCCATAGCGTGAAACTTTGGACTAGTTCAAAATACAGTTCATTTGGACAGAACTTTCATCATCGATGTGATACTGAATGGGTTGAAGAGTAAAGCTATTCACCAAAATGAGAGTGAAAATATTATCTTATGTTAAATAAAGTTGGTATTAGCTATATAATTTTGGAAATTATTTGAGCGAACTTGAAACATGGAGAGATTGTTTTTTTTTCATTGATGACCATAAATATTTGTGTATTCAAGGATACTGTTCAGGCCCTTAACTCAAGAAATCCTGTCCCTAGTGATCAAAATAAGTTCATACTCTATTCATTCTCCTAGGATACTGAAATCTGTGTAAATCATTGGTTTGTAATTAGAGTTTTACGACTCCTCGACCAACCCAGTTTAAGCCCCCGGTGTTCGCTTTTCGTCTTGTTTTAACGAAGAACATTCCTCACTGCTTTGAGGTCAATGAGTAGCAATTCAATGGTAAAAAGCTATAAATACATAGTCGTACACGAGCATTTAAAGCGTATTAGTGAATTGTCCTCACTCTCAGTTTTACAACGGTATTCAGGAGCAGTTCATTTATTTTAGAATCGAATTCTAACCTCACATTATTTAATAATAAATGATATTTTATTATTACTAACTGTTTGATACAGTTTCTTTCGGTGTCATCAGTAATTTACTTTGACTTACTACTGTTTTTTCCTCTTCATCCTCTCTACCATATAACCACCGTTATCATCACTACGTTCTTCACGTTATTATAGTTCCGGAAAATCATTTCTATGTATCATCGATTTCATCTTATTGTATTTCTCTTCTATGGTTGCTGCTATTTGGTCGAATATTTTTGATTATGCATTATTATATCAAATGAAAAAAATTAATTATAATCTAACTAATCAACTGTCTCATCAAAAATTCCCTCCTAAACATCATCATCGTTACCATCATTATCAGTACAAGAATAAATTACATCGACAACAATCACAACATCGGAACCACCGTCGTCGCCAGCGTCATAATCATCACGAACAACAACAACAACCATCTCAACAATACCATAACGATGTTGAAATGAAACATTTTCAATCATATATAACAAAATTCAGTGAGAATTTATCTAAAAAATATAATAAATCGTCAGATCGTTCTATGCCAAAACGAATATCTGATGAACCTTTATCAGAGATAACAAATTCAGTGAATTTAACAAATGAAAAATCATCTGAATTTGAATTAGTTAATGAAGAACATTTTGTTCCGAATAACGATACTACTACTACTACTGCTACTGATACTACTAATAAAAATACACTTGATTTGAATATTGATAATAATAAGAACAACAGTACAACCACTAATGTTTATAATGAAGCAATCATTGAATCATTAAATGTACCAATTTCAAAAGATTGTACAAGTAATATTAATATGATTAAGAAAGAATGCAAATTATCTTGTTCTTTTTCGTCATCATCATCATCTTCTGCTTCATTGTCTGCATCACCTTCATCATTGACATCTTCATCTTCTTCATTATTGTTGTTATCTAGTCAAAATGTTGATAATGTGGAAAAAATGGATGATAGAGCACAATTGTCTAATAACAATAATAATAATAATACTTATACTGATAATAGTTTTACAACTGGTAAACTTCACAATTCTATGCATAAATTCCGTAAACACAAAATAAAAGGTTTACATTCAAGGGATTATTATTTTGGTGACAATTATCATAGTAAGCTGAACTGATATCCGTTTATTCTTTTAATGTTGCAATGCATGAGTTTTTGTCCATTTAAACTGTCTCTCTTTACTGCTGTTAGTTTATTGAAGTTATAATCTAGGCGGTAAACGTATTCTATGCTGAAGAGTCAATCAGATTCTAGATAACGCCTATTGTGCACAATTCAAAAAACCAACAATCTTATCAAAAATTAACCAAATACTATCAATATTCACTTATTGAAAAATATAGGAAGACTAAAAGAATAAGAACTATGATTTATAAATTTGTGAAAGTAATTCTAAGGTCCTTGATATTTATTATCACAGAAATAAATGATTAAGTATTCACCTTTACAGTGCTATAAAGCATTCGTCTATTCGATTCTAAATCATTACTCTTATCCACTAACGCTAGATTCTAAACGTCACCTTAATTTTGAAGTTAACTCCACTCCACTTCAGTTTGAGCAATCGGGTAATATCATTAGGTCTTATTCTTAAACTGTAACTCATATCTAAGTACCTGGTGAATGAGTTAATTTAAGTTAAACCTCATATCCTAACTCTCAACCCCACCTTCTAACCTTAACCCTAAATCCTAAAATAAAACTAGCCTTTTTTGAGTTTTTATGTGACAAATCATTGATTAGTATAAGTTGTATTCTTATTGCCTGAAAGTTGGTTTCGTCTTCTCACAGTCATATTCAGGTCACTGGACGTCTTCAATACGATATATCTTTACTGCTTAGCTATTTGATTTCATAGTTTTTTTCTATGTTATCTGTTCTAGCTTTATACTATACTGTTTCATTGTTAACTGACTGATTAATTTACTAGACCAATCGAATAGCCTAAAACATGATTAGATCAGTTCAAGTAGTTGAAATCTCATTTTCTAACTATACAACGTAGAATAGATTAATGTTAAGAGAGTCTAATAATAGATATGTCCAAGATTTAAAAACGAATGAATGTTTCATGACATTATTACTGCACGTATATATGGTATAGTTCGATTTTCAGAGTTAAATACCGTATGCCATTATAGAGCAATAAACTGAAACTTATCTGCTTGTTCAATGTTGATATTCAATGGTTCATCGAACAATGATGCTTATTATGTAGTCTAAGCTATTATTATCGTTCACAAACGACAAAATTTTCATACTAATAGTTATGTTCTCTAACCAAATGCCCTGGTACAGCCGAAGGTGAGGAGAGTCAGCTCTCTCTCGAAATGCTCTCACATGGTCACGCGTATACAGCCACTAGCAGGGAAGCCCTACTCATTGCCTTCTCGCACTACGTGTGTTGTTTACGAAATTGAGAAGACGAAAAACGAATGTCCGGTGCTCTAATAGGGTCGCTTGATATGAACGATCTACCTAGAGGAGTTGAAAAACACTCATTCCAAACCAAGGGTGCACATGGGCTCCATGATCCTGAGGGAACAAATGGCGTATGAACTTATTGTTGATCACCGGCTACCATGGGACTGCATGTCCTGACGCTGCTCCACTGCCTTGTGGATCAGACCTTCAGGTCGAAGACTGCGGGTGTGGCCTCCTAAGAAAACCACCTGCTTCAGTTTGGACACCCAGGCAATATAACAGCCCACACACTAATCGAGTGACTTGTGTGACGCATATGTATTTGGTTCCCTTTTGTACCAATATTTATGTGTTCAAATAAACAAATAATTCATTTAAACCGTTAAAATGATTAGGTTCAAGGTTCCAACTTGTGCGTACATATTTTATTTAGAATAGTTAGACTATGGCTAGCAGCGGAATCTAGCATCTTATTCTGGACTTGTCATCTTGATCTACCAACTTCTTATTGCTGATGTTCAAACCGGGGTTCAAAGTCTTTGGCCAACAATATCAATGATGGGACAATTCAAACCATTAATGATTTAACTAAATTCATACCTGTTATACAAGTCAGTGACTATCTGGATTCAGCAAATATGTGAATGATGCATTAGACGTTTGAAAATATAGGTACTGCGTTCGAGTCACAGTGTGAACATTAACACTAAGATGTAACAGGTACATTCAGCTGGCCAATCCTAGATTAAAATGAAACGCGCATCCTTAATTCCACTGCTACCTATAGTCTATCTGTTCGATAAAAATTGTGATACATTATCTATATTGAAGCAATCCACACTGGATAAACATCCCAAACTTAGATTAGTTAAAATTCAGCCCAGAATATCAACGACAGGTTTATTCATACTACTTCAAATGAATTCTTCATTACATATTTCAGTTTTACAATATCTAGATCGTAGTAATCAACCAATTAGTCAATAAGCTTTAGTTCAATATATTACACAGATTTGTACTATCGTATTCAAGAGAATTGATCTCAGTTCATCAATTCTCAGTAATTCTTCATTAAATTAAGTTTAACCATGTAAATTCAGATAATCGTTTTTCTGGTTAGCGTCATTGTATCTCCTCATTTCCGTTGCTACTTAACTGATCTTCCCGGTCTCCCACATTGTCCGGACGTTCCATGTACCTATAAAAATTGTTGCTCTGTTTGTTGCTCTTATAGAGTTACTACCGGTCCCAAACCCAGGTAAAGGAGGAGAGTTGGGCATGGGGTTAGCGACCCCCATCCCATAGAAAAGTAACTCGCTAAAAAACCCATCGTTTTTCTAGATGGTTATTTAAAATTAATAATCTATGCATATACCTATAAGACTAAGTGTATTGTATTATGTGTTATTGTTCTGATAAACTTTCTCTGTTTAATGAAAAAAGAAATAACATACGAATTTATAGCAAATGTAATGACAATGGAAGAATATAAGTTCTTTGACATTCTTATGTTTACCACTATTAATATCAGTAGTATTTATTCCGTATACATATATATACGCACCTTATTTTATACAATAGTTACATGAAAAGTTTAGTAATCTTTTGGGATTAGAGTTTTATACTTTCTTCAATGAAATCAATTCTTCTCCACTACCTTCTTTGTGGGTATATATATATATATATATTTATATGTACGTAGATGGGGAAGTATGAGACAAGCGTCAATACAAAAATATTCTTCTTCTTCTTATTATTATTATAGTATCATATGAGTTTGTATGATTTTCATTTTATCTCATTTTCAATAAACAATTTCCAACTGTGAAATATTTAATGATCAAGAAATCATAGTCAATCAACTGATAATATAGTAGTAGTAGTAGTAATGAGAATGAGCAGAAAAAGGAAAGCCAAAAAGATAAACAACTCACCGATGATTATAGATACATTAAATATGTATGTGAGGTCTTATCAAGGGAATTATTTCATTTATATTCATTAGATTGATTTGCATAATTTTTTAAACAAATAACTAACATCTTGATTATGCATTGTTTAGTCAAAGGAAAACACTATATACATACATAATTAACAAAGAGAGAGTACAACAAACACCGACAATCAGTGTAAAACTATGTTAACATACATAATGATGATTGTAAAAATTGGCGTATAAGATCAACATCATATAACTGGGTAGATTATAAGTGTTTCATTATATTTGTCTTCAAAGTACTCCTTTAAACCATAATGAGATGTTATACAATAGAAAGAATCAATAATTGTTAGGATGAAAGAAGACTATTACTGATCAATCGATAGATGATGTGAAGTGATATGATGTGGCTAAATAATATCTGCTCACAACACCAAATTATTGATATAGGACTCCTAAACATTTGAAATCAAAGATTTGCCAGATCACTAGACAGAAGAAGAGTTTCCTTTTATGCAATATAATAAAATGTTATAGGGGATTGTAGGAAATCAATTTTTTCTCAGGTTACTCACTTTCCAATCGATTAGGGCCTAACTGCTAAGTCAAATATTTGCCCATCATATCATAAAACCACCAGATCAGCCATAAAGTTCAAGTCAGAGACAGCAATTTGACTACTGAAGAGAAACATATACATCGATTTGGAGTGACTGTATCATATGTTATGCTTATCTAGCCATTACCTACTCGAATGATGAACAAAACTGGCTTAGATTTAAGTAGACTAAGAAGAAAGTTAAAGTTGATATGAAATGTCAACTATTGACTGTCAGATCTACACTATTTTACAAATGATAAACTAGAATCGAATACTCAGTTCATTTTCTCTGTGATTTCGATTTCATAACCCAACATCAACTTACTATAAAAAAGATTATCTCTACGTTAATCTATTCCTTGAAATTGTAAATATTTTATTCCTCTATTTTGTACTTATTTTTCCTTTGAATAAAGCCATTAATAATAATAATAATATAACTACTTTTTTTTTCTGTGCAGAATTACATTCTTCTCCTTCCAGTCATAACCATAGTCTAGTATGCTTGGAGTCGATTCCTAAACATTCACCAGGAATAGATAGTATTTGTTTAAATCCATATCATAATTATCATGATCGTCGACATCATCCACATCAACACCACCTTCATCATCATTGTCGTACTGATAGTCATAACTACTATCAACAGTATAAATTTGGTTCATTTACTGGAATCCCACTAAATTCACTTGTCGATTTATTATCGTCTGATTGTATAGATTCATGTTTTCATTCATCCTCGTGTTTTCCGATTTCTAAACCATTAATCTCACAAATATTATGGATTCAACTATTTACTAGTGATAAATATCTTTTTATTCACAACATTGATACAATTGGAACTGTTGATGAAGATACTACTAAACATGGTCATCATGATGAAGAGGATGGTAATGATGATGCTGCTGGTCACGATGACAAGATTGATGGTCATTTTTTAAATACAAAAACTACCGCTAATACTACAACAACAACGACTTGTTCTCATATGAGATCACTTATGCTAAATCAAGGTGTTATCATTTCATCTCCAATTAATAACCAGTCAATAAATACTCAACCGCAAACAACCTGTTTACATTTCTTAGCGCTTGCTATCCCTTTGGTGTTTACGTTGATTATTTTGACAGCTGCAGAAGTAAGTTTAATGATGTTTATTTTGTTTTAATATACATGAAGAACACGCTTAACAATAAATATTTGGTGGTTGAAGGTAGTCGACAGCAAGAAACCCTGATCAACATATATGTCGTGTCAGGTGGCGCTCGTCATCAAGGCGTATTTGAAACCTTCATGAACTGATAGTCCCTATAAGATATGAACCTGGATTACCACTCTACTGTTTGGGTGACGACTGTCTGTAAAATTGTGATGTTTACAATTGATTAATCATTGAGTAGTGACCAATGTCATGTTTTTCTAGCTCTTAGTGCTGACCAAGGGTCTATCAATAAAGATGTGTTGTAGTCACCAATCTCAATAACATGATATCGCTTACACTATGGAAATATTGATCTTTTGGAAATTAAATAAGAAAGAAAGATTAGTTCAGCGAAGAGTTCTCTTTTCGGCGAATTTATTTTCAAAGCTGTACAATCGCAAATATATATACTTATTTTTACAGGGTGATAATAATACTGATAATAAACTTGTGATATACATGGTGACAGTGAGGTTAAATAAACAAAGGTATTAGAAAAAAATTTTTAAAACAAGGAAAGTTTGATAGTTAATGGCTTAGATATTCATCGGGTAAGAGTAGCTCAGCATGATAAAATAACATAAAATGTTGAAACAGAGATGAAATGTGATCGGAATGATCGTTGAAATAAAGACAAACCGGTTGGGGGTACAAGATTTGAAGGGAAGATGGAAGGTGAAGCAGGTGGCTGTAAAAGAACAAGAGTAATGAGAAAGAGAAAAATTTTAATACATTAAGACCATGGTAAAAGAAGAGGTTGTACCAGTCTCTTTTGTACACATAATTCTGGTTTTTTCAAAATGTATGGCTATTGCCTCGGCAATGCAAAGAAGATGCAGTCTAATTGTCTTAGGAAGGCTTCTACTTACCTTGTAGATGACTTTGAACGCAGAGTCTGTCTTGATTGAGTGACCTGTGTTCACAAGGTGTTCGATTATAGAACTTCTTATTGAGCCCATCAATAAAATTCACAATTGAAGTTGAAAGCAAACAAAATATTCACTTCCTTGATGTAGATATAACAAGGAAACAAGATGGTACTTTAAAAAGATCTATCTACAGGAAACCCATGTGGAATGGCCAACTATCAAATTTCCACAGTTGGGTTCCCATCAGCCGAAAAAGAAACTTAATAATAACTCTCGCCACAAGAATACGAAGAATCTGTAGCCCCGAAGTCGTAGAGGAAGAATTGAGTTTTTTAAAAGAGATACTTATCAAAAACGGATATCCTTCTATATTCGTTGATAAGAACATGAAACCGAAAATGCCAAGACCACAAACAACTGCAGTAGGAAAGAAAATTTTATACATGAACATCGACTTCAAAGGTGATAGAGCCGCATATGTCTTAAAGAGGAGAATTTCAGATTCTTTAAAAAGAACATTCTTCGCAGCAACATTGCGAATATTATTCTCCAGCCGATCACTGTTCACCAATAATCTGAAAGATAAATTATCGCATCTGACCAATTCAATGTGCATTTACCAATTTACCTGCTCTTGTGGAGCTAGGTATATAGGTCGTTCGATGCGTACTTTATCCAAAAGAATTCAAGAACATTATCCGGCTCAATAAGAAGTTCTATAATCGAACACCTTGTGAACACAGGTCACTCAATCAAGACAGACTCTGCGTTCAAAGTCATCTACAAGGTAAGTAGAAGCCTTCCTAAGACAATTAGACTGCATCTTCTTTGCATTGCCGAGGCAATAGCCATACATTTTGAAAAACCAGAATTATGTGTACAAAAGAGACTGGTACAACCTCTTCTTTTACCATGGTCTTAATGTATTAAAATTTTTCTCTTTCTCATTACTCTTGTTCTTTTACAGCCACCTGCTTCACCTTCCATCTTCCCTTCAAATCTTGTACCCCCAACCGGTTTGTCTTTATTTCAACGATCATTCCGATCACATTTCATCTCTGTTTCAACATTTTATGTTATTTTATCATGCTGAGCTACTCTTACCCGATGAATATCTAAGCCATTAACTATCAAACTTTCCTTGTTTTAAAAATTTTTTTCCAATACCTTTGTTTATTTAACCTCACTGTCACCATGTATAACATAAGTTTATTATCAGTATTATTATCACCCTGTAAAAATAAGTATATATATTTGCGATTGTACAGCTTTGAAAATGAATTCGCCGAAAAGAGAACTCTTCGCTGAACTAATCTTTCTTCCTTTTGGAAATTGTCAACTGGAAATCCTGGATCGAGGTTCCAGGCTAGTTAAGAATCATCAGCATGGCTTTGATGTATTACTCTTCCCTACTCCTTAACTGTGGTACATCTATTTTGAATAAATATAATTTAGGAGTTCGTCAAATTACTTTTGAGTAATATTCAAACCGTTACACCATTCTGCATCATTAAAATACCGTCTAGTTTTCATAAAATTCACAAATTCGAAGTGAAATGCTTCACTGGAAATTAAATCTTATTGTGGTTTATATCACGGACTGACTCTATTTAGACAATCATTAAGAATCATGAAGCATTGTAAAGATACTTCATCCAAACATGGGGCTTCTCAGTAGTACACACCCGCGACCCAACCAATAATCTGATCAGTGACTTTCAGATCTTGTGGCGAGCTCTTAACCTTTCTACATCACTAAGCTGATACCAAATAGTCTACACGTTTAACTTCAATCAATTTACTGTTTCACTCAATCATCTCTTAATCTCATTGGTGAGTAACTAACCTCTCCCCCTGACATGCTTAAACTTCACTGGTGAAACCTTTTCAGTAAAACTCTTAGAAAATACTTCTAGAAGCTAACAATTGTTTATTTTTACTCTTCTCTACTGCATATCTTATTAGATTGATGGAAATTCATTGAGTGGAATTTGTTCTGTTGGTTTAATCAATATATGGGCACGTGTTGGACTATTATTAATCCCGTTCACATTATGTCTAATAATAAAATTCTATTATTTTATTCAATTAATGCATCAATTTATGAAATTACGTCATAAATTCTTGTTATCCTCATTTCATGTGGATCATGAAATAGCTCAACGTTTAGTACGTTATTGTTTATTTTATGGTAAGTTTTGTATAGTAAATTATGAGATATATATTTGTATTAAATGATTACAGTTTCAACGGGATAACTTGCACTAGTTCTACATTAATGACTGAAGACGTTTTGGATATCTGATGGACAATATATATCAGTGTGAATGTCAGAAGTTTTTCACAATTCCTGCAATAGAATATATTATAATGTGATAAGTAATTGGAAGTAACTGGCAGAAAATCTTACTCGGCCTAGGCTTCGTTCAGTTTGACATTCGTCAATGTAACGTCGAAATCCAATCGTGAGCGAATCAATATTTTTCGGTATATTCGAATCGGCTGTTCTCAGGTATACAGAGAAGTTACCACCGAGTTATTCGAGCTGTGATTGACCTAATGTAGGACTGAAATATATATAACTGATTGATCACTTAATAGTGATCATTGTTAAATCTATCTAATTCTTCAGTTCTTATCGAGTTCCATCGATCAACTAATATTGCTATAGTATTTGATATGAGAATTCAGGAAATCAAAGTATCAAACGCTTATAAACTTGGTATTCAGTGTTCCCACTTGATTATTTTCAGTTAAACTGTTCGTCGCCTACTGTTTGTTCATAGATTCTCTCCCTTTATAAGCCTTTATTTTGTAACGCTTAACTAAGTATAACTAATTGTTTGCCAATCTAATCTCCCAGTTTCTTTTCTCTGGTATCTATGCACATCATAGTTTAACCTCTATTGAACATCTTGCAAATAAGATAGCACCGATAATAATGTGAAAGATTGATTATTTGGAATATATCTTGAAAAGAAAAACTATGCATGAAGGAATCTTAGAACTCGAGTAAAATAAAGAGTAAATTCATCTGAGTCATTGTAAATAACTCTGAGCTATGTCAACTGGTCTCTTCATCTACTTACAAAAATGTTGTGTATAATTAGCTTCAAACAATTGTCCCTTGGTCTGTGTAGTTACATTGGCTTATCGTAAAATGACTATCTCTAGCTAACCATGAAACCAAAAAAAGATAATGAGTGAATAAAAGTGAATTCGATGACATTATAACGTAATTAGAGTGATCATTGCGACCGATGATTTGAGATGTTATATGACATGACTCAAAGTTTGTCACAATGGAACAGATGAATATACTCTTTATCTTCCTCGAAATGCTAAGTCCCGGTTAAACATCTTACACACCTTTTCTTACTGTCTTTTTAAAACCGTATCCTCAATGTGTGGTCCCTCATTATTTTCATCTCATTTTTAATTCGTCGTGTTGATGTAATATGTTACCTGAGCTAAATCATATTTGTGACATGCTCTATAAGTCTAATGAACTTATTTTTAAGTAAATAATTGATACTGACCTGTAAAAAACAGATATGTAACAGCTATGACTGTCGATTTTTTTTGTTAATGTTTACAGAAGCATGCAGCATGCCTGTCGATACTATTTCTTGTTTAACTACTCATATCTATAATTCAGTAGTATGTTACGTAACTTAACTCCCCATGAAAACATGTATGTTATATGAAGTGGCAGTTCGATGTTGTCGATCACCACATGACATTTCAATATATCACAAGTGATATTGATTCATTTAGATTAGGGGCAACATTACAACTTGATCGATAGAATTTGATCAACAGTAAAGAGAAAAAGACTTGACATACATGACCATTGGTCAATCTCTATTAAATCATCAATCCATTATACAAACATTGGATTTTATAAATACACAATTAAATATTAAAATTATGTAATTTTATTTATTTATTTATTTACAAACCAGGTATATTTCTGATGTTTCTACTAAGTTTATGGTTATTTTCAATTTGTATTCATACTTATGTATATTTAAATGAACCAGTCTGGTTGGAATCACAACGTCGTTTATTCTTGTAAGTGTAATCATATTGTTTTATTTATGTTATAGGGACAAGAAGAATGTGTCCGATTGATTTTCATTCATTCATTCATTCATTCATTCATTCATTCATTCATTCATAATTAAAGTATCATTTCCAATTGTTGTATATCATATTACCGTAGTGAACGAGAATATCAAGTTGGGGGCAGTCGAATGTATTTGAATACAGAATTACATCTTAGTAAAATTTGAGAATCATATAGTAAATATTTCGTTTGTAAAATGTCAATCAATCCTCTAGGACTTGATTGCTCCTTCGTTTCCATATCAATCATTCTCTGTTCTCATTCTCTTTTCTTCGATCTTCTTAAACCTTTTCCATCAAGAATTTCACTTTCGACTGATGATACATACTACTTATATTTGTCGACATCAGTAACACACACTACACTATGAGACTATCATAATAAATCAGAGTAATGGAACTTGTTAAGAGTATCAGTAGTTGTAGAAAAGATTAGGTAAATGTAATATGATTAGAGAAGAAAGAATGAATTCATGAAGTAGAAATGGAGAGATTATAATTTATGGACGAACTAATCAGATATAAGATAACAGGTCTTGGATTTTGGTGCGAAATTCTTTCATCCATTTGGATAAATGACGTTACGGCATTTTAGTTGATATCAGTTCGTGATGAAAACCCTAAATCTAGTCCTAATCCTAACCATCAACTGTAAATCATAAGTCTAATTCCTCACACTGGTTTATAACCCTGATCTAGTCCTAGTAAGTAGGTAAACATTCTCAAGGTCATTTTAGAGTCGCTCAAAGTTCATCCATAAATTATAGTCACACCATAAAAATATATGAGACAATTTGAAAAATTGGGATTTAAAAGAAGCATAAGGAGTGAATGTATGTTTGCAATTGAATCATATCATCCAACGTCTCTAATCATGAGTTACATTAATCGTGTGGACACTAATCAGATTATCTGAATCTACTAAAATGGCTCACTCTAACAATTAGTGACTTTATGAATTGATGTCAAGTTTCGGATTGGCTTTCTCTAAATATCCTCCAACACTAATCAATAATGCATATCGAGGTAGGGAATGATTTATTATATGTAATAAATTCCTCAATCACTTCAGTCAATGAAGAGTCATTATCTCGTCAACCAATCAAAATAATCGAAAACTAGCAATTCATTTGCACATAATTCTATATGAAAGAGTACTTTTATAATTAGTAGTGCTTCTTGTATAAACGTTTTCTTCATTTTTGATATATTTGGTATTACTGGGATAAAAGTTGACAAGCCTAAAGTATAATTTAGTATTCACTGTTTATTTGACATATAGTTACTTTAATTAAGTTCTATAATTGATGAATACCTTATTCTCATTGGTTTCTGCTGCTATTCGCAATCCATCCAGTCTAGTTAATTCACATTTACGCTAACAAAGATTAATCAAAATTCAGTCCTAAACATCAGTAACTAGATAACTTAAACCCTTATTATTAAGGACATAGGCATCATATGTGTTGAAAAGGTTTCGTGGCTATTTGGACTCGACTGCTCAGTGAATAATGAACTGAGTGTTTAAGGCGAAATGTCTGTGGTTGAAATTCCAATTTGTGCATCAACACTGAGCTGTGACGAGTACATCCAGTTAATGAGTCCTAAATATGATGAAACACTCTTACTGGATTTCACTGTTAACTACAATCCACCTATTCTGAATAATTGTACTAAATTATATTTACGGACAAACTATTTAAAATTCATTAAGAGTTGGAAATATATCCCTAAATAGCTCACTATCATCAACTGTGAATATCTTAGATGTGTATTCTGTTGTGGAATTCCAAAGTATGCGTTGGAAAAGTTCACAGAGGTTCAGAAAATATTTGTAAACGCCTTATCCAATCACCGTTGAATAAAAACTCTTCTGAAACATTTAAAGAGTCAAGAGTTTCGTGTCAAATTCCTAATTGGATACTGACCTATACTGACACCATATTTATTATGGTCTTAGAAACTTCCAGAAGGCTAAGGTTGTGTGTAATATTGTTTTTCTGAACGTAAACGAACCTTGAAGTAATGCGTTTTTCTTTTACACTTCGCGCATTTTCTCTAGTGTTCAAGTTACCGTGTCGATGTAGCGCGAGGTTATCAGAAGTGGCTTATCACACTCAATGCTTATGAATAATTTACCAACGCAGTTTATTGTTATTATTATTTAAGCACATAAACATTGGTACAAGGAAGCAACAGATATATATGCGCCACACAGATCATTCGATTTATGTGAGGGCTAGAATACTGCCTGGGCGCTTAGACAGAAGCAGGTGCTTTTCTCAGGAGGCCACTCTCCGAGCCTTTGACCTACAGGTCTAATCCACAAGTCAGTGAAGCAACGTTAAAAGATGCAGCTCCATGGTGATCGGTAACCGACAACAGATTCATACCTCTTTTGTCCCCTCAGAATCCTGGAGCTCATGTACACCATTGGTTTTGTCTGAGAGTTTTCCAACTCTCCTAAATGGATCCTCCATATCTAGTAACCTAGTTAAAGCCTCTACCGGACATTCGCTTTTCATCCTCTCAATTTCGTAAACAGCACTCTAGTTTAGAGAAGGCAGTGAGTTATATGCACGTGGCCATGTGAGAGCATTTCGAGAGGGAGAACGGACTGTCCTCACTCTGGTCCGTACGAGGCATTCGATAGGAGTTTATCTAATGTAATCTATCATAATTCCCTTTATGCTTCATTCATTCAACATTTTAAGGAACCTTACCATTGGAAATTTGTAAACGGGTTTCACTAGCGTTGAAATCCACAACCCAACTAGGGACTTAACTTAAAATTTTCACGTCTTAGTTCAAGTACTTATTAACCTTTAGTCATTCATTACTATTTAAGATAATTTTTTCATTCCCTCAATATTATTGAACTGTTTAAATGTGTATACTAATTGTTTGTATTTATTCCGTTGGCATCTGTAAGCATCATTACCATGATTTTTCTACATAATTGTCTCTTTTCTTTTCTTGTCTATCAGATGTCGAATACGTTATCGTCTATTAGGACTTGATGAATTAGCCTCAATGAATGTTTGTGTAAATACAGCTTTTTCGTATGAAACTGTTGATACATCACCATCTTCAATATTGTCATCATCTGCAGCAACAGTGGCTGCATTCACTCCATCATTGAATATTCATTCAAATCATATAAGTTCAACATTTCCAACGAAAAATCATATCTCAATAGATGATTCCTTCATGTTAAACAATATGGCTGATTTACAATCATCATCTACGCAGTCAATATCTGATTTGTTAATGATGAAATCATCTGATCTACAAATACACCACCAACAACAGCAAATTCTGAAACAACAGCGACAAACAGGAACATCAGTTCAACAGAATAATGATGAGACAGCATCATCATCGTCATTAACTGCAACACCAATGTCAACTTATCTGGCTATTGATGATGATGAGATTATATCGATTCAAAAACCATCCGTTGGTCCATTACTTTTACATTTAATCGTTTATTTCGCTATAAATCTCTTGTATAATTCAATGTGTTTACTAGATCCATCAGTGAAACGAACTTGGTGGTATTTGCTTAAACGGTAAGACTGTTTAACTGTATTCTTTTCTATATTATGTGTTTATTTATTTGTAGTAAGATAATTCTCAATGGACTTTGTATTTGTGTTAATTTTTGTGATTTGTTTTAAAGCTAAAACTATCACAATACTTGATAAATTATTTATTCAACTTTACTATGATTACAGTTATTTATGCTAGAGTTGGCTTTTTTTGGTGATTATATCATTAACTGGAATGTTTTTAATGGTTTAAAGACAGTTTCAGGTCGCTTACACTATAGAAGAATGCGTCTTGTTAAGATGCTTATAAAGGTGACTAGATTATATGTGGTAGTCCGGACGACCTCGGAGCGTGACCATGATGTTCAAAGAACAACTGATTGAGGTCGATCACATACAGGCTTTCTATAAGTATTTTTATGCAGGATAGCTCCATATTTTTTACACCTCACTGCCGGAGATAGAGGTTTGTAAAGCAAATGCTGATTGTTTGTGAAGAAAATACTCTACTGCCGTCACCATATGATAACCGTGATTAGTGGCTGAAAACTTTGGTTAATATAGCTCATAATCTATCTCAATGGCGCATATGAATTCATTGTTCATCTTCCTTTGGTTCTTGAGCTCCAACATTCCTTCATATAAACCTTTCCACTTTGATTTTTCGAACCATATTTTAAGTATTTATTTATTTTCATCATTATTATTGTCACACCTTTTTAAAATCCGTTTGTTATTCATCTCATCATACCGTTGTTGTATAACCAGTTAGGTTAAGTCATATTTAGGTAGGGTTGTATGTTGGATATTAGTGACAAAGATGTTTTATACAACATATGTGATTATCAGTAGAAATCATTTAGAAAAATCACTTAGTTATTTCCAATAGTAAATTGAATTCTTGAAGTTATTCTCTACGTTATATTTTTACGTCTGTTATCATTGAAGAACATGTCAGTGTAAAATTGACGAGCGATGCTATTTGTTGTAGAAGTAGGAGTAGGTTGTGGGTAAGCTAGTAGCGACCAAACCAAGAAGTGACACCAGTCATTAATAATTAGACTGAATCATGTTAATAAGTGTTGGCTGTTTAGTTGATGTTCTCGTGAATATCGTAACCAATAGTTAGAAACTTTGGGTAGTAATTCCAAGAAATAATAAAAATGATGCTATTGAATTCAATCCTTGTTCTTTTTTCAAATCTGAGTTCCGATTTCTCTTTGGTCATCTTTGTTATTTTCTCTATACCTAATCTTTTCTACTATTACTAATAAAGACAATGTGTTATAACTTATACTACTCTGGGATTATTTGTCTTGAAATTATTTGATCTCATTGTGTTCATATGCTATGATAATTTAAACTGATCCATTTATTCATTAATTTCTACGTTACTTATAATGATGTATTCAACTATTTTGAAGTTGAATTAATCTTTAGCCATCTACACATACACAGTCATATAGGCGCATGTCTGTTCAATCTGTTGTCTTGTATTATTTTCTTTCTTTCTTGTTAATTACCAGTTGTATGCTGAACATATTCATATATTTTATCTTTCATTCTATGTTATATGTATATTATTACAGAGTTATGTTTTGGCTTCAACGTAAAAAGAGAAATTACTTTCATCATCAACAACAACAACATCCACGTAACCGGCATCGCTATCAACACCGACATTATCATTCGCCTTATTCACATGATTATAGTGATAATGATAATGATCGTGATATTGTTCATAATAATAATGAGAATGAGAATAATCTTGGCATCTTGAATGATAATGATGATTTCATTAAATCTTATTTAAATCATTTAATAATTGGATTCAGTTGGTGGGATCCTGGTTTCTTTATAATACCTACACCGATTCTATCAAATAATGATTTATGGAAAAAATCTGGCGTATTTTATTCACATGAAAAATATTCTAAGAAATTACAAGATTTTGAATTAGTCAGACGTAAATCAAATCGTTTTACTGATCATGATAATAATTATTCTACTACTAATACAAATACTACTACAATAATTAGTAGTAGTATGTTAAATTGCACTGACAATAATGATGGCAATCATCATCATCGTCATAAACTTGTCAATAAAATTAATCATACTACTGATCATGACATTGTGGATTTTAATGCAGACAATAATGATAATAATAATAACATCCTAGAGCAATTGGATCATGTAGTGAGTCCATTGGAATCCTTATTACTGTTGTTACAATCAAACACATCAAATCCTCAACATTTATCGAATTTATTATCGAAATTACTACTTTTATCAGTGAATAACAATAATTCGAATGGTTTATTAGAACAGTCAGTTTTAAATCAGCAACGAAATTCACAATTATCTTCAACATCATCTTCATCACCACCGTCTTCAATTCATGATAATAATAATAATAATTTGGAAACTTTATTATTGTTCGTTTTACGCCAATTGTATCAATTATCATCTACAACTGGGTTGACAGGTATCTCTAATGATAATGGTCCTGTTAAACATCAGGATAATGTTATTACTACTAGTTCCACAACTAATACTACTATTACTAATAATAATAGTAGTATTGGTCTTAGCCAAAATACTAATCATAATTTAACTGGCAATACAATGATCAATCAAACAACAGAATTGATTCCGACTACTTTGATTCGTAATACTAGTAATGTTAATTTGACTGGGAGTAATCATCATCATTCCAATCATTCTTTGTCCCATCAGTCTGATCTAACAGCCACATTGACTGCGGCAGCTGCCTATGAACAGTATCAAAAACAGTTATCGGATTTAACAGCAGTAAGTTGATTTGATTACCTAAGAAGAGGTTAATTATGTAGTTTTTGCCGATAACTTTCATAACAGGCTGATACCAGCTGAAAATTAACAAAAAACCAAGGGGTATTGAATAACTCTAACATAAAGATTCACCAGGTTGTATGGAAAGCTTCTGTCCCTGTGGAATTCAGTCATGTCGATAGTTGCACAATCATCGCCACTTATACTAAGTGACCGTTGCATTATTTTATACATACACCATTAGATTGGAGCCCAGTGTTTTGAAAATATTATGCTGGTCACTTAACCTAAAGTTCCCTATGCATGATACCTTGCAAGATCATAGTTGAACACTGCTGAGGAGTTATAAACTGGGGTAAAAACAGTTGTCGATCACTCACCAGTAGTTATCGATTGTTCTATTTCTGATTTCGATCTATAAAAACTGGTTAAGTTGGATCATTCTTATCAGGCTTATTCAATTATACGATCATTATTTCTACTCATTTTTTCATTTTAGAGCATCACACAACGTCGAAGCAGGCACAAACGATTATTATCTGGACGTTCGTCAAGTAAATTACTTTTTTGATGTATATAAGTGTATATCATATTCACACTGCTCATGTGTTTACGAATATAAATCTGTAGAAACCTGTCATTTCAGCCTCCCCTGATGTGATCAAAATATAAATTGTCAACATCTTGGTTGAACCTCTTTTCCTGGTAGCTAATAAAAATCTGGCATTCAGTTGAATAACACTTTCGGTCCTAGCAGTTATTAGAACATTGGCGTACATTATTGAATCAAGCACCGAATTCTAGAAGGTTACTGAATACTCCTCGGGCTCCAACATTTAGTCAAAATGGTTTTCCTAAAAGACTGATCTCCGTTTTTTGACCCCATGGGTTTAATCCACAAGGCGATTGATGCAGTCCGATGGTAGCCGTTAATTAAAACAAGTTTATACGCCATTCGTTCTCTCGATATTCTGGAGCTCAAGCAACATATTGGTTTGAGATTGGGACACTCCAACTTCCCCAGGCTAAAATCCCCATGTCCATCAACCAGGCCTAATCTCCGAATGTTTGTTTTTCATCCTCTAACTTTCGTGAAAACCATGCACCACATAAGGGCAGGTGACTGAGCTTACTTTCCTGAGGCTATTAATCCATCCCCATATAAGAGCATATTCTAAAGTAGAGTAAACTCTCTCCACCCTCAGTTATAACAGCATTTGGGGCCAATAACTGAATACGACCATGTAGGGTATTTTGAATGGATTTAATTATGTATTTACCACAAGTGTATTGTAAGAGATCATATAAATATAGGATAATATGTTATTGAATAGTTATATGTTGCATTAACTGTCTCATAACTAGCAATTCATAGATCAATTTATATGAAGTGAACTTAGTTTCCGTTCTAGTTAGCATTCATCATCAAAGTATACCTACAATATTGAAGAAATTGATTATTCTTGTCACATTCGCATCACCCAACTTCACCGTCCGTATATTTACCACTGAGCTTTTAGGTACTCGACGGACCTCATATAAGACTAAAATACGTACACTGATTGGTCACTCAGTAGTAATCAAGATTAAAACAGATAGATAAAGGGAAATGTTTTCCTTTGTTATTTATACTTGATAGTTAAAGTCGAAATAAATACCTTTAGCCATAATCTATTGTCCTAATGTAATTTTCAGGCTTTAAAGCACTATTTCAAGTGATCACTAATTATTAGCTAGTGGAAGTTGTTTTAAACACTTGAGTAGACAATTTTGCTAGTATTCTAGGCATTTGATTTTAAATATTTCACCTATATGACGTAGGAGACTGGATATAATTTATATGAGCAGTACATATGCTAGTGCTTTACGAATGCAACACCTTAACAATCATCAAATGCAATAATAAAAATGAAGAGATTGTTTTTTTTTTTTGAAGAATCCTTTCATTGACTGACTAACTCTCTAGTCAGAAATATTATAATATAACTATATATGTCATTATATGTGAAAATTATATTTGAAATATTCTCAGCGATTGAAATTTAACTAATTCCAACGTTTCGTCCAGCTAACTTGTCTGGACTTCTTCAGGGTAATAATCAAAATCAAAATTATCAAAGAAATATATAGCTTTTTAACAATCAGGATTATACTGTGTTAAATCAATCATATTTGGGTGTTGACCACAAATTAGCATTTCTAGATTGTCTGGTTGAACGTCGACACAATAATAAGAAGTTGAAAATAAATGTTTACAGAAAATCAACGCATTCCGAGAGATACTTGGAAATTAATTCAGCCCATTAACAGAGCACGAAAATTAATGTGGTAAAAAATTTAATGAACAGAAGTACTAAGATTGTTACAGACAAGGAAGACCAACGAACCGAATTAAATAAAGTATTTTCTACTCTTAGCGATAACAACTACCCAAAAAGGTTTTTAAAAAAGATTATTAAAAATGAAAGAAAAACTAAACTAGAAAGTATACGAAAAGAATGGAAGTACACCGTAGTCATACCTTACCGGAGTGAAACATCAGAAGAAATCAAACAGATTCTAAACAAACATGATATAAGAGTGTATTTTAGAGCAAATAACACATTAAGATCGACATTGGTGAAAGTTAAGGACAAGTTAGCAAAGGAAGAACAACAGAACATTGTGTATGAGATTCACTGTCATGACTGTAATGCTACCTATGTTGGAGAAACATCCAGGCAATTAAATGTAATTTTCACAGATTGAACTCATGTAAGATTGAAGGAACACAAACAGTGCTTGAAAAATGTTCCAAAATCCTCGGTAGATTTAAAGAAACTTGAAAGTAAGTCAGCGATAGCGTTACATGCGTTAGAAACAGGACACAAGATTAATTTTGAAGGGACCAAAATACTTCAGAAAGGTTTTAACACCCATAAAGAAAGATTGACAGAAGAAGCTCTGCATATATGGGCGAACAAGAACAGCCTGAACCGAAAAGATGGTATTCAAATGGCAACTACCTGGCAAATTTCGTTTGACAAGTAAATTTGGAACCTATCTCTTGTTTAAACCTGTTTTTAATATCACATGCATCGTTATTATTATTCAAAGAACTGAATGAGTATTTTAAACAATACAATTTATGTTTTGACATGTACATCGATGTTTCATTATCAATTTTTCATCCTTGAACTTGGACTTTATTTATTCCTTCATATGAATGTCTCACACATACATACATAACTACACACTCACACACATACAACTTGGTTACTCAGTTAAGTATTTCCGTGTAGTTGAATTCATCACATGATTTGTAGTCAACCGACTCATTTTATCCTATTTTACAAAAAATCAACACCCAAATATGATTGGTTTAACACAGTATAATCCTGATTGTTAAAAGCTATATATTTCTTTGATAATTTTGATTTTGATTATTACCCTGAAGAAGTCCAGACAAGTTAGCTGGACGAAACGTTGGAATTAGTTAAATTTCAATCGCTGAGAATATTTCAAATATAATTTTCACATATAATGACTTCTCTATACTCGGCGCTCAATTACTGTCAAACTATTCGTTCTAATCTTGACGAATATTCGTATAAATAACTATATATGGTTTATATCAGATGGGGTTATGTGGATATTGTAGTAATTTTAATAGTTGAGATCATGAATCAATTGAAGCTATACCATCATGGAAAACCTGGAAGCACTGGACGGCCATTTCGTCTTACTGTGGGACTCCTCAACAATGCGCATCCATGGTTTATGGTTTATCAGTGATCTTCCACGGTGTGGGCAACCGGGAAGTGATAACCGCCCTCATACCTCTAACAGCACCCAAGACCACTTATCAGTGATCTTAAAAAAACATACAGTAAGCCAGTATATTAAATGGTTAAGCAGACAATGTGGACAGTTTTATCTAGTATGAAATAAATTATGCAGAACTTCGTTTTGGAGTGTTTTATTTTATTAAAGATTTTGCGATGCTTATCCACCATTCATCTCGATAAATTATATTGGAATTGCTAGAGTATAAATAGAAAAATACATCTGGTTTGTTGGGTAAACAATTATAGATCTCTTTCATGAGTTCTCTATGTTTTGTGATGATCTAGGTAACATATGGTAGAAATGTAAAAAAAAATAATTATATCGACAAATGACTAATCACTGAGTGAAATGACAGGTATCACGGATGTCAAGTCTTTCTTTATTGATGACCACATTCTGTCTATCAAGTTGTAATGTGACCACTAATCTAAGTGATTCGATATTGCGTGTACTATGTTGATATCCAAAGTGGTGGTCGGAGGTCGTCAACAGGAAGCTTTGTACTTGGATTTTATCCTATTCGGCACTCGTTAACAAGGTGTATCCGCCAGGGAACATCATTCCCCTCAAGATTACAGATACGCCCAACTGACACGTGTCAAATGATATGAAATCTTTGTCCAGGGTTTCCTTCCGACTACCTTCAACTACCACGTTACACAATTATATCCACCATGATTATGGTCGCAAATAATCGAACAACTTAATGATATATTTCAGCTTCATATCAATTTTTATATTCAGTCAACCTTTAAATATCAGATTAGAATCTCGTTTATTGATATACACCTAATTCCGTATACAGAACAGCCCATTGTTATACCTTGAGGATCGCGGTCCAATATCATTTGCCAATCACTAATCAAGGTTCTAATTCGAATGTACTCTACTTCGCGTTATCCGCTTTTTCGACAGCCTAGTGTCCATAATTTTATCAAGTACAGGCTCGATCAGTTATTTTCAAGTTAGTGATCAGCCTCTGCTATGTTTATATTTCAAATAGACGTAGTTTATACACACAGACCAGACCTCATTACATCATAAAACAAAAATTAAAAATTATGCATGAACAAGTTGGAAGTGGCTGTGAATAGGGCTTACTTACTGACTTACGCCTGTTACTTCTCGTGGAGGAGCCCATCAGCATTCTGTATCGAACTCTGTCCTGCACAATCCTTTCCAGTTGCTACTCATTCTTTTGATGTATGCTTCCTATTCTCGATGCAGTGTGTATTTGACCTTCCTCTCCCGTTCCCCTTCAGGATTCCAAGTTAGCTCTTTCTTCGTGATGCAGTTTGATGATTTCCTCAACTTATGTCCTATCTACCTCTAATTTCTTTTCATTATTTTCTCTTCAGCTGGAATAGGACAGACTGTAAATAGTCAACTGACAACAAGTTAGGAATAGTAAAATGTAAAACAGTATGTAATGAGTCAACTAAAAGCTTATGATAAGTAAAACATATAAGCATAGTAATTCAGGTACTTAGTAATTACGTAACAAAATTATAATTAAAAATTACAACTAAAGAAAACCCGTTCCAACTTTTACAATATTCATTCTGTCATAACACTTACCATTAGTTATATCTTATTATTTACTCACTTAACATGAATGTAGACCTAATAATGTAAGTAGAATCTGTAAATTGTCACTTTAATGATAAAAAGCAAATAATTTTAATGCTTATCACTTTGTTGATTTTGTTTATCTGAATATACTTTAGTTGTTTATTCGGGTCTTTTTTCTTCTTTTTTCTTTAAAAACATCATCATTCATTCAGTTCGTCGTCGTAGTCAATCGCATAGTCTACCTACAAATGGTTTATTTTTACCTAGTTTAACTACATCAATGAATGTTACCAGTAATAGAATAAATTCTTCATTATATTCTACAGAATCCAAATCAATCGAACATCCATTTACATCAATTCAAACAGGAACAATAACAACAACAACAGCATCAACATCATGTTTACCACTTGGAAGAAGAGGTTCATTCAATGTATTGCAAGCTGCAGCTTCTATGTTTGCTGCTGCAGCTGTCGCTTCTACCAAAATGAGTAATAATGTTAAAAGTAATACTAGTAATAATTCTTTCAATAATCGACGCCGATTAAGTCAATCTGGTTTAAGTGGAATTGATACATTTTCTACACATTTTTTGGATAGTTCTAGTGGTACAGCTTCAGGTTAGAATGATTTATTTTTCTATATAATACGGTTTTTAAACAAATTATTTTTATCACTATAGGGTTATGGAGATTATTGTGTTTCATTAAAATCATGAACCGAACAATTTTAGGCCACCATTGAAAATCTGAAAGCACTAAACAGACGTTTCTTCCTAGTATAATGCTAATCAGTAATGTACACTAGCGACCCTTCACATGGGAATCGAATTCAGGACCTTCGATCTTGCGTTCAAACGCCTAAAGTTTAGACCACCAAGTCGGATGCATGTTTCATCTTATGTAACAATCCGTCGGTTAGATCTTAATGTTGATGATTAACCTTGGAACTCGAACCTAGTACCTTTCACTTTAAATGCCAATACGTCATCCACGGATCTACTCTATCCAGATAACTACCTATTTTCTCAACGGATATAATGTTTAGATAATTATCATAAAGGACTTAAAGTTTTCAACAGTGATGATATTCAGGACTGAATTTTTATTAATCTTTGTTAATGTGTCGTGTATGAATTTCATTGGTATAGCCATTTTTACCACATGTTGTACAAGATAGATTGATTTTGGCTAATAGTGCAATCTAGTCAGTTCATTTCATCCTATTCGAGGGTCTTCAACTAAATGTAGAGCCTATCTGGAGTTTAGAACCTCCTAGTAGTTGAAATTAAAACGTCTTAACTATTAAACAATCGCTCCATATTGATTTGCACACCAGTCTTGCGAATTCCTACTTCAAATTCATTATATCAGTTACGTATAGATATAATGATCATACAACACTCACCAATATCAGTTAGACAATGGTTAAAAATAAGGAAAGACTGGCTTCGAGACCGAAAATCCTTGGTCCGATCCTCAGTGGAGTCATGAATGCTCACTGGTAAGGAGGATGGAATACCTGTCCAGTGCTTTCTGGTTTTGGTTGGTTATCTAACTAAACTTACTCCATGATGTAGACTGTGAAAATTCCGCAATTCCTTGCAAATTTCCCATACTAATAACTATACAATATCTTAATATTTATAACTCACTTATTCATTAGTTTTATGATTTTATGGAAACCGATCATTTTATTCGGTAATTGTGTATTTAATTGGATTATTCATCATTAAAAATTCTAACCACAACTTTCTATCATAAACATTCTGGTTCACAATTTCGCAGATATGATCTGGTTGATAAAAATGCATAGATCATGGTAGTTATAAATTTTATGTTAAAACCATCTTAAAGAACTTAATTTCCACGTGACTTCAATGTAAACATTTTGGATAAAATTTGACAATACATGTATGTTGATGGTGCAGAATTCTAAGTGAAATAACTACTTATTTACCATACAAGATATATGAATTAGTTACAGTTTGACTGAAATCATGAACTGATCTAAGTTAGACCATCATTGAAAATCTGGAAACACTCAACTTAGATCAGTTCATGATGTCAATGAAATTCAGCAATCTCCACAACCTGATACTGGAAAAAAAACCCAGTTTAAGTGTTGCATCCTTTAGTCTATTTATTCTTACCATTTCTCATGGCACCATTGTTGCTTTTTGGGATACTGGTGAGTTAAGATATATCTTTGTGTTGTGTCTGGTCCCTCGAAAATGAAAAAAAAACAACAGGCTTACCTACTCGATAGGTAAGATTGAGGAGCTCTGCGATATTCATTTAAAACCCTAACAGCTTCATTTCATTTCATTTATAGCTTTTGGTGGAAGTCAAATCTCGTCAACATCCATTCGAAGTGCTTTAACTAGTGTCGGTCTATCTCATCGTCATCACCGCCATCATCATCATCGTCGCCGACGTCAAAACAATCATACTCGACCATCTTCAACATCTGAAGCTCGATTAATTAATAGTATCAATAATTATAATAATAGCACTCTGAATAATATACAATCTAATACCATTGGTCTGTCGACCACTACAAAGTATAATAATAGTAATAATAATAATGTACATAGTATGGGCAGTCGAATGTCATCATTACGATCAATATCATGTGCTTCTTCGTCAGGTGCTGAATCATACAACTCGTATCGATTATTAATTAATCAAGCTGGTGCAAGTTGGCGCGAATTATGGCGTACACGAATGTTATTAATGCATGTGTTACGTTGGGCTGAAAATGTTACATCATTTATGCAACCAAACACTAACACTACTACTACTAGTAATAATAATAGTAGTACCAATATAAATTCCAGTGTACTTAATGATGAATTTAGTAAATCACAAATTAGTCTGTCAAACCATTTTGATGCACCCATAAATAATAATATAGACTGTGTGAAAACACCGACAACATGTATTACTACTACTATGATGACGGTGACGACGACCACATCAGCTATTGTTACCACTTGTAGTTGTGACGATTTCGGTGATAGAAGTAGAAGTAGTCCATGCAATATTAATCAACAAATACCGGTATTCACGTCTAAACCTACCGATGGTATGAATGATTTCAATGGACAACTAATTCAATTGATAATGTCATTGATTGAACAACAAAACCAGAATCAATTTGTCAATCCTGGAATTGGATCCCAATCAAAACTGGACATAGATACACAATTATCAACTAACCCACTGAATAATTTACATATTGAATCACCGTTACAAACAGTTATTACTACTATGACAACAACAACTACTACTACTATAAGTAGTATCAGTCATTTCGTTGGACAAACACATCAGTTGACCACTATGGATCCTATGATGGCAGCAGCATTTGCTGCGGCAACAGCGGCAGCTACTGTAGCTCTACAACAACAACAACAAGCTTTACGCCAGTCGTCGCCATCGAATTCAACATCATCTCCCGCTGCTATCGGCGCTGTTACTTTTGGTACACCGACATCTACCATTCATAATTACAACAATGATATCAAAATGTCTCATCAGAATGTGAATACAAGTAATGCAAATATTAACAGCCAATTCTGTCATAATGTAAATCATCCAGTTATGACACATTGGACTACTGGATCATGTTCACTAGGACCGATGGTTTGTTGTTTATACTTTAAATGTCTTTTTTTAGTATTTCAATGGTGTTGTGTTTCTCGATCCAGATGACTTATAATTATGAAACTTTCATTTTCTTAGGGGGGCAGTCCCGAACCTTTGACCTAGAGGTTTAACCCACAAGACATTAAAGCAAGATTAGGAGATGCAGTCCCATGGTAGCCCGTCACCACCAATAGGTTCATATGCCATTTGTTCAGTTAGGATTCTGGAGCCCATATGCACCACTGGTTTGGAATCAGGGTTTCCCAACTCTTCTAGATGTACCCACTGACCCGGTTAAAGCACCGAACATTCACATTTCTTATTCTAAATCTGGTAAACAACACCTCTGCTATGAGAAGTCAGTGAGTAGGACTTTCCTGGCAAGGAGAACGGGCTCTCCCTATCCTCCACCGTATCACGAAATTTTGGGGCAACATCATCAGTATAAACTTCAGGTAGAGGTGAGCCATTCGAATTTCTTCACATACGAATGATGGCTTACCTTGTCGACCTTGGTCTTGATTGGTTATTGTTAACGTTCATCCTGTCACTGTAAAAATAAGTATGCAAACAATGACTTTTGGGCGATACAATCTAAAAAATGAGACATATAAGGACAGGTTAATGGTCAACAATAACCAATCTAGAACAGTGTCAACTAGCCAAGCCTCATCCGTATGTATGTGAAGAAATCCGAATGGTCCACTCCTATCTGAAGTTCATGCTGATGTTTTTCAGAACGATAATAAAAGCTTCACAACCAAGCTATGGAGCTCAATGAATGAAACTACCAAAATCATTGACCTCATCTACAATATATTTTCCATCATTTCGAAGCTGTAAATTACCAAAAAAATAAAACAAATAACTATAGGAATTATAATTCCTTTTTTTAATTGAACAACTTGTAAAATAAACAAATGATTTCCGTCTAATTTCTATAGTTAACTAAATTTTAACTCCTGGAGTGTACAGTATAATCTCTTAAAAGTTTCAAACCATGATACACTGTAATTGGTACTAGTTATTTGTATTTTATCTGCCCCCAAATGCCCTGGTACGGCCGAGGGTGGGGAGAGTCAACTCCCCTTCTCGAAATGCTCCCACATGGCCACGCGTATACAGCCACTACAAGAGAAGTCCTACTCACTGCCTTCTCGTGACCATGGTGTTGTTTGCGAAATTGATAGGGCGGAAACAGAATGTCCGGCGCGTCGAAAGGGTTGGCGGATATGAACGGTCTACTTAGGGGAGTTGGAAAACCCTGATTCCAAACCAATGGTGGACACAGGTTCCATGATCTTGAGGGAAAAAATGGCGTATGAACCAATCGTTGGTTACCAACTACAATGGGACTGATGATGTTGCTCCGCTGCTTTGTGGATCAGACCTTTGTGTCGAAGGCTCGGTTTGTGGTCTCATAAGAACACTACCTACTTTGGTCTGGGCACCCGGGCATTATCACAGCCCACACACAAATGAAGTGACTTGCGTGGCTCGTATGTATTCGGTGCCCCTTTCTATCAATATTTATGTATTTAAATAAATAAATAATCTTCGGATGAATTGGAAGCGTAAGTCGATGAAATGCACAATGTTTCACCAATGAAACCGGTAATCTAGTTTCTTTTCTTAATGAATATTAGTTCTCACTTATAAGGATAATAGCTTTAGTCTTTCCATTAATTTATATTTTCGACACTGACTCTTCCTGTCATTTAATTTATTGTTCTCATGTTTGGTTTACTAATCAAATAGCCTATCTTAAGGTTATGTTTTTTTTATACACAGAGTTGTTCTACTTCAGTTTTGTTTTCTTGAATGTCAAGCTTCTGCTGATCTCCTAACTTGTCTTTGTTTCCCATTTTGTTGGGGATTGTTATTGAAGTGTCACAAATCAGTGATTCGGTCTGTCAAATTCTCGTACAGCCAGTTTTGTCTTAAAAGAATATTCCAGTAACTCGTAGTTACGTATTACCTAAGGCTACAGCTAAACTTTAACAGGCCTATAGTATTCTTCGAAACTCATTGTTATTTGAATACATTGGTAGCCCACACTGTTTTTACTAGTAAATGATTGACACTAAGCATGGAATGTAAATCGAAAACCTTCAAACATGATGTTAATTTTTAGTTCGTTATTTATTACTGTTATGTGTTGTGTTGTTCAGTGTTTGATTCTGATACCAACACGCAAGCCTCCTATATTCGATCTTAATCATTTACACGATATATATAACAAGCTACCAGTAGTTTATGTCTTATTCCCTAGAAATCCAAGCCATCTCTTGTCGCTCATCATTCACATGATTACCCCAATTTATCTTTACGACATTCTGGATTCAGTTATTTATAATTAACATACAGCCTTGAAAAAATGTACGTTGATCAAAGTTTGCATAGCGCTTCACCACAACAAGATGGAATCAACATTATGAGTAACTCAGTAATCGAAATCATTATTCTGTAGAAATAGTAATGAAAAAGACAAAACATTGAGAATATAGTTGGAAAAAAACCTAGATTAGAACGTTGTATATGAAGGAATATTGTAGCTCAAGATTTAAATGAGGATAAAAAGCGTAGGAAAAAAAATCCGTTCTACTGTGACCAGTTATGAACCATGTCACCCAATGTCTTGAAGTAGTAGTTTACATCTATCAACATAACTTATTTCTCAAGTTCATCATCGTGGATTAGAATAAAATTTGTATATATGCTTGTCTATTAGCTCTTAATCATTGTTTGCTGACTCCTTCAATTTTTATCGGTCTATTTTATTGATTATTTTTTACTTGTTTTTCAGCCGCAAGATATATATCACTCATCAAGTGGTCAGCATTTAACATCACCAGCATATAATCCTTCCAGGAATAATGATAATAATATCCCGCATATAACACCAATCAAAAATATTTCACCCTATTCACAAACTACTAACAACTGGTTCCCTGAAATACCATCAACCTCTAATCGTCATCATCAGCATCATCGTTCGTCATGTGATCCAAATTCTTTGAGAACTATTCATATGTTAAACAATAATAAATTTGACAATCAACAAATGAATCTAAATAATAATAATGTTAATTATGATATGAATACGATAGGACCATATCATAATTATTTTATGCAACCAAATTCTACGTATACAACTAATGTATCTTCTGATGAAAATCACCATTTTTATCAATGTACTACTGCACCAGATCTACTTTTGGATCATGAACAACTTACTACAACAGAAAGATCTAGAAATATATCTAATTCATCACCAAGTTGTTCATCATCACAATTATTATCTCGACACCAACAATACCACCACCACCAACAACAACAACAACAACTGCCTGTAAACTGTCTAATAGATAATTGTAATCATTCTGTAATTCGTTTAACTAATTCATTTCATTCACCTGCCAACAACACTGTCAGCAATGTTTCACAAATTCCAATGTTACCTTTCTCTTCTACATTATCCTCTGTGCCGAATTCACAACAAAGTAATTATATATTATGTCCTAATGTAAGTTATTATATTTTATGTTATATTAGTTACCATTTATATAATTAGTATTATTGTTTTTTAGTATGGGGTTGTAGAGATTGTTGAATTTCATTGAAATCATGAACTGATCTAAGTTAGACTACCATTGAAAACGCTTAACCTCTAACTAGACCACTAAGTTAGCATCCAACACGTTCATGTGCGAGACCTAAGGTCCCTGGTTTAAGTCCTGCGCACAAGGTTTTGAATGAGCACTACTGAGAAGTCCCATACTAAGACGAAATGGCCTTCCACTGCTTCCAGATTTTCCATGATTATCTAATTTGAATTGGCTCATGATTTCAACGAAGTATTGTTATATTTACTTTACAGTAATCAGAAGTTCTAATGTGAAACTATTCAGTTGTGGTTGCCACCAATATTTTATTCTATAAAGTTTGGTAGATAATTGTATTATTAAAAATATTATACGATTATTGAAGTGTTTTTCTGTGGAAGTGAGTAGATTATCTCATGTAAACATACCAGTTGTTTACAATTGATTGATTATTTATCAGATTGTAGACATACATCTTGTTGTTAACCAGTTTCAGCTAGTATGAAACATGAGTTCAGGGTTACCTATCGATTACTTTTCATCATCGAACACACTAGAAATTGTTCATTGAATTTATCTGGTTTCTTATTAATATCTTCTTAGAATCATATCTATCTGTTTATAATTATTGAAGTGTCAGTTCTCTACAAAATGAATTCTCTAAATTAATGTTGTTTTAATACGTGAACAGGCATTCATAGATAATATCAGTCAGTCAGTCAGTCAGCTACAACGCAGGACCAGACATATGTATGCTACGGTCGAAGCTGCCACACCACATTATTATTTATTATTTATTTATAACGCATAGATATTGGCACAAAGAGGTAACAAGTAGATATGCGTCACACAGACCTCATTTGATATGTGTGAGGGCTGTGATACTGCCAGGGTGCCCAAACCGAAACACGTGGATTTCTTAGGGGCCCACACTCGGAGCCTTCGACCTGAAGGTCTGATCCACAAGGCAGTGGAGCAACGTAAGGAGATGCGTTCCCATGGTAGCCGGTGACCAACGATTGGTTCGTACATCATTTGTTCCTTCAGGATACTGGAGCCCATATGACCATTGGTTTGGAATGAGGGTTTTCCAACTTTCCTAGGTGGACTCTCTATGTCCACCAACCCGGTTAAAGCTCCAGACATTCGCTTTTCGTCCTCTCAATTTCGTAAACAACACCCGTGGTGCGAGAAGGCAGTGAGTAGGACTTCCCTGGCAGAGGCAGGGGCATTTGGGGGCACAAGATGAACACCTAATGCATCGAGGTAGTTACTTCAATGGTAGTAATATATCAAAAATAGATTGCATACAAGAATAAGATACAGTGAGAAATAGTTAGTTCGTAGAAAGAAATGCATAAAGTAATTTTAATCCGATGGTTTAAGGGAAGACAAACAGTGCATACTCCTACACTCATGTGATCGATTCTGAGTCATGTCACCCAGAGTCTCCAACTACTGGCTGCGGTAGTGGCACGGACCACAACGAAATAGTCTGCATCTACCAATATGGCTCAAATCAGAAGTTGTTGGCTTTATAGATTGATGCAACTTTTCGGTTTGGCTGCTCTTAACTTCCATCTGTCTCCAACACTAGTCAGCATTGAGCGTCGTAGTAGTCAGTGGTTGGGCATGCATAACATGTCGCTTAATCATCTCAGTTGGTAAGGCTTCACAACCTCATCAAATGATTTACCATCATCATGCCCTAATACTCTGCGTCTAACCTCACTATTACTTACCCGGTGATCCAAACAGATTCTGACCATATTTCTAAGACATCTGTGATCAAATACTAGTAACATACTACTATCCTATACCCTTACTGGCCTTGTTTCTCAGCCATAAAGTAAAATCGAACGAACTGCTGCTCTGTATATTCATTTTTTAACTGATAGACGGATATCTCGCCTTCGCCATAGGTGACGTAAGGTGGCAAAATCCAAACGAGCTTTTCGAATTCGTGCAGAAATTTCATCGGACACCAACCCATTAGGGTTGATTGATCAGACTTCAAACATAAGCTAAATGGCATGAATGATATTGTGAAGTAAGATTTCAGAATACTTGACTTACATATTGTAATCATGTCAAATAGGGAAATCAAACTTCAAAATCAACCACTGATATTTATAACTACATTCTAATTACAAAATACATCTTTTTGTATGACATTTTTCTTTTTCTTTACAAGTACCATTCTGCTTTATTTTGTATGATTCAAACTACTATAGATCCATTCAATTTAGTAGACCATACAATCATTGTTTTGTGCCAGTTATTCATCATTCAACTTTAGGACTTGTCATAATTGTGTATCAGTCTAAAAGAATGTATACAAATTTATGTTTGGTCAGCTCTTTTCTGACTTTTCAACTTGTAAGGTACATATTCATGTAATTAACTTCGAATCTTGTTAAGTGTGTAGGATAGTAACACTACTCACTTATTCATATCAAAGTAGGTTTATTGGGGGGGGGGTCAAACCTACGGATTAGCAGTTTTTATTTCAAAGAGTTCGTTTTTTTATGGGTTGGGTTGTATTTCAACCCGTATGATCTTCCAGTAGTGACAGTTAAACAGTTGTATTACCCCCTCTCTCTCTGGTACGATTATCTTTTAGTTCACTTGTATTGTCAGTAATACCGGTAACCTTCTAAGTACCAATTGACGCACTGGCCAATAAACAACAACCAAGTCGTTGAGGTTTATCAGTCCTTGAGCTCCTAACCCAGTAGCCAATCAGAAGACGAGGGTAGAAAACAGATTAGTTTTCTATTTTAATCGACTCATTCATGACTCAAAAGCCCATACAGTAACATAACGTAAAACACTGACCATTCATCGATATCATTAAGAAATTACAATAGCAATCTAAATACGCCATCAGTGAAAGAAAACTCAGTAGTATGTACAGTACGCACCAACAGTTCACGTGTCACGGAAAAGTGTACAAGCAGGAGAATATAAGCATACAGTGATTTAAACGTTTAAGAATTAATGAAGAAAATTAAGAACAATAACTTCAAGTAAGAGACAATTTTGAAATTTCCGACTTCTTCATTACTCATCCCTTTATAATATAGTTGAAAGTTGACTGGATTTACTCCTGACCTTCTACTGCTCCACTAAGTTTAATGTCAAGAGTGGGATTCGAACCCATATCTATACAGTTGGTTAGAAAAATGTATATATTGACCATTTGTAAATAGTAATATTTCATTCTAGATATTATTTTCACACTTTTTTATCTCACTATATGTATAGACATGTACAAATCCATATATTGTAACTGAAAGTCCACTTGTTATCAATGAACAAAATCCCAAACAATCTCTAATTACATCTCAAAACTATAGTTTTGATTGTGAATCCAATGTAAAATTATTACACAATCCATCTGAAAACGTTATCCTCACCAGTCGTAATAATAATGACTCAGATGCATTTGATAGTGAAGATGAAATTGTTTCAGTAAATGAAGACGATGGTGAATTTTTTGAAGTTGACAGCGATGACATTAACAATAACAATCCTGAACATATTGACCAACACCAAAGTCAACAACATACAAATTTGTTATTTACACATATTCCCTATATTGTAACAAATCAAAGTTATGCTAATAATTATGAACCAATGATTGAATTGAATGCTAATTCACGTGAATATTTTATTCCTGGTTTTGTAAGTTCAACTTACCATCATCATCATTTGACTACAATTGAACCAGTTAAAGTCACTACAACAATAACAACAGCAATAAACACAAGAACAACAACTCATTGTCTTCCATCTCATCCTTTGTCAGTTTATTCGAATATCTTAATGCAAGCGAAATGTTCTACATATATTAGTCCAGATGATGGTGAAATATCTAGTGTTAGTCAAAGTGCTAGTCAAGTTGTTCCATGTGCATCATCACCATCGTCTTCATCATCTTCATGTACAGATCCATCATCTTCGTCATCCTCATCATCATCATCATTTTCAAAGTCGAAATTATTGCCTAAATTAAATTCATATAATGATCAATTAACTCCTAATCCTATTGTCGTTACTTGTACACAACTTGATCATATCATCACTGATCCTTCACCGTTATCTTCTTCTTATTCTGTTCCTTTATCTCAGCATATTGATCAACATAATGATTCTATTATCAATGTACATCATATCAAATTGTTACCACTTGATAAACAATCAAATTTAAATGAGACAAAAATGATCGATGAAACAACAACAATGTAAATTCATTGTTTATTTTTCTTCTTGATTCCAACTAGAAACAATCTTACCTCCCCCCCATTTTCTTTTATCGATTTCTTTTACCTTCCCTTTATTCTTTTCTTTTTACACAAATAATCCTTAAAATAAAAATTGTTTTTATTTATTTGAAATAAATTGTGTTTTGTTTACTTTTATGATTTTATGAAATAGATAAGTTTGTTTCTCAGAGAAGAAAGAGTGTTTGTTTTTTCATTCATTCACTTACTCACTCACTCTCCCTCTCTCACTTCACTTCAATATTCTCATAACAACATGGTACCCTTCTTTTCTCTTCGTTTTTTAACTCTCTAAGATTCATTACATTCTACTTACTTTTCCATTGTTATTCCCCTAATCAGTGTGTTATGATTATTTATTATTATTATTACTATACATTGATTAGTGGATTTATTTTATTAATTAATGAATTCTATTAGGGAATGATTGCATTTTCATACAACTATACCTATACTATATATAGAGAAAGAGGTATGGCTTGCTTCGTTTGTTTGTTTTTCTTTCTTTCAAATTGTCCGGTACACTTTTTCATCATTATAAAAATATAACAAAGAGAAGAAGAAGAAGAAGAAGAAGAAGAAGAAGAAGAAGAAGAAGAAGAAGAAAGACAGAGACGAAACGATCAAGCGCCTATTTAATTTTTATTTTATTTTTTACTCATTCAATTATTCCACTTTTATTCATGCGTGTATGTAAAATAAGAATTGAATAATGAAATGAGTTAAGGATAAAGGCTTTTTTTCCCCTCATCATATATACATCTTATATCGTTTCTTTAATATATATTTATCTAATTTGTGTTAAATTACTTTTGATTAATTATTAAAATGTATTTGTATGTATAATAAATTAAGTAGTTACATTGTTGTATCCAACTCGATTGCTGAATATACGTGAGTGTATGCGTACTTATGTATGTATGTATTTGTGTGTGTATGTGTGTTTTATTGGTAACTGACCCATCACCCCCCCTCGTCTCTCTCCCTCTCCCTGTCTCTTCCTCTCGCTTTCTCGCACATTATATTCATGTTAATATGTGTTATTGGATGACCGGTGTGTTCCATTTCAATGATAATAATAATAATAATAATAATCATTTATTGTAATATTATTTGTTATTACTTTGTATTAATAAATCTGTATAATCAGTTAAAATAATAAATTTTATTATTCTATTAAGTTAAATTTTGTTATTATTATTATTATTATTATTATTATTATTATTATTATTATTATTATCATTATTAATATTGTTATAAACGTAATTTATAATAAATTCACTTTATTCTTTTATACCTGATTGTCATATGTTTTACATCAACTAAATGGTAAATATTTATTCCACAGATTGAAATCATGAGTCAATTGAAGCTAGACCACCATGGAAAACCTGGATGCATTGGACGGTCGTTTCGTCCTAGTATGGGACTTCTCAGAAGTGCGCATCCACGATCCCGGTCCAGTGGTCTAGTCGGTTAAGCGCTTGGCGCGAGACTGATAGCTCTTAAGTTCGAATATCGCGGGGTGCGGGATCGTGGATATACACTGCTGAGGAGTCCCATACTAGGACGAAACGGCCATCCAGTGCTTCCAGGTTTTCCATGGTGGTCTAGCTTCAATCGACTCATGATTTCAATCTGTGAAATTTCTAAAATCGTCACAAACCCTTTCTGAAAATATTTATTCACTTCATATTGTTGTTTACTTGAATCTTCTTATTGATGTTTAGGACTAAAATTGTTCAGTCTCTTATTGGTATATGTGTATAATGTGCGGATTGCCCTAAGTCACAAGTATTATAAACGAAGATGGATAGTAGCTAGAAGTGGAATCCAGGACGTGCATTTATCCTATTTAGGACTCGTCAATTGGATGTACCTGCATCTCAGAGTTGATGTTCACTGTGGAACTCGAAACCAGTACCATTCGCTTCAAACGCTATCGCGTTATCCACTTAGCTACTGAGTCCTAATAGTCACTTGCTTGTGCAATGGGGTGAAGTTCTTAATTCACTTGGTATTGTTTACTTGGATCTTCCCATTGATGTTTAGGACAGCAATTGATCAGTCTCTTATTGGCAAATGTGCATCCTGTGTAAATTGCCTCGATATTACCTTAATTCACAAGCATTATAAGCAAAGATGGATAGTTGCTAGCGATGGAATCTAGGACACACGTTTCGTCCTACTTAGGGCTCGTCAATTGGATGTACCTGCGTTTCAGAGTACGAGTGTCAGAGTGAACATTAACACTGAGATGCATGTACATCCAGCTGACAATTCCTAAATAGGACGAAACGGGTGAAATTATAATTTATGGCCGACCTTTGAAAAACTCTAGAATGATCTTGGAAATATCCACCTACCAACTAGGACTAAATGAAGATTATAAAGCAGTGTGAGAAATTATAATTATGATTCACAGTTGATGGTTAATGTTAAAAATTAGATTTAGGGTTTTCGTCACGAACTGTAATCAGCTATAATGCCGAAATAGTATTTAGCCAAATGAGTGTATGAATTTCGCGCTAAAATCCGAGAACTGCTATATTAAATCTGATTGTTTCGTCCATAAATTATAGTCTCGCCACGAAACACCCGTCCTGGTTTCCACTGCTATCCGCTACCCTTCTTCGCTTGGATGATTTAATTCGACTTATTTGGTTTGAGCGTCTTCCTTTTAAATCTGTTTCGTCATCATAGGTTCATGGTTCGAACCCACAGTTTAACATAGTTTAATGTTAATAAATCAACATTAATAGATCAGAGATCAACTTTTTGAATAGTAATGATTAATTTTGAATTAGCGATAACTAGTTACCGCAAATTACGCGTTATTCAGCATATCGATGGGATTTGATCAACACTAAAGAATTAAATAAACATAACACTGGTTACTACTACTCATCGACGAATTGGTTATAAATACATCTCAGTTTTATTAGAGATCATTCACAACTGTATATCTCAGTGGTGACGTCTGTTATTGTGTGTGGTTGAGTGACTTGTGTTCGAATCTTACAGAGTATTGATTTCCCCAGGGTTACAGGTATCTTTTTATGATGAATATCAATTAGCACGAAATCTAGTCGGATAGAGTTTATTGTCGATTATCCCCAACGCATTTACATGTCCAGTAGATGTTTGAACTGTAAAATCAACATTAAAATATGTATTTTTGTTGTTTGAAATCTATATTGATGAAATTCAATGATGATTATTCTCTAGACATATTATTTACGTATTATCGATACGATGCTCAGGAATTACACTTAACAGTTAGGTCTTAATTGATTGATTTACCAGAATGGGTTTTGTGGAGATTTTTAGAAATTTCACAGGTTGAAATCATGAGCCAATTGAAGCTAGACCACCATGGAAAACCTAGAGCAGGTAAATTGATAAATGTACATACAGTAGGTCAGATGAGATAACTTATCCTTCAGATTATTGGTGAACAACGATCGACCGGAAAACAATATTTGCGACATTGCTGAAAAGAACGTTCTATTCAAACACTTGGAAATTTTCGTCTTTAGCACGTTTGTAGCACTATCACCCTTAAAACCGTTACCCATTTAAAGTGTTTTCGACTGAGGTCATTTGTATTTTAGACCGGTTGGGTTTTATATTATTGTTAATAAATAAAGATGGATAATGACTAGCAGTGGAATCCAGGACGTGCATTTCTTCTTATTTAGGACTCGTCAACTGGATGTACCTGCACCCGAGTTGATGTTCACTGTGAGATTCGAACCCAGTACCGTTTGCTTCAAACGCCATTGCGTTATTCACTTAGCTACTGAGTCCTGATAGCCATTTGCTTGTGCAATGGGGTGAAGTTTAAATTCATTTAATGTTGTTTTACTTGTATAATTCTTTTTACCGATTTTTATCACATCCATGAACTATTTTTATATTCATATACTTTGCCAAATCCATTTATTTGTATACAACATTAAAACAAAGTTATACGACATATGTGTTCCCTAATCAACTAATCTACGTACTTATCTATTAATCTATTTTAACCTACCTCACTATCTACCTATCTACCACACCTACCTACCACGATATGTATCCAATAGTTATACGATGAACAGTTGCTACATACTTTTATTTTGTTCATTAAACTAAATATCATTGTCATTATCACCTTCCTTATTTTTCTTGTCCTTCATAATTTATATTTCCCTCTTCATCACATTCAATTATGTATCGACATCATCATTAATGCACAAAGTCAAACGAATATATATTTGTGTGTGTGTGTGCGTGTATGTTCACTTAGTAACTGGTAATGTGTGTGTTCAAAATTGAAGAAACAAATCCTAATGACTTATTCATAAATAAGGAATAAACAAATCAATAATTAATATCAGATGGGTTTTTGTGGAGATTGTAGTAATTTCAGTGGTTAAGATCATAAGTCAGTTGAAGCTAGACCACCATGGAAAACCTGAGGAGTCCCACAATAGGACGAAACGGCTGTCCAGTGCTTCCAGGTTTTCCGTGGTGGTCTAGCTTCAACTGACTCATGATCTTAACCATTGAAATTACTACAATCTCCACAAAAACCCATCTGATATTAATCAACATATGCTCACTAGTGACTGGCTTCACGAGGTATATCCTGGAGTTCTAGTGAGAAGTAGTGACCAGTGGAGTTCAACCAGGTCTGTTGTGAGATAGTAACTCACTGAAGACAATGGTGAATGTGTCGCTGAATTTCGTGGATTAGTTGAAGTTAAACATTAACACCGTTGGATGCCGGCTCAGTGGTCTAGTAGTTAAGTGCTCGGGCGCGAGACCAGTAGGTCCTGGGTTCGAACCTCGCAGGGGGCGAGGTCGTGGATGCGCACTGCTGAGGAGTCCCACAATAGGACGAGACGGCCGTCCGGTGCTCCCAGGTTTTCCATGGTGGTCTAGCTTCAACTGACTCATAATCAATAATCATATATATAATCTTTAGAAGAGTGTTTGTGGAGATTTTAGTAATTTAATAGTTGAATTCATTAGTCAATTGAAGCTAGACAACCATGGGAAACTTGGAAGCACTGGACGGTGGTTTCGTCTCTCAGTATGGGGCTCCCCAACAGTACGCAATCACAATCCCTCACGCGGGACTCGAACCCAGCACCTTCGGTCTTGCGGACGAATGCTTAACCTTTAAACCACTGTACCATGGGATCCAACAGTAATAATGTCTAATGGTAACTAATTCACGCAGTTTCTTCACCGTCCACCATTGTCTTCAATGAGTCCCATACTGAAACGAAATCACCGTCCAGTGCTCCCAGGTTTTCTATGGTGGTCTACCTTCAATTGACTCATGATTCCAACTATTATATAACTTTCGGTTGTAGATAATAAATTGTTTTAATTTATATAGGAAGCCTATGAAAATCTTTGTAGTATACATCTGTGACTCTATAGATAATCGATCTTTGGTTTGAATAGGTAAATCATTGGGCTAAGGGTTAGGTGCTTGTCGAGAGATATTAAAATCTTTGATCCGACCAAGAGTGAGTTGGTAGATGTGAGTTTCTGAAGAGTCTAATACTAAGGTGAAACAGCAGTTTATTGCTTTTCAGCTTTCAATGTTTGACTAACTAGGGCCAGTCCATGACTTGTTAACTTTAAAAATGAATGATCTTCATTAACCCGAAATTCATAAACATTTTCTCTTTTCTTTACAAGGTCTTGTTATAAATACTTATTGATGATATAAAATTAAAATACTGTATACCCGAGTATTCAGTTAAACATTTAAGATTAGATTATAGAAAGTTATAGAAAGTTATGCTAACAACTAAAAGGGAGGTGAAACCTACAAACTTTAATAAACTTGTGTTACTCAAATGATGGAACCTACATCATTAAAGTTTTTTTAACCGGCAAGCTTGATAAGTAAACATTAACCCTCATTATTTTATTATCTTGTTTGCAGTGCAAATTAAGATAAATCAATCAAGTTTGAGGTCACTTAAACTAATAATCATATTGGTGCGTGATTGATTGAATTCGATGAGCACTAAAAGACTAGATGAACAAAAATATCGATCATTATTCAATGATCCAATCATTTGTATGTGAGTTATATTATATAACTGGAGGAGGTTATTCTGGAGGTGCCTGAAGACGAAATTGCATTAGACGTGGTCTTAGTGACCTGGGAGCGTGACCGCAGTGCCCAAGGGACAACTGTTTGAGGTCGGTCACACACGACCTTTTTATGGGTAATTTTTGTGTTAGCTCCGTACTTGTTGGGACCTTATCGCCGGAGACGGATATCCGTGGGATAAGGTGAGGTGTGCATTTTTAGGGTCGACCTTTTATAACCCCACCCTTCCTTGTGGGAAGGCAGCATCGTTGTCATGCTGGTTGTCTGAAGGAAACACCTTACTGCTGTCATACCTCTGTACAGTCAGCAGTACCGACCTGTCTGACATGGTAGGACCTTGAGGAACGGTTGTTCCAGCCAGTATAGCTCGGTTGCTTCATCACGATAGGCAAGCCCGACCACCACGACAAGGTAGCAACAACGGTCGGGATATTATATAACTTATCAATTAACAAATAAAATTATATTCTACTTGAAGTTTGCGCTGATAATGATGATGTTCAGAGAAACGACGAAAGCTGCACGATCAAACGATCTAGTTCAAAGAATAAAACTTCATCAAAATCATCCACTTGAGCTAGAAATCTTCTCCTTCATCTCAGAATAAACATTAAGTTTTTTATGTCGTCAATTAGTTAAAATCATAACACATGTCCCCAATCCAGTTAGTTAATTCTGAAGTAATTAGTTTAACGTTTATCCTAAAGAATAGTTGAAGATGTGGATGTTTTAACATTTAGTATCTTTTCAAATGATTTCATACTGAAAATCACTTCATATGAGGAAGGTCTAATTAATATTCAAGCTATATTTGAGATTGTTCTATGCTTAGTGTTAAGTTCGCTACATGATTAACGCAGAATACGATATACAACTACGGCACTCGAACGTATAGAACCCCATAGTCACAAATCAGAAGATTGAAGAAGTGCTTGTTGGGTAAGAATCAAAATGTACAGAAGATCATGGATATTTGTAGATATTAGCGTTTGTTATATCAACATTATAATTAAGCCAACCACAAAGAGGCAGGCTATGCTATTGTACAATAATAGCATGCCAAAGTGATATTCTAGAAAGTTCCATCACGTTCTGGTCAGATGGAAACTCTTAGGTTTCTTAAGGGTCTCTCGAGGCTCCGTTGTAATTCTCGGAAGCCGTCCCAACACTTACAATCCTGTTCACACCATTCAGTGGAAAATAATTGATCTCATACTCTCTAGGAAATGCTTATTGAACATCATCCACCTAGTTACAATACTACTCTTTGGTTAATTCACTTGATATAACAGTATAGATTCGTTAATGTCAAAAAAAGTATTCTTAGTAACCTACAATTCAAATTTTAGAAGTGATCGGTAACACTTTAAAGTATGGTATATCACAACAATTTCCATCTGGTAATGCAAATACAAATCTCCGAATGAGTATGTAGTTGAAAATCTACGAATATGTATTGTTGATATTCAGTGTACAAATAGACTTCATTCATAATAAGTACATAAATCATGGTGAAAATATTTAGCAAAATAAATTGTCCTACTTACAAGTAGTTAATATTTTATATCAAAATAATCAAACCTACATATAATTCATAGAAAGGATGTCATTCACAAGATGTATCACAGTTTATGAAATGTCAATAATAACAAATTATTATGAGGAAAACAAAACATTCGCTACAATTAAACTTTAGAACTGAACCAACTGGATCCATTTGATAATGAAAGTAAAGAATCTTTTGCTTTTACCAATATTTTGAAAGCTTCTTCACTGCCTGGAGTATTATTTTTATCAGGATGTACAATAAAGGCTAAACGACGAAATGCTTTTTGAATTTCTTCGCTTAAGATCAATAAATAAGTAAAGAAAAAATTCTTGATAAGTAACTGCTAGTGTTCTTTATTGATTGAGCTGTAATGTTTCTTTTCTAATGTAACATGATATATATTTACAACATTTTATTTTAAGCTAAGATGGGTGGCGGTTAGTAATGAAATCTGGGACTCGCGTTTCGTCAGCCGGATGTACCCGCATCACAGAGTTGACGTTTACTCAAGGACTCGAATCTAGTACCGTTCGCTTCAAACTCCATCTCATTATCCACTTAGCTACTGAGTACAAACGGTTACCCGCTTGTGCAATAGTGTGAAGTTTTAGTCCAACTGACGAGTCCCAAATAAGACGAAACCTGTGTCCTAGATTCCACTGCTACCTACTATCCACCTTTGCTTATAATGCTTGTGAATTAACGCAATATCGAGGCAATACTCAGAATATGCACAAATGCCAATAAGAGACTGATCAATTGCAGTCCTAAACATCAATGTGAAGATTTAAACAAACAATAGAAAAATGAATTAACATTTCTATTTTTCACAGATGATAGACTTGGTAAGTCCAAGCATCCAGTTCCTGTGCTCACACGCTACCATCAAAGTCTAACGGTAGATGAGAGTATACAAACAAGGCACTTCATTAGATTAAACCAACTATGCACTGAGTCATGGTCTTAGTTTCCATGTTCTTGTCAGTGTCAGAAGGGTATATATATATATATATATATATATATATATACCAGTGATTTGTGTACACTTAATTCGGTTACCCAGTCACAGTTTCCAAGTCATTCTCACTCGCTTAGCGGATTAGGTCAGCGTATAAGAAACGTGTATATCTATTGCAGATTCGAACAACTTCTTAACATAAAAGAAAAAGAACAACAAAGTAAACAACGTTTAGGTCGAACGCAAATTGTTTGGTAATATAACTATATCATCAATATATCAATAACTTCACTGTTTATCAAAATATCCAATGCTAAACAACATTGAGAAAGTTAAGTAAATAAATGAAGACATGAAACCAATTTTCCATTCATATCAATATGAAAGACTTTATATCTGTTGGCTTATATTCAATCAGGATGTTATGATATATTAGTTAGTAATCTAGTATAATAAAGATCAAAATCAAATACTGTTTAGTGACCTTATATCTGACTCCAATTAGATCGTACGAATGAATGTGACTGAAATATACATCCTGGTTATTCTCGTATATAATTATCGACTTAACTCGCTTTAGCGAATAACGGAATTAAATAAGTCAAATATGAGAATGGATTGTTGAATACGTATACTTTGCACAATCATTGATCCAGGAAGACGATCTAAGGAACGATGCCAAACGAAGTGATGCACGGTGGAGAATGTATGTGAACCAACTCTATTTAATTAAGCGTGAATCAATATTCATAACCAAATAAAAATGTTACAGACATGTGATTAACAGGATAAGAAGTGAACACACATACGCTCATATAAGAACCGTCAAGGCTGATAAGAAAATAATTAACGAAGTCAAAACTTGACTCAAGAAGAATGAATAAATTGGCCTGTCCAGAAGACAGAATAAGTTATGTGGGCTTAACATAGTAACCGACACTGCAACTGCTTATCTCGAGCATCACTTCTGGAATTCTTTTTTATAAAGTATATTTTCTTGTTGGTGTGCTCAAACAAACTGAGGCTAGAAGCCGAAAATTTTGAATCCAATCGTTGGATCTCCACTGATAAGCAACCAACTGATTGAATGAGTGATTTTTTAGACTATATATATGCAATTATACGCATCGTTCCAAGTTCGCACACCTCATTAGCACAACAAGATGAGCACCAAATTCATAGAAGTAGTTACTTCAATGGTAGTAATATGTAAAAGAAAGATTGTATATAAGAATAAGATATGGTAAAAAGCATAGTTCGTTCGTGGAAAGAAAGGCATAAAGCAATTTTAATGCGATGGTTTAACGGAAGACAAATAGTGTATACACCTAAACCCTTATGATCGATTCTGAGCCATATCACCCAGAGTCTTCAACTATTAGTTACGGTAGTGGCGCAGACCTCAATCAAGTAGTCTGCATCTACCAACATGGCTCAAACCTGAAGTTAGTGATTTTCTGGACTGATGCCACTTCTTGGTTTGGTCGCCCTTAACTTTCTTCCATCTGTCTCCAACACTAGTCAGCATCGAGTGTCGTAATGATCGGTGTTCAGGCATACGTAATATATATGATTATTTACTAAATGGTATTACAGGATCACTCTCTACTGGTAGGTAAACCATCTTATGTCAATGTTTCTTCTATACATTACTACCATTGAAGTAACTACTTCTATGAATTCAGTATTTATTTTGTGGTGCTAATGAAATGTGACAACTCAGACCGATACATATATTGATGCCTGATCATACATTGTAGCTGACTGACTGATTAAAATGTTTCTGATGTTTGAAGTGAAAGTATAAAAGAGGCATCAATATCAGCATTATTTATCACTTTAAACAACATGACAAATATATATTTACTACTTAATTAACTCTAAACAAACTTGCCTACTAGCTGTCATACTAATCCCTAATCGTTCATAATTATTTTTAGCATTTTTAATACGATTTATTTCTAAAAGATTTTGATATGTCATTTTACATGGTTCATTTTGATTTGATTTAAATGAAGCGGTTGATGATGGTGAAGAAGGCATGTTGAATTGTTTAAATGAATGATTCAATTTTGAATTTGATTTTGGAATATTCATTGTTGAATTATGATGTATAGAATTCATTTCCTGATATGTAGGATTATTTGAATTTTGATGAAAATGAACATGATTCGGTATATAAGATTGATAGATTTCTGGATTAATAATACTTTCAAATAAAGTCTGGAAAAAAGATTTGTTTTAAATATACAACCAAAAGAGGAAAAAAATGGATTATGCGCATATTTCAAATTAACAAATTTAAAGTAAACTTGGTCGTCAAGGCATTCTTCGTGTACTTTGGGACCACCGAGGTTAGGGATAGGATAATAGGTAGAGTTGAGAGTGGAGAGATTAAGCTCTACCTCTCGAAATGCTCTCACATGGCCACGTGCATACAACCACTGTCAGGGAAGTCCTACTCACTGTCTTCTAGGATCACGAAGTTAGGAGAATGAAAAGCGAATGTCCGATGCTTTAACCGGGTTGGTGGATATGGAGGATCTATCTAAGAGAATACGGAAAACCCTGATATCAAACCGATGATGTAAATGGGCTCAAGGATCCTAAGGAAACAAATGGCGTATGAACCAGTTGTTGGCCACCGGCTACAATGTGACTACATCTCCTTACGTTGCTCCACTACCTTGGGGATCAGACCTTTAGTTCGAAGGTTCCGGTTGTGGCCTCCTCAGGAAACCAGCTGCTTCGGTTTGGGCACCCGGTCAGTATCCAAACCTAAATCAAGTGGCCTGTGTGACGCATATCTGTTTGCTGCCTCCTTGTACCAATGTTTATGTGTTTAAATAAATAAATAACTAGGTAGAGGTGACAAATCGACTGATGAGATAGTGGATCATCAACAACTGATGTGGTCGAAACTTGTGTTACATACATTCAGTCACTCTATACATCAACAGGCGATACTGTATGATGTAGGATTAGGTTGGAAGAAAGCTAAGGTGGTAAAACTAAAATATGTCACTTGTCCATAAAATCATTGATCATTAGACTGAGCTGTGTTAATGGGTATAGACTACCTCCTTGGGCTTCACAAGGTTATTGTAACTAGTGGTTGATAGGAATCGAAACTGTTGTCAATGGTGTGTGAGAATTCATTCTGTCTTCTGTTAGACTCTGACTTCTGAAATCTCTCAGTACTTTTTTTCATTCATTCAATATTTAATTGTTTCTATTACCAGTGATATTAAAGTTACTTCAAATACTCTGATATTTGTCTTGATAACCTTATTTCCTTGTACTGATGTTGTGCAGCAACTTGAGTCAATGAACATTTGTGTCGGGTTCTACATTCCGTATGGCTGGTTGATTAATTTGTAGATTCCTATTGTTTATATTTCTAGTCTCTGTCGGTACACAATCCTTTCTTGAACAAACAACTTTGATATAATCTACATTTTTATTCTTCACGGATAACTAATACCAGTCAATAAAGTTATTAGCCAATCAAATCAAGAGTATTTGCACGACTCATTTACACACCCTTCGAAAATTTAAACCAAATTGTTAACCAATTGTTGACATGTATTTCCTCAGAAATTTAAGTTCAACCATAATTAATAGCACACACCTGACTTGAATTATTATGTCTGATTGAGGGTAACTGAAGTACATTCAATGGTTACGCAACTGAGACGTTAGCAACTGGTTAAATTAGTTCTTCGTAAATGTTCAGGAATGAATTCTAATTAGTCTTTGTTGTCATATGTACATTTTGAGAGAATCATTTTAATAAGTATCATATCCATTGAACAAGATGGTAATGATGTGCACTTACTTGTTTAAGGGATGAAGCGTTAAACTTTGAAGAGAGAGATACTGAGTTCAAGTTTGAGTATGGAAATTAATTCTTAGATTCAAGTAAATTCAATTGATAAGTCGTAAATTGAGTGAAATGCTCAGATTTCTCTGGTAGTTGCAATTCAAATATATGATTGCGTTGAGTACACCAACGGTTATGGTGGGCCGAAGTTATTACTCCTTAGAAATTTTTATTACTTCCCAATAAAGCATTAGACCCTCTATTTCATTTTGTTTCAACTGAATCATTTTGTTTAATACATTCTTACCAACTTTGAATGTTTGTCTCGTAACTAAATTATGACTTACGCCATTCTATCTAACAATCCCTGTTCCGTATCTAATTCTAACAATATTACATGTTGAAATAAGAGGTGGTTTATTTTACAGGAGGTCACAACACGAATTACTGGCTAGCATCCCTTTACAAACACTGCATTTTCAAGTCAGACAATGATAATCCATAGGCTTTATTACATAAATGAAATATTTTAAAGACATTATTAATAGTGCACTTTTAACTTATTATAGCTCTAGAGTAAGTGTTACAGAATTTACTCACATACGGTACTATTACTGCGTGGTTTAATGCAGTACAAATGGGAAATTTGCGTGTTGCTGTACATCAACACATAAAAACTAATGATAAGCAAAATAAGAAAACTGGAGATTTATTACTATCGACCTTTATAAAGTGTGCTAAAAACACAAACTGGAACCATGAAACCCTAGTAAATGAATTGAGACACTTAATAATCACAAGACTTATTGTAGAACGCTAATTAAAGTTACAACGTAATAATGTAATGAGACTAAATCAGTTAAATGCATCAAAGGGTGTAAGGAACTACAAATTTTCTGTCTGGCGTCCAGGTAACATAGATGTGTAATTTAAATTATTAATTAATCTAACAAATAAATTCTCAAGACTAAAATACATTTACTCTACATCAGTATTATAAAACCGAAATCTCATCATACGATATTTTTGACACAAACTGTTGTATAAATCTATGGCAAGTAGCGAGCGACAGAGTTTATAATTTATCCTTAAATTATATACCGATGCATCAGAGCTTTAATTTAAGGAAAAAATGTTGAAAGATTTCAACTTGTTTAGTACCACACATAATGATTAACTTATATACACACAAGAAGCTGCCACACAATAATATCATTTTTAAATAAAACTAGATTACATAACTGATCTGTATGTAGCCAATATAAACCTGACAAAAGACTCAGCCTAATAAATTTTCAAAATGATACTTACATTAAAAGTTTCTGTAACTCCATGACCACTAAGTGCGGATGTTTCAAGGTATGGATACTGATGTATTGCTGCCCATTCAGATACTTCATAATAACTCACTGCTCTTGGCGCTTTATCAACCTGTGGAGTACAATTACATTCGAATCTAACAAACCTTTATAGACTGATCTTGTTGAAAAGAGTTAACACAATTATATTCAAAATAACTCAATTCTGTTAAGTTAAACAGGGATCGTTCGATATAATTATAAGCGTTGATGTAGAAACATGTTGAAAAACGCTTTTTTCATCACGAAAATGACTACAATATGTGCATCAGTGAGTTCCAACTTTTCTAACTGACTGCGTCTTTTACTTATTCCTTAAGATAAACTTTGTGAAGATAAGTGAGTGAAATATGTTCAAAAGGACTATGATACTTATAGAAAGCGTCAAAAAAGTGTAGATAAGCATTCTGGAAACATTAACTTACTAACACAATCAATAAGATTATTTATATAACAGCTATTCTATGTGTCAATGTGCTGAAACGCATCAATTCTTACTGAATTCCTTGAGAAGACAAACCGAGCCAATTACATCGTAGCATAAAGAAATATGTAAAAATTGTGAAAAAGGATGGAAAGTCATAAAGGGAAACAACAACCGACAAATTGATCTGATCATTCTTTTATATAAGCCGAACCTAGCATGCCTAACTTTAGGTATTACATACACGGAGTGAAATCATATAACCAAAAATCATGACATATACTTGCACTCAAACTAGGTAAAATAAGCTAAATCTGTAAAAAGAACTGGTTCGACGAATTTAAGTAAACTCAGTAATGGACAAATGTATCATTACCTTGTTACCACAAAGAATTATTACTGGAGATGAAACCGAATTAGCTTCACCGGATTCGAAATGCAATTCATGAACCCACCGAATCAGATTTTCAAAAGTTTTTCTGTTTGTTACGTCAAAAGTCAAAATAGCACCATTTGTATCTTTATAGAATTCATTTCGAATATCGTAAAATGAAGGATTTCCAGACATGTCAAATATATCAACGCGTAGCTCATTGTTTCCTACCTTGGTTCTGCCATATAAGTTTATGTCATAACATTACCTGAATACACCATAGTCTATACCGATCGTTGGTAAGTACTTTGAAACAAAACGTTTCTCACAAAACCGTTTGATCAGACAGGTCTGGATTTTAACAGAAGTGAGAACATACCTTCCCCGTGTCTTCATCTCCCATGCTAATAATTTTAACTTTTATGGGTTTATTTTCTTCGGGCATTATTAAGCGATATTTGGTCAAATTGTCACGCTATTTCAAGTTAGTACGTTTTTTATGACCCTTACGTTACATTGGCTACGTCAAATAAAACAAATAATTTGCAAAATGAAAATGTTCTTCATTTTTACTCTAACTTGTGGAGTAGCTGTATCCATGAGAGTCTAGAGAATTTCTTTCTTTGCTACATACTACTACTTGTTTCATGAACAAATAAATAATTCACTTAGTTGGTAATTTGTAAGTAGATGGAGGTGATTCATTTAGAGGGAAACGGAGATGATTACAAGTGAGATATGAAGTAGGTGATGGTTATACGTTAATAATTACCATGGTGATTTGTAAGACATGCAGATGGTTCAGATGGGGTGAATTTATCCACAACGCAACCATGTAAACTTAATGTATCGCCCAGTGTAATAACGGTCATCTGTGCGTTCAAGTAACCACAGATTTTGTCATTTCATAATGTATTTTTAATAAAATAACTAGATTATGCTGTTAATTTTTCCCTGTTTTTAATTTGTATTCGCCACGTCTGACTGCGTTGCACTGTACGTAAGAACTGTTTCGCCCATAGAACTATGGCCCTATGAAACTGTTTACGGGAGACCCAACTAACAGTAGACTATAAAGAGGATGCTGGACGTCCATTTTAGTCTCACAACCACTTCCAGTACTTTTTGGGTTACTTCTTCCACCCTTTCGTTTGGAAAAAAACAACAAAGACTGCAGCTTAACATTACCAGTGCAACTTTTAAACGGGACTTCGTTTAAACTGTAGGGGCCATGCGGCAGTGGTCTTACTTTCGCTTGTATCTACTTTAACTAATATATTTCGGTAATAACGTCCTTTGTGTCGTACAGTCTTCAAAGCATCTATAGTACCTTGATACGTCAATGGGGTAGTCTACTTAAGGTGCTGACCACGAGGTGTGACTTTGACGTTAGCTGGTTCGTCAAACCATTCACGTCTAACTCGAGTAGGCCTCCAATCATTTCGACATAGATCATCTACGTTGGCGATCTACAAAACCTTTGTTTGATATTCGATTCTTAATGAAAGTTCCTGAATAAATTTTTGAATCTAATGCTACTTTGTTTTATCTACTTCATCGTTGCAAGAAACTTTTGATATACGAGCCTCTCAGCATCTAGTTCATATGTAGTAAATTTAAGTGATTTAGTACATATCTTCGTCGTTTTCTTGGGAAACCTACAAACTCGGGTCCTCTCATAATTTATTCTAACCACCACAAGTTGTCACGGCAGCTGATGGATGGACACGCGTTACACATCCTAACCGCACCCGCATCTAATCTTATAACTCCTTACTCAAATGCCATATGGTAAACAAGCAATGCCCCTACCCGCACCAATGGAACACTAGTAACTCAAAGGCACCCTGTATGGTACCTTACATTGGTCTACGCACTCGCTTAGCTCCTTGGTGAGAATATTAATACAGTCCTGCTAAAAATCCCATGAACCCCCTTACCTCCATCAAGACAAATAAGTCTGTATTTGCTGCATATAGCAACTTTATTTTTCAGAAAATATAACAGAATTGGAGTAAAATGGCAGTATACAGCAGATGCACGTGGTACAAGTCTTCGTCGATTAACTGAAATAGAGAATACGGATATTAGCTTATTTAGAAAGACTGGTGTCTACATTGAACTTACTGCGTGGGAAAGTTATACTGGAACTACGAATAATGTAGGAATCTAGTCTCCCAAGGCGTACGAAGCACTCAAACTGGAAGACGGTTGTCTCAAAATAATTCCAATATGAAGGTGAAAATTTGCAGGTAATTTTCAGTGTAAGGGTGAACATATTAGGTACCGGTTGACATCATACCGTAAAAAAGCACAAATATGCGAGTGGTGAAATACGTTGTATAAGAAAGTGAGCTTAACAACAGTTAATTACCTTTTTACCCCCTGATCATGACCCTTTGGCTTCCTTTTTTAGCCAAAATAGCAAACACACTACACACTGACAGCATATTTCCGGCTTTTCAATGTTAAGCTTGCTTTAACGCACGACGTACTGAGTACAACCCTTCTATTACTGATACATGGCATATTTTACATAACAAACCCTTTGCAATAGATTGGTAGCATCTGTGACTTCATCTGTGTTTATGGGAAGTCTGAGTCCTTCCGAAAACAGTATTGATATCCCCTACTGCTGGGCACTCTATATTAGTTTGACTCGTTGATGGGATAGTGTTGTCCATAGTATTGAAGAAAATTGAAAACCGGAGATTGTTTCCTTTCATTTTGCCGATAACATCACAAAGGATAGTTAGGGACGAACATGCGGACAGTTAGAGTCACAGGCGGCAGCAACAATTATTTTAGTTAGAAAAACGAACTTGGCTTTGGATATCTAGAAAACAAGTCAAAACAAAACCGATAAGACTAGCCAGCTTGGCTGAAGAAATACATTGACTTCAGTAGCAGCAGCCAAAACCCAGAAAACAAAGCAAAATGAGGAAACATTTTGCCCCAACAATCAGAGTATTATATTAACCTTTGCATTTTAGCACACTGAAACATTAAATTCTGTAGCTACAGAAAAGAAATAGCTGAAAGAAGCAGAGAACGAAGAAACCTGACCACCATTGCTTACGAAGATGGCGGATATAAAAATTCCCGCCTCATTCTGATTGGTTGCTAAGCTAAAGGTCACATTTGCGAAATTGAGTTGCGTTTAATAGCAGCCTTCAGATGGGAATCCATGAGTGAGGATTTGATTGTCAAGTGTCCTCTCAAGGCTATCCACTGATGGAGCTATGGCCACTTCGGCTGGAGAGCATTCTAAATGGGGACAAGTGTTAATGAGAAAAATTGAGAATGTACTTAGGTATTCGCAATTTGATCTGCAATCTTCTGACGGTTGCCTCGAAGATCGTGGTGATGATGTTCTGGTAATATGTTGGGGTTGAGGTGACTTGGAGTGCTTGGTATGTAGTGGTATTGGTCCTAACCACACAATCTGCAAAGCTGAACGTGAAATAACTGGGAAAATAGGTATTCAAGGTTTAGTGCAGAGAGAAGGCCAACACTGGCGAAGGCGCGGTTCAGCCTTTCAGGCGTGACCATTCTTTATAACTTGTCTTCATGCACAGCAGTTTCATGCTATGAGGAGACTGATGCACATGACCTGCTTTTTCCTGAATCACTGTTGGGCTTCATGGTGGGTGTTATTTCTACCCTTGTATTCCCTCATTTATTCATTGACCAGTTCTTCCACTACCTTCTACTGCATTTGAAGGGGGGTAGTGAGATTGATGTGCAACAAGCTGGGTACTTTCTATCACGTTTTTTGAAAATCGGAGAGGAAATGGCCCTCTTTCACTCTTTTGGTAGTTAGTGTGAACCTAGCGTGTTTACGACAAGGTCACATACTGACATGCTGATAGATTCCACGCAACACTTCAGGATTGCAAGTTGGAGTTTTCACATCCTGGTGACATTCCTGGTGTTATGTCCTTTGGTCTGTCTACCCACTTTTGGTGCTGAGGATACTTATCTAATCCAGATTAAGACCTTGATGCGATAGGCTGACCGACCCAACCTTGAGGCTAGTACGCGTGAGTTCGAAGTGGAGTAGAGAGAAAACCATCCTATCACCTGATTGGCGGACAAGCACGCGAACGAGAGAAGACAAGACAAATGGAACACAACTCGACCTATTCCCGATATCCTGATTTAAGTTCGGATCAGTGTAAAATGGTACATGAATAACTAAGTGAATAACCCAACCACAACGTATAATAATTAGGAAAAATAAAATTATGTCCAAAGCTGGGAATTAGAGTAGAAAATAGGGTGCAAGATATGATGTTTAAATTACAGCAGCTTCGGAACAAAAAAGAGAATGGCAATGAATCATACATCGAACGAAAGCTTATGTTCTGTAGAATAAATTAGGGACAAAAATGAATGTCAGTGTTTTACAGGCCTTGAATAAAATGGAATAACGCCCCGAAAAACAGCTTTCGTAGTTTGTCAGGGCTTCTTGTTTCCCTGTTCACATCACTTGAGCCCAGATATCTTATTCTCCTGAGCTCTTACCCGAGAGTCAGGTATCTCCCAACAGTCAACTGACACTATGCCTGAAATGTGTTCCACGTTTTCAGGCTTCCGGTTTAGTTGGTCTATGAATCTGATATTGAGGATCTGTGCTCTAAGAATACAGACCACCTTATTCACTGGCTTTTGCCCGGTCAATAATCTGTAGAGATATTTGGGATTACTTCGAGTTTTTTTCCGCTAGCTTGGTTTGAAAACGTCTTTTACCGCCGTGTACTTTAGCGTTGCGTCTGTCGGTGTCAAGTAGGGGCTGTGACCGAAATCCTTGAGAAGGACTTGTCGGATAGTGGTCTATGTGGATGTTAGTGCATTTATATTCACAACCAGAATAACCCATTCCACATTTACACATTTGCCGTGTTGTAAAAACCCAATCAATAAGGTCTTACGTGGAAATTTCATCACTATGTATGCTGACTCCTATTGTATCGATCACTAATATGATGTTTAGCGCCCCTAAAGAACACATTTAGTCCCTGTATATAATAATATATTTACTGTGCGAAGTGATAAGTTACGGAGTGACAACGCCGGCATGGCCGTTCCATGTCGTGCCTATCAAGTGTTCCAGCGTCATCCACTTTCGACTTGTTCAATGTTGAATGTAAATCCTCTCAGTTGTCGTATGTTCACCGACATGGGTCGCATGGGAACCAATACTACTACGGAATTTCTACTTGTTCTAGGACTTCTGTCTGGCCTCGCGTAACACAGAACCTTTGCTTCCGATTGTGTGCTTACCCTGAGGTACGTTGTATCAGATAGTATTCAGAGAGGTGTCTCTCTCTAACTCCCAGTAGTAGGCCACAGTAAGCCACCGGAACTCTCGTATCCATAAGATGTGTTGAAAATGCTCGCTCGTCATCGTGTGGTCTGTACTAATGAACCTAATGTAGGGAGCATTCTCGTATCTCCGGGGTATCTCACTTGTAGTGAAGTAAAACACGACTGTACGACGATCATCACTTCCGATTGGTACGTGGCTATACACATCATCTAGGAGCAGATCAATAGTAAATAAATAATCTAAAAATGATGACTTTCCATCCCCGTTTCATTCGGCAGTGCCACCCACGTGTTCAGTCATGAACGTCTAATGGCTACGGTAAGCCGATTAGTAGACCACTCTGTAGAGCTCGTAATCTGATTTCTGAGATTTGGGGATGTTGTTGAAACCTCCAGTTAGTACAACTTGGTCAAATCTCATTTATGGTAGCCGTAGTACTACCTCATCATTTTGAGTTTTAGAGCCTGTGGAGGGACAGTATATTCCTCGAATCAAGTACTTTGCGGAATTTGCATTATAGCAACACTAACATGATTCCGTCACCTCGGCTAACTCGGTAATGGGTGATGTTACGTCTTCTAAGTGACTGTTAATTTATATGATCATCCCAACCGTTTTTAGTACCCTGTCGTATTTGAAAATTGTCCTGCTTAGCAAACTCATTTCTTCTTCTTCTGCGAGGCGTGGTCTCTTATTTATCTATAGCCTAATCTTGTTCTCTACCATGTATTGATAATTGTTTAGATCTAGTGACTTGGTGTAGACGATGACGTGACTTCCATGTAAGATCGTATAGATTTGGCAGTTATACCATGACAAATCTACAAATTTAGGATTAGGTCGGTGCTAATATCATAGTAGACCATAATTCTACAGGTTCACTTTTGTTACGTTTTTGCCCTAATACAGGTGGTACAGCTTGGATGAAGTGATACCCTTGCTCAGCGTTATATGGTATTCGTCTCCTGTTCTTTATAAAGAGGTTGCTCTATTTTCTGCTAAGCTACTCTCCACAACTGGGACGCTAGATAAAATCAGGAAGTTTTGTCTAACGTTATCGTCCTCCATTCTTAGCGTTTTGGGAGCTATGCTTTTGCCATTTTCTTTTCCAACGTTCACCCAGTGCAGTTAACAGATACCTCAGGTATCGATGGCAGTCTGTAATTTGATTGGTGCATGCTCTCGTGTCGTGGCTCGTATGGTCGTGTGATTGATTAAGCCTGTGTTTGACAATTTGGATTTACTGCTGGGGATTGATAGAGTTGCTTTCAATAGTATGATACCCTCCTGTCTTGATAATCCCACTGGTGTATTTCTTCACACTGTCAACCAGAACCATGGACAGCGGTGACTTAACATAAACCCTCAGTACTGCTTAGATAGTGCAGTACCATAGCGACAGTGAACCTTACCACTACGGAAGTGACATTCAAGGCCGATTCCGTAGTTTCGACGAACGACGGAGTTGAGATACAATTATCGTTCTCATGTTGTTTCTTCATAGCAGTCGGCACCATAGGCGGTCTGGGAAGACCTTTTCTTTTTTTTGATTACTAGCCTTATGGTAGTAGGGACGTGGGTAGGAGTAGGACCTTGATGACTTATTACTTTTGAGGTGCTTGTGAAGATCTCTGAATTTTACAGTTCGCATCATGGAATGAACTGAGTTGGGAATCCAGTGCAATCCAAGAAATACTGCTTAGTTCTAATATGTCAGTCATTGATAGCGGCCATCAACGACCTTACCCTTTACCTTCAGTGAGCAAATCCAGATTTTAGACTAATGACATACATCCATTTTCAAGAAAATTAAGCCACATCTTGATCGTTAACATGCGCCCGTCATTATAGATCACTTATCATCCAGTTAATGTCTGATTAATCAGTGTATCAAGTTGAGTCGATTGTACCATAACGTTAGGTTTTGTGATTAATTGAGTCCGTTTACCTAGTCCCCAATCTAATGTTTTGTCCTACTAAACTAATTATTTGATATCTAGAAATCTATTGGGACCACAAACAGAAATCTTGTCTTTTCCATCATAACCTTAGGATGTGATGTTATTCAGAGGCGCTGTTATTCTAGTAGGTCATAAATAATTAAGGTAGAGTTTTTAGAAGAAAAAAAGTGATGTGTCTTGTAATACAAATATCATAATAATGCTGTTTACATGTATCTAATTTCATTTACATATAGAAGGCATCAGACTATATTGATGCTACAGACTGTGAGTCAGAATAAATCAAGATAAATCAGCTCAAAATATACATTTGTGTTATATTTGGTCGTCGCTGATTGTTGTGCCGGAAAAGCAGCCGCTGATCACTTATACTCGGAACGAGGGTCCTCTGAGATTCCCACGATGCAAAAGTAAGAATACAAAGACTGGCATAAGTGAAGATTTAATAACCCCAAGCACTATGGCAACGACGAATCAAAATAGTCTAAAATACACTGGTTTATATATTGATTGTACACCCATTTTGATTAATAATTAGGATGAAATCACATACTCAGTTATAACAAATCACTTACTGAGCATACATAGTTCATGTCAACTGAATACAAGAATATCGTATATTATACAGAAGAAAATATTATACTGGGAAAACAAATCAAATACTACACTGAATGATCGTCACGTTGAATCAAAACGGATGTTGAATGTTGAATAAAACTCATAATGAGTAATTCAATCGAGGAATTGACTTTTTTCCTGTCATATCAATTTGTAATGAAAAAGCAAATGTTTTACAAATTTCTAATGTATAAAATACAGGAAAATAACAGTGTAGTGAATGAGAACACTAGTTAGAAACAACCAAATATATTTGAACACGAAATTACAGAATCTCTTAGTATAACCAAAGAGTAATAATTCATTTGCAAAATGTCAATCAATTGTCTCAGACTTGACTGTTTCTTCATTTTCACATCAATCATTCTATGTTTTCGTTCTTTTTTTGATCTTCTTAACCTTGCTGCTGCCAGGTATTTCACTTTCGATTGATGTTACATACTACTTATATCTGTCGATATCAGTGGCACATACCACAAAAGTAAATGAAATGTTAGATTTATCAAAAGAGCTTGTAGTGTCGGTCACAATGTTAAGCCTATATACCTATTCTAGCTTCTGGACAGGTCAATCTATTCATTCTTCTTGAGTCACGTTTTGACCTTGTTAATTATCCACTTATCAACCTCGACTGTCTCTATATGAGCGTATGTGTCCCCTTCTTATCCCATTCGTTATATGTCTGTAACCTATTTTTGTGTGACTATAAATATTGACTAACACTTGACTGAATAGAGTTGATTCACAAGCCTTCTCCAACGCGCGTCGTTTCGTTTCGCTCTCTCTTCTTCACTTCCTTTGCTACATCTCTCTGATTATCTGTTCTGATCAATGATTGTAGAAAATATTTGTATTCAAACATCCACTCTCATATTTGACTTATTTAATTCCGTTATTTACTAACGTGATCTAAGTCGATAATTATATAAGAGGAATGACGATATGTATATCTGAACAGCAATTAGAAACAATCTTAACGGAGTCAGATTATACGGGCCACTAAAAGCTAATTCAGTATACTGTTTGGACAGTGTAAAACTTTCTTCTAGTTTCAATTTGGCTTAAGCAGAAACAGGATATTTAAAAAGTGTTGAAAAAAAACACAATTAAAAAGAAAGCCACCAATGTAACTTTAAAGCTGAATGATAAAACTATACAACGACATTGATTTGTCGAACGACTGTTCTGAAAGCTTTGCTAGTGAATAATGAAGAAATTCTACTGAACCTGAGTCATGTTTAGTATCTAGGCCGAAATGTATGATAATCGATTTCAAAATTATCATCACCACCACCACCACTGGCTTTCGATTCTCTTTGATCGTTTTTTTAGGTATTCTTGAACGACTTGTTGTATTTTAACTTTGACAACTCATATATTTTTCTTACGAAATGTTATATTCTTCACATTCATTATATTCAAGAGAAAATAATCAAATACCAAAAGTATCCACTTGGAATAAATAATTATAATCTAAAACGAAAACTTATTCGTGAAATCGCGCGACCATCTTCCATTGTACTGAGGTGGATACCTGTCTATACCCGACACCGATTAGCTCCACCAGTCATGGCTTCTCACTAAAACTCCGAGAATTCCCTCACAATGCTCATCATTAGTGAGCACATGGTAATTATCAGTATAGGGTTGTGAAGATTAATAAGCTTTTGATTGAGATTATGAACCGATTGATGTTAGACCACCATCGGATCCCGTGAGCAGGATCGTGGATGCATACTACTGAGGAGTCGCACCATACGAAGAAACAACCGTCCAGTGCTTCCAGGTCTTCAACGGTGGTTTAACATCCATCATTTCATGATCTCAATCAAAAACTTAATAATCTCCACAACCCCTATACTGATAAGAAACCTTATTCACACAAAAAGTTGAAAACACAAATCTCTCTATACGTGTCTACCTGTGTATTACAACTTTGTCAATGAATTTTATATTATGTAAACAATACCCCTTGTTTAAATAATGTCTACAACAACTACATACCATATTATATTGGCTTGATGACGCATTATTTTCAAGATATTGGCCCACACACACACACACACACTTGGAGATTTCACTACAGTATTATTTGTTATGCAATTGTTACTTAGATTGAATAATTTAAGCAAAATGAATTCCTGATCGTTAATGATGATTCGAAGTGAGCATAGACAAGTGTTGGCTTCGAATAGATCACTGCATTATTGTATTTCTCTGATTTTATATTCATATCTAACTGGTTGGTCTATTTGATTGTAAGTAAATTAATTAGTTACGTAATTAGAATATCAAATCACCATAGCAATTATTTCATTGTGTAAATGTTCAGATTTAGCTTAGTTGAATATATTAGTGGAGACTGGTAGTAGATCAGAGACAGTAATTATTAAGCACTAAGGTTATAGTATTTGTGTTTACCTAATTGTAAGCCATAGTTGCTGTTAAACATTCAACCATCTCTAAATTGTCATTAATTGATTATGGACCTACTACTTAGTTTCGTATTATTACTTACTTACGCCTTTTACTTCCAATGAAGTATAGGCCGTCGACCAACCTTCTCCAACCCATTCTGTCCTAAGCCTTCCTTTCTAGCTCCATCCAACTGTTATTCTTCTGATGTCTGTCTCCCTTTCTCGAAGTAATGTGTTATTTGGTTTTCCTCTTCTCATTGTATTTTGGGGATTCTAAGTGGGGGGTTGCCTTATGACGCAGTTGGGTGCTTCCCTCAACTCCGCCTGGAGCCCTTCTGGGGTTACTGTTGATCCCAAGACCGGACATAAAGAAGTAAGATTAGACGACCTCATCTCGTAGAAAACTAACTCGCTAAGAAAACGCTAGCCAAAAACAATAATTCAAATCATATAAACCTTGCCCTGGGAGTTAGAAGGTTTTCATTTGAAAGAGTTATGACGCCTCATGGTGAAAGCCGAGTTTCTTCGGAAGTTACGAAGCTGATGCCCCTTCTAACAACTAGAGTAACCATTACTTTAGATACATGAAATGTTCGTACAATGTGTGTGGTGCTGTTTGACAAAGTAAATAATCCATATGAACCTATGAGTTTCTGAGTCATGATAGATAGAGATGAGCAGAGGACAGTATAACAACAGGACATTTATATTCATTTTGACTGGCTTCGAAGTTAAAGGAGCAAACATTTCGCAGTGATTTGTTATCAGTCAAACCGATTAGTTTATCAACAAAAGATTATTATGACATTAGATAAGCAAAAAGTCGTTGATTCAACCTTCACAAAGCGTACAAATCAACAAACCTACTCATTAATCGATGACTTCCACTATAAGTTGCTCGATTATACTAGCCTCATTAACAATAACAAAAAAGTTTATCTCTTTCTTTATATACAGCAAAGACTAAGCTTCATTTACTTACCGACAAAATTGATGGTAACTATTGATATCTATTGTAAGGTAAGTTGTTCTTCTGATTTCGGTAATATCAAAGTGATTGAAATAAATATTGATTGATTCCGTTATTAAGATATTATCACCGAACAAACGTTACTATAACCCAGTCGAAAAGAATTATCAATTAGTTTGTACAATATATCAATTTACTCGCTTCATTGAACGCTTACATATGTGGTCGATAGGATTCGATCTGGACTAAGAAGGACTTGATATAAATGAAATTAATCACCACTCACTGATCAATCAATTGTAAATACATCTCACTCCGACAGAAGGTCAGTCACGGTCCGGATAGCCCAGTGTTAACGTCTTTGACTGTGAAGCTGGGTGACACGCGACCGAATTCAGTAGGAAACATCAGTTCCATCAAGATTACAGCTACACCTTACTGATGAGTGCTAAGTAGTATAAAACTTAGGTTCAGGGTTTTCTGTTGACTACCTTCAAACACCATCTTATCTCAACATAGTGCACTCAATGTCGAGTCATCCAGACTAGTGAGCACATTACAACTTGGTCGATATGATTTGATCTTCAATAAGAAGGTCCTGACATACATGTCATTGATCATCACCCAGTGATTAATCAATTGTAAATATACATCTTCCATAGTGAGTTCTTCATAAAACATACCAGAAGCCTAATCTAACTGTTTAGTCAGGAATTAATGTGAAGAGAGAAATAGATATGTGGTGACAAACAGCGAATTCTTATTTTATTCTATTTATCATAAGCTTTTATTTAATTCATAAATTACTATCATATCCGTTTATATTAAAAACTACTGTAAGTTGAACGTGACCTTTGCATTTCATTGTTTTACTCTTATTTCCTAATTGGAAAATAATTGTATCTTTGAGATGGTGGAGAAGATTTATAGCTCAGATGAGTGATTTTGATGAAATTTTGTTCTCTGACCTGAATGGTTTAGTCGTGGAGTTTTCAACGTTCTTCTGAACGACATTATCTGCACAAACTTCAGGTAGAATTGACTCACAGCTTGTCCTGTAGAACTCGATGGTGATTGGTTCTTGTTGATCTTAAACCTGTTATTGTTTAGTTCTTTATTTTCGTTGTATCTTTCATTGATTTGACTTTTGGTCCTATTTTTGTCCATAATTTCTCTGATTGGTTGATAAAATGGATCGACTTCAATGTGTTTGTTGATTGCTGATTGACCTGAGTGATAAGCTTCTAAAAATTCTATGGTGTTTTTAGAATTGCCTCTATCCAAGATCTCAACATTTTTCCAGTCGAATGTGTGTCCACAGGTGACCACATGAATTGATATAAGTGAGGATATGTCATGGCGTTTGACCTCTAATTGATGTCTATGTAGGCAAAGATGAAAATGACCTCCGCTTTGTCTGATGTGCTGATGATGTCGCTCCGAAGAACGATGAAAGCTCCACGATCAAGCCATCCAGCTCAGAGGACAAAACTCCGTCGAAATTGTATCTTTCCCAGCCTCACTACTTACATGCTTACGTCTGCTACTCCTCGTGGCGGAGCATAGGCCAGCCATCATCACTCTCCATCCAACACTGTCCTGGGAAATCCTTTCCGGGTCTTTCCAGTTGTTATTTATCCTTTTCATATATCCATCTATTTCGCGACGTAATATGTTCTTTGGCCAGCCTCATTAGTCATATATTTATTCATATGCGTTTTAGATTTAGTACGAACAAGTAGGACAGTCTTTCTGCCAAGTCGTCTTTCTCCTCCCTGCTTACTAACCACTGAGATTATAGGCTATTAGTAGGATAGTTTCCTTCTCTCCGCAAGGACATTCAATCAATTATCAGTGTAGGGTTGTGGAGATTATTAAGTTTTTGATTGAGATCATGAACTGATTGATGTTAGACCACCATTGATAACCTGGAAGTACTGAACGGTCGTTTCGTCCTACACTGATAATTACCATGTGCACACTAGTGATTAACTTTGTGAGGTAATTCTCCGAGTTCTATTGAGGAGCCATGACTAGTGTAGCTAATCCGTGTTAGGTAGAGACAGGTATCTACCTCTGACAATTAAAGATGGTCGCACAATTCCGTGAATTGGTTGAAGTAAGACATTAACACTATTGGATGTCAGCCAGTTCAGTGGTCTAGAGGTTAAGAGTTCGCTTGCAAGACCGAAAGTTCTGGCTTCAAATCCCGCAAGCAGGATCGTGAATGCGCACCACCACTGATAAGTCCTATACTAGGACGAAACAATCGTCCAGTGCTTCCAGGTTTTCTTAAAGAGAAACTGGACCTTCCCTGGAAGGCAATCAGTCAGGATTAACACAGGTTCATCAACCTATTATCCTTATTACTGATGACTGCATTAGTTTCTCATTATTTCATAAATATTATTCTACAGACTGAAATCATTTCAATATCAGTTCATTCAAATATAAGAAAAAGAAAGATTTCCAATTAGGCAACGTTTATTATTTGAAAATCCTACAAGATTATTTCCATCATATATGAAGTTATATTGATAAAATTGACTGGATGATTAAAAAAAAGGGAGATATTTTGAAATATCACCATGGTGATTATGATGAGGATAATGATGGTGATGATGATTATGTAATACAAAGATAGTCGTGAATGGTTATTTAATCTATGGTCTCTTCACTATCTATAAAACAATCATCAATTTCTGTTATATTAAATAAATCTTCATTCATTTCTTCAATGAAACTACTTTGTAAATAGTTACTAGTTGAATTAATTATTGTACATTGATTATTTTGTATTTTATATTGATCAATATCAGATGATGGTATTGTATGTAAACTAATAATAAATCCATAAAATAATGAACCAATTATTGCTCCTATATATGGTCCAATTAATGGTAACCAAAAATAATAATTATTTGCTTTGAATGCTTGAATACCCCAACCTTTTTTCGTGGGGGGGAGGGAGGATGAGTTACCATGGCAATGAAATCGAAGCAAAAAAAAAGAAAAACAACAGAAAGAAAAGAAAGGTGTTAATGAATCTGGGAAAAAACCATAACAAATCAAATTCAAACTAAATTGATTAGTAAATATAAAATAAAATGTGGTGTTGTTTTACTTGTATCTTCCCATTGTTATTTAGGACTATAATTGATCAATCTCTTGTTGGCATATGTGCATCTTGCGCTAATTACCTCGATATAGTCTTAAGTCACAAGATTTTTAAGTAAAGATCGATAGTGGCTAGCAGTGGAATCTAGTTTGACGCGCGTTTTGTCCTCTTTGTGACTCGTCAGCTGGATGTACCTGCATCTCAGAGTTGATGTCGACTGTGAGACTCGAACCAAGTACCTTTCGCTTCAAACATCATCGGTTATCTACTTAGCTATTGAGTGCTAACACCCACCTGCTTATGCAGTGGGGTGAAGTTTAAATTCACTTGGTGTTGTATTACTTGTATCTTTTCAACAGGACGAAACGCGCGTCGTGGATTGCACTGATAGCCACTATCCATCTTTGCTTAAAATGACATCAGTTGTAAATACACCTTAGTCTTGTAGGAATTCAGTTAGAATCCAAATAGTTCAGTGGTAATATCTTAGACTGTGAAATTGAGTAAGGTGGGCATGAATCATACAAGAAACGACAGTCCCTCTAAGGTTGGAAGCACACCATACTAACGAGCTCTAGCTGGTGAAAAATCTATGTCAACCAGGGTTTCTTGTTTAGTATATTCAAGCACCGAGGACTTGAATTAAAAAACTAATGATACTGAAATATCACTAACTAATCAACAATTCTGACAAATAAACCCGAAGAGTTTAAGCTATATTGGATATGATGAGTATACAGTTAACATGAAAATAACAATGTCAATCTAATTGCTTTCATATTTTAATTGAAGATGTCATGTAGTTCATTTCGATAATATCCCCACCCATACCACACTTCTAGCCATCATTAATAAACTTTACACAACGTAATTAATATTCTCTAACAGATGAAACTCATTTAGATGCTTCGGTTTATTTGAGCTCTCTTTTCGTTATATTGAGGAATCTTCAGACGGTTATACTAACATTCCAGTGTTAATGTTTACATCAAAGCTAGAATCCAATGTTTTTTGCATCAAATACCAAACGCTTTATTCATTAAACAACTGAATCCAAATAGCAACTAATTTGCATAATAAGTATAAAATTTAAAACTACATTGGTTCAGTTTCAGGGCATGAACAACATCAAAGTTTGAAGCTTAACACATTGAGTTCCAATCTCATTGTGAATAGTAACACTCGGATATAAGATCATCCAATTAACAAATTTCAAATATCACGTAATACACATCCTGAATTTCACTCTTAACTATAAAATAAATGGTAAGACTGTAATTTATGGACGAATCAGTCAGATATAAAATAACAGATCTTCGATTTTGGCATAAAATTCATTCATCCACTTGGTTAAATATCATTTTAGCACAATAGCTGATTTCAGCTCGTGATGAAGACCCTAAATCTAATCCCTAAGCTTACTCATCATTATTCTAATTTCTCAAATTGGTTTATAATCATTATCTAATCTTAGTTAGTATGTGAACATCCTCATTGTCGTTTTAGCATCACTTAAATGTCGTTCATAAATTATAGTCTCACCTAACAAGACTACAATGTGTGGAAATACTAAACAGATATAAAATAACATTTCTTGGATTGATCCACTTGGCTAAATAATTCAAATCATCCATTATAAATCATAATCCTTATTCTTCAACAAACTGATTTATAATCATTATTCAGTCCTAGTTTCCAAATGGATATCCTCAAGATCATTTCAACGTCATATACAAAGATCATCTCACCATAGAAATATATATATTTGTATAGTAAAAGAAATATATACATATTATATAATCAATCATTTACCACATAATGATATTGTTATTCTTGCACCTAAATCACTAGCTGGATTTAATCCAATACCAATATTTAATGATAATGATCCAATAATACCAGTGAATAATAATCCAATATAAATTAATTGGAATTCATATGATAAATTATGATTATTATTAATGATTAATATAATCCATGAATAGATTGTATTGGATATAATATAATCTAATAAACATAATTGATGAGATACATTAGGTATATTGACTAATAATGAACCAGTATAATTCATTTCTAATTTACCATAGGAATATAATTTAGCATATAATTGTATATTTTCCCAATAAATACAAATAATAATAAATGTACCAAATATTGATCCTAATAATTGTACTATACTATATGGGATAAGATAACGAAATGATAATTTACCAATTAAACAATATGCAAATGTAATCGATGGATTTAATAAACCTGATTGATTACCATGGTTACTACTATCATGATCGTTACCATCACTATCACCACCACCACCACAACTATTAGTTGATATTAATAAACCAATAATTTTAGCTATACCCCAACCCGTTGATATAGATAAATATTGTCCAATATTTTTATCATTTATTGAATGAATATTTGTTTGAATCATAACACCTAAACCAAATATAATAAATATTGTTGTACCAATAAATTCATTAATACAATTACATAATAATGGCCATTTAGTTAAATTAATATAATTTGTTAATTGTTTAATAAATGCATTATAACGTATTTGATAGATTGATTCATTATTATTTGACATAATTACTCCTATGATGATGATGGTGATAATGATGATGATGATGATGATGATGATGATGATGTAGTGACGATTATAGTATGCACGACTTTAATTGTTTTTAACATTTACTTACCTTTTTTTTTAAATGGTTGTATATATTGATCCAAATTGTAGGTGGGTACATGTGCATACAAAACATTATTCTATTCTACATTGGTTTTTTGTAAATGGAATTATGTAATCAACGTTTATTCTTTATGTGCGAATCTGTAAAAGTTGATTTTATTGACTTCATTACAATATATATATATATATATATATATATATATATATATATATATATATATATATATATATATATATAGTAATGATAGTAATACTAGTAATAATAACTCTGCTCACAATTGGTTGATCACTGGACGGTGATCAATATTATGTATGCCAGGTCCTTCTTAGTGAGGATTAACCAAGTTATAGTGTGGTCACTAGTTTAGGTGACTCGAAATTTCGTGTATTATGTTGAGATGATATGATGGTTGGAGGTAGTCAACACGAAACTCTGGGTGACCTAGGTTTCTTGCTACTTAGCACTCGTTAGTAAGATGTACTTGTAATCTTGATGAAACTGATGCACCCTGACGAGTTCGATCCTGTGTCAGTCAGCTTTACAGTCAGAGCCGTTACCAATGGGCTATCGAGGCCGTGGCTAACCTTCTGTAAGAGTGAGATTTATTTACAATTGATTGATTACTGTGTGGTGATCAGTATCATATGTGTCAAGTCCTTGTTAGTGTAGGTCGAATCCTAACGACCAAGTTGGTATCGTCTCTGATTGTGAAGCCGGGTGACACAGTACAGGTACACCTTACTGACGGGTGCCAAATAGCATGGAAATAGAGTTGAGAGTTTTCTGTCGACCACCTCCAATCACTATTTTGTTTCAGCTTTACCAAATATAACATAATTCTGCTATGATCTCGCTGATATATTCAAACATTTTACGATTTTCCTACAGAAATAATTATTTATTGGTTTGCTTATCTAAGTCATTATGTTTTTTTTTAGGATTTATGGTACGATGTTTGATGATGTGCTTTAATTTATCTTAAGAAGCGACTTTAATTCCATTTTCGGACAATATTGTCGATGAAACCGTAAACATTATGGCCTATTCCACTCTTTATACGCTGTAAATGTTAGATTAATACAGTCATACTGTTAAAAGTCTTCAAACACCACATTTGATTCTATGGATTACTAAGTAGCGATATTTTACTAATGGACGGTTACATTTTGTCGTTTAAATTTCCTCTTTTTACTTAAAATACTAATATTATCTGGCGAAACTTGACATTACTTGAGATATATTGAAGTGTTGTGAAAAAGTGTCGAATAACAACTATTTATGAAACAAGTTGGTAAAACAATGTTCCCTCTAAAAACTTTTCTTCATATAAAATGTTTGGCGAAAAATATTGCAAAATAATTGTGACTATTTTTACTTATACTTACTTACGCCTGTTACCCATCATGGAGGAGCAGAGGCCACCTGCCAGCATTTTCTATCTGTCCTAGGCACCCCTTCCCTAAATTCTACTCAACTTTTCATGTTTGCTTCCAATTTCAGACACAGAGTGTCCTTTGCCCTTCCACATGTCCGTTTTCCTTCAAGATTCCAAGTTAGGACTCGCCTCATGATGCAGATCCATGACTTCCGAAATGTATGTCTCACCCACTTCTAGCGTCTTTCCCTAATTTATTCCTCGTCTAGAAGTTAGTTCAATCTCTTCCACAGTAGGCTGTTGCTGATGATGTCTGGTCAACGATATTATGTGACCATATGTCATTGTCTTCAGTGGGTAGCGTCTTCACGCTGGACGTGTAGTGTTAGTCATTAGTTTTAGCTCATAATATATCTTATTCTAGTTTCTGGACATTCCATTCTATTCGTTCTACTTGAGTCATATTTTGACCTTGTCAATTATTCGCGGCGAGACTATAATTTAGGGACGAGCCAATCAGAAGCGTTTAAGCAATTTCAAGGTCAAGGCGCCAACACGCGCTGCTAACATACGATCGGTTCACAGTGGATTTTAGAGAGTAGGTGATTAATGAGAGGTTACAACAGATAGGACGGCGAGACTCTAATTTAGGGACGAGTCAGTCAGAAGCGTTTGAGCAATTTCAATTATTAGTCAATCAGAAGACAGCATAAAGTAGAAATATATTAAAAGTAAGCAATAAATTACAGTGGATATTTTTCTTTAACATGATTTAAATACTCGTATGTTAGCACCCTAACCCTAACCTTAACCCTCACCTAACCCTAACCCTAACCTTACCCCTCATCTAACTCTAACCCTAAACCTTAACCCAAAACTGACATTAACCCTAAACCCTCACCTAACCCTAAACCCTAACCTTAAACCCTCACCTAACCCTAACCCTAAACCTTAACCCTCAACTAACCCTAAACTTTAACCCTAACCTTAACCCTAAACCCTCACCTAACTCTAACCCTCACCTAACCCCAACCCTAACTAACCCTAAACCCTAACCTTAACCCTAAACCCTCAACTAACCCTAACCCTTAACCTTAACTCTAAACCCCCACCTAACCCTAAACCCTAACCTTAAACCCTCACTTAACCCTAACCCTAAACCTTAACCCTCAACTAACCCTAAACCTTAACCCTAACCTTAACCCTAAACCCTCACCTAACTCTAACCCTCACCTAACCCCAACCCTAACTAACCCTAAACCCTAACCTTAACCCTAAACCCTCAACTAACCCTAAACCTTAACCCTCACCTAACCCTAACCTTACACGTAAACCTAACTCTAACCCAATAGACGAGTTTCTATTCTATATGCATTGTGAATTCAGAACCTCTGAACCTTAATCAAACCTTAACAAGTTTTTAAATCATGTAAAAGAAGAATATCCATTGTAATTCATTACTTTCTTAGAATATATTTTCACTTTATACTAACTTTCCTCTGATTGGCTAATAATTGTCAAGGTCACTTAAGATTCGTTCAAAGGTCGTCCTTAAATTAGAGTCTCACCCGTACAATCTAAAATGGAGTCGGAAACAACGGGCCGCTAAAGACGCGGTTGAAATCCCCTGGTCACGGATTCTTACTAGAACTTCGGAAACTAGTTATTTAAACTAGTTATAGGTGTTTATATGATATTGCTGGTACTTGACTAATGAAATTATTAGACTGATTATACATCCTTAACTGTAAAAGATCAGGGTTAGGATATAAGATCAGTTTTTATACACCGAAACTTTTAATTTTAGCCAATATCACTTGTTATTCTAATTCCAATACTAAATCTACACTGTATTCTTAACCTAAACCTTAGACTTAGTAATAACTCAACCCCAACCTTAGCGAATATTACAACAAAATACTATTGACGATAAAGATTGAGTGATCTCCAGTTAAGTGTTAGCAGTCCAGTTAATAAACATTAAGTTAATGTACATTCTTTCCTCTGAATATTGCAAGCAACTACGGTGTATCTGATTAGGCTCTTTTGTAACTTTACACCGAAAGGTGGTAAACTTTTTATAATCTCGACTGAATAGGTCTTGAGACTAATAAGCATTCTGATGTGTTAAAACAAATAAAAAAAGATAATTTGTTGAAATGTCCAGATAGCAAGAACACGTAGCTTAGATATTCAAGTAGGCAGGTTTTTATCAATCCACTGTCTCTTAAGGGACAAATTGTGTTTTACTTAATAAAATAAACTATAATATGATCGGTGATGTACATGTTGTCTTGATATGGTTGCATAAACAGTATTTTCGATTTATATACACCCCATGACCATGAAGTCACTTTCATTTTCTTGATTTATTCATCTGCATACATTAACTTCTAGAAACAATCGAAGGTGAAACATATGGCAACATAAGGTTAAGAAGATCAGTGAAAAGAGAACCAGGACAGAGAATGATTGCTGGAGGAACAAAGAAACAATAAAGTCTGAGACGATTGATTGACATTTTGCAAATGAAGTATTCACTGTGTGGTTCTCAGATTTTAATAAGCTGTTCTGTAGTTTTGTATTCAAATACATTCGATTGTTACCATTTGTATTCTCGTTGACTACAATAGGAATTCCAATTTATATAACTAAATGTTCGTTTTTGAATATTTGTCCCTTGGATTTTATGCAGATTATTATAGTAACCACCGAACCGGGTGGTTTTCTTAGGGGACCACACCCAGAGGCTTTGACTTAAAAGTCTAATGTACAAGGCAGTGGAGCATCTTAAGAAGATACAGTTCCATGGTAGCCGGTGACGAACAATCTTTTCACACACCATTTGTTCTCTCAGGATCCTGGAGCTATTGTACTTCACTAGTTTGGAATCAGGGTTTTCGAACTCCCCTAGGCTGATCCTCCGTACCCAATGACCCGATTAAAGCACTGGACATTCAATTTTCGTCCTCTTAATTTCGTAAACAACACCTGTGGTGCGAGAAGGCAGTAAGTAGGAATTCCGTGGCGGTGATTGTATGTGTGTGGCCATATGAGAGCATTACGAGAGATAGGACCAACACACTGCACCGTCAGCATGAAGTTGCGTTCATTTTCCTGATGCATCCATCTTCATACTTTAACTTATAGAAAAAAACAAACTTTTGTATCTGTCGTAGATGAGGAATGAACATCATTAATAGGTTATCTACAGGACAGATAGTAATAGTCATTGGGCACCAACTATCATTAACGGACGCATCCTTAGAATTGAGGGAAATATGGAACTCAAAGCAACTGTCTGTCAACCAATATCAAAGTCACAATCCTCAGTACGAACGTCAACATAGTTAGTTCTACTGTACAGAGCTGAAACTCGGGCAACTATTACAACCATCATCAAAAAGGTACTAGTATCTATACATAGGTGTCTACGTAAGTTACTTAACATCCATTGACCGGATCAATCAACAACAGCTTATTGTGGGGGAGAAGGAAGCAGCTTCCAGCTGAAGAAGAAATTGGGAAAATACAATGGAAATGGATGGGATATACATCACAGAAATCCCCAACATGGAATCCTAAAGGGAAGTGGAAAAGAGTAAAACCAATACATAATGTAGAACAAGGTTAGGCTAGAGAAGGAACAATACATTTAATATGAATAAAAGATATAAGGTAACATTCCGCAAGGACCACGCCTGCATGATCGAGACATGTCATCCAATCAACTCCAATTCATCCAATTAATTGTTCCCGCCTTTTCCATCGTTAGGTATTTCTCCGCGTTAAATATTGAATATCTATTTTCCGAGTAGTCTTGTGTTCAGCTGTGAGAATTGTGTGGTTATGGTTTAATGCCACTACAAACCAATCACATAACAGTCCTTGAATTACATAATATCTATTACACATTTATTGATTCAGTGGAATAAATATTGACACAAATCCATTATAAATAAACCAATTATCATCAAAAAGAAATTAAGAACACCCCCACATGATTTTTTTAATATGATTAATAATAATTCATATAGCACTTATAGTACAATTTTTATTCACTCATGAAATTGTATAAAGTTAATCTCCATGACAACTATATCTATTTATTATATAAAATAAAACATAAATTTTCTTTTATTCATAATAAACATTTATTAAATGTTTGTCTTAGTGAATTTATTGGTACATTTATATTAATTACAATTGGATTAAGTAGTATGATACATAATACATTAAAATATAATTTATATTATATTAATATATCAATTGGTTGGTCAATTGCATTATTATTATCACAAATTATAACTCAACCATTAGGTTATAATAGTTTAATGAATCCATCGATTACATTATCATTAGCATTGATTAATAAATTATCATTTCATTATGTAATTCCATTAACAATTATACAATTAATTAGTTCATTATTATCAAGTTTAATGATATATTATATATATTATTATAATTATATTAGTATCCATGACAACATAAAATTGATTATATTAAATCAATTTATAATAACACCTAATGGATCACATTTAATATGTTTTATTGATCGTTTATTATTAACTATCATGACAACAATATTTATTTTATTAATAAGAGATGAAAGAAATGATAAAATACAAAAAAATTATCGATTAATTTATATAATTCTATTTACATCTGGACGAATTACATCCTTATCAATGAATGCTGGTACATCAATTAATCCAATACGTGATTTAGGTCCAAGAATAACAATTGCATTATGTGGTAAGTGAATATTGTTTTGTTTTTTGGTTTACTTTGGCTATTCAATTCAATATATGTATTACCTACTTACGTCTGAAGGAGCATAGGCCAACTACCAGCACTTTCCATCCAACTTTGTCCTGAGTGATCCTTTCAAGCTTTTTACAGTTGTTATTCGTCCTTTTTCATATCTAATTCTATTTTCTGACGTAATGTGTTCTTTGGCCTTCCTCTTTTCCGCTTCTCTTCAGGATTCCAAGTTAGGTATTGCTTCGTGATGTAGTTTGATGATTTGCGTAACGTATATCCTATCCATTTCCATCGTATTTTCCTAATCTTCTATTCAACTGGAATCTGGTTTGTTCTCTTTCACAGTGGGTTGTTGATGATGGTTTCCGGTCAATGGATGTTGAGTATCTTACGTAGACACCTATGTAAAGATACTTGTACCTTTTTGATGATGGTTGTAATAGTTGCCCGAGTTTCAGCTCTGAACAGTAGAACTAACTATGTTGACGTTCGTATTGAGGATTGTGACTTTGATATTGGTTGACAGACAATTGTTTTGAGTTCCATATGTTCTTCAATTGTAGGAATGCTGTCTTTGCTTTTCCGATTCTCGTCTTTACTTTTGCATCCGATCCTCCCTGTTCATCGATGATGCTTCCCACGTACGTGAGCGATTCCATATCTTCCACAGCTTCGCAATCAGGTGTGACTGGGTTGATGTTTTTTGTGTTGAATTTGAAGATGTTGCTTTTTCTTTTGTGTATATCGAGGCCTACTGATACAGAATCTGCTGCCACACTAGTTATCTTTATTCGCCTGTAGCTCTTCTAGAGTTACTGCCGATCCCAAGCCTCAATAAAGAAGGAGGGTTGGGCATGGGGTTACCGATCCCATCTCGTATAAAACTAACTCGCTAAAAAAACGCTAACTAGAAAAAACAATCCAAACCATTTCGACACTACCCTGAGAGTTAGAATGTCTTCATTAAGAAGAGTTATGATGCCTGATGGTGAAAGCCGATTTCCTTCGTAAGTCACGAGGCCGATGCTCCTTCTGACAACCAGAGCAACAATTCTTATAGGTACACAGAACGTCCGGACAATGTGGAAGATCAGAAATAATATATATATGCAGAAAAGTTATGATGAAAATATTAGAAATTTAAAGCAATTAATCCCTTTAATAAATTTCACTAGTGTAATAAGAAGACGCAAATTATCAGAACTATGTTGATATATCAAATTTTTATAGAATAAACTTAACACCCTCCAAAACCATATTAGTCTTTCATGTGAAGTGATGAAGAACAACCAGCTTCCCTTTCTTAGATATACTTCTCAGTAGATGGAGGAGATGGCTCAAATCAACATGAATAGGTCAATACCTTAGCTATCATATTTATTGTTCCGTGCAATACAATTAGGGTTTGATAAGATGCCTATTTAACAGGCCTAATCGTATTTGTACAAATGACCCAACAAATAATGTCAGGTTGCTACATAAAACATTAATGGAAAATGACTATCCTCTTAAATTCATAAATAGATGAAAAGTTCATGGTACAGTGAGATCTATTATAGCTTTGACAGAGAAAAAGCCTGTCTATATCACTTTATCATTTAGAGGTGAATCAAATAGCCTTTTATTGAAACAAAAGCTTAAATCAGTCATTATCAAGCAAACAACAACGTTCATGGACGAAATAGCCGTCAGTGCTTCCAGGTTTTCCATGAAGGTTTAGCTTCGATTGATTCATGAATTCAACTACTAAATTACTATAATATTCTAGAAACCCATTTCTGATTATAATCATCATATGTCGTGACCAGTGAAGTTCAACCGGGTCTGTTGTGAGATAGTAATTCAATGATGACAATGGTGGACGGTGGAGCAACTTCGTGGATTGATTAAAGTTAGGCATTAAAACCGTTGGATGCAAGCTCAGTGGTCAAGTGGTTAAGCGCTCGCGCGCGAGACCGATAGGTCTTGAGTTCGAATTTCTCGAGGTGGGATAATGGATACACACAGTGCTCCCACGTTTTCCATGGTGGTCTAACTTCAATTGACTCATGAATTCAACTATCAAGTTGAACATTTCTAAATTTGTAGTAAGTGATTTCAATGAATTGCTTATCCATGATATCCCGTAGGATTGAAATATATGTAATAACTTAGTGATTTAGACAATATTGTTTAACATCAAATTAACTAAATAATAAAAGACATTTGAATAAAATTGGGAGTTATAAAATGTACTACTTATTATACTTGTCAGTAGTATAACTCTATGTGTCATTACTTTCGTGATTTACATTTTATGAACCAAATTAATGAGTAAGCTGTTGATAATAAAAGAGTATTCAACTATTTGTATGAACTTTTGGGGATACATTCAAGAAAAGAAATAATAGTATGATTCCTTTTCTACCTTGGATCCATTATTTATTGTGAGTTTTCTGTGTTGTAGATGAAGTTAGATTATGAAAATATTCCATTTATGAATTATTATTGAAATAAATTAGAACAAGACTGATTTATCAAGGTTATGATTTGAGTTAAGCGCTGAGTTCGGCTACTGAAACTGTGGTGAACAAAAAAGAAGACAAGTGAGAACAATCGGATATATTTAAACGTAAAATTACAGAATGTCTTAGTAAAATCTAAGAACTATACAATACATGTCAATCAATCGTCTCAGACCAGGTTATCCCTTGGTTACCATACAGATCATTCTTTGTTCTTAGTCTCTTGTCTTTGATCTTATTTTTAACCTTCTGACACAAAAGGTTTCACTTATATCTGTCGACATCAATAACATACACCATAATGCAACTATTTTCATTCGTTATTCATCACGACGGATAAAGAATTCAGGGAGAAAAGCATGATTGTAGAAGAAGACTGATTTATTCATCACTTACTAATTGGACTACATCTTCAGTAATATCAATAATAATCATAAATTACATAACATATTCCATATTCGGTTAATCAATAAATTTGAGTAAACGGAACTAATAATTAATCAATATCAGGATGGGTTCGCGTCCTGGGTTCGAACCTCGCGGGGTGCAGGGTTGTGGATGCGCTCTGCTGAGGAGTCACATACTAGGACGGAACGGCCGTCTAGTGCTTCCAGGTTTTCCATGATGGTCTAGCTTCAATTGACTCATGATTTCAACCTGTGAAATTAATCAATAATCTAGTATTGTGTACATAGTTTACAAAATCAATAAATTAACTGACACCACAGAGAAATATCATTCATCAGTAAATGATATATATAGTTACAGGATGTTTGTATAGATTATTGAATTACATAATTTAAAGAATATATTGATTTAAATTAAACAATTGTTGTTAACCAAGTTGAATTAGGTAACTATATGATTGTAGTATTGGGTTGATTTCTAGAAGATTCTACCATAGTTTTTAAGGTGAAACGATGATGATTAGTAAAGTATAACTATGTCAGTTACGAGATATACAAAGGTATTTGTACAATACTTACTTTGCTTACTTACTTTCGCCTGTTACTCTTAATGGAGCATAGGCCGCCGACCAGCATTCTCCAAAACACTCTGTACTGGGTCTTCCCTTCTAGTTCCATCCAATTGTTATTCATTCTTCTCATGTCTGTCTCCATTTCTCGGCAAAAGGTGTTCTTTGTTCTTCCTCTTCTCCTTTGGCCTTCAGGATTCCATGTGAGGGCTTGTCTTGTGACGCAGTTGGGTGCTTTCCTCAATATGTGTCCTATCCACATCCAGCAATTCTTCCTGATTTCTTCCTCCTCTGGGATCTGGTTTGTTCTTTCCCACAGTAGGTTGATTTGTACAATGCTGTGAATTATTTGAAGTTACATATGTAAATCATCAAATGATAGCTCAATAGTTTCAACGTATAAAGCGTTTATGTTGCGAAAACAATTTCTTAGGTTTTATCCTCTATGGGACTATGGGTTCTTATTTGTAAAAGTTCATATTGTGGGACGAAAAACCTGTTTTTCTATTTCTTTCTTAACTTAAATAGTTATCTAACTAAAGTCAGTTCATGATGAAGACTAATAATGCTTAATATAAAATATAGGTCTTGGATTCGGGATCGGGGATGCGCACTGATGAGGAGTCCCATACTAGGATGAAATTGCCTTCCAATGTTTCCAGACTTTCCATGATGGCCTAGCTTTAATTGACTCATGAATTTAATTATTAAATTACTGCAGTCTCCATAACCCCCCCTCTCTGATTACAGTTTATTTATTTATTTATTTAAACACAAATATCGGTGCAAGAAGGCACCAAATAGATACACGGCACATAAATCATTCGATTTGTGTGAGGACTGGGCTACTGCCCGAGTATCCAGACCAAATCAGGGTGTGTTCTTAGGGGAACACAACCCGAGCGTTCGACCTAAAGGTCTGATCTTCAAAGCAGTGGAGCAACATCAGTAGATGTAGTCCCATGATAGCCGGTGACGAATAATTGGTTCATACACTATTTGTTCCTTCGGGACCCTCGAGCCCATGCTCATCATTGTTTCGGAATCAGAGTTTTCCAACTGCCCTAGGTAGATCCTCCATATCTATCAACCCGGTGAAAGCCTGTTCTGTACATTCGCTTTTCGTCTTCTCAATTTTGTAAACAACAGTAATGCTACAAGAAGGTAGTAAGTAGGAATTTCGTGGCGGCTATGTGAGAGCATTTCGAGAGGAAGAACCAACACACCGCACCCTAGGCTGTATTCGGGCATTTGAAAGCCTTTGATTACAAAGTATATGTTTGTTAACCTTTTATAATTCTGGCATCTCTACGGTTTTATAATCTACCTTGTTTCTTCTTCTTCTTCTTCATAGAATTAAGTTTGGATGCATTCAAAAAAGATCATTATTATTTTTGGATTCCAATTGTAGCACCATATATTGGTTCTATTATTGGTGCAATATTTTATGAATTATTAATTGGTGCTTATTTAAATAGAAAAACAGTTGATAAATTACAAAATACTATTGAAATATCACAATCGCGAATCTTTTCATCACCATCATCATTATCATCAAGTATGAATTCAAATGTAGCAACACTTACCTCGTCAAATGATACCATTAAACGTTTTTATAATAAATGATTTAACAATAAATGGTCTATTAAGTATTGTCTCTTTCTGATATAGTGAATGAGAACACAAGTTGCATACTTACTTACTTACTTAAGACTGTTACTACCAATGGAGCATAGGCCACCGACCAGCATTCTCCAAAACACTCTGTACTGGGTCTTCCCTTCTAGTTCCATCCAATTGTTATTCATTCTTCTCATGTCTGTCTCCATTTCTCGGCAAAAGGTGTTCTTTGTTCTTCCTCTTCTCCTTTGGCCTTCAGGATTCCATGTGAGGGCTTGTCATGTAACGAAGTTGGGTGCTTTCCTCAATATGTGTCCTATCCACATCCAGCAATTCTTCCTGATTTCTTCCTCCTCTGGGATCTGGTTTGTTCTCTCCCACAACAGGTTGTTAATGATAATATCTGACCAACGGATCCGAAGTGTTTTGTGTAGACAACTGTTAATGAACATTTGTATATTCTGGATGATAGTTTTCGTATTCCTCCAGGTTTCCACCCCATACAGTGGAACTGTGTTGATATTTGTATTGAAAATTCTGATTTTAGTGTTGATTGACAGACAGTTGTTTTGAGTTCCAGATGTTCCTCAGTTGTAAATATGCTGCTCTTGCTTTTCCGATCCGTTCCTTCACATCTGCATGAGATCCACTGTGCACATCAATGATGCTGTCCAGATATGTGAATGTATTTGCATTTTTCAAATCTTCTCCTTCAAGTGTAATTCGATTGGTGCATGCTGTGTTGTATCGGAGAATCCTAATTTTCCCTTTGTGTATATTGAGACCTACTGCTGCTGAGGCTACTGCTACACTGGTCGTTTTCTCCTGCATTTGTTTTTGAGTGTTGAGAACACGAGTGGAGATAATCAAATGTCACAAGTTGAAATCATGAGCCAATTGAAGCTAGACCACCATGGAAAACCTGGAAGCATTGGACGGCCGTTTCGTCCTAGTATGTGACTCCTCAGCAGTGCGCATCCACGAACCCGCCCCTCGCGGGATTCGAACCCAGGACCTACTGGCTTCGCGCGCGAGCACTTAATCATTAGACCACTGAGCCGGCATCTAACGGTGTTAATGTTTAACTTCAACTAATCCATGAATTTGCGCCACCGTACACCATTGTCTTCAGTGAGTTCCTATCTCACAACAGACCTGGTTGAACTCCACTGGTAACGACTTCTCACTAGAACTCCAGGAGTGTCTCCGTCCAGTGCTTCCAGGTTTTCCATGGTTGTCTAGCTTCAATTGGCTCATGATTTCAACTTGTGAAATTTCTAAAAATCTTCACAAAACCCATTCTGATAATAATAATCAAATGTATTTGAATCTCTTCGTAAAATCTGTGAATCATACAGTGAATATTTCATATGAAAAATATAAACTAATCGTCTCAAACTTCATTGTTCTTACATTTTCATACCAATCATTCTTTGTTCTCATTCGCTTTTTTTCGAACTTCTTAACCTTCTACCACCAGGGATTTCACTTTTAACTGATGGTACATACTACTTATATCTATCAATATCAGTAGTACATACCACAAAAGTATATGAAATGTTAAATTTACCAAATGAACTAATTTTGTATACTGTTTAGACAGTGTAAAAGTTTCTTCTAGTTTCAATTTGGCTTAAGCGGAGACAGAATATTTTAAAAAATGTCACCAATGTAGCTTTAAAGTTGAATGATAAAACTATACAACAAAATTGATTTGTCAAACGACTTTTCTGAATACTTTAATGATGACTAATGAGGACGTTCTACTGAATCTGAGTCTTCTTAACCTTCTGTTACCAGGTATTTCATTTTCGTTTGATGATATATACTACTTATATCTGTCGATATCAGTAGCATACACCACATTAGTATAAAAACTACATGTTCTATATTTCCCGTTTCATTGGGTAACATTGAGTCTACTTAAAACTAATTCACTTTACTTAAATATAACCAATGAACTTCACTTGATCAATAGTTTGATTGGGATCCTAATTCTTATTGATCCGAGATCTCTCGATAGTCAATTAGGTGACAAAAAAAGTCTTCTATGACTTAAAAACTCATAGGTTCATACGCATTAATCGAATGTTTACACATCATTACAAAACAAACTAAATCATAGTTTGTACATAAGTAGGTTTTAAGTGATACAAAACAGGGCAATCAGTCAGTCAGTGATGTACAATGTAGGATCAGGCACATATATGCATTTGTCAAAGTTGCCACACATTATTAGCACAACAAGATGAACACCAACTTCATGGAAGTAGTTACTACAATAGTAGTAATATATCAAAAGTAGATTGAATAGAATGCTAGGATACAGGGAGAAAGAATTAATTCATAGAAAAAAGTGTTATAACGATTGGTTTTACTTCGTCTAATGTTATGACGGTTGGTTTCCCACATTTACACGTATGCGACGTTAATTCAACTTAGATCAAATATCTACACTAGATTCCCTTCCAGTGCCTATTCTAAAGTAGTTCAATACAACTCAGATCAAGAACACATGAATAGCCTGACCACAACGTAAATATATTTCCACACCAAAACCCGACACAATCCAACAACAATAAACAATCAATAATAAGTGAGTAGTAATAATAATAAGGATAGGGGAATATATAACTCATCTGATATCTGTCAGATTATCTACATGTCTGACTAATCAGAAATCCAATCATTATCATTCTCGCCCACATATCAGAAAAGTATAAAGTAATGCAATCTCATGGTTTAAGAGAAGACAAAGAGTGTTTACACCTACACCATTGTGATCGATTCGGAGCCATATTACCCAGAATCTCCAACTACAGGTTACGATAGTCGTGCAGACCCCAAACAAGGAGTATGCATCTACCACCAACATGGCTCACACTAGAAGTTATTGGCTTTTTAAGTTGATCCCACTTTTCGGTATGGCTGCCCCTAATTTTCTTCCAACCATCCGCAAGACTAGTCAGGATGGCACGTCGTGGTAATCAGTGTTTTGGCATACGTAACACGAGGCCCAACAAAGCAATAGGTGGGTTACTTTTGTAGTTAATAACTTAAATTCAAGCTTATATTTAGTGCAGTGTAAAAATAACTACTACGTCCTATCAAAGCTTCTGGTTACACGATCAACTGATTCATAAAAGCCAGGGATCAAAAATGCTTAGTTTATATGAAATACGAACTATTATTACGAAAATATCTGGAATATCCAGGGATTATATACAAAGATGTATAGTGTCTAGCAATGGAATTCAAGACGCGCGTTTCGTCCTGTTTGGGATTCGTTAGCTAGATGTACCTGCACCCTAGATTTGAAGCCTCGCAGTGAACATCATCTCTGAGGTACAGGTACGTCCGGCTGAGGTGTCCCAAATAGGACGAGACGCGTGTCCTAGATTCGATTGCTACCCACTATCCATGTTTGCTTAGAATGGTTGTGACTTAAGGCTATATCGAGGCAATGTTCACAGGATGTACATATACTAATAAGTGACTGATCAATTGTAATGCTAAACATCCTTGGGAAGATTCAAACAAACAATAATAAGTGAATTTATATGGAATATCATTTGCAAACCTTAATTCCATAAGGTATATATGGTGTTTACTGTACTAGTAATGAACCAAATAAAGAATATTGGTGAAATGGATACATATATATATATATATTTAAAGGTTAATTACAACAACATACAAAAGCCTATATAATAGCTAACAGTTGTTATGTGACTACAATGGCAGATAATAGTCCATAATAAGAAGAAACACTAAGATGAAAAGTATGTACAATGGAACAACTGTTCAATAAATACAGTAGCAACGAAGGAAACTATTGCCAGTTTTCTTTTCAGGGATATACAATTATGATAACAATAAAATAAACTGAACATTGACAGTTTATGTAGATACTTGGTAATATACAACAACATATGTTAAAAGATAAGGATACTACCCCTAACTCAGGGTCTGAGAAGTTGGAAAAATGAAATTTTCGCAAATGCGATAAAAACGATCTTGGTGGTCTAATTATAGTATTCCGACATCAGACAATGGGTTTTAAGCGTTATTTAAGCCCTAACGCTTCAGGCTGGGCTATTTCGCTTACTACCCTATACATGTGTTGTATGCACTATAAGCTATATGGTTATATAGAGCTGAAGGTCTCATATGAGGCTGGAGGTTCGCCATTGTTATTGTGGACGGTTCGGCATTGCTTTGGTAAGTTTTGCTGACTGTTCATGCAAAAATTGGTTTGCTGGTTAACCGATTTCATTCATACTGGTGGTTGCTTGTCAGTGTTCCCGAGGGCCATTGTCATTGGGACATTGTAAAGCATGTCGCCATTGCTAATATTAACGAGTTTGACTGTCGTGTAAGCGGAATAGGTCAACTTTGGCCTGTTCGTGCTGTGCATAATTGAATCACGCGATCATTGATCGGAATAACTATACATGTGATGTGAGTGTGTATATGAATGGTGCGAATGGTCCACCAGGGTTCTTGGTACATGTGTGGTTGCGCCACAGGATTGAGCTGTACTATTCAGATTGTAGCGTTAAAGCCTGTACGGTGTCTGGTTCCTCTGCTAAACGGGATTGAGCTGCACTGTTTGGGTTTTTACGTGAAAGTCCGGTTGGTGTCTGGTTCTCCTGAAAACCAATGTAAAATTACCCTGGCCCACAAGGGTATATTATATATATATATATAACTATGTTAAAAGATTATTAAAATTAAAACTGATTACTGGATATTTTATAAGTAGTACAATTCATCATACACAAAAAATGGGATGGGGCAAGATCATAAATAGAATACGCTACTTGAAATTAATGTCGTAAAAGTAAATGTGTTAATTCACCTTCCAGAAGTTTTGACGATTTCATCATCTTCGGAAATTTCGTACAATCTGGTAATTCCTTTGTTTCTGTCATAACTATACCTGTTTGTCTACGGATAACTTTAACTGGCTTATACTTGATACTGCCATCCTAAATCTGACTGCATAGCGAAAACCAAGAATCAGTTTTGCAAATATACTTGTCTCTTCTCACGAGATCACTTAGAGATGTCCATCCATGTCGTGAAAGGAGGTCACACTCAAGACTCTCGGCTTCATACCTAAATACTTTACTTCTGAGCCAACGCCTAGCATTGTATGTGTCGAACTTTAATCAATTCTTTAAAATTCACAATCATTTACTAGTATCTTCAGTGGTTGACTGCTTGATATTCTTTACATTTGGATTGCACTTGTCATAGGTTTGACTTAATAATTTCAAATAAATTGAACACTGGGTAGATTGTTATGAATAAAAATAATCTATTTGTATTAATATCAATATACAGGTTTAACTCGGTGCCCAAATACTGTGAAACTATTCGATCAAATTTAGACGAAAGTTCTCATTTAATATCCAGGTTTTTTGGGCTTATTGAACTTAGACATGTAAATATCATAGCATTCTGGCTCAGTACCTTAAAGGTTTACCGTGGAATGTAATAATCCTTGGTTTAATCCTCAGTGAAGTTGCGCAAGCTCACCACCATTTAGAAGTCCCATATTGTTACGAAACAGCTGTTCAGTGCTTCCTAGTTTTAAATCGTTGTATAACTTAAATAGATTTGTGATATCAATAACACTGATTAATCTCTACAAATCTCTATATTATTAATTGTCTAATCAGCCAGCTACAACGTAGGTCCAGGCACATATATGTATCGGTTGCCATAGCTCTTTAGCACAGCAAGATGAACAACAAATTCATAGAAGTAGTTAATTCAGAGGTGGTAATATATAAAAGAATGACTGCTTATAAGGATATAGTACAGGACGAAAGAGAGATCTAAAGCAATTTTAACATCATAGTTTAAAGGAAGACAGATAGTGTATACATCGAAACTGAGCCAATGTTAAAGTAAATGCTTACACTACTAGGAGGATATTCTCTACATTATGAAATATATGTATATATTTGTTATGACTTGTGACCGCCAATTAGAGAGCAGTGACTTATCGATCGGATCAATGACGCGTAAGACACATGCGAGCAGTCTAGAGTCTTGATTGGTCCAGCTTCCCGTCTAGCTCAGTCCAGAACACCAGTCTCAGCCTCTGCGATATGAATTACTATATTTCAAATATACTGAGTTTATATACCAATCAAATAGACCACAACGTACCAATAAAATAGGAAACAACATTTGTACAAGAATTAGCCAGATGTGGCTGTGAATGAGGGAGGTAGTAATTAATATACTGGGTATAACTCAAGAATGGTAAATCGTATAGTAATAGTCCATAGGTCAACATAAAGCTTATAATAAGATAAATATGAATATGCATAGTTTAGTTACTTAATAATTATAAGATAAAAGTATATGTACAGTATTGATCCATCAATAAATCCCAAAAGTTACCATTCATTATTCTTGTCGGGACATAACAATATTCTGAAATACTTACTTATTTATTTATTTACTCCTGTTACCCCTCGTGGAGGAGAATAGGCCACTCACCAGCATTCTCCATCCAACTCTATCCAGAGCAATGCTTTCCAATTGTTTCCAATTACTATTCATCCTTTTCATATTTGCTTTCAATTCTTAACGCAATGTGTTCTTTAGTCTTTCATATTTCCATTTTCTTTCAGGATACTAATTTAGTATTAACCTCATGGTTCCGTTTAATGATTTCCATAATATATATGTATATATCCTATCGTATTCCAGCATCTTTTCCTATTCTCCTCTTCATATTCTAAACTAGCTTAAAGAATAAATAGATAATAATAAAGGTAAATATACCAAATATAAATTGATAAAACAAACATAATCGAACTAATCTTTTTCCCTACCTCCCTACCTCCCTCCCTCCCTCCTTCCATCCATCCATCCATCCCCCCCTCACCACCATCACTTTAATTCTACACGATACATCATTCTTATTGTCATTGTCAAAAAGTAAACCGAACAGATAGTTTATATTGTACATTTCCATTAAAGAAGAAGAACATTGTTATGTATAATAGTATTACTAAAAAAAAGGATAATAATAATATACATTAGTTGCTAGGAAAAATTCATTACAAGTTAGTATCTTTTCTCTAAAACAAAAAAAAAGAAAAACGAAAGAAAAAGAGAAAAAAGAAAAAGAAAACTATCTTATCCTATCAACATCAAATATGTCCATAATTTAGTCTATTCATGTCATAATGTTTATTCGTATAACTCTCAACTCCACCCCTCCCCCTCCATCAGAAAAAGAAATCAGTTAATTTATCACGTTACAGTAAAACAACAAAAATAAAGAAGAAGAAAAAGAAGAAAAAGAAAAAAAGAAGAAAGAGAAGAAGAAGAAGAAGAAGAAGAAGAAGAAGAAGAAGAAGTAAGGGAAGAACAACATTGTATTAACTTCAATTGACTAACTATCTTTCTTCCTTTCTTATTGATGGTATAAATTGAAATATTCAATGACATAAATTGTTTGAATAGTTTGTTAGTAGTTCATGTAGATTTTATTTAAATAACTAATTTATTCGTAAATAGTGGAGATAAATAAGATAGTGATTGCTGATAGTCGATAGGAAACCTTGGATGTACTTGTACATAATGTTGAATTATCTAGACTAGTGGTCATATTATAAATTAGTAGATAGGATTCGATCTGAAGTATGAAGAACCTGAGACATCTCAATCTTACAAGAGGACAATCACGGCCCCGATATTTGTGTAATAACAGTTCTTACTGTGAAGCTGGCTGATATGGGATCGAACCTGTCAGGGTGCATCAGTTCTATCAAAATTACAAGTACATCTTACTGACGAGTCCTATGTAGCACGAAACTTATATCACCCAGAATTTCCTGTTGACTACCTCTAACCATCATCTTATCTCAACATAATGCACTTAATGTTGAATCACACAGACTATTGAGCATATTACAACTTGGTCGATAGGATTCGATCTTCACTAAGAAGGTTTTGATATACATGACATTGATCATCATCCAGTGATCAATCAATTGTGAATAAGTGGGGGAAAATGTTTTGCAAGCATCTTCAAATATGCATAATATTCTTCTTAGTGTGAAGGTAAACTGAAGTCTTTTTCAATCATTTAAAGAGTAAGTATGACACTTTTCTTCATCATTGAAGTTCATTCTTATACTTTAATGACTAACTTTAATGACATTTTCTTTATTCATAATTCTTTCATAACATTTATTGTAACCTGTTTGATTGGTATCCAGTTTAGTTTCCTTATTCCAATAATTTACTTCAAGGTCATTGCATATTGTTGGGGACGTTAGATCCTTAGAACAAACATGGGAAAGAATCCAATTCTGTAATTTTATTTGGAAAATTTTTGTGCCAAAAGCGCTCTTGTCACCTTCATGTCGTATTTCCCACTGGGAAATATCTTAAATGCTATTGGTCCGTTACGTCTTTTAGTATGCTATTTGGTAACTCTCCCCAAGGACGATTTTGTACTGTATATATACGTTTTCATTTGTGTTTGTTTTTATCCCTCGTTTCTGGTTGTTAGCAGAATATAATTCCCCATTCCAAGCTTGGACTTCTTCCTCTAGTTAGCGGGGCTGGGATGCATCAAATAGCTAGCTTACTGGTCTTCGATCACCGAGTCTTTGTTCTCGTTCGCAGATTAAGTGAACTCGTGATAGCCCCAAACCTAGCACATATGGAGTTGTTCCTTTTACAATTTTTTGACTTTTATGCAAGAAATAATATTTACATGATTGTTCCTGTCTTCTATTTTAGTTTATAGATCATGAATATTGAATTAATACTGTGTGACAGATTCAATCTATTGGAGTTAATATACATTGTGTTGTATTAGAAGATTCTTCACAATTGTTCGTAAATAGAATTTACCGTAGGTTAACCGGAAACTTCAATATTTGATCATTATTATTGCAGTTTAACAAACTGAAATACAATTCTGTTGTATCAGCTAAAATTCGCTTTATATATACATTCTAACAACAAGAAAGCATACATGAGCCAATTCAAGCTAAACCACCACGGAAAACCTGAGAGAACTGGACAGCTGTTTCGTCCTAGTATCCGCGAGACTGATAGGCCCCGGGTTTGAATCTCACGAGGCTGGATCATGGATACGCACTGCTGAGGAGTCCCATACTAGGACGAAATGGAAGTTCAGTTCTTCCAAGTTTTCCATGGTGGTCCAGCTCCAACTGACTCATGATCTCAACTATTAACATTAATATAATATCCACAAAACCCCTCTCTGATTATAACCATCGTATGCTCAATAGTGACGGTCTCCAAGAGGTATTTCCTGGAGTTCTATTGAGAAGCAGTGACGAGTGGAGTTCAACCGGGTCTGTTGTGAGATAGTAATTCACTGATCACAATGGTGGACGGTGGTGCAACTTCGTGGATTGGTTGAAGTTAGATATTGACACTGTTGGATGCCGGATAGCTCAGTGGTCAAGTGGTTAGGCGCTTATGCGCGAGACTGGATTCGAATTTCGCGGGGTGTGGGATCGTGCATAAGCACTACTAATGAGTCCCATACTAGGACGAAACGACCGTTCAATGCTTCCAGGTTTTCCATGGTGATCTGGCTTCAATTGATTCGTGAATTCAACAATTAAATTATTAAATTATCCACAAAACCCCTCTCTGAAAAAAATATACATTTCAATTTGATTCTATTCTTAAACTATCATCAGCTTGAAACTAACACACTTGAAATATTCTATAAGTTTGGATCGGTATAGCTCCTGTATATTTTCATTACTTCAATGTAATCATTAGAAAGTATTCATCATTATGGGTTATGTAGAATCTTAGGGTTCAATACTGTTTACTGGAGTTGTTTACTTTAATGAACAATTCAACAATGAATGATAATCTATAATCACATAAATATACATTTTACTGTAAATCATCTATCCCTTTTGTTTATACCGTCGTAAGTTTCGGATTCGAACCCTAAACTACAATGGCAATACAAACTAACGGTTACACTCATCAGTTTGTATGAAAATGATAAAGAAAAAAAAAGAACAAATCACTTTCCATCTCTATTAACAAACACAAGCTGTTGGCTATGAGCAAAGAATCATTTAGATGATTTTTAGACATTGACCAAGGAAAATAATCACACTTGATATAAAAAACACACTAAAATAATGTCACGTTCTATGATCACCCGATAAAGGTACAATCCACAGACACTCCCACACAACTTGTCCACCCTAACACGTGAGTTAGATACCTAAGATACAATAGAGAGCTATAAGATGTAAAAGGTATAGTATACACCAATCCATTGGTATGTATATATGTATTTATGCCTCAGATAGAATATCAGTACAGACATGTGATATGTCTGAAATTGTTCAGACTTGTAAACGAACAACAAACAAGCTATAATTATCATCAGAAAGTCAATAGAAGAAATTAACGATGATGAAACCCAGTAATCATGACAAAAATTATATTTCTGTTCGTCAAAAGAAAAAAAAACAATTTCGATATACAATTTTTTTAATAGTTGATATCATGAGTCAATGGAAATCCTGGAAGTACTGGATGACCGTTTCGTCCTAGGGTGGGACTCCTCAGTACTGTATATCTACAATCCCACCTCGCGAGATTCTAATCCAAGACCTATCAGTTTCACGCGCGATCACTTAACCTCTAGACAACTGGACCGGCCAGCATCCAACGGCGTCGATGTCTAACTTCAACTAATCCATGAAATTGAGCGACACATCTACTATTGTCATCAGTGAATTACTATCGCACAACAGACTTGATTGAACTCCACTGGTCACGGCTTTTTTTAAAAAAAAAATTTAACCGAAAAATGGGTTCAGATATTTAGAATCTGGATGATTTTAGTGTAGTCTGATCACTGCTTTTTATAAGTAACTTAAAAAATATTACTAAAACAATGTCCAATAATTAGTAATTACATTGTTTCGTGTTAGGGTTTTTTAGCAAGTTGACGTCTTCATGATCGACTGAATCATGATTTATGGACGACCTTTGAGCGATGCCAAAAGAGGAGTTGGGATACCCTGATTCCAAACCGATGGTGCACATGGGATCCAGTATCCTGAAGGAACAAATGGCGTATGAACCAATCGTTAGTGACCGGCTATCATGGGACTGCATCTCCTTATGATCCTCCACTGCCTTGTGGATCAGACCTTTAGGTCAAAGGCTCCGGGTGAGGCCCCCTAAAGAAACCACCTGCTTCGGTTTGGGCACCGGGTAAGTATCACAGCCGTTACACAAATTTGATGAGATGACAAATATTGCACAAATTACTATGCTCTCTGAGATCAGAACTCAGACATTTCACTTTCACTTGATGACATTCATCCTTATTATTATTATTATTACTATGTTTTTAAAGACTATATCACTTATCACTTTTTATTCTCACTTCATATATCCCTATTGTGTGGCGCATATGTATCTGTTGCCCACTTGTACCAAAATGCCAAGACGCTATTTGGACGAATGTGTAAGTGAATTTCGCGCCAAAATCCAAGATCTGTTATCCTAAATCTGATTTATTCGTCCATAAATGATAGCCTCGCCATATTTCTTTAAGAAAAATCAATTTCTATTAGTTGAATTCATGATTCGACTAAAGCTAGACCAATATGAGTAACGTGGAAGCATTGAACAGCCATTTCGTTCTAGTATAAATCTTTTCAGCAACGCGCAGCCACAATTCTACCACGTGGGACAAGACGTGGCCAACATCCAACGGTATTAATGTCCAACTTCAATCAATCCATGATATTGTACAACTCATGAATTCAATTAATTAATTACTACAATCTCCACAAACCGCTATTCTGATAAGAACAAAAAATCGATTTTTTTTGGTTGATCAACTGATAGAAATATTGATTTTTTTTCTAAGAAAAAAAATAAAAATCAGATCATTAAATAGATAAACTAATTTGCATCAATTATTGATTAGAATTGGTAATCATAATGATTACATAATTACATCATTCACAAAAAAATAAAGAAAAGTCTTTACCAATGGAATAAATATCAATAATGGTAATATTTTCTTCTATAGATATCGATTGGGAATAGTTGATTAGCATCAGAAGGGGTTTTGTAGAGATTGTAGTAAGTTCAACAGTTGAGATCATGAGTCAATTGAAGCTGGACCACCATTGGAAAACCTGGAAGCACCGGACGGCCGTCTCATCCTATTGTGAGACTCCTCAGCAGTGAGCATCCACGACCCCGCCTCACAGGATTCAAACCCAGGAAATACCAGTCTCGCGCCAGGCGCTTCAATGGACGAAACGGTTGTCCAGTGCTTCCAGGTTTTCCATGGTGGTCTAGCTTCAATTGACTCATGATCTCAACTGCTGAAATAGTTGATTAGTTTCATTATAAAAATTCAAGTTGGAAACTAAATATAACTAACCAAAAGGAATAAGGGGGAATACCACCAAATTATTTAATGCTAACAGTTTAACAAACAGTTATAGTTATATAAGGTATATATATATTCATGGTTTATCTTGTTAGTTGTATGATATTGTAATGAACAAATACGCAAATGAAGTCAATCAAATATATTTGATAACAAAAGAAAAAGAATTACCGAGTTATTTAATAAATTCACTTAGTATTATTGTTCTATTTATATCTTCCCATTGTTATTTAAGATAGTGGAACCTTGCTTGAAGCGCGATTTGTCCTATTTAAAACTCGTCAGATGGATATACCTGTATCCTAGAGTTGATGTGCACTCCGAGACTCGAACCCAGTACCGTTCGCTTCAAACGCTATCGCATTATCCACTTAAATACTGAGTCCTGATAACCATTTGCTTATACAATGGTGTGAAGTTCAAATTCACTTGGTGTTGTTTTATTTGTATCTTAGGACTGTAGTTGATCAGTCAAATGTTGGTATATGTGCATGCTGTACGGATTGCCTCGATATAGCCTTAAATCACAAGCTTTTTAAGCAAATATGGATAGTGGCTAGCAGTGGAATCCAGGACATGTGTTTCGTCCTATTTGGGACTTGTCAGCTGGATGTACCACTATCTCAGACTACACTACATGGAACTATTGACCTGGATTATTTACCAAATAATCTTATTGGATTTATACGTCTGTGCATCGCGTCGAAAATACCATTGTAGGGAAATAGTTAGCAACTGAGTTGAACTCCATCTGTGATAGTTACCCAAAATGGGACTTCAGAGTAATATTCACTACATAACTATTGAAAATGTAGTGAACGAGAACACACAGGTGAGAACAATCCAATGTATTCGAATACAAAATTACAGAATTATATCTTAGTAAAATTTGAGAATCATACAGTAAATACTTCGTTTGCAAAATGTCAATCAGTCATCCCAAACTTGATTGTTCCTACATTTCCACACCAATCATTCTCTATTCCCATTCTCTTTTCTTCAATTTTCTTAATCTTATGCCACCAGGTATTTCACTTTCGATTTATGATACATACTACTTATATCTATCGACATCAGTAGCATACTTTGTCATTCAATATATAACTTTTACATGTTATTATATCTTGAGGGTCCATCACAAAACCTTCCTCGATTAGTAGCAAAGTATGTTTGTTTATACATTATAAACGAACTCCCTCCTTCTAATAACTTTTATGACAAGTGCTAAAGAGCACGAAACTTAGGTCACCCAGAATTTCCTGCTAACTACATTCAATCACCATTCTCTTTCAACATAGTGCACACAATGTCGAATCACATAGACTATTGCGCATATTACAACTTGGTCGATAGGATTCGATCTTCACTAAGAAGGTTTTGATATACATGACATTGATCATCATCCAGAGATCAATTAATTGTGAATAACCTTTATGGTTGTTATTCGTAACAACATCCATTTATATATATCATTGATGGATAACTTCATGAACATATGCCATTCATTAGTTTATTAAATTACAATTTATACTTAATCTAATTAACTTCTATCATTATTCATTAGTGATTTAGGATAACTTAATCTTTATTACGAAAATTTCATAGTTATTGTCAAATACACATAGATTTGGATGTTACATCTAATTAGTAAGATGAACTCATCGAGATTTTTTTTTATCAACTAAGAAGAATTAAATGGCAAAGGTAACAATGTACTTATATACGCCTGTTACTCCTCGTGAAGGAGCATAGACCTCCCACCGCCCTTTTGAAGCAAACGGGTCTAAGTTCGAGTCCCACAGGGGACATCAACTGTGAGATTTAGGTACATCCATCTGACGAGTCTCAAATAGGACGAAACGCGAGTCAAACTGGATTTCCACTACTAGACACTATCCACTTTTGCTTATCCCACTTTTAGTTTTCTTTTCTTTTATTCACATGAAAAGTAAAAAGGTACTTTGTACTAAAATATTTGATTTTCAGAATTGTTTGGAATAGATTATGTAATCTGGCGGCATTGTTTGAATTCTCTAACTTACTATAAGATGATTACATCTCATTAAACTTTATTATCTTCTAGTGACATAGTATAGAAGAAATTGTTTAAACTATACTTACTATACTACTGATTATTTTAATATGATAATGAAAGATTAGAATTATTGATAAAACTATAATTTATGGACGATCTCTAAGAGATGTCAACGTGACTTTGAGAACATCTACCCACTTACCAGGGCTAAATAAGAGCTATAAACCAGTATGAAGAATAAAGATTAGGATTTATGGTTGATAATTAGGATTAAGAATTATATTCAATGTTTTCATTACAAATTGACATCAGTTATAATGCCAAAACAGGAGAGCCAGACACCATCCAGCCTAGAACTTTATAACCCGAGCAGTACAGCTCAATCGCGCTTCACAGGACAACCAGACATCGTATAGGCTTTAACGCTACAATCTGAATAGTACAGCTCAATCCTGTGGCGCAACCACACATGTACCAAGAACCCTGGTGGACCATTCGCACCATTCATATACACACTCACATCACATGTATAGTTATTCCGATCAATGATCGCGTGATTCAATTATGCACAGCACGAACAGGCCAAAGTTGACCTATTCCGCTTATATGACAGTCAAACTCATTAATGTTAGCAATGACGACATGCTTTACAATGTCCCAATGACAATGGCCCTCGGGAACACTGACAAGCAACCACCAGTATGAATGAAATCGGTTAACCAGCAAACCAATTTTTGTATGAACAGTCAGCAAAACTTACCAAAGCAATGCCGAACCGTCCATAATATCAATAGCGAACCTTCAGTCTCACATGAGTCCTTCAGCTCTACATAACAATATACTGTTTTCAGTGACATAGTATAGAAGAAATTGTTTAAACTATAATTACTATACTACTGATTATTTTAATATGATAATGAAAGATTAGAATTATTGATGAAACTATAATTTATGGACGATCTCTAAGAGATGTCAACGTGACCTTGAGAACATCTACCTAATTATCAGGGCTAAATAAGAATTATCAACCAATAAGAAGATTATGGATTATAATTTACAATTGATGGTTACGGTTAGGAATTATATTCAATGTTTTCATTCCAAAATGACATCAGTTATAATGCCAAAACTTTATTTCATTAAATGAGTAAATAAATCTCGCGCCAAAAAAATTGAAGATCTACTCTCTTAAATCTGATTGGTTCATCTATGAATTATAAAATTTAAAGAAAAAAAGGTACTATTCAATGATATAAAATTACTACAATTGCATTATTAATACCTAATCCATTGAAATTGGCATAGATATATATACATATATGGTAAAGATTTGTGTAGAATTTGACATATACCCTTGATAATATAATCTGTAATATGAAACTTATAAATTATGTCATTATTACTATAGATCAGTAAATTATCATACATCCATTTTGGCTTATATTAAACCTTATTACCTTAAGTGTGATATAGATATATGAAAATAACTAGATCATCAGTGTAAATCTAAAAGTATTAGATTGTTTCGAAGCAGTTATTCATTGAAGACAATGATGAACAGTTGAGTGGTGTAGAGGTAAAATGTTCCAAAGGTCTTGGGTTCAAGTGGTGGTGGAGGTGGTGGTGGATATACACTGCTGAGAAATCTTATGCTAAGACGAAACGAACATCTAGCGCTTTCAGATTTTTAGTACGGGTCTAGCTTAATTCGACTCATAACATTCAACCAATGAAATTACTACAATCTCAACAAACCACTACTGTAACTTGTGAAAGTATTACGTTTACTATGACTTATGATAATTTTATTATAAAACTTTGAAAGATGTAAAGACCTGTACAGATCTGAGCAACATAACTGACGAACACGGTGGATCAGATATAGATGTGAAGGCGCGGATCGGTAAAGCAAGAGCACCATATTTACAATTGAAGAATATCTGGAAATCAAAACAATTGTCTGTCGACCAACACCAAAGTCAAAATTTTCAATACAAATGTCAAAACAGGTTTACTGTATGGGGCGGAAATTCGAAGAACTATGAAAGCCATCATCCAGAAGATACAAGTGTTCATTAACAACTGTCTACACAAAATACTTCGGATCCATCGGCCAGATACTATCAGAAACAACCTATTGTGAGAGAAAACAAATCAAATCCCAGAGAAGGAAAAAATTAGGAAGAAGTGATGGAAGTGGATAGGACACACATTGAGAAAAGCATCTAACTGTGTCACAAGGCAAGCCCTCACATTGAATCCTCAAGACTAAACAAAGGAAAAGAGGAAGATCAAAGAACATATTAAGTCGAGAAATAGAGAGAGACATAAGAAAAATGAACAATAATTGGATAAAACTAGGAAGGAAGGCCCATGATATTGTGGGTTGGAGAATGCTGGTCAGCGGCCTATTGGAGTAACAGGTGTAAGTAAGATAATTCTGAGCTTTGTAGCAGCATTTTGTTGAAAGTTAACGATTAATTTGTGAGTGAAGTCCATTATTTTAATATACTATATGATAACAGAAAGTGTATTGGAAGAGTTGGTACTTTCGGAATTATTTTTCGGACAATAGTAATAATAATTATTATTAGTGACTCATGATCTCAACTTTTAAGATTACTATAATATCCACAAAAACCCTTCTGATATTAATCAACATATGCTCACTAGTGACTGGTTTCATGAAATATTTCTTGGAGTTCTAGTGAGAAGCAGTGACTAGTGGAGTTCAACCAGGTCTGTTGTGAAATAGTAACTCACTGAACACAATGATGGACGTGTCATTCAATTTCATGGATTAGTTGAAGTTAGATATTAACACCATTGGATGACGGCCGGTTCAGTGGTCTAGAAGTTAATCGATCGCGCGCGAGACGGGATCGTGGATACGAACTGCTGAGCTGTCCCACAATAGGACGAAACAACCGTCCAGTGCTTCCAGGTTATCTAGCTTCAAGCGACTCATGAATGCAACCATTAAAATTACTTTAATATCCACCAAAACTCCTTCTGACATTAATATTATTATTAATTATAATTTTATTGTATAATTAATAGATAAATGTGTAGTGATCGTACACTCAAGTAATCAAAATCATTACAAAATACTTTCGTAAAATATAATAACCATACATTGAATACATTATTTCCATATCTTCCATCAATTGTCCTTTACATGCTTTGTGATCTTTCTTCAATTCTGTTGTTACCCTATTTTGTTTTCTTTAATTCAACCCTCTGAAATTTCTGCTGGCATGCATTCCAATTCCAACTGGTGATACATACTACTTATATCTGTCAACACAAATATCATACACCATAACTGTAATAATATATCTCAACATTGTCGTTACCGTAAGCCTAAGCTGAGCTTATTGATTACTCACGCAGTGTTGAGTCACCTAGACTGGTGGCCACATTGCAATATGGTTGATAGCATTCGATCTGCACTAAATAAAGGATTTGACACACATGACATTGATCACCACCCAGTGATCAATCAATTGTGATTACATCTCAGTCCTACAGGAGGTCGATCGTGACCCGGATAGCTCAGTGGTGACGTCTCTGACTGTGAAGCGGAGTGACACGAGATCGAGTCCGCAAGGGACCACCAGTTCCCTCAAGATTACAAGTACACCTTGTTGACGAGTACCAAGTAGCACGAAATCTGGGTCAAGGGTTTTCTGTCGACTACCTTTAACCACCATCTAATCTTATTGATTACTGTTGCGATATATATATGACATAATAGATGCTTGATTGTAGACTTCTTTTGAACTCATGTCTAAAGATAGAAATTTTTTCAAATAGGTAAACTGATGGGAGTATAACTTTCGTTAACTTAAGGTCAATGTTCAGGTCAGAATGTATTATTGGTTAAGACTAAGGACAGCAAACTATAGATGGAATAGTAATATGAAGTTGATAAATTAATATCCGATTGTTGATTGGTGAATTCAGCACGTGATATGGATTAACGCCTCAAGCTATAACATACTACATATGTAATTAATATGTGAAAATTATATTCTTCAATAATCTTAACGATTAAAATTCTTAAAAATTCCCATGTTTCGTCCACTAAACTTGTTTGAACTTCTTCAGGATGATAATCGAAACAAAGATTATCAAAGAAATACCACATATAAAAACAGAAATAGTTTCGATAAATATAACAACTACGTGAAGGCTCATATTGTTCAAATGAAAGATTTATCCTCTTCTATAAGTTACGAAATAATAACTTGATAAATTCACTTGGTATTGTTTTGCTTGAATCTTCGCTTTGAGGTTTAAGACTGCAATTGATCAGTCTGTTATTGGCATATGTGTATACTATGCATATTGTCTTAATTCACAAGCTTTATAAGCAAAGATGGATAGTGGCTAGTAGTGGAATTCAGGACGCGCATTTTGCCCTATTTGAGACTGGTCAGCTGGATGTAACTACATCTCAATTGCAATCTTAAACCTCAATGGGAAGGTCCAAGCAAAATAATACAAAGTGAATTTAAATTCATCCCATTGCAAAAGTAAGTGGCTATCAGAATTCAATAGCTAAGTGAAGAATGCTATGGCGTTTGAAGCGAATGGTATTAGGTTCAAATCTCGGAGTGAATATCAGCTGTGAGATACAGGTATATCTATTTAACGAGTCCCGAACAGTACGAAACATGCCTCCTGGATTCCTTTACTAGCCGCGATCCATCTTTGCTTCTAAAACTTGGTAGATTTGTTAAACATTTTGTTTGTTAGCGAATAACTGATTTGAAATGATGAACACTATTTACTTGACATTTATTAATGACTTAATGAATTATAAGTAATGGTTGTAAACGTGAAAAAAATGAAGTAGTTAGGCATCTTGTAAAAACTACGAAGATTTATTTCATTCTATTATGGAACTCGTCAAGTGTGCTTACAGTTAACCTCAATACAGATGACCGAATCAGGAACTCGCAATCTCATACGTGCACACTGAACCTATAGACTAATTTTTCAGACCACAAAGGTATATATGTTTAGCTTCAATCAACTTGTTACATTGCACAAACATCTTTCATTGTCATCGTTGGATAACTATCGTACACCCAACGCGTTTGAACTCCACTAGTTATGTCTTTCTCTAGAACTCTGGTATTAGATCTCGAAATTAGTGACTATCGTGAATTCAGTAATTAGCAATAAGAAGATTTGTGAAGATTATTGACTGTTATTTATATCATAAGCCTATCTAAGTTAGATATTCATTGTAATAGGTTATGGCAAATTCTCAATCTACAGAACGAAATTCATTAGGATTTCAAAACTTAATCATAAAATGACAAATCTAATATTATGAAAAGAATTAATTTATTTTTGTATTGGTTGTTTGAGTCTTCTCATTCATGCTTTGGACTGCGGTTGACCAGTTTTATATTGGCATATGTGCGCTCTTTACAGATTGCTTCAACATGCTCTTAAGTCACAAACATTACAAACAGAGACAGATGATGAGTAGCAGTGGAATTTAGCTGACGAGTCACAAATGGGACGAAACGCGCGTTCTAGATTTCACTTCTAACCATCATTCATCTTTACTTATTATAAAAAGAATATTTATGGTAATTTAGTTCTACCGTTATTCTTATTTATTGTTTACTTAAAATTATTAACATCAAAAGAATTTCAGTACTTTTTTCAGACATGAAAAATAGTCTTTACATTCAGGGACCATTTACAACGTTTTATATGAGTACCTGTTTTATATCATCAAATAATGAATGTAACTCCGGAGAGTCACGGTTATGAAAAGACTCATCTATACAACTCAATAAAATTACCTTGTATACACTTATAATTCTTACTGTAGTTTGCATCTGAGACTGATCTTCGATAATCTTTGAAAACAAAAGAGAACGTTGTGTCGTCTGAGTATTAAACTTCTCAGCAACTGTCTACATCCATAATCCTGATGGGGATTATGAGCCCGTAATCCTATGGATAGCGTTAAATCTTTAGACCAATGAGTTGGTATATAATGGTTTAAAAGTTTGACTTTAATCATTTCTTAATATTACACAACTATCTATGAATACGCTATAGAACAGGTGCTCTCCACAAGATCTGAAAGTCTTGGATTCCATCCTTAATTGGATCGTTCATGCATATTGTTAATCAAGATTTCCAAGATTAACACGAAACATCTATCCCTTTAGAGTTTCCTGATTTATTATGGTTGTCTAATTGAGGTATGTCTATAATGAAAACAGTTAAATTCAACGACTTTTACATACCTCCATACTAATAAATCTATTTTTATTGCTTTCGTTATGTTTTCCATGTAATTGTTATTAGTTTACAATTCGGTCAAGTTAAAATGGTACAATAATCTAATCTAACTAACATTACAAAGCTCATATAGTAAGTTCAGTTATCATTAGCGTTTTCCTGGTTAGCATTTTTTTAGCGAGTAAGTTTTCTACGGGATTGAGTCGCTAACCCCATGCCCAACCCTCCTCTTTTATCTGGGTTTGAGACCGTCAGTAGCCCCAGAAAGGCTCCAGTTATAGTTTCTGTTACCATATTGACAATAAAAATCATAATGATTACAGTCGTAAACGTATGTATCCAGTTTCTAACTAGAAATAACTCTTAATATCATTTCAATTTCATTCTAATTTATTTCATTAACTTACTTGATTACGCCTTTTACTTCTCGTGGAGGAGCATAGGCCAACCACCAGCACTCTCCACCCAACATTGTTATGGACAAACTTTCTAGCTCCCTCCAGTTGTTACTTATCCTTTTCATATCTGCTTCTATTTCCGACGTAATGTGTTCTTTGGCCTTCCTCTTTTCCGTTTCCATTCAGGATTCCAAGTTAGCGCTTGTCTCATGATGCAGTTTGGTGATTTACGTAATGTATGGCTTATCCATTTCCATCGTCTTTTCCTAATTTCCTATTCAACCGGAAGCTGGTTTGTTCTCTCCCACAGTAGGCTGTTGCTGATGGTATCCGGCCAATGGATGTTGAGTATCTTGCATTAAACGTATTGTTTATTCAACCTTAAAAGTAAATAAATTCTACACTGTAATAAATGGTTACAACTGTCATAAGAAAGGCAAATATTGTCTTATCAATCCAATTGAACTAATTACACAATTTTATTTGCATACCCATTAATCAATAATCTTTTTATCTGTATTTGTCATTTTACTTCCGTTGACTACCATACAATTTAAACTATTAGGAGTTTTGTTTTATTAGTTATTGATTAGTGAACAATTTCTAGTTACTGCCAATCTTTTATCCGAGTTTATTGTAAAGATTCAAAGTTTTCTTTATTGAATCTGGTGATATTTCATTTATCAATAGAGAGTTGCGGAGATTGTTGAGTATTGATCGGGATCATGAATCGATCAATGTTAGACTAGCAGTAAAAACCTAGAAGCACTGAACAGTCATTTCGTCCTAGTATGAGACTCCTCAACAGTGAGCATACATGATACCGTAGGTGGAATTTGGGGCCAAGATTGTCGGTGTCGCACGAGAACGTTTGACCTCTAGACCACTGAGCCGGCATCTCAAGGTTTGAATGTCTATCATCAGTCCACGATATTTCGCTACCATCTTTCATTGTTTCGCTGGGTAACTGCCCAAGACCGGAAGTCCTGGGCTCAAATCCCATGTGCGATATCGCGGATTTGTACCTCCAAGGAGTTCCATACTAGGACGAAACGGCCGTCCAGTGCTTCCAAATATTTTATTTATTTAAACAACTGAATACTATTGTGGTGTGTGCTACTTATATTGACATAAGTAGTATATGATGTTCGTCGTGAACTGAATTTCTGGAAGCAGAGAGACAAGAGGATCGAACAGTAAAGAATGGAAACAGGATGCAATTTGTTTGAAAATGTAAGAACAATGAAGTCTGAGTCATTTTGAGACAATTGGTGGACGTTTTTGCAAATTAAGCATTTACTTTATGATTGTTAGATTTTATTAACAAGTCCTGTAATTTTGTGACAAATACATTCGATTATCCCCGCTGGTGTTCTTGTTCACTACACTATCAAACAGTTCAACGATATGAACAATTATGAACTTAGATGGTGGTTGGAGGTAGTCGACAGGAATCCCTGGACCCGGGTTTCGCGCTACATGGCACTCATCAGCAAGGTGTATCTGTGGTCTTAAGGGAACTGATGTAATGACAATTGATTGATCACTGGGTGGTGATCAATGTCATGTGTATCAAGACCTTATTTAGTACAGATCGAATGCTATCGAATTGTGATTAAATCTCAGTCCTACAGTAGGTCAGTAGCGGCCCGGATAGTTCAGTGGTAACGTCTCTGACTGTGAAGCTGGGTGACACGTGATCGAATCCGTCAGGGAGCACCAGGTCCCTCAACATTACAGGTGCACCTTGCTGACAGGTGTCAAGTAGCACGAAACCTGGGTCCAGGGTTTCTTGTCGACTACCTCCAACCACCATCTAATCTCAATATATAGCGCCCGCAGTGTCGAGTCGCCTAGACTGGTGGTCACATTGCAACATGATTGATAGCATTCGATCTGCACTAAATAAGGACTTGACACACATGACACTGATCACCACTCAGTGATCAATCAATTGTGACAATTATGAACTGTTAAGTAAAATCATGAGCATATATATATCATTCAGCCTATGATATCTGCGCTAACCAATCTGCAAGTAATCTCATCACTATCTGTTCATAGGTAACCCCAGTCGCATTTACTGATGTTTGACTATAGTTGTATTACATGACCTCATTGAAACTCTTGATTTTGAGACGTTTTCTGACAGAGTTTGTCATTTAAATTTGTTCCAAACCTTGTGAGGACTCGGTAATCAACACCATCACATGAGTTAGAGTTTATAATAAGCTTTCATTTGAGATGAAAACTTAAGTTTATGGTCGTTAGGATTCCCACTATCTTCATTTTTATTTGATTCTGTCAAGGTCATTTTGTTAGAGATAACCCTTTCCTTGTCCAACTTTTAAGGGATTGATCTCTTATCAAGAGATCCACTTATCAATTCGACATATCTAGATGATGAAGTCCTGTTTGACAGAAACTCTGACAAAGTGCAGTTCTGAGACTGTTTTTAACAAAAGTCCAGGAGTATTTGGTAAACGTTTGCCTCTCACTAGGTAAGCATTGTCTCTTCAAGACCAATCTGAGTCATCGCTTAGATCGATCATAGAGAGTGAAGTAGCTGATCGTATCGAACAGTTCGTATATTTTGAAAGTCTTATTAACCCTAATAGGTTGGTATCTGATGATATTTCGATATTTTTTCAATAAATCCTGTTGGCCTTGCCAAAAAGCACCACATGTAGCGTTGACAAGATGCAAGATTGCTAACCAGGGGACGAGTATACTACAAAGAAGTCCACTTTATACTCTCCTGTGGAAGTAAAAAATGGTCTATAAAAGTAGAAAATATTCATAAGTCGCAAGTACTCAATAATAAGTTAGTTCGAAGCATTAATAATGTTTAAAAAATAACCAAGCAAGAAATGTTGACGTTAGGCAGATGTTACTGGGCAATAGTGACAAATTAGTTAATGAGAGTATGGATTCTCACTGACTAATTTACCTGAAAAAAATGTCACCTTCCCAATCATCACTTATCTAGAATCTCAATGTTAGGTGGAGTAGAAGTAGATTCGCAGGAAGCTGGAGGTGACCAAAACCAAACGTGATATCAGTTCATGAAGTCCCTCAAAGTTGATCTGAGCTTGGTTAGGATCTGCTAAGTTATCATAATCAATGATTGGAGATGTCACAAGAGAGTAGAAGTTTTCACCTTTGATCTTCTCGTATCATCTTTATGATTGACTTTATTGATCTAGTACTGATCTTCATAATTTCATTACTCAATACTGTTATATTAATTTGAACTGATTTTACATATGTTCTTGGATCTACCTTATTTATGACTAGTTAGTTGAAATTTGATTATCATAGAAGTCACTTTAATACACTTTATATCATTTAATTCCATGATCATTCATTTTCAGTTTGGAAAGGACAGGAGGCTTGATGGCCTGTGTTAATCCTGGCAATCATGGTCTCTCAGCTGATCCAACTTTCTTTTGAAAGAATCGACGAATGGAGCCTCAACCACGTCATCATATAATGAATTCCACTCATTGATGATTCTATTGGGAAAGTCGATGGGCTTGTAAACATTTTTCTGGCGTGTCCTCCTAAATCATTGATTGAGATCATGAATCGATCGATGTTAGACCACCATTGAAAACCTGATAGCACTGGACGGCTGTTTCGCCCTATCGTAGGACTCATCAACAGTGCTCATCCACGATCCCGCTAGCGGGATTCGAACCCAAGGCATTCAGTCTCGTGAGCCAACGCCAGCATCCAATAGTGTTAATGTCTAACCTCATCCAATTCTCGTAAATTATCTGTTTTGGAAGATAAGAAAAATGAGAGTATATCAGGGCATATCATTCTATTCTAAGATTGAAATTTCATAACATTTATTCATTATTTAAAGCTTATTCATTAATTAATTAAAATAAAACAAATGTATACCATATTACAAGGTGTCATTAGTATTTCTATTCAAATCTATCTGACTAACTAAAGAGATTGTCATTTAAACAAGTTTTTTCATTCAATGATATTCATGATTTGACATGTTCCATTTGTTAATATATAAGTCAATTTCATTTAAGTAAACACATGTTTAGACAAGATTACTTAATTCTGTCTATTAGTACTCATGGAGGAGTATAGACTTCTCATCAACTCTATCTTGGATATATATTCTTTCTGTTTGTTTCCAGGTACTATTCATTCTTTTGATGTCTACTTTCAATTCTTGATACATTGTGTTATTTAGTGCTCTTCTTTTCTGTTTCTCTTCAACTTTCTAATTTAACGCTTATTTCTTGATACAGTTTGATGATTTCCATAATTTGTGTCTTATCCACTTCCAATATCTTTTACTGATTTCCTTCATAGCTGGAACCTGGTTTGTTCTCTCGCATAGTAGGCTGTTACTGATGGTATCCGATCAACGAACATTGAGTATCTTACGTTGACAATTGTTTATAAATACTTGTACTTTGCTGATGATGGTTATGATGGTTCTCCAAGTTTCAGCTCCTTACGCTTATTATAAATTACTTAAGCTTGTTTCCCTTCGTGGAGGAGGATGAGCCGCCGACCAGCATATTCCAACACGCTCTATCATGGGCATTCCTTTCTAGTTCTATCCCGTTGTTATCCATTCTTCTCATGTATGTCTCCATTTCTCGGAATAATGTGTTCTTTGATCTCCCTCTTTTCCTTTGCTCTTGAGGATTCCATGTGAGGGCTTGTCTTGTGACGAAGTTGAATGCTTTCCTCAATGTGTGTCCTATCCACTTCCAGCACTTCTTCCTGATTTCTTCCTCCTCTGGGATTCGGTTTGTTCTCTCCCACAATAGATTGTTTCTGTTAGTATCTGACTGATGAATCCGAAGTGGTTTGCGTAGACAAATGTTAATAAACACTTGTATCTTCTAGATGATGGCTTCCGTAGTTCTTCAAGTTTTCGCACGCTAATTATAAAAAGTATATTATCATTAAGAACCAGGATAATTATCAATTTTCATGAAGTTATTCTCACAAATCAAATTATCTTTTATGTTGAAATATTTGTCCGATTAGACTAGGAATATAAATGGGAATAATTTAAAATCACGACTGAACATAAAAGAACTATACTATACCGACGACCTTCGACTATTCTAAGAGTGACCCTGAGAACAATAAATGAGAAAACAACCAAACATAGATTTCGATAACCTATTCAATCATTATAATCATGATTTGTTGCGATGACAGCTTTGAATCGACAAATAATGTGTCATATCTTACACATTTTTTTGATGAGATTCTTTTTCAGCGTAAAATATTATATCTGACTTCGAGTCTCCGATCTCAACACACATCATTTCCTAACCACAATCACATAAAATACTGTTTCTCCAAAGACCGATCGCCTGCAGATGATGCATCATTAAATCATCTCTTAAACGAGGTAAAATGCTAAATCTCGTTAACATTATCTGTATACGTAATAAGTTTTCTGAAAGTGTATTTAAAAATCGCGATAAAACCTAGAAACACTCAGTCAGTTAGTCAGTTAGTCACAACTTAGAACTTTGTACGAACGTACATCAATTCGAGTTGCCATACCACATTAGAACGGAGATGCAGTTGTCGATTCAAATCCCATAGTGGTAGAGGTTGTAAAAGTATAAGCAGTAATCCGAAAGATTAGGGTTTGAAGATGTTATTCAAGGAGTATAATCCAGTGAAATAAAATTGGAAAGAGAAAAAACAAGGGACATGAAGAATTCAGAAGATTAGAATTTGTGAGAACACAAAGAGTGGATGCACTTGCGCCATTGCAAACGATTTTGAGCCATGTCATTCAAGGTCACTAACCGTCGGTTGCTATCATCTCGCGGATCCCAACCAGATAGTCTATACCTACCAATATGACTCAGTTCACTTGTCAATGACTTCATGGACTTGTGCCATGTTTTGGTCTGGCCGCCCCTAGCTTTCTTCCAACTTACTTCTGCATCATAAAACATCGCACGTCGAGGCAGTCGGTGGTTGTGCATACGTAGCACGGGTCCCAGCCATCTCAACTGATGAAGTTTAACTACTTCATCAATTGATTTGCCATCCTTACCGAGTACCCGTTTCCTAACAACTTCGTTACTTACTCGATGGTCCCAAGATATACGAGCAATATTTCGAAGACATCTATGATCAAATACTAGTAACCTACGGATATTCTCTACTCTTACCGGCCATGTTTCACTGCCATAAAGTAGGACGGAACGAACTGCTGAGTAGGAAACACGTCCTTTGGTTGATAGACGGATATCTCGCCCACGCCATAAATGACGCAAGTTGGCAAAAGCAAGGTGGTCGAGCTTTCTGTATCGGTGCTGAGATTTCGTCACACATCAGACCACAAGGACTAATGAGACTCCCAAGATAAGTGGAGCGGTGGACACGCTCAACTACTTCACTCCCTATCATTAGTTCAAGTGTCGATGCCACCTAATCCTGAAGCAACATTTTGCATTTTGAGGTGGAGAATCGGATCCGGAACATCCTTACATTGTTGCTTATAGTGGTCAGAAGACTGAATTTGAAAAATCGCGATAAAACCTAGAAACGCTAACTTTATTCTGATTGGATAGCTGAGGATCGCTGGTAAAGTGTAGTCTAAACTAGAACATAATACAGAATGACTAATTAAAGGCTAAGAAATAGAAATCTCTCAATACATAATATCATCTTAGTATGAAGTAACTGATTAATCTTAATTGGACACTAATTGAAAATCCGGAAGCAGTGCAGAGACAGATGTTTTGTCATAGTATAGGAAACTTTAACAATGTTTAGTCAACAACCTTTACAAATCCCTTATTCTAACAATACTTGTATGCTCTTAAATGGCTTATTTTGAACAGCAGTTCGTGGAACCATGACCAGTGGAGTTCGAACATGTTCAATGTGAGATATATATACATACATACCAGTAAAACTGAAAGATGAAAACCAAATATAGGGCGTTGATTGAAGGTGGACATTTACTAAGATTTAAAACGATCTCTATGAATTGAGAATGTTTCAGTGCTTTGAAAATAAAATATGAAAGTTTGGGAATCTTCAATCACCAATTTACTTACTTACTTACGCCTGTTACTCTTAATGGAGCATAGGCCGCCGACCAGCATTCTCTAACCCACTCTGTCCTGGACCTTCTTTTCTAGTTCCATCCAATTCATGTTCATTTTCCTCGTGTCTATCTCCGCCTGAAGTCCCTCCGGGCGCTACTGCCGGTCCCAAGCCCGGATGAAGGAGGAGGGTTGGGCATGGGTTTAGCGACCCCATCCCGTAGAAAACTAACTCGCTAAAAAAACTCTAACCAGAAAAAAATTATTCAAAAAATCACCAAATAATCCGTATGAAAACTTAATTCACATATTTGAGTACTAAATTATTCATCATTCATAAGCACCAAGCTGAAACTGATGATGAATATATATGAATGTAGATAGAAATATTATAACAAATTAATTCGAACAATGTAAAAGCCGCTAACAAACCATATAATTCCAAGTTCTTCTCAATAATGCATAGTCAAGTTAACTCTTCCAGAAATTTTTAACCATATAACTCAAGTCTACTGTACTTCTTTTAATTTAGAATTAATCCAATCTAGTGATAAAGTGTAATAATCCGCCCCCGAAAAATCGATATTCAACAGAATTGTTCTACCTTGTTTCAAACAATGAATTGAAGCAGCTGGTTTTCTTAAAAGGCCACTCCCCGAGCCCTCAACCCGAAGGTCTGATCCACAAGGCAGTGGAGCAACTGTCAAGACATGCAGTCCCATGGTATCCAGTGACCAACAATAGGTTCATGAGCCATTTTTTCTTTCAGGATCCTGAAGCCTATGCGCACCATTGTTTTGGAATGAGGGTTTTCCAACTCCCCTAGGTGAACCCTCCGTGTCCATCAACCCGGTCAAAGCCCCTGCTTGACATTCGCTTTCCATCCTCTTAATTTCGTAAACAAAATCCACTTCACGAAAAGACAGTAAGCAGGACTTCCTTGACTGTGGCTGTATACGCTTGGCCATGTGAGAGCATTTGGAGGGGGAGAGCTGACTACCCCCCACCCTCGGCCGTACCGGGGCATTTAGGGGCTCTACATTGCCTTGTTGAACTAATGTCAGTATATCCCTTGCAAAATAAATTGTTTATGAACATTGAATTGAGTTCGATATCATGATTCAGAGAAAAACTTTCGTAATTTGAGATAAACATGAAGAAAACACCTACATTATAAATGGAATATTATGACATCATGAAATGGTCTAGTGGTTAACTACTCGCTCGCAAACCACTAGGTCCTGGGTTCGAATCCCGCGGGCGGCGAGGTCGTGGATGCGCACTGTTGAGGAGTCCCACAATAGGACGTAACGGTCGTCCAGTTCTTCCAGGTTTTCCATGGTGATCTAACTTCAACTGACTCATGATCTTAACCATTGAAATTTATTTTTTTCTTAATAAAAAATAAAAAATTCATTTTATTTATTCTTTTCAAATGATAAGTCGATTAAATTAAGCCCAGTTACATACAACTCCCATTCTTCTAAATATATATAATTTTCTATAGCGATGTATTATTGGGCGATTTCTTCCTTTATTCTTACTTTAAGTTTATAAGGTCAATCACGTTTTTTATGTTTTTCAATTTTCCTTTCAAACCTTTAAGTTCACTTTCTGAACGTAATTTTCATAAATAATTATCAGAAGGTGGATTTTGTGGAGATTGTAGTAACTTAATAACTGAGTTCATGAGTCTATTAAAGCAATCTGGAAGCACTTAACGACTGTTTCGTCCTCGTATAGGGCTCTTCAGCAGTGTGTATCCACGATTCTGCTCTTCGGATTCGAACTCAGGACCTTTGTTCTTCCACATAAGCACTTAACCTCTAGACTACTGAGCCGGATTTTGTGTCTAACTTCAATCAATCTACGAAAGGTCCTGATTTCCATTCTCATGTGCAGAATCGTGAGTGCTCATTGTTGAGGAGTTTCGTACTAGGACAAAAGAGCTCGTTAGTATTTCCAGTTCTTCAATGTGTGTAGAACTTAGATCAGTTCATGATTTCAATGAAACTTAATAATCTTCACAATTCCATACTGACTACTGCTCAGTCATTTATGAGTTACCAAAATGTATTTAAAAATAAATGACAAATAATCAATATTATGAATCACAAAATGAAATTTTTAACTAAACAACAAGAATTTAATAATAAGGAGACAAAGATATGAGTGAACTGCATTGTAGCAGGTTGACTACTGTTGGGGATGGTTGGAAAAAAGTTAGGGGCGACCGAACCAGCCAAAACGTGGCATCAGTCCACAAAAACACTAACTTCTAGTCTAAGCCATGTTGGTAGATGCAGACTACTTGGTTGGGGTCCGCGCGACCATCGTGATCAATGGTTGGAGACTTCGGGTGACATGGCTCAGAACCGATCACAGTTGCGTAGGTGTATACATTCCTTGTCTTCCGTTAAACCGTGAGATTAAAATAGCTTTATACCTTTCTTTCTACAAACTAATTCTTTCTTCTTTTATTATATCCTTGTATGCAATGTTTCTTGTATATATGTTACTACCATTAAAGTAATTACCATGAATTTGGTGTTCATCTTGTTGTGCTAATCAAGTGTGGTAGCTTGGACTGATGAATATATGTGCCTGGTCCTACTTTGCATGAACTATCTACTTGTACTTTCAATTTCGATATTGTCTTAATCTATGGCTTATTTTATTACTAATTATTCTCTATTACTTTCTTGAAAAAAACCAGTGAAATTTCTAAAATCTCCACAAAACCCATTCTGATAATAATAATCACCTGCTCACTAGTGACTGACTTCAGGAGACACTCCTGGAGTTCTAGTGAGAAGTCGTTACCAGTGGAGTTCAACCACGTCGGTTGTGAGATATCAACTCACTGAAGACAATGGTGTACGGTGGCGCAAATTCGTGGATTGGTTGAAGTTAAACATTAACACCGTTGGATGCCGGCTCAGTGGTCTAATGATTAAGTGCTCGCGCGCGAAACCACTAGGTCCTGAGTTCGAATCCCGCGGGGTGCGGGGTCGTGGGCGCGCACTATTGAGGAGTCCCATACTAGGACGAAACGGCCGTCTAGTGCTCCCAGGTTTTCCATGGTGGTCTAGCTTCAATTGACTCACGATTTCAACCAGGTAAATATATGTGCATTGTGTGCACACTTGCTGGTCTACCTTTCTTCTGTTTTTCAGTTTTCCTCACGTATATTACTCTACATACTCCCCTAATACACAAAGTACCTTCTGGCTAGATATAAAACGCTATATGTATCGATCATAATTTCAATAAGCAAGTAAGTAACCGATGAATTTAGAATAAATTTTAAGATATATACGAACTATTTTACATAGAGGTGTATTATTTTGTTAGGATGAAATGATACATATTAGTTCATTGAGAGCTTATTGGGTCAGTGATATGAATTTGTGAGTAGGTATCATTCAGATACATTCATTATATAAGGTCAATTGATCAATCACAAAGCTTACACTGAACATTCATACAATTATCTGTCCATTGTACCAGTAAGATGCTGTTAGGTATTACTTATCTTGTGTAGTTTATATTACAGATTGATCTTATTTGAATGACGATTAAAAACTGGGAAACATTTCTGAGTCAGGTATTTTGTCCAAGAATAGAATTTCACAGTGATAGTACACCTCAGAGTAAGTGCTTAACCTTCAGATCATTGAGTAAATATCTGATGCTTTATAATTCTAACTTCAGTTAATTCTATTGGTGGATAATTATCTCACATCCAACAGAGGTAAACTCTATTAATCAAGACTTCTGACTGTAACTCTAGGAATTACTTTCCAAAATTAGTTACTCGTACTAACATGATTATTATACAGGTTCACTATGAATAATTCGAGTCTAATTTGTGTTTTAATGAAATCAAAGCACAAATTCATTTAATCCAGATAAACTAATAGTTAATGAGAGTGAAAATCAATAAAATGAACCATTCACCAAAGAAATAAATTTCAATGATAAATGAAATCTAGACAGTGGCGTAATTTCGTGGATTGGTTGAAGTTAGACATTAACACCATTGGATGCTGGACAGCTCAGTGGTTTAAAATTTAAGTGTTCGCGCGCGAGACTGATAGGCTCTAGGTTAAAATCTCGCGAATGGCGGGATCGTGGATACCCACAATAGGACGAAGTGACCGTCCAGTGCTTCCGGATTTTCAATGGTGGTCTAACATCAATCGACTCATGAATTCAACCATTAAAATTACTATAATATCCACAAAAATCACTTCTAATATTAATTAATATATGCTCACTGGTGACCATCTCCAGGAGGTATTTCCTGGAGTTCTAGCGAGAAGCAATGATCAGTGCATTTCATCCACGTATGTTATGAGATAGTAAATCACTAAAGACAATGATGGATGTGTCGCTCAATTTCAAAATCATAAAACACTTCATATCATTATCAATTATAATGTTACATGATGGTTGGAGATAACTGATGAAAAAAAACACTTAGAGACATAGATTGTGCTATACAATAAGACAATTTTCCTTCATTATCATATCAGAACTATTATCAACTATAAAACGTTTATATTCAGTCTACAATTTAAGAATATACATTTAAGAGATAATAAAAGATTAAGATAGTTAACCCCCTTCATTCTTGTTCATTCATAACAATTAAGTAAACATATAATAATTATTTACTTAGTAACAAGATTCTTTACTTCATTAAAGTTGATCAAATGATTTTAATGAAGAATTTTTATTATTCGTTTAATTAAATTATTCTCTATTTTTAAATCATAAAACGAACTTCATAATTATGTGACCGATTTAATCAACTGAAAGTTATGGTCAGATTACATTTATTCTTCGTGAGATATTATTCGCAGTCGTTTTGGGATAAATCGCTTTACTTACTTACTTACTTACTTCCACACTTACTTACTTACTTACTTGCTTACTTGTGCCTGTCACCCCTTGTCGAGGAGCATAAGCCGCCTAACAGCACACTTCATCCCACTCTGTCCTCGACAATCCTTTCCACTTGTTTCCATTTGTTATTCATCCTTTTCATGTCTGCTTCCGATTCCTGACACAATGTGTTCTTTGGTATAATTTCTATGGTATATTTTTTTTACGAGCTATGAACTACCTACATATTAGTCGCGATTATTTCAAGTACCTCTCTATACATTATGCTGTTATCGATATAATATTTGGCATAATCGAGTTTTAATTGAAAATTACATAGTTTTTTGATGATATTTTTGTATGTGACTGAGATCATTCATCGATAGGTGTTAGACTACCATTGAAAATCTAGAAGCACTCGACGGCCGTTTCTTCGTCGCATGGGACTCTTCGACAGTGTGAATCCACGATTCCTCACGAGGGATTCTAATACCGGATATTTAGTCTCGCACATGAACGCTTAAACTATAGAATACTGACCAGTTACCAGAGGTGCTAGTCCGTGTCAGGTGTGAGGCAGTTACCCACCGTGGACCATGAAAGATGGTCATTCAATACGGTGGATTGGTTAAAGTTAGACACTAAAACCGGCTCAGTGATCTAAAGGTTAAGCATCCGTGCGCGAGACCAAAGGTCCTGGGTTCGAATCCCGCGTTCAAAATCATGGATGCTCACTGTTGAGGAGTCCCGTAAGAGTTTTTCATTGGCAATCTAACAATGATCGATTCATGATCTTAATCAAAACTCAACAATCTCTACGGCCGTATACTTATATTTTTACATACTAGTAAGGTTATAATAAGTTACAGTATTCACCCGGCTCAGTTTTATCCCGTAATATATGTACTCCTATAAAGGTAAGTAGATAATTCTGATAAGATATTCATTTAAAGTTAATTGATTTAATAAACAATTAATCTTTAAGATTAAAATCATACTGCCCTCCTAAATATCTTCACTCTATACTTTTGGTTGGATAGTTTCTCCTTTTTAGTTTTGTTTATTTTTGCACATAAAAATGAATGAAATCGTTTCCATTGTGTTATCTCTAGAAGATAGAACTCCCCTAAATATCATATCTCACGTCAATTATTTTATATCTTTTATTATATTTTCAAATTATTATTTTGTGATTTTAAAGGACTGATAATTTCTCATTGCTTTTATGTGATAGACAACAAATGATCAGTTTCTATAGATATATTGTAGTGCATACTACTTATATTGGCATATATAAGTAGTATGTAACACTTGTTGGAAATAAAACTTCCACAAGCAGAAAGTTGAGAAGAATAAAATGACGAGAAGAAGGAAGAAAACTGAAAGCAATCAAGATGATTATAAGAATAAAGGAACAATAAGGCTTGTAAGAAATGATTCACAGATGTGTAGACAATGTATTGAATGTATGATTTTCACATTTTACTAAACTATTGTGTGATTGCATATTAAACATTTAATTAGTTATCCCAATCAAGTCTTCATTCACTATATATGTATATTTCAGTAGTTGAGATGATGAAGCTAAAACACCATGGAAAACCTGGAAGTATTGGACCGTCATTTCGCCCTAGTATAGAATTCCTTAGCGGTGCGGATCGATACTCTTGTCTCGCGAGATTCGAACCCATTTGAATAAATAGAGTTTTGGCATTATAATAGCTGATGTCATTTGATCATGAAAACCCCTAAATCTATTTCCTAACCCCTAACGATCAACTGTAAATCATAATTCAAATTCTTTACACAGGTTTATAACCTTCATTCGGTTCTAGATATTAGATGAACATTCTCAAGGTCAGTTTAGTATCACTCATAGGTCGTTCATGAATTATAATCTCACCAATATCTCTATTGGGCAGCAACATTGATGTGCATGGTGGATCTGATGCAGATGTGAATGCATGTATGAGCAAAGCAAGAGCAACATATTTACAACCGAAGAACATTGGGAACTCAAAACAACTGTCTGTTAATCAACACTAAAATCAGAATTTTCAATACAAACCTGGAGGAATACGAAAACCATCATCCAGAAGATACAAATGTTCATTAACAGTTGTCTACGCAAAATATTTCGGATCCGTTGGCCAGATACTATCAGCAACAACCTACTGTGGGAGAGAACAAACCAGATTCCAGTGGAGGAAGAAATCAAGAAGAAGTTCTGGAAATGAATAGGACACACATTGAGGAAAGCACCGAACTGTGTGACAAGGCAAACTCTCATATGGAATCTTCAAGACCAAAGGAGAATAAGAAGATGAAAGAACATATTAAGTCGAGAAATGGGGATAGACATGAGAAAAATGAACAAGAATTGGATGGAACTAGAAACGAAAGCCCAGTACAAAGTGGGTTGGAGCATGCTGGTCGGCTGCCTATGCTCAATTAAGAGTAATAAGCGTAAGTAAATAAGTAATATCTCTATTTGTAAAGTTTTTAGTATCTACTTATTTCTCATATTAATTAGATAATAAAAATGAAATCAAATTCTATTTTTCTTTACATGTTTATTGATATTCAACAAATAAATATCTCTTAATCAAAATGGGTATCAACAATCGAATCATCAATTGATTGGGAATAATAATAATATGGAACATTGGATTGGTTAAAACATTTTCCATGATCATTGATTATAATAATCAATTTTATGTGGCCTAGTTTGTTGTGTTTGTTTCGTCCTCTTTTTTTGTGTTTTTTTTTTGTTTTCTATTATCGGTGACTAAATTCATTCGGATCTAATACAACTATTAGAACTGTGATTAACTATAACTAATATATGTATATCTATATATCTATATATAAGCAATGTCCATTAAATGTGCTATATTCGATGCTTTCAGTCATTTTCGCCTTCAATTAGTAAATATGTACCATTTATTAGAGTGTGGTTTTCAACTAATTACATTCATTGTATATGTATATTTTTATCTATGATATTAGACTATGCTACACTGACATATTCATTCATAGAAGATAGTTATCGATAACTCTAAACTCTGAAGAGTTTGTGGAGGAGCATATGACACCGATCAGCATTCTCCAACCCACTCTGTACTGGGCCTTCTTTTCTGGTTCCATCTAATTGTTATTCATTCTTCTCATATCTGTCTCCATTTCTCAACGTAATGTATTCTTTGATCTTCCTTTTCTCCTTTGCTCTTGAGAATTCCATGTGAAGGTTTGCCTTGTAACGCATTTCGGTGCTTTCCTCAATGTGTGTCCTATCCACTACTAGCACTTCTTCCTGATTTCTTCCTCCACTGGAATCTGGTTTGTTCTCTTCCACAGTAGGTTGTTGCTGATAGTATCTGGTCAACGGATCCGAATTATTTTGTGTAGACAGCTGTTAATAAACACCTGTATCTTCTATTTCCCACACTCCTCTAATATATATGATACCATCCGGCTAAATACAAACGTACTAAAGATTAAATGTTACATATACTTTTTCACGATTACATTATATGTGATGAGTATTTCGGGTAGTATGGTACATTTTAATAGTTTGATAATGTAAATGTTATGTATTAATATGTACTGGTGATCAATTTTCAGACAAGTATTGAACACATTGAAGCGTCTAATTTCCTGATTGTTTGATTTCACATTGATCTCTTATCAGTGACATTGATCATTTGAATAGTTTAATTATACTAACTAACTCAGTTTAATGTTGTTTTATGGAGTCTAACTATTTGTATGAATATGAAGTTATATGGTGAAACACATTTTCAGTGATTGATATTATTTCAATAATCTATTTAAAACAGTCGAGTGCTTTCCTTCAGCACTTCTTTCTGATTTCTTCCTCCGCTTGGATATGGTTTGTTCTCTCCCACAGTAGGTTGTTGCTAATAGTGTCTGGCCAACGGATCCGAATTATTTTGTGTAGACAACTGCTAAAAAACACCTGTATCTTCTGGATGATGGTTTTCGTAGTTCTCCGAGTTTCCGCCCCATACAGTGGAACTGTGTTGACATTTGTATTGAAAATCCTAACATTGGTGTTGGTTGACAGTTGTTTTGAGTTCCAGATGTTTTTCATTTGTAGACGTGCTGCTCTTTTTTTAGCGATCCGCGCCTTCACATCTGCATTCGATCCATCGTGCAAATCAATGATGCTGCCCAAATATGTAACGGTTTTTACATCTTCTAAATCTTCTCCGTCATGTGTGAATCGATTGGTGCATGCTGTGTTGTATTGGAGAATCTTAATTTTCCCTTTGTGTATGTTGCGATCTACTGCTGCTGAGGCTGCTGGTATACTGGTTGTCTTCTACTGCATTTGGTGTCACGTGTGCGGTAGGACGGCCAGATCATCTGCAAAGTCCAGATCGTCCAACTGCATCCTAGAAGTCCACTGTACCCCACTCTTCTCCAGATGTTGACGTCTTTATGATCCACTCGATCACCAGGTGAAAGAGGAAAGGTGAGAGTAAGCAGCCTTGCCTGACACCGGTCTTTACGTCGAACGAGTCTGTCACTTGTCCTCCATGCAAGATTTTGCAGTTCAATCCATCATAGAATTCCGTATGATATTGACTATCTTCTCAGGCACGCCGTAGTTGCGAAGAAGCCTCCTTAGTGTTGTTTTGTCCACGCTATCAAATGCTTTCCCGTAGTCAATGAAGTTGATGTAGAGCGATGAATTCCATTCAATTGATTGTTCCACAATGATCCGTAGTGTTGCGATTTGGTCTGTATACAATCTATCCTTACGGAATTCAGCCTATTGGTCTCGAAGTTGGGAGTCTACAGTATCCTTCATTCTATTTAAGAATACCCTGTTGAAGACTTTTTCTGGTAATAACAGAAGAGTGATACCTCTGTAGTTAACACATTTGTTGAGATCGCCTTTCTTTGGCATTTTGATCAGGTGTCCTTCTTTTCAGTTTGTTGGTACTTGTTGTTCATCCCAAATCTTGCTGAAGAGAATATGAAGTATCTTTGCAGTTACTGCTACGTCTGCTTTCAGTGCCTCTGCTGGAATGTTATCTGTCCCCTTTGCTTTGCCACTCTTAATTTGTCTGATGGCCTGAGTGAAAATTATACCCCAATATACAGCAATCGTTTAGTGAATAAACCAATAAATATTGAAACATGTCGAGTAAAACATTCACTGAACACTAAAAACTTTAACCAGTTATTAGATTGAATAATTTTAAATTGCTATATTAATATTTATAATGTTAGATAATTGGAAACGAAGCGGGAAAATGTATCCCTCTTTAATATATATATATATATATTTCACATTTGTAGGTAATAATTAAACTCCCCCCTGTAGCTCTCCTACGGTAACTGCTAGTCCAAAGTCCGGGTAAAGGAGGGGGGTTAGTCACGGGGTCAGCAACTCCATACCATAGAAAACTATCACGCTAAAAAAACGCTAACAAGAATATGGGAGGCCAATGCTCCTATACGTGGAGTAACAGGCGCAAGTAAGTAAGTAAGTAAGTAAGTGAGTAAGTAAGTAAGATATTCACCAAAACAGCTTATTTATCATATCACCTCAGAAACACTTTATGTTGCGATCGAATTTTTCACTGTATGATTATGTTGTATAGGTGAGTGTTCACACTGTATATACATATATATTTGATATGTTTAGTCTGAAATATTTTGATGGTATCTAATGATTGTCCATGAATAGTCTGATTTTATTTGATTTTAGAAACTATATTACGTGAAAATAAAAAAAAAGGAAGGTATCTCTCTAAAGGTGTATCCAGTTACTACAAATGAATTGAAGAGGCTGAAAAAAAACAAAAATAATAACTAACCACTAACTACTCACAACGATAGCCTATATAAATCATATTGTACTCAATCACATATAAATTGCATGAATTTATTGAGTATGATAGTTTTCTAATGAATTCTATTGAATAAATTGACTAGAATAGATTAGACTATGCATGTTTTGTTAGTAGAGAGTATTGTTTTTTAGATAGATGAGATATATCATAGATTGATCTAAAACTAGACGATTGTTTAGAACTAGAAAACACTAGATAAGTGATTCTTTCTAGTATTGGAATATACACAACAATGTGTATTTATCATTCTATTAGGGAATGAATTTATTCATTTGTTTTAACACATAGATATTGGTACAAGGAGGCATCAAATACATATGCACCACACAAATCTCGTTTGATATGTGTGAGGGTTGTGATACTGCCCAGGTGCCCGAACCGAAGCAGGTGATTTTCTCAAGGGGCTACACCCCTCTCAATTTCGTAAAAAACATCCCCTCCACGAGAAGGCAGTGAGTGGAACTCCCCTAGCATGAGCTACATACGCGTGGCCAAGTGAGAGCAGTTGGAGAGGGAGAGCGGACTATCCCCACTCTTGGCCGTACCAGGGCATTTGGGGGCTGAGAATTAATCTAGAACTTTTATTTCTTGCTATGATCATTTAATCTTTTGATCACTGAGCAGGAATCCCAATAATTAACACTTTTAATTTCAATTACTTATCGATACTATGCTTGTAATTGAGTAGTTTTGAGAGAGATAATTCTCACAGTTTGTCGATTTGCGTAGGACATACATTATGCAAAACATTAAACTGCATCACGAGGTAAGACATAACTTGGAATCCTAAAGAGAAGCAGAAATGAGGAAGATCAACAAACACATTACATTGGGAAATAGAAGCAGATATAAAAAGGATGAATAACAACTGGAAAGAACTGGGAAGGATTGCCTAGGACAAGGTTGAATGGAGAGTGCTGGTGAACAGCCTATGCTCCTCCACCAAGAGTAACAGACGTAAGTAAGTAATATAAGTATTTCTCACAGTTCTAATGAAAATCTGTAATCAGTAGAATGTAACCATGTCTATATTATTTAGGAAACTAAATTGTAACTTCTTTTTAAAACTCCTCCTTATAGGTTTATATACTACTAGTTAATAGTCAGTAGATTGTATATCAATGTCTTTTAATGGATTTCAATTCTCTGAGCTGAATGGTTTAATTATGAAACTCTAATTGTTTGTCTGAACAGCATTGTCAGAATGAACTCTGGATGGAAAGAAACAAAAATGAAAATTCCCCCTGTTTTCCAGTATATAAAGTGACAATAAGATTAAAGGAGACAAGTATTTGATTCACAGACAACTTCATTATTGCTATGAAACTGTCATGCACCATACATGTTGGCATGTATGTTTTGAAATGATTATGAAACGTTTTAGCACAGATAGATATTTTGTTGGTAATATTGAGTGATTTGATGATGAGACGTTTGTTTTCATTCTGAATAATATCATATAAGGGCTTACTGAGAGTAGAAGTGACACTAATATTCTCCAAGTATTAAATCAGTTGATTTGGATGAACTTATTTCTAAATGGTTGTTTTCATGAGTACCTTAATTCCTTCTGGGGTGTTTTTTTCCAGTTGACTTCTGATCATATTGTTGGCTAACCTTTACCGTATGAATTGATAAATCGAATCTATATTGATATATCTGTTGACTGTAGAATGATATAAATGCCACTCTTTCACAAATCCTTTATCATGATTATAATTTCAATCGGTGATAATGCAGCACAACCTCGCATGGAGCCCCTCTGCGGCTACTGCCGGTCCCAAGCCTGAATAATGCAGGAGGGTTGCGCATAGGGTTGGCGACCCCATTCGGTAGAAAACTAACTCGGTAAAATAACGCTAACCAGAAACAATAATTCAAACCACTTCAACTCTTTCCTGGGAGTTATAAGGTCTTCATTTAGAAGAGTTATGACGCTTCATGGTGAAAGCCGAGTTCCTTCGGAAGTAATGAAACAGATGCCTCTTCTGACAACCATAGCAACTATTTAGGCCCATGACAGAGTGGGTTGGAGAATGCTGGTCGGTGGCCTATGCTCCACTATGAGTAACAGGCATAAGTAAGTACATGATACATTTTCACAACTGATTTATGTTTTTGTGTACACAGGTGTCGGAGTAGTTCATTTCTGTAAGTTTCTGAATATATTCCAGAATGTACTCAACATTTATCGACCCTTTACTCCATTTTTTTAAGACACACATTTGAAAGATATAATAAAATTAGGTGATTCACTTACGGTAATCTATTTTCAGACAATTAAATCAATATAAATATGCCCAAAATCAATGATATCACTCAAGTAGCTAGGTGGTCATCATTTATATATAAATATATATATATATATATATATCTTATTAAAATTGGAAGGACTAATATCCCAATTCTAGTTTTCAATGTGACATTCATTTCCTATCAACAATTACCTACAAACTACTACCGTCCAATACGTCCAACTTTTCCATGGTGGTCTAACTTCAATTGACACATGATCTGAACTATTGAAATTACTAACAATACCAACAAAGAAACCCCTTCTGATATTCAACTACTATTTCCCAGCATAAAAAAACTAGAATTAGATATATCAAACAGAAAATTCGAATACTTCTCGTTTCTCTGTTTACTTATCAATCATAGGACTACAAATATTATTATTATTATTGTGTCAAACTGTGCTTCATTATCAGTTAAAGTTATATTGATTATTATTATTATTATTATTATTATTATTATTATCAAAAGGGGGTGTTTTGGAGATTTTAGTAATTTCAATAGTTGAAATCATCAGTTAATTGAAACTAGACTACCATGGAAAACTTGGAAGCACTAGACGGCAGTGAACAACAGCAAGTCTGAGATGCAGGTACGTCCAAATAGGATGAAACGCGCATCAAGCCAAATTCCATTGCTAACCACTATCCATTTTTGCTTATAATGCCTGTGAATTAAGGCAATATTGAGATCATATGCACAGTATGCACATATGTCAATAAGAGACTGTTCAATTCTAGTCCTAAACATCAATGGGAAGATACCTGTGAACAATACCAAATGAATTTAGTCTTTTCGAACACCTAAACTAGTACAGAATTATTCTACAATTGACACCATTATTACCTAGTTTTTTTTTGTCATTTCACTCTTTTACCACAAAAATATCCCTCCCCGCTCCACCCGAAAAACAAATATCTATCAATAACACAAGTGTTACCTTTTTGTCAGTTCAAAAAAAAGATCAATTATTTATTGGACAGGCATGAATAAGGTATCCAAAGCAAAAAAAGTACATATATTTTCTTTTAAAGAATACTGTAGGTAAACACTAATGTGAACTTGTTTTATTGTTAAACTAAAAACAAAACAGGGGGGGATGGGTAAAGCGAAAATAAATAAATAAACTTATTTAATTAGTAGTATTATTCTTGTAACCATCTAAAGTGTTCCCATGCAATTTGTCATTATTATTATTATTATTACTGTGATTAGAAAAGACAAATACATATGTATATCAATTAATGTTAATGATGTATTTAGTAACCATGGGAAGATTCTTTTCTTTTATCATTATTCTTGTTGAACATAGAAATTCTATGTGTAAACATCAATTTTTTTCAGAGTGCAGTATTCTTTCTCATGAAAACAAAACAAGTAAACTAATTGTAGTGTTTTTTAAATGAAGAAAAGTGTGCACATATTACTTCGAATATATCAATGAAGGGTGAGATAATGTTCAAAATAGTGTTCTACAAAAAAAAAAGGGAAACACAAGACTATCACATTCGTTAAATGGGTATCGAACAAACAGATCAGTAAGGGTAAGGTGGGTGTTTTTTTTCTCAGGCTAAATTGAAGATGAAATAGAACGAAGAGAAGATAGTGATAGCCTTTTTATTCGATCGGCTTCCACTAGTAAAGAACTGTATACATTAAAGCTGAAAAGTATTCATAGGGGAAAATGTTTCTGTAATAAAAAATAAGGATTGAATATGGTGAAAAGCACTTCAAACAAGGGTTGATGGAGTAGAGAGACTATATTAACACATAAAAAAGAACAACTTTAAACAACCAAATGGTACACATACACAAATATAATAAGAATATCAATTTCAATCAGAATTAGATTGATATCAATTAGAATCAAGGAGAAACAGGTCAATTACAATGTAGCATAGTATCGATTAGTTTCATGTAGACACTTCATTATATATTATAATCCCCGAGTTAATAAATGAGTACCAGACTTTCCAGGTGAATCAAGATCAAATCTTTGCTCTCCAGATGGTGTAATTGTTTGCGGTGGTGAAGATGATAATGATTTACGATCAAGGTGTATACCAATTGTTAATTCATAAAGAATTGCCCCTATCACTGCACCAATATATGGACCTAATATAGGTACCCAAAAGAAATAATTCCCTGAAGTAAATGCTGAACCACCCCAACCTATAGACAAATAAGAATGAACAGATTGGATATTAAATCAACAGAATAAATAATTTATTTTCTAATATACATATAAACACACAATTAAACTATGCGATAATCATCGACCTTCGATATGCAATTAGTTGACATAAGCCAATCCTAACTGGTGATCCATCAATTCATTGATGTGGAATTGATTGGTAGAATGAATAATTGGCTATTATCAATGCGTATAAAAAATAACTCATATGTATACACTATCCTGGTGGGACTATAGACGGATTAATCAGATTGTGGATAACAGGTCTTCAATTTTAGGGCAAAATTCATTCATCTGTTTGGCTAACTGTAGCCTTTTGACAGCTTAACTGATGTTAGTTTGTGATGAAACCAAGAAATCTAATAATTCCTAACTCTTATTATCAACTGTAAATCATCATTCTAATTCATCACACTGGTTTCTAATCATTATTTAGTCCTAGTTAGTAGGTGGACATTGTGAAGATCACTTAATCGTCGTTCAATGATCGTCCATAAATTATAATCTCACCAAAATATAGATTCACATAATTAGTGAAACAAGAGATAGTAGATTGACATAAACACAACAATAGACAATTTGTAATAAAGAGAAAATAAGAGATCATTCAATTGGTAGTTACAGAAATAAACAAAATAAGTATATAATTCAAGAGATACTTCTGGAGTTCTAGTGAGAAGCCGTTACCAGTGGAGTTCAACCAGGTCTGTTATGAGATATCAATTCACTGAAGACAATGGTGTACGGTGGCGCAACTTCGTGGATTGGTTGGAGTTAGACATTAACACCATTGGATGCCGGCTCAGTGGTCTAGTTGGTTAAGCGCCTGGTGAGAGACTGATAGGTCCTGGGTTCGAATGTCGCCGGGTGCGGGATCGTGGATGCGCACTGCTGAGGAGTCCCATACTAGAACGAAACGACCGTGCAGTGCTCCCAGGTTTTCCATGGTGGTCTAGTTTCAACTGACTCATGATTCCAATCTGTGAAATCTCTAAAATCTTCACAAACCCCTTCTGATAATATACATTAAGAGTTCAATTGATAGATAGATAGATAGATAGATAGATACACAAAATAAGACTACTGGATCACTATGCTATTTTATTAATTATAAGTAGTGACACTATAAATTTATGGACGAGCTTTGAGCGACGCTAAACTGACCTTGAGAGTGTTCAGCTAATAACTAGGACCACATGAAGATTATAAACCTGTGTGATAGTTAGGGGTTAGAAATTAAACTCCGAGTTTTCATCACGAACTGATATCAGCTATAACGCCAAAACTCTATTTATCCAAATGATTGAGTGAATTTCGTGCGAAAATCCGACACTTATTATCTTATACATGATTGGTTCGTCCATAAGTTGTAGTTTCGCCTGTGTCAGTATGATAACAAATACATCTGTTGACTTGATAATAACTGGACAATATTGAAGCTCTAGATTTAACATGTTTATAACAAGAGTTTATTCCAAGTTGAAATATGAGTATATTTGGTTCGTTTATATTGACAGAACATAGAGAAAGGTTACTCAAACTACTTGACAAGTAACAGCTGAGTCATTCTTTGTATAAAGTGAACTATATGCCGATTTTCAATAACCAATTAGGATATACATGACATATACACACATACCCACATATAAGATAAACATACATAAAACTCACATGATATAAGGTCACAGATAAAAAAGTACTTACGAAGATCTTAAAGTACTTGATCAGATTACAATGACACATTTAATGGCTGAACTAAATTGGGCTACCTAGGCATGTGTGATAGGAACTGCTACAAGTATATTTTTAAAAGAAGAGATCTGACAAATTTAGTTGTTATCAGAAGGGGTTTTGTGGAGATTTTAGTAATTTCAATAGTTTAAATCATGAGGCAGTTGAAGCCAGACCACCATGGAAAACCTGAAGGCACTGCACAGCCATTTCGTCCTAGTATGGGGCTCCTCAGTGCTTCCACGTTTTCCATGGTGGTCTAGCTTCAATTGACTCATGATTTCAACTACTGAAATTTAGTTGTGAATACCGTACAATAGTCCAGATTAAAGGAATCATGAGTATTAACGATGGTATTGTATACCTTCAGATTAGTAAATTAATTAACCATCCTGATTTTAATAAAATGTTTAGTCTACACTAACATTAAGTTCCCTATTTAACCTTAGTGGAATAAAACTAGTGGTGAGATTATAATTTATGGGCAATCTTTGAACAATGATAAAGTGGTTTTCACAATGTCCACCTACTAACTAGGACTAAATAATGATTAGAAACCAATGTAATGAATTAGAATGATGATTTACAGTTGATAATAAGAGTTAGGAATTATTAGATTTCTTGGTTTCATCACGAATTAACATCAGTTAAGCTGTCAAAAGGCTACAGTTAGCCAAACAGATGAGTGAATTTTGCACCAAAATTCAAGACTTGTTATCCTAAATCTAATTAATTCGTTCATAAATTATAGTCCAGCTAACGTCTCTGTCAACTTTTCTAATTAAATGAATCAATAGTGTTTCGAGGTAACTAAGTACTATGAAGTAGTGTAGAACGGTAATCTCGGAAATCATATCAAGATTAAGGTAAACCTCAATCAATTTAAGATATTTCACCACAGTATAGGGGTTGTGGAAATTGTTAAGTTTTGATTGAGATCATGAACTGATTGTTGTTAGACCACCATTGAAAACCTGGAAGCACTGGACGGTTGTTTCGTCCTATTGTGGGATTCCTCAACAGTGCGCATCCACGATCCCGCTCACTGGATTCCAACCCAGGGCCTTCAGACTTGCGCGCGAAGGCTTAACCTACTGGACCACTGAGCTGTCCGGCATCCAATGGTGTTAATGTCTAATCTCGACCAATCTACGAATTTGCGCAACCATTTTCCATTGTACTGAGGTAGACACCTATTTCTACCCGACACACATTAGCTCCACTGGTCACGGCTTCTCACCAGAACTCCGAGAATTTTCTCAAAAAGCTAGTCACTAGGGAGCACATGACACGCGATAGGACGAAACGGCCGTCCAGTGCTTCCAGGTTTTCAATGGTGGTCTAACATCAATCGGTTTATGATCTCAATCAATATTTCACCTCATTGAATTGTAGTTAAGATCCAAGTAATTTAGACATCTTTATGGTATTTTAGAAAAAAACTTCATTTAAAAGACTCTACTATTAATTGTAAATCTAAAAATATTACATTGAAATACTCAGTGTAAAGTGTAAACATTCTGATTATTTCAGTAAGTGTTGCACGTTAAAAATCCTGAATTTCACGGCGACATCTGTTATCATTACTGATGGTGGCTTCTATGTACAATGATAAGTGCCCAAAATCTGTGAATGGATTTAGAAAGAACAAATGGCATATCAACTAATTGTTGGTCACCGGCTACCATGGGACTGCATCTACAGACGTTGCTCCACTTCCTTGTGTATTAGGTCTTTAGGTCAAAGTCTCGGGGAGTGGCTCACTAAGAAAACCACCTGCTTCGGTCTGGACACCCGAACAGTATCACAGACCACTCACAAATCAAGTGACTCGTGTGGCGTATATGTATGTGTATTCGGTGCCCCTTTATACCAATATATTTATGTGTTCAAATAAATGAATGAATAAATCAATAAATAAGTGTGGATATTAGTATTTTATCAAACAGTGATTAGCACGGAAATATTTCATTTATATCTCGTCTATTGTTGATAATTGCAGATCAACAAACAAAGTCCTTGATAATTATGACAATCTAACAATCCTTGAAGTTAAACATATACACCATTGAATTATACCAAATGGTCCCGAGGTTAAACGTTAACGTGAAAGATCAAACATCCTAAATCTAACCCCTAATTTCAGAGTTATGTATACACACGGCAACTGAAGAGTCTCATTCTAGGACAAAACAATCATCTAATGCCTTTTAGTTTCTTATGGATATGTAACTAAAGTTAGTTTGTGACATAAAACAATAAAAGCTATGAGTGTTTACCAGGTTAACCAGTCTGATAAAAAGAAAACTAGGTCTTGAGGTTTGTACGAATAAACCCTTAAAATCTCAAATTTTTCTTATTTATTAATGCCATAAAATATATTTGGTTTTATGGTAAATTCCAGAAACATCATAAATCCCTTTCAACATACGAATAGGACTGAAATAAGGAAATTTTAAAAGATAAATCAGATCATTCACTTGCTATATGTTTGTCTGAAACATAAAAATGAATAGTCGATCAGATCATTGTCACAAAGATAAACTAAAGTTAAGATAACCAAAAATAAGAATAATTTATGACATATTCACAGCCAATAGTTGGCAAGCCCTAACCTGGAATCTTGAAGGGAAGCAGAAATGAGGAAGGCCAAAGAACACATTACATCGGATAATAGAAGCAGATATGAAAAGGATGAATAACAACTGAAAGGAGCTGGAAAGTATTGCCCATGACAGGGATGGAAGGAGAGTGCTGTAGGGCGGCCTATGCTCCTCCATGAGGAGTAACAGGTGTAAGTAAGTAATCCATTGGAAATTAGTTTATTATTACTTAACACTGATGTAAGTTATTCAGAATACAGTTAAACAATCAATCAAATTTACAGCTCACTCCTTAATCTAACCTACACAAATAATCGAAACTGTAGGAAGCATTAATTCTGACCAGAATATTCATTACATCACTTGGAAACATACTCACCCACTAGATCTCTTTCTCTCTTGCGCACGCACACACGCACACTCAAATTATTTCACTTGCCACCATACATAAACCAACATCAGCACCTGTAGCTGAAACCAACTGACCCATTTGTGAAACTTATATTTGGATCAGCATTAGCGAAAGTTAAGGATAGCTTTCCAAAGGAAGAACAACAGGATGTCGTCTATGAGATTAACTGTCATTATTGTAATGCAGTTTATATGAGATAAACGTCTAGACAAATGAATGTGAGTTTGAAAGAACGCAAGCAATATTTGAAAAGTGTTCCCAAATCCTCGCTTGATCTGAAGAAACTTGAGGATAGATCAGTGGTTGCTAAAGCGGTTGCAAGGATAGTCAAATTTTATTAGGAACGATAACCGCTCGCATACTTTCTACCAATTCGATTTTCCGCATAACTTTTACCCTATGATTGTTTGTCATGTTTAGTTCGCTAAATTGCTACATGCCCGAAGGTCATATTCTACTATTATACTAACAACTTTTGTACCAATTTCGTTTGAGTTGCTTGTTCTACCGCAAATATCAAGTTACCTGCAATTCCGTTTTCTTCCTGTCTTAGCCGTCAACGTTTGATATGTTAAGTATAATTGACTGTTTTCGGTTCCGAAGAGAACCTATCGTATTAGAAACGCTCAATCATTTTCGTTCCTAAATCCGTAACATCGTAGGCCGTACTGAATCCTAATAACAAGACACAGCAATGACAGCTTTACACGCGTTAAAAACAGAACACAAGATCAATTTCGAAAGGACCAAAATATTTCAGAAAGAGTTTGGCACACATAAAGAAAAACCGACAGTAGAAGTATTCTATGTATAGGCTAATAAGAACAGCCAAAACAGAAAAGATGATATTCAAGTAGCTACCACATGACAAATGTTCATTAACAAGTGATTGGACGCTATCTCTATCCAACCTGTTTATTTCAGATGTATCATTATCCTAACAGAAATTAATTGGGATATTTCAGCACTACAATTATGCATTTGATGGTACTTATTCTACATATACATTGACGTTTCAAAAACATATTCCGCCTTTGTACTTAACACCTAATATAAACTATCAAATAACTCAATCATACACACACACACAGTCATTCATTCATTTATCTTCACATTGTGAACTATTCATATGATTTGCATATAACTAACTCATGTTATCCTACTTACTAGAGTGTAAGCACAGTAAAGATTAGATTTGATTACCAAAACATCATTGGTTTCATTGATAATTTTGATTTTGATGGTTACCCTGAAGAAGTTCAGACAAGTTTGTTGGACGAAACGTTACAATTATTTATATTTCAATCGATGAAATTATTTAAAATATAATTTTCACAAATAATATCTTCTCTATATTCAATGCTCAATTTCTGTCAAGTGATTCGTTTTAATATTGTACAATAGTCCTAGAAACAAACGATCTGTTGACTCATCAACAACAACCACTCATGAACGCATTCACAATTCATATTTTCAATCAACAGACTCCATTACGTCAATGATAAACAAACACGTCGTATCCACTAGGAATCTCAGTAACAAACACATATATATACACACACAAAATAAAATACAAAAATCATAGTTTGTCCAGTGAATGGAAAAAGGAGGAAAAAATCTGTTCTCGTGATACCGTCGCCTACGTCATAGTAATCAACATTTACAACGTAATCTAGCCTAATAGTGACAATAACAATGATCGGTAGTGAACAATAACATTCCCAAAAATTCTCTACACAAACCATAACAACCACATCTAATTCATTATATTCATTAGGTATTTGATAAACATGACACTAATTCACTAATCGTTCATTAACTTTCAAGTAAAAAAATAACATGGATTCCAACGGAATACACATCACAAGAGCACAGTCAATCGTGTGGTATTACATCGATTTCTGTCACTTTCTGATACACTGAATCGATATGTGATTGATACTTGTGCTTTTCTCTATTCTCAACTACCATTCCACATTTCACATTCCTCTGTATATCTTGTAGTAAATTACAAAGTGAATTTGTTGATCGTACACTGATCAGCTTAGTTTGTCCGTTAACCAGTCAGTTTTTCGTTAAATCAGTAATTATCTGTTGCTATCTCAGACATTTTGTAAATAGTAATTTTAATGGGATTCTTAGTACGTAGTATTAGTAATCATTATAATAAGAACATCAAGATAATCAGATTATTAAAACAAAAACTAAACTTACCACACATCAGTATCATTAGTCGAGGTCCTAAATCACGAGCTGGATTTAATGCAGCTCCAGCATTCAATGCAAAACATCCAACCAAAGCATAAACTAGAAAGGCTAAATGTAGCGGGTGTAAATAATCTGGAAGTTTCCATCCATTACGATCAGTAATAGCTAATGCTCCTGCTGCTAACAATGCAGTACCAAGAACTTGATCAAGGAAACATGTTAAATGTGATGCTCCAGGATTTGTTACAAATATACCACCTGTTGTCTTTACTATAAAACTTCCATTTTCACGAGTTACAGCATATTCATGAATTTTCTCATAATAAACACCATATATAACAAGAGAGCCAACAAAAGCTCCTAAAATTTGACTAATAGTATAAAGTGGTACACGTCTAAGTGGAAATTTTCCAATTAATGAAAATGCTAATGTAACAGCTGGATTAATATGTCCAGAACCACCACAACCAGAAAATATAACACCCATATAAACAGCAAATCCCCAACCCAAACTAATTGATAAAAATCCACCATGTGCTTGTTTACCATGATCACCTAAAAATGTTTGAGCTAATACACCAGTACCAAATATTAATAATATTGCAGTACCACAAAATTCGGCTAAACATGCTCTAATAAATGGATATGTAGTTAAACGAATTTTATCAGCAATTAAATGTTGTTTACGTTCTAATCTACCTTCAAATGTATCAGTACGACCCATGAATAATGAAATTCTTTTAATAATATGAATACGTATCTATGAATTAGATTGTTTTCTAATGAAGAAAGTAGTGTAGTGTAGTTTGTCAAGTTAAAAGTGAATGCTTTTTTACAATTTATTTGTTATTATATTTAGAAAAGTGAAAAATACAAAAAAAAACTGTTTAACAGAGAAATTTGATTGGTTCTCACTTTTAACCAATCATATTGTTAATTCTATTCCCATTCTATGATAAGATGGCCAAATGATCATTTTTAAATTGACCAATTAGAATGTAGATTATAAGGTCATTCTATATTTTTTTTAAAAAATAAAAAAATAAAAATGCTGAATGGTTTAATAATTCAATTTATATGTGGGATAAAATACGGATATTTCTTTGTTGTTACTTACTTACTTACTTACGCTTGTTACTCCTAATGAAGCATAGGCCGACGACCAGCATTCTCCAATACACTCTGTTCTGGGCCTTCTTTTCTAGTTCCATCCTATTCTTGTTCATTTTTCTCATGTCTATCTCCATTTCCAGGCGTAATGTGTTCTTTGATCTTCCACTTCTCCTTTGGTCTTGAGGATTCTATGTGAGAGCTTGCCTTGTCACACAGTTGGGAGCTTTCCTCAAAATGTGTCCTATTCACTTCTAGCACTTCTTCCTGATTTCTTCCTCCGCTGAGATCTGGTTTGTTCTCTCTCTCAAAATAGGTTGTTTCTGATAGTATCTGGCTGATGTATCAGAAGTGTTTTGCGTAGACAGTTCTTAATAAACACATATCTTCTGGATGATAGCTTTTTATGTTCTCCGAATTTCCGCCCCATACAGTAGAACTGTGTTGACATTTGTATTGAAAATCCTGACCTTGGTGTTGGTTGACAGACAGTTGTTTTGAGTTCCAGATATTCTTCAGTTGTAGATACGCTGCTCTTGCTTTTCCGATGTTGACCTTTTTTCATACTCAAAAGTGTTGATGCGCCCTCATTCATTATGATCTTTCTTTTCATTCATGAAGTTACATTTAGAATCAATTACTGTTTATTTAACTTCGTCTGTAACTCTGCTAGAGTTACTGCCGGTTCCAAACCCGGGTAAAGGAGGAAGGTTGAGGATGAGGTTGGCGATCTCATCCCGTAGAAAACTAACTCGGTAAAAAGAAAAACCCTAACAACACTGTTTACTTAGTAAGTAATCCATTAAGTAATTTCTAAAATCTAAAGGATATATTTGAATATAGCTATTGGAGATTTTATTTAGAAGTGGATCGAATTATACTTGTATCTTTGGAGTTATTGTACTATAGAATTATTTACTTTTGAATTGAACATTATATGGCAATATGTTTCCTATTTTACTACAGTTTATAGGTCAAAATGAGAACAATGAGCCCCCAAATGCCCTGGTACGGCCGAGAGTGGGAAGAGTCTGCACTCCCTCTCTAAATGCTCTCACATGGCCACGCGTATATAGCCTCTGCCAGGGAAGTCCTACTCACTGCCTTCTCGTGATGGGGGTGTTGTTTACGAAAGTGAGAGGAAGAAAAGCAAATGTCCGATAGGAGCTTTGACCGGGTTGAGGGACACGGAGAGTCCACCTAGGGGAGTTGGAAAACCCTCATTCCAAACCAATGGTGCACATGGGATCCAGCATCCTGAAGGAACAAATGGCGTATGAAACAATCGTTGGTCACCGGCTAACATGGAACTGCATCTCCTTACGTTGCCCCACTTCCTTGTGGATCAGACCTTTAAGTCGGAGGTTCCGGGTGTGGCCTCCTAAGAAAACCACCTGCTTCGGTTTGGGCAATCAGGCAGTATCACAGCCCTCACACATATCAAATGAAATCAGTGTGACGCATATGTATTTGGTGTTGTAACGGGTGGATTGCACGGTTCTGACAAGCAGTGTTTTATCGATCGATTCAGTGACACGTAAAACACGTAAGGATGACCTAGAGTCCCGATTGGTCCCGCTTCCCTGTCTAGCCCAGCCAGTTGAGTTTAGAACGCAAGTCACAGCCTCTGAGTTATGAATCATTGTATTTCAGACATACTCTATTTATATACTAACCAAACAGACCACATCGTACCATGAAAATAGAAAACAACATTTGTACAATATTTAACGAATGAAATAAATAATTGCTAATAGGGAATGCCCATTTAGAGTCCAAGGACATCATTAGACTTAACATGATAATGATTGATATATTCCTCAGCATACCTAGCATTTGGTGCCTCCTTGAAATGAAAACTTAAAAGGTTTAAGCTATGAATCTAATCACTATAGTATAACTGGTATGAATCTGGACTGCCAACTATCCAAATTTCTCTCAGTTACCAGTCATGTATATCAAAGGTCTCGTAAAAATAGAAATAGATTGTCAGAAAACTAAGGACACCCGAACCATGAAGTCATGGACTGTTAAGTTAAGACACGGTAACGGCGATCAATGGTCAGGCATGTTGGTTGACACGTTTTATAGTCAGTCACAGTAGAGTAATTGCATCCAATCTGTCTCTTCTCCTAGACAGACCCATAAAGTTCGAGGAGTCCTTCAAGTGGATAACGTCTGTCAACTACCGGTTGATCGTGATTCATTTATTGATTCGTTGTTGATTGACCAAGTCACACTATAAACAATTCTATGAAATATGCTAGTTCATATCATACAAAACCATGTAACGGAGTGTTTCGTTAATAAAAGAAAAATACCAAGCTAAGATTTGATTCAAAAAATGGACCAGGAATTTATTATTAAGGTGTTAAAACAGTACGAAAAATGGACGATTTATACAATGCGTTGTCAGACTAGAAAGAAATCTAACAGAATCATTATCAGTATCATGAATGGATCAATTCTGGACTACCATTGAAAACCTGGAAGCACTGGAATGCCATTTCGTCCTCAGCAGTGCACGTCGTCGGTCCCGTATGCGGACCAGAATCAGGACCGTCGGGGTTGCTTTCGAGCGTTTTGACTCTAGACGACTGGACCGGCACCAAAAGTTGTTAATGTTTAACTTCAACCAATCCACGAAATTGTGCGACTGTCCACCATTGTCTTCATTGAGTAACTGCCTCAACAGAAACAGTTGAACTCCACTAGTCACAACGTTTCACTAGAACATCTAGAAATCCAACTTAAAGGTAGTCACTAGTGAACATGATATCAATCTAAACTTAACAATCTCTACAACCCCATACTGAAAATCATTATTTTCACACTAGAATAAAGTAATAACTATTAACTAAAATGATTCTCTAGGAGATGTACTCTTCTAGGAATTAGACTCCATCCCTACAAATAACACTGACGATTTCTTTAATTAACAAACAATTAATATCATGACAGATTAGAATTATAATCTCCACGTCTTCGGTTTATTTAGCAAATAGTTGTAAGTGAGATTACCATACAATTGTTCGTATTACATCATCTTTTAAACTTGTTAATTGGAAATAGTGGTCTTTACACTCATGATTATTAAAATATGTTAACCTGTGATTATATAGAACAATCATTATCTCAAATTATAAATATCATGATTATTATGAGGGAACTAATATCCCCAAACTGCATATAGTAATAATAATCATATGCTCACGAGTGATGTTGTAAAAAGTAGTTCCTGGAGTTCTGGCGAGAAATCATGATCAGTGGAGTTCAATTATATCCGGTTTGTTGTAGTTATTCACAAATGGGATTCAAAGATGGTTGAACAATATTGCAAATGATTAAAGTTTAAAATGTCAAACAATAGGATATTGGCTTAATGGATATAAGGTTAATTTTTCGTTCTGAGATATGAATATTCTTAGTTGGATAGCCAATAAGATCGTAAACAGACACTTCTGAGTAGTTCCACATCACGACAAAATATCTTCATCTCCAGTGTTTCCTAGCTTTAAGATATTCAGAGTTATGTAGGGAAATTGTATGCTATGTCAATTAGAAGTATTCGAAATAATGTGCTAACTAAGAATTTTTGAAATAGGGTAATAGAAAGGAGGTAGAACTAGATGAGCACAGCTGGACGTATCACAATTGTAATTCATAATAAATGTGTCATCAAATACAAAGGAATGATCAATCGGTACAAATATCACAACCTCTACAACTTAAATGGGAATCCAGATTACTGCATTCCATTGTATATTGTGGAAGATTAGTCCCTCGATAGTTTGTAACACCAGCATACTGTAAAACATTTGATATTTGGATGCATATTTTTCTGTTTAGGCAATCTCATTATAGTTTCTTCCGAGTACAGTTAGGCAGTTCTGCACTGAAAGACTTTATCTACCCTTTTTTCGGGTCTTTGAATTTTGAAGTTGTAACAGAATTGATTGTTGTTTCCAAGGTCTTAAAATTCTCTGCATGAGCATCAAAATGCGAAAACTTTGAAGTTGTGCTTAAATCTTCTCACTTCGATTCTGTAGTTAACAAGTGATGAACCATTTTATTAGTACCGTCTTCAGTGACCAATAAGGAAAACTGTCCTTGAAACACTCTTAAACATTTTTGACTCAGGATAGATAGTCTACGACTGATGTTGAGGAATTCACAGTCTATAATTAAAAATTTATCGTCTCTAGTCAAAAAATTACAACACCCAAGACTAGGAAGTTTATAACTTGTAATATTCAAAATATAAACATTGGAGGGTTTAATTATAGAATTGGGATTTGATGACTCCAGCTTCCCAACTGAAATGATGCATATGATACTACCAGTGTGAACAATAGAACCGTGTAAAGCACCACTGGAAAAATATAATCACTTTCGAATATGAAACGAATTACTGGTAGTTGTGAATAAGGTTAGTTTATGATTATGAGAATCACTCAAATCGATAGGATCCAAATTACAGAGTTTAGTATTACAAGCGGTGAAACAAACAGTAGTTTTACAAATCAGTTTGATGTTTCCCATTTAACCACAATTGAAGCACATAGTACGATGAAATGAACATGAATTATGTGAATCAACTTTACTATAAGACAAACACTGGCCGAAATTGTGCTCACCTTCATTTACTGTTTCGTTATTGTTGAATGATTGTCTTCACGAGAACAGGGATTATCTTTAATTAAACACTTACTCCAATGACTTTGAGTACGAGTCGGATTAAAACAACTAAGTAATATAATGGAATACTTTATGTCCTGAAAATCAACTTCATCCACTGCTTAATAATAAATACGTGCAATTCTATAGTCTAGGAAGGAACACTATGGCATTCGTACAAACCTTCTTTTGGGATTTTATATGTTAAGTCCTGATATAAATTCCTCACGTAACTGGACATCAAACTGATCAACAAAATCACACTTGGCGGCTTGTTTCTGCGATTCAAGGATAAATTCCCTAACATTCTGGTTATTGTGACGAATCATTTAGTGAAAATCTGTTCTTTCACGGCATTCTAAGGTTATACACATAACATAGTTTAGTTGTTGTTTTTTAGGAGTTACATAATGTGGTAGAAAAGGTTCCTTTGGAAATGGTAAACTATTTATCAGGGTGCAGTCATCCTTTCCGATGAATATAAAGAAATGAGCCACGATTTTACCATCTTAGACATCCATGAGGTAATATTCCACATCAAACACCTTAACATGCAATCTCTGAAGACTTCAGAATTCGAATGTACTTTCAGCTGTCCAATCACAAGATCAAACGAGACGCCAAAATAATACTGATAATAATAAGTGTTCAAACTGTTTGGTAACTAAGAATTCTCGGGATAGAGCAATAAGAGGCAGGTAGAATTTGATGAGCAAAACTGAACATATTATATTTGGAATTGGTAATCAACATGTAACCAAATATAAAGGAATGACCAGTTAATATGCATACCACATATATTCAGTGAGATAGCTTTCAAAGAACAATAAACATAATGATTACATTATTTCCACAAGGAACGAACTAAATAACTTCAATGTCGAAATTATGCATAAACGAAAGATTCGATAGTGGTTGAATCTACTCGACAGGAAACCCTGGACCCGGGTTTTGTGATACTTGGCACTCGTCAGCAAGGTGTACCTGTAATCTTGAGGAAACTGGCGGACTCGATCACTTGTCACTCAGCTTCACAGTCAGAGACGTTGCCACTGTGCTCTCAGAGCCGCGAACGACCTCCTGTAGGACTGAGATGTAATCACAATTGATTGATCACTGGGTGGCAATCGATGTCATGCGTGTCTAGTCCTTATTATTAGTGCAAATCGAATGCTATCTACCATCTTGCAATATGGCCACCAGTCTAGGTGACTGACACTGCGTGTACTATAAGTTGAGATTAGATGCAAATGAATATCTATCTCACATCCTACTCTACTCAACTCAAATCCATTCATACAATTCAATTCATTCACACTACACAATCAGTAAACAAACAAATTAAGAAGTACTTCCAACATTCATTCAAATACCCAATAATAATCATCATGATAATGATAATAACCATGCGAACATTAAACTAAACGATTTCCAATAGATGATAGATAACAGTTCATTGTTTCATTTCATTCCATCATTTCATTAATCTCTTCTCATTCTATCATACTCTTCTTATTGTATTCAATTTGATACAAAGATTATTTATTCATATGTGATGAATAGATTACTTACTTACTTGTTGTTTGTTGGTTATGCATTCTCACTAAAATTATTCCATTCACTATATCGACATACATCAACTGGTTGGTACACTAAGTGAATTTCACTGAAATCCACTTCATTCAACTGATGAAACCTAATTATTCAACTGACAAAAACCACAACCCTTCCTATTCAATATTCAACTAACTGTGATTGACTTACTGATAGACAACAAAGAATTTCTATTATTATCATTATGATAATTATTGCCGTACAAGTTGATTTCCCTCAAGGTTATTTCAAATAATCAATACATACTGACTGCTTCAAGGTCAGTCGACTACCATTCTTAACAGATGGGAACAATTTAACAAATACACAACTTCCTCCTCATCTACCTCCTCCTCCTTCTTCTTCTTATTTTCTTGTTCTTCTTCTCCCTATTCTTCTTGTTCTTCTCTTACTTCTATTACTTTCTCTTCTTCATACAAGTGGATATGATGAAATTGTAATGTGAATTATTCATAGAATGAGACAGTCAAATAATTTGAGTAATGAAACACACTTGAAATATTATTTATCAAAATGTAATTCTCTGAAATATCCAGTTAAGTAAATGTGATTGTGTGAATAACAATGGAGTGATTCCATGATCATTTCATTCAAGTAAGCGAGTAAGTAAGTAAGTGTGGAAGTTAACTCAATATCCTACAGAACACATTCAAATAGTCTAACTGAACATGATCAAACTGACAATAACTGTTAATCAGTTGTTTCTTGTAAACTATTGTAAAACCACTATGAATCAGATTTATCGTTCCTTATTCATCACAATCCACTGCATCCTGAACATCCGACCATATAATAATTTAGATTATTTCATGTTATATATTGTGATTAGAGTTGACGACGACCCTATAATATGACTCCTCTCTGAATATACCGACTGTACAACATGAATATTTCGAAAGAACAAGAAATATAAAGACATATTTCACAATTAGATGATGGAAGTCCACTTGATGGATGGTTTACAAATGAATGAAATCCAACAACACGCGTTTTACTTCATTATGAAGCAAAAGTATTTGATCCACGATATGCAATCACATGTTGTTCTTCATTCCTGTGCAAAATGAAAACATTTGAAATTGGATTGGTTGATTGTGATTCATTAGGAGTCAGAGAAAACAGCTACCCATATCAACGAAACTATACATTGATGAATATATTACCTAATTTGAAGTGTATTTGATTGATTAAGAATACTGAGAAACTACTGATTGTGTAATGTGGAATGGTAGTTGAGAATAGAGAAAAGTACAAGTGAAATCATACATCGATTCAGTTTATCTGAAAGTGACAGAAATCGATGTAATACCACACGATTGACATTGTTGTTGTGATGTGTATTCTGTTGGAATCCATGGTATTTGTTTACTTTAAAGTTATTGAATGATTAGTGAATTAGTATTATGTTTATCAAATACCTAATGAACATAATGAATTAAATGTGATTGTTATTGTTTGTGTAGAGAATTTTTGAGAATTTTATTGTTCACTACAGATCATTGTTATTGTAATGATTATTGAGAATGAAGCCAAAATAACATTAGATGTTGTTTTAATAGTCTCCCCTTTGAACTTTGTATGATGTTTTGGTAGTTTTTCAAAAAGGATTGGATTTTGTGATTGTACTCATTCATTCAATTGAGCTAAATGTAACTAGAATTAGTAAGAAGCCTCTATGTGAGAACAATAGAAAAGTCAACTATCATAACACATCTTATTTCAGTGTGAAATACAGTTACTAAGTTGACATTTGATCATTTATTCAATCACGTATAATAACAATGTCGACAGTATAAGTTCATATAATAATAAGAAACAATAATCATTGTTTGTCATAAACATTTAAGCTTCTTACTAATTCACTAATCATTCAATAACTTTAAAGTAAACAAATACCATGGATTCCAACAGAATACACATCACAACAACAATGTCAATCGTGTGGTATTACATCGATTTCTGTCACTTTCAGATAAACTGAATCGATGTATGATTTCACTTGTACTTTTCTCTATTCTCAACTACCATTCCACATTACACAATCAGTAGTTTCTCAGTATTCTTAATCAATCAAATACACTTCAAATTAGGTAATATATTCATCAATGTATAGTTTCGTTGATATGGGTAGCTGTTTTCTCTGACTCCTAATGAATCACAATCAACCAATCCAATTTCAAATGTTTTCATTTTGCACAGGAATGAAGAACAACATGTGATTGCATATCGTGGATCAAATACTTTTGCTTCATAATGAAGTAAAACGCGTGTTGTTGGATTTCATTCATTTGTAAACCATCCATCAAGTGGACTTCCATCATCTAATTGTGAAATATGTCTTTATATTTCTTGTTCTTTCGAAATATTCATGTTGTACAGTCGGTATATTCAGAGAGGAGTCATATTATAGGGTCGTCGTCAACTCTAATCACAATATATAACATGAAATAATCTAAATTATTATATGGTCGGATGTTCAGGATGCAGTGGATTGTGATGAATAAGGAACGATAAATCTGATTCATAGTGGTTTTACAATAGTTTACAAGAAACAACTGATTAACAGTTATTGTCAGTTTGATCATGTTCAGTTAGACTATTTGAATGTGTTCTGTAGGATATTGAGTTAACTTCCACACTTACTTACTTACTCGCTTACTTGAATGAAATGATCATGGAATCACTCCATTGTTATTCACACAATCACATTTACTTAACTGGATATTTCAGAGAATTACATTTTGATAAATAATATTTCAAGTGTGTTTCATTACTCAAATTATTTGACTGTCTCATTCTATGAATAATTCACATTACAATTTCATCATATCCACTTGTATGAAGAAGAGAAAGTAATAGAAGTAAGAGAAGAACAAGAAGAATAGGGAGAAGAAGAACAAGAAAATAAGAAGAAGAAGAAGGAGGAGGTAGATGAGGAGGAAGTTGTGTATTTGTTAAATTGTCCCCATCTGTTAAGAATGGTAATCGACTGACCTTGAAGCAGTCAGTATGTATTGATTATTTGAAATAACCTTGAGGGAAATCAACTTGTACGGCAATAATTATCATAATGATAATAATAGAAATTCTTTGTTGTCTATCAGTAAGTCAATCACAGTTAGTTGAATATTGAATAGGAAGGGTTGTGGTTTTTGTCAGTTGAATAATTAGGTTTCATCAGTTGAATGAAGTGGATTTCAGTGAAATTCACTTAGTGTACCAACCAGTTGATGTATGTCGATATAGTGAATGGAATAATTTTAGTGAGAATGCATAACCAACAAACAACAAGTAAGTAAGTAATCTATTCATCACATATGAATAAATAATCTTTGTATCAAATTGAATACAATAAGAAGAGTATGTGTTGGGGACGATAGATCCCCAAAACTCAAATTTTGTAATTTACTTATCGATTAAATGTGCAGATAGGTCAATTGATGAACTATCGATTAAATGTACAAATAGGTCAATTGATGAACTATCGATTAAATGTTCAAATAGCAGTCAATTGTTGATTAATGTTCAAAAATCTTACATGACAATATCGATTGTAAATATTTGTATAAATACGCTTGATTTGTGTGTTTGACTTGACTTGACTTGTTATCTGCTGTTTGTCTGTAGAATACACTTTCTACACCTTACCCAGACTTCTTGATCGAGTTAGCAGAGTTGGGGACAACGGACCAGAATAGTCTATCGAGATTCTGAATCCTTGATCCGATCGATAAGTCACTGTCATATAATCGGCTGTCTCCTTGAGACATAACAGTATGATAGAATGAGAAGAGATTAATGAAATGATGGAATGAAATGAAACAATGAACTGTTATCTATCATCTATTGGAAATCGTTTAGTTTAATGTTCGCATGGTTATTATCATTATCATGATGATTATTATTGGGTATTTGAATGAATGTTGGAAGTACTTTTTAATTTGTTTGTTTACTGATTGTGTAGTGTGAATGAATTGAATAGTATGAATGGAGTTGAGTAGATTTGAGTTCAGTTGTGTGAGATGGATATTGATTAACATTGTTCTTTAGTTTATGCATGATTTCGTTAATGAACTGTGTACGGAACTCCACCTGCAGTCCCTCGTGGTGTTACTGCCAGTCCCAAGCCCATTTAAATGAGGAGCGTTGGGCATGGGTTTATCGACCACATCCTGTAGAAAACTGACTTGTTAAAAAAAGCGCTAATCAGAAAAAAAGCATATGTGTACGGTATTTGAATTTATTTAGTTTGTTACCTACTTTATTGTTGTTTGTTCTTATGGAATTTCACCCCGTTCACAATTACTGAGCTATCTATTCTGTTGTTAAAAACACCTTGTTGGTTGAAATGAAGTCATATTAACATTAGTACTGTCTGTCTTATCAGAGTTTTTGTAATAAAATTTAACTGAAATCTAATTTGAGCCTCACTTACTTACTTACGCCTGTTACTCCACGTGAAGGAACATAGGCCGCTCACCGGAATTATCCATCCAACCCTATCCTGGACAATCACTTCCAGCTCCTTCCAGTTGTTATTCATCCTTTCCATATCTGCTTTTATTTCCCGACGTAATGTGTTCTTTGTCCTTCCTCTTTTCCGCTTCGCTTCAGGATTCCAAGTTAGGGCTTGGCTCGTGATGCAGCTTGACGATTTGCGTAGTGTGTAGTGTCAGTCATTATTTTAAGCCCATATATCTTATTCTAGCTTTCGGACATTCCATTCTATTCATTCTACTTGAGTCATATTTTGACCTTGTCAATTATTCGCTTATCAGTCTTGACTGTTTTTATATGAGCGTATATGTGTGTACACATCATATCCCATTAATCACATGTCTGTAGCTTTATTTTGTCTGACTATAAATATTGAGTAACGCTTGACTAAAAGGGGAGTTGATTTACCAGCCATCTCCACTGTGCGTCATTTCCACTTGGTTTCACCATGTGCTTGCTTACTGTACGCTTGCGGATTTTTATTAAGCATTACCAATAAATTATCTCTACAACTGGTGTTCAGGCTTCTGAATAATCTCGAGTAAATCCGTAATTCTACTAGGAGATTAAGCCTACCTAAAATACTCAGTTTACGGGAAATAATTTATTGGAGTCAGATATTGAGGACATTAGCTTCAACAAGTGTATGTCTTATCCATTTCCATCGTCATTTCATAATTTCCTCTTCAGCTAGAAGCTGGTTTGTTCTCTCCCACAAAAGGCCGTTGCTGATGGTATCCGGGCAATGGATGTTGAGTATCTTGCGTAGACAATTATTTATAAATACTTGTACCTTCCTGATGGTGGTTGTAGTAATTCTCCAAGTTTCAGCTCCGTACAGTAAAACTAACTGTGTTGACGTTCGTATTGAAGATTCTCATTTTGATATTGGTTGAAAGTTGTTTTGAGTTCCATATGTCCTTCAATTGTAGGAATGCGACCCTTGCTTTGCCAATCCTCGCCTTTACGTCTGCATCTGAACCTCCTTGTTCATCGATTATGCTTCCCAGGTATGTGAAGGATTCTACATCTTCCAGAGTTTCTCCATCAAGAGTGATTGGATTGCTGTTCTCCGTGTTGAATTTGAGGACCTTGGTTTTCCCCTTGTGTATGCTGAGGCCTACTGATGCAGAGACTGCTGCTACACTGGCTGTCTTTATCTGCATTTGTTCATGTGTATGCGATAAAAGGGCTAGGTCATCTGCGAAGTCCAAATCGTCTAATTGATTCTGAGCCGTCCATTGTATTCCGTGTTTTCCCTCAGATATCGAGGTCTTCAGATTCCAGTTGACCACCAGAAGAAAGAGGAAGGGAGAGAGTAGAAGTCCGCCTGTAGCTCTTCCAGAGTTACTGCCAGTCCCACGCCCGGGTAAAGGAGGAGAGTTGGGCATAGGGTTAGCGTCCCTATACCGTAGGAAACTAACTCGCTAAAGAAACGCTTACCACAATTTGAGAATACTATTAATTTTACGCTGGTTGGATCCTCTTCAATATTTTTCATAATTTCTTGCTTCTTGTTTTACTTTTCTCCTTTAATCTTAAAAAGAATTTTTCTTTACATCATCTTTAAATGTTCACTCTATTTGTTTTTCCTAAGTATTTTCGTCTAATATAGTTCAGTGGTTCGTTATGTGACTCTAAATGGATCGTATCAATGATTGTTACTTTTATATACACACGTTGCCAATCCTCATATATATCAGTAACAATCATTTGTACGATCCACCTGGAGTCAGATACTGGGGCACTAAAATAATGAGTCTTCGAGGTCAAACTTAACGCAGCAAACTACGTCGATGATAAACCATCTTCTGTGACAGAATAAATTGAAACAATCAAATTTTGTCATCTATCGGGAATCGTTTACTTTAACGTCCGCATAGTTATTATTATTATTATTATTATTATTATTATTATTATTATTATTATTATTATTATTATTATTATTATTAGGGATTTGAATGAATGTTGGAAGTACTTTGTATTTGTTTGTTTGCTTATTGTGTAGTATGAATGAATGGTGTTATATATATATAAACTCAACGAATTTATCATAACTCTCAACAGTAAGCTATAAGCCTTACAGGATCTACTCAAAGAATAAGAAACTGATATGGAGGACAACTGGAAATATATCAAACAAATATCGACTTCATTGCGTTACAAGATTCTCAGCTGCAACAAGCATCATCAAAAGGAATGGATCTCTATGCAAACTCTGGACAATATTATTAGGACCTGAGTTATACTCAGTAGATTAATTATTGCTTGATATGATGGAAAGAAAAGTCAATTCCTCGATTGAATTATTCATTATGAGTTTTATTCAACATTCAACATCCGTTTTGATTCAACGTGACGATCATTCAGTGTAGTATTTGATTTGTTTTCTCAGTATGATATTTTCTTCTGTATAATATACGATATTCTTGTATTCCATTGACATGATTTATGCTTAGCAAGTGATTTGTTATAACTGAGTATGTGATTTACTCCTAATTATTAATCAAAATGGATGTACAATCAATATATAAACCAGTGTATTTTAGACTATTTTGATTCGTCGTTGCCATAGTGCTTGGGGTTATTAAATCTTCACTTATGCCAGTCTTTGTGTTCTTACTTTCGCATCGTGGGAATCGCAGAGGACCCTCGTTCCGAGTATAAATGATCAGCAATTTTCTTTTTTTTCCGGCACAACAATTATTCAAGAAAGGCAGGACAAGAAGACAGCAATTAACTAAAGTCGAATAAGAACAAAGAATGTTGGGGCACAAACTGAAAACACTGAAGCAAACAAGCAATTGAAGAAGAGAGTTAGAGCTGACAGAGGAAAAAGCTAAAAGAGGAAGAAATTATGAGACAGATATGTGAAATAAAGAAGAAACCGACAGGGAAATATAACGAACCAGAGAAACCGATCAAGGACGATGAAGAAAAGCTAATCATTGAGATTCAAAAACAGTGGAACATATAGTTAGAGCATTTTGAGAAACTATTGAATAGACTGGCCCCATTGAACCTACTGGACGTCGAAACAGCACACACACCTTATTGCTGTCACACCACAACGATCGAAAAAATCAGCATGTTCATCTGATAAATTAACTGTGGGAAAGTAGGAGCAGCTGAAAATTTACCAGCTGGAGCACTGAAAACACTCCAAATATGCTCCTCTTTCTATTCAAGAAGATTCAGGAAAAGGAATAAGTGCCACCGACAGTCTGGAAGGAAGGACAACTCACCAAGATACCAAAGTAGAAAAATCTGAGCAAATGTGAGAACTACAGAAGCATCATACTACTGTCAGAACCAGGAAAAGTTTTCAACAGTGTTGCTGAACATCACGAAAGATTCAGTAGACGTCCCGATTCGAGATTAACAGGCTGGATTACGTAAAGATCGGTAGTTCACAGACCAAAACACGACACTACCAGTCATCATTGAACACTCAGTTGAGTGGAACTCGTCACTGTACATCAGCTTTATTGACTATGAGAAAGCGTCTGACTGTGTGGATAGGAGAACCATATGGAAACGTCTTCTACATAATGGAGTGAGTAGCTGAGAAAATCATCAACATCATCCGGAATTTATCCGACGGCTACACTGTAATGTCGTGCATGGAGGACAGCTGAAAGATACGTTCGGACTGAGGACCAAAGTCAGACAAGGTTGCCAATCCCCACCATCTCTTTTCCTTCTGGTTGTTGACTGGATTATGAAGACCTCGACATCTGAGGGGAAGCATGGGATACAATGAAGAGCTCGGAATAGGAAGATTCGAACTTTGCAGATGACCTAGCTCTGCTATCCCATACAAACGAACAAATACAGATGAAGACAGTTAGTGTAGCAGTAACCTCTTCAACAGTAAGCATCAACATACACAAAGGAAAAAGCAAGATCCTCAAATACAACACGGAGAACACCAATCCAATCACACTTGATGGAGAAACTCTGGAACGGATGCAAATTTTCACGTACCTGAGCAGCATCGTCGATTTACAAGGGGGATCTGAAGCAGACGTGATATCAAGGATTGGCAAAGCAAAAACAGCATTCATACAGTTGAACAATATACGGAATTTAAAACAACTGTCTGTCAAGCAATATCAAAGTCACAATCTTCATTAAAAATGTCAAGACAGTTAGTTCTACTGTACGGAGCTCAAACTTGAAGAATCAGTACAACCATTATCAAAAACTTACAAGTATTTATGAATAGTTGTCTACACAAAATATTCAATATCCTTTGATTGGATACAATTAACAATAACCAATTGTGGGTGAGAACAAATTAGCTTCCAGCTGAAGAGAAAGTTAGGAAAAGATTTTGGAAGTGAATAGCACACACATTACAGAAATCGCCAAACTGCATCACAAGGCAAGACCTTACTTGGAATCCTGAAGGGAAGCAGAAAAGAAGAAGGTCAAATAACACATTACGTCAGAAATAGAAGCATATATCAAAAGGATGAATAATAACTGGAAGGAGCTTGAAAGTATTGAATGGAGAGTACCGTTTGGCGGCCTATCCTCCTCCACGGGGAGTTACAGGCGTAAGTAAGTAATCATTAATCGAAAGTGGAATGCCTAGCTGCAGAAAGTTGAGAAGGTCAAAGAAAAGAGTACGAGAACAGAGT